>OY740783.1:111372791-111972791 GCA_963514005.1 Raja brachyura | reverse complement strand
ATTGTGAATAAAATATCCATGAACACAATGTCAAAATATTTTTCCATTCTTTCAGTCTATATTAGCATAACAATGTAGTGTATACATACCTACATATTTAAATTCAGTCGATAAGTTGGTCAAATAACATGGGGACCTTCTTGCTTTCTTTTGAAACATGGATTTTTTAAATGTGAATGTCTCATAACGACACATTTGTGGGTCAGCCGTATATTGCACCAACCCCCACAATTTCAAATAACTCTAAATTGGACTTTATAAACAAGGAAAACACTTTTTATTTCCGTCATTTATGGTAATATTTACATAATTCACATCATTTTGTGCACGGCATATACAGGGGGTTGCAGTGATGTTTTGAAAGTGATGTAAAATTCAACATATTTCAGACAATGATAGCCCCACCCCTTGCTTACCCCAAAGAACAAAATTTCCAACATATACAATAATAAATAAATCGTAATTTACACAATTTTGTGTGGGTAACGGGAGGTTCTCATTCTTCCTCTTGAGTAACCGGCGTTGGGAAAACAGATGTTTCGGCGTGTTCGGGATGTCAAATAGCGTTGGAACTGCATTGCAATTTAGCCTGTTATTGGTCTGCCTGTTGGAAAACTAGTCAAGTTCAGTGTTCAGAACAAAGACGACAGGTGGTTGACCAGTTTGGTAGAGGAAATCTTGTCGACGAGTATTCTGGACCCGCTGTCGACATCTGAAATTACAGAAAATCTCACATAGGATTGACTATATGAGAAAATCTCATATAGAAGGAAAAAAATGTAGTTATAAGTAGATATCTGCAGAATGGATGATATATGATTTAAGTGCAATTGTTCAGTTGTGGGGAGAGACCTGTATATAGAAGATGCATTTTGCCACTAATATGCCAATTTACCTTCAATGTAGAAGAGCTTATTTAAAACATCTTACGTACACCATTTAAAGTATTTTCTTTCTACCCTCTTTATACCTAAGACACTAGCAGGGCTGCCAACTCTCAGGCAGAGAGAGAGAGGAGAGGAACAATGGCAAGTTATAACGCACAGCCGTTCCATTCTGACCGCCGCCGAACCCCGCACCGCACCATTGCACCCTTCTTCACGGCGGCCCAGTGATGTCTCGGCTCTGACAATTCGAGGGATCTAATCGGTAACAACACTGAGAGCAGCCCCGGGCCTCCGCGCTCCCCGACTCGAATCTGAGGTTTCAATCTCGTGATGGGCCTGATGTGTCTCTCTCCCCATCGCTCTCTGCCCCTTCTCTCTCTCTTTCCCTCTCTCCCTACGGACCATATTTTGGAGATTCTTGCCATACAGAAACAAAAACAAAAATGTACAGAAAAACAAAAATTGCTGACTTTATTATTGTGGTAAGTTTAGATCTATTAAAAAAAAACTAGTAACTTTCTAATGTACCGACAAACCCAGTTTCCCAATGAGTGTTGATGGGGGAACAGAAAATAACATTTTCAGGACTGAATAATATCGACAGAAAACAATAATATTTCCTCACCTTTCTTTGTTGTTGGGGAACCTGAAGAAAGACAGGTTGAGTCGTCCATTAGAACAATTAATACCGAACAGTGAGCTGCAGATGTGGACGCCTTGACAGTGTGCGGGCAGCCCTATAAAATGCCCTAAGTAATGGCGTCGACAATCACACACGTCATACTACGCTTTTTTCGCTGAGTGGCGCATCTTGCTCCTCTAGAATCTTTGCTGGCTATCCCACGCTACATTCTTTCAGTCCGAATGAAGAATCTCAACCTGAAACCTGAGTTTCTCCAGCATTTTTGTCTACCTTTGATTTTACAGCATCTGCAATTCCTTCTTAAACTGAAATGTCGAATGTCCATTTCCGTCCACAGATGCTGTCTGACCCACTGAGTTCCTCACCAGTTTGCTTCTTGCTCTGGAATCGCAGTCTCTTGTCTCAGATGTCCTAAGATCGTCAAGGAAGAACTTTACCCAGGATATGAAAGCATTTCCTGTTCTTGGGAATAGGTGCATGGGGCCTTCTCTGAATGGAAGTTTCTGGTCCCCTGGTCCACTATCTAAAAATTACCTCTCACAGCTCTGTGACTACTTTTTTTAAATGTCCTGATCAGTGAAGTGCCAGCAACTGGGCAAGATAGATCATACGTCTGCTGCTTCACTTCTGGTCTTTTTAACAAAGGAGTGAATTTGGCTCCAGACAAAAGAAGGGTCCCACCTATGTTTCTCAGCCGTTTAATCCTTAGGGAGTATAAAAACATCCTTCCATTTTTGTTGCTGGAGAATTGTGTCTTTGTCATGTGTTGTCAAATCTTCTAGGCCTATAGCTGGCAACTGAACACAACCCATAGCTTGAATCAACAAATTGAGGTCACTAATGCAATAATAAGCAGTGTGTCAGTGTGTAGCTGACGCACTGCGTGATGTGTGGGATTACAGGATCATTTCCAAACATACCTGCTCCAAGTAGAGATGCCTAAATTCTAAATGGTGTTTTTTTCTGTAATTTTTCACCAAAGTTTTGGCCAGCCTTATTGATGGCAGAAATTGTGCTGATGCAGCTGTTGTGAACTTAATGCCTTGCAACAGTAATGAATGGCTCCTTTACCAAGTTAATAGTAAGATTAAATGAGAGCTTACCAGTTTGAAGTTTGATCTTTATTTTATGAGGAGTTACGATGAGGGATTACGTGAAGACCCCGCCAGCACACATGCGCGACATTCTTCAAAGCAGTGGTGTGAAATCACAGATAGCAACGTAGACTAATATAGTAAGATAAGAGAGAACTTTCATACCAGTTGAACTTTATAATAGAGGGTTTTGGGAGCGGAGGGCACGTAATCCCTCATCGTAACTCCTCATAAAATAAAGATCAAACTTCAAACTGGTAAGTTCTCATTATATCTTACTATTTTACTTCGGAGTCACGTGAATGACTACGTGAAGATTTCAAAGCTCTGTGATTTCATGCCCTGGAACGAGTCCATGCTCACACACTGCCATGCTGGGATAAGAGGATGAACGTATTTCAGACATGACACTGTGCTGAAAAACAAAATAGGTATTTATTCATACCAAATAATAATACATCCCACATAGGGTAACTATTTTGCAGAACTCAAAATTTTCCCTGCAAATGTGTCAGGAGAGGCCATGGGTTTATTATAGAAGCGTTGGAAAGTCTTTTCATTGCTCCAACCCGCTGTGGCCAGGATGTGGTCCATGGGAACTTCCATCATCCTAGCCGCCGGTGTAGATGCAGCCCTGGTGGAGTGAGATTTGAAAACATTAGTATCCACCCCCACTGCATCTAACACCACCCTTAACCATCTTGATATGGTTTGCACCGTGACTTTTTGATGAGGCCGTTTATGGCTTATAAGCAGAGCTCTCTCCGTGCCCCTTAGAGTCTTAGTGACTTTTATATATTGTAATATAAGTGTAACGATGCAAAGTCGAGCATCTGCAGGATAGGCTTGAAACTCTCATGTTTGGCCAGATGAACCGGGTCGGTCTTGTTTTAACAATCCCTGTATAAGAAAAGTTATTTTGCCATTGGTGATAGTCATGGCGTCCATACTTAACTTGTGTAGGGACTGGACCCGTTGTGCTGTTACAGGTGCCATAATCATTACCATCTTGTAGGTGAGCTTGTCCAAGGTGAGCCCCGTAATAGGTGTCCATCCTCGTAACATAGTCAAGACTATGCTAATGTCCCACGTATGGCTGTATCTGGGCCTTGGGGGATTGGAATTAAATATTCCCCTCATTAGTTTAGACACTAATGGGTGTGATCCTATTGCTAGATGATCACTCCCTTTGCCCAGATAATTCAATAGAGCACTCCTTGCACAGTTGATGGCACTGTAACTTAGTCCTTTATCGAAGTGAAGGGTAGCCAGGAACTCCAGTACTTCCGTGATGGTGGCTGTTTCATAGGTAGTGTTCGTCGTGGTACAGAACACTTCCCATTTCCTGACATACGTCAGGTAATGTCTTCTGGTGGACTCCCTGCACGACGCTGAGATGGCATTTATTGTTCTGTTCAGAGTATCCGTATCCCAGAAATGGCCTTTTCAGAATCTGCAAATTAATAGATCCATGCGGTCATGACATGGATGACTATCCCCTGTAACGGGATGTACCAACAAACTAGGTCGTTTGTTAACCCGGATGCAGGGTTCTGTGGCCATCTTCTGTACTGCTGGGAACCATGGTTGGGTAGGCCAGTCGGGCACAACCAAAATACCCGATGCGGAGTCTTGTCTTATTTTTTGCAAGACCCGACTGATGAGGCAGAAGGGGGGAAATGCATAGCAGAACAAATCCCCCCAATGTAGCGAGAAAGCGTCCATCGCTACTGCCCCTGGGTCTGGTTCCCAAGCAACATATGTTGGAAGTTGGTGATTAAGTCTGGATGCAAAAAGGTCGATATCTGGTGTCCCATAACGTTCTATAATATCCGTAAACACTTTCCGATCCAACATCCATTCTATGTTGTCGTTGAATTTACGTGATCTGGTGTCTGCCACTGTATTTAGCTTACCTGGAAGGTAAGTGGCTGAGATCCAAATTCCCCTTTGCAGACACCAGTGCCAGATATTATTAGCCAATTCATCACATGATATCGACTTTATTCCACCCATATGATTAATATAGGCCACCACTGTGGTGTTGTCAATTTGTAACCTGACATGCAACTGGTGCATATCCGAGCAGTATGCCCTGAGTCCATGAAATGCTCCCAGCATTTCTAAATAATTAATCCCTAATGATTTGAATAGGGTTAGCTCTTGTGCACTCCATCTACCTCCACAACTTGTGGTGGTATTAGTTGCTCGCCAACCTTTAGCACTGGCATCAGTTTGTAGTGTAACCGAGGGATTCATGATAGTGATGGGGTTAGAACAAAGCTGAGCATTTTCTATCCACCAATTTAACTCGGATTTTGCCTTCCCTGGTAGTTTCATAGGCCTGTCAAAATGGCCTGCATGATTTTTGAGAGCTAAAATTTTTGCTCTTTGAAGGTTTTGATAATGGAGTGGCCCAAATTGTGCTGCGGGAAACGCAGCCACTATTTTCCCAACCACTCTGGCTACTTGCCGTATGGATGGATCCCTGATGCCAGTGAGGCTTCTACATGCTTCTATCAAGTCCACCACTTTGTTAGGTGGCAAAGTGATAGACATTAGCTCAGAATTAATAGTGAACCCTAAATAATCCATGGTAGTGGAGGGTTCCAATTTCGACTTATCTGGATGTATGATAAATCCCAGCTTTTGAAAAAGATGTTTTGTGGCTAAAACTGCCAATGTAGCCATCTCCAAATTCTCCCCGACAATGAGGATATCATCAAGGTAGGCCATGACAATATGGTTTTGTTTCCTGAAATAAGCTAAAGCTGGTTTTAATATTTTTGTAAACAGTCTGGGTGCTGATGATAACCCATTGGGTAAGGCTTTGTACTGCCACAATTGTCCCATCCAGATAAATTTCAGGTATTTCCTATGATACTTGTGTATAGGTACTGAATAGTATGCATCTTTAAGGTCAATGCAAGCCATGTAGTACCTTTCAGATATTAGCTGTTTAGCCGTGACAAATGTGTCCATCTTAAAATGGGCATACTGAACGGAAGTATTTAGTTCGGTCAGATCTATAATGATGCGGCACCCGCCATCTTTTTTATTTTTAGTAAATATATTTGATACGAACTCTTGAGATTCTCTGATAGTCTTCTCAATTACCCCTTTAATGTTTAGTCTTAATAGTTCAGCATGGCCTGCCGTTCTTTCTTTTTGTGAAAGTATGAACTTTCGGCTAGGCGAATGCTGAACTCGGGTAGGGAGTTTGTGTATAAACTCAATTTTGTAACCCTGAATACTTCCGAGTATGTAAGGATCAGAGGTAAAAGTGCACCACACATCATGAAACAAGTGCAACCGTCCCCCTACATTTGATGAATTTAGACATGCAATGTTTCTGAGGGAACCAGACCCACCTACCTCCATGGTTACCGCCGGTGTTGCGGTCTCTGCCCTTGCTTCTTTTGTTGCTGTGTTGTGGGGATGGCGCATTTTCCAAGAAGGCCAGGCTGGGCCATGGCCTAAAAAAAGACCGCTGTGCAGGTGGGCCGGCCTTCGAGCTTTCACCACCGGACGGTCTGTTATAGTATCGTTGTCCGGTGGGTGTGTAGGGGTGCTGCCGCTGCTGGTAATGGGATTTTGAGGTACTGGGTACCTTAATCAGGCCTATAGCCTTGGCCTCCTCATCCAGGTCTTTCACCTGTTTTGGAAGGTTATCCCCAAACAGCAGATTTGGTGGTTGCGAGTTACCTGACCTGCATAATCCTGCGAATTTGGGATTGAGTGCAGGTTTTATGATGCTCTTCCGTTAGCTGTTTATTTCAAACTGTGTATTGCACAGCAAAGCCAGAGCATCTTGCAATTCTTCCAGTAACTCCACCCCAACAGCAGTCCTGGCCACTGCTGTAATCCCGGCGGCCAATAGTTTCAGAATCCTCTGAAGCTTGATCTCCTGGCCTCTTATTGTAGGACTCATGTTCCCACATATAGGGTTATTCACTGCTGGAACATTGAGTGAGTTACAATTTTCAGGAGCGAGATACTTCTCAGCCGTGGCATTAATGGCTTGCTCCTGTAGCTGGTTAGTAGCCATAGTCCTTAGCTATGTAGCCATAGCCATAGCAGTCCTTTCTGAGTAGGAACGGCATGTTTGTTCATCATGTCCAGTAACTCTTCTTGCACCCCCAACACTGCTGGTTGTTCAGCCAATTCCCCCCTCTTCAGGTTCAGCCCAGTTCTGACCCCTAATGCTCCCCTGCGAAGAGGGTGAGACATTTGGCAGTCCATGATAGGATTCTGCCGTGGGTCTGCGAAGAGACCCACTGTGACTCTGCCCCTGCATAAGCAGGTCACGCTGGAGCAACTGCTCCACCATCCGCTCCATGCAGGAGAGACGCCCGCCGTCGCTATCAGCGAACGGGGTGTCTTCGGGTCCGGACCCAGCTGAGTCAACGGCCCCGTCCGACTTCCGGGTGGTTTTGCCGCCCGACCGCAGCGCACCTGCGGTCCTTATCGGCGAAAAGTCGGGAGCTGCCGGTAACACCTGCAGCTCTGGAGTAGCGGCACGCTGCTGGCTGCTTTCCACAGCAGCGGATTTTGCCGCTGCTCTCTTCGATTTTCGCGACTCCATAATGGTTTTCTCCTGTAAAGTAAGAACACCGAGTCGCCACGCTCACCACTACAGGTGAGACTTACCTTCCGTAAGTTTTTAAACTTACGCTGGAGGAGCGACGCTCCTCCCGACTGTCGCTTCCGCAATGCGTTCGACGATATGTCGCGCATGCGTGCTGGCGTGCTTGCGTGCTTCACGTAGTCACTCACGTGACTCCGAAGTAAAATCAGAAGTCAACACTGATGGGATCTTCAGAGGCAATCTGCAAATCCATTTGCTGTTGGATTTTTCTTCGACAGCATGTATCACTGCAAAATGAAAGTTGTCATGACATTAAATTATTCCGTTACTGAATATTTTAATGTAAAAATCTATCTAAAATGTGTTTTTACAGTATATAACATGGAGGTATTTAAAAATAGGTGATATAAAAGCACTTTGAAACAATGTAGAGTAAAACTGAAAAGTAGGTTTACTATTAAATGTTCCAATTGTTTCATGCTATTGTTGATTAGGCAAGTATCTAATATGGTAAATTTGTTTCTTAAACTGTTATTCTGAGCCACTTGCAGCAAACAGACCCGATCCAATGTAGAACTCAGACCTTTTGATATAATGATTGAAGATACAATGCGCTGGAGTAACTCAGCAGATCAGACAGGATCTCAGGAGAACGTGGAGTGGTCTTGTTTCGGATTGAGACCATTCTTCACATTGCTTGTAGGAGGGGAAAGAAAGCTGGAAGGAAGGAGGGGCAGGACAACGCCTGGTAGGAACTAGGTTGATGCAGGTGAGGAAGGTTTTGCCAAAGTGTATGTGAACCCTTGTCTCACCTTGAAAGACTGCTGGTTTCCCTGGATAGAGGTCAGGGAGGAAGTACATGGATAGGTGTAGCATCTCCTTCGGTTGCAGGGGAAAGTACATGGGAGGAGGTGGTTTGGATGGGTAGGGATGAATGAACCAAGCAATTGTGGATGGAACGGTCTTTGCAGAAGGCGGAAAGGGATGGGGATGGGAATTTATGAATGGTGGTGGGATCACATTGAAAGGAATGAAAATGTCAGAGAATTATGTTTTTGATGCCAAGGCTGGTGGTGTGAAATATTAGGACCAGGGAAAATCTATCCTTGTTCCGTCTGGGGGGACGAGAGCAAGAGCAGAACCATGGGATACTGAGGAGATGTGGGTGAGGGATCCATCTATGATAGCAGTGGAAAACACGTTTACAAAAGAATGAGGACAACTTGGATGTCCTAGAATGGGAAGCCTCATTTTAGGGGCAGATGCAGCGGAGGTGGAGAAATTGAGAATAGGGAATAGCTTATTTGCAGGAGGCAGGGTGGGAGGAAATGCAGCCCAGATAACTGGCAGTTGGTATGTTTGTAGTAGACGGCAGTTGATAGGCTGTCCCCTGTGATGGAGACAGAGAGATCAAGAAAGGAGAGAGATGTGTCAGAGAGAATCAAAGTGAATTTGAGGGAAGGGTGGAGGTTGGAGATTAATAAAAAGTTAATCAAAATCAATGAGATCTGCTGGAGGCAGCCCCAATGGTGCCAGTATATGTGTTTGGAACAATGATTCTGTACGTTTGAACCGATATGATTAAATTGTTCTTGCACTTTTGTATAAGATTTGACTCTCAGCTAGCCCAATTATAGATAAAAAGTCTGCAATTAATGTGGTTACTATAATGATATTTTGGAAAAACTGACCAGCAATTTTGTGCTCTTTTGTATGCTGACAGTGTATCAGGATCTTTGGTGCAGATTTTGTGTGACATCATATGGACTTGAGGCAAACAATTCAGAAGTGAACCCAAATCCAGATTTAGATCGCAGTGTTGTTTCTCTGACACTCCCTGTGACTTTCTTCTGCAGTGCAACATGCATGTTCTTGCAGCATCATTTGTAATCTGATAAATATTGTTAGAAAGTGGCATTTCTGTATTAACTCTCTCTACACACAATGTGCTCTCAAAATTGATTCCTCTTGGATGACAATTCCATCGATGTCTTCTGCTATGGTAATTCTTCACATGTTAGTGGAAGTAGTGAATGTTGATAACCCTCTTCAGAACCATATCTGTGTTTATCCTCACTGCATTACCACACATGTTAACAGTGTTAGCCAGGAAGGCCTTGTTTTTGTTACATTAGCGCTATTGTAATTGTTTATGTCTACCTAAATCACCATTTTAAAGTACAAAGAGTGATGTGTGCCTGGAATGCAGTCAGGCATTGTAGTGGAGGCACATACGACAGTGGCACCTAAATGGCTTTTAGAAAGGCACATGCATATGCAGGGAATTAAGGGATATGCATCTCAAGAAGAGATAAACTTTATTACATCATGTACAGCATGGGCATTGTGGGTAGCAGGGTCTGTTCTGTGCTGCACTGTTCTATTTTCTGAGGCTGTGCCATCATCCAGAGTTGGCCAAGCCTCATTAGTCCTGTTCTCTGTTTATTTTCCTGTCTCTCTTTCACTATTAAATTCCCATCTTTTCTGACCTCATTCTACTATCTGCCTACTCTGAGGCTGATTTACAGTAGCCAATTCAACTGTAAGCAGGATGTCTTTGGGATATGGAAGGTAGCTAAGGTGGTCACACATAGAATATGCAATGTGCAGGAGGTCAGGATCAACGTTAGATTGCTGGCTCTTTTCTGGAATCAGTACCAACAGCTGCACAATATATAATAATAATAATAATAGTTTCTTTATTGTCATTGTAACATGAACCATGTACAACAAAATTTAAAAATATCAACCAGTCAGTGCACAATTCAAACCATAAAAGCTAACGATACATACAAGGTAATATATTAAAAAAGATAAACAACTAAAATAAATATGAAATATGAAAATAGCACGCATAAACACCCAACCCTACATCCTTCTGTCGATTTCACAGTGTACCAACCACAGACCCTTAGTCCCCGCGTTCCTTGGCGGCTACATTTAGTGCCTTTATAGCAGTGGGGTAAAAACTGTTTTTAAGTCTGTTTGTCCTTGTCCTTGTAGATCTGTACCGTCTGCCTGACGGCAACAGTTCAAACAGGGATTGTCCGGGTCGGGAAATGTCCTTTATAATATTCTGGGATTTTTTGATGCAGCGGGAACTGTGTAAGTCCTCCAAGGTAAGGAGAGGGCAGCTGACAATCCTCTGGGCGTTGTCAATGGCCCTCTGGAGTGCTTTCCTCTGAGCCGCCGTGTAGCTGGTGTACCACACGCATACGCAGTATGTTAGGATGCTATCAATGGAGCACCGATAAAAGGACAGCAGCAGTCTCTGTGTGATGTTATTCTTCCTGAGCACCCTCAGGAAGTGCAGTCTCTGCTGGACCTTTTTCAGCAGTGCACAGGTGTTCACGCTCCACGTCAGGTCCTCCTCAATATGGATTCCCAGGAAGCGGAAATCTGCCACCCTCTCCACACAGTTCCCTCTGATGATTAGTGGTACCATTTCTGTTTTGTTCTTCCTGAAGTCTATTATTATCTCCTTGGTCTTTAAGGTGTTCAGGAGCAGGTTATTTTCTCCACACCACACTGTCAGCTGCTCCACCTCATGTCGGCCACTATGACTTTGCATCTCAAAATATACTGGTAAATTAACTTTTGCAAAGTGTTTGTTTTCCTTTGCATTGTCCTTTACTACAGTTACGCCCAACAGTTATTTGTTTTGATGTTTTCAAGATTTCCATTCAGTCTTTCTAATATCTCTCTTATTCCTCATTTTAATTTCATTGGAGCCCCCACATGACGAGAACCTAAATATTTTGTTTTTCACACATGCCTCATTTGTGCTTTCCTGGTCAGATTGAGAAACATTTCAATCAGACAAGCTCCAATATCAGCTGATGAATTGCTTAATTTCACAGGCAGCATGTGAAAACAGATATATTTTTATGAAATCCCACTTGATTTTCTCAATTGTGATTGGCTCCTTGTAAATCAGGAACAAAATAATAAAATGAAAATTTAATTTCTTAATACTTTTCACAGCAAAGTATTTCCCAAAGTGCATCACCAACAAGAAGGGTAAAGTGCAGTGAGGAGGGTTTTGTGGAGCTGAATTGTTGAACCAGGATTAAGAATCACGGCTTCACCAAAATGCTGCCTGGATTAGAGGGTTTCATCTACAAGGAGAGGTCGGATAAACTTGGATTGTTTTCTCTCAAACATTGGAGGTTGAGGGCAGTCTTGATCGATGTATATAAAATTATTAAGGACATAGATTGGACAGACAGTCAGAATCTTGTTTCCAGGGTGGAAATGCCCAACACTAGAAGGCATAGCTGTCAGGTGAGAGGGGGAAAGATTAATGGAGATGTGTGGGGCAAGTTTTTTTTACACAGAGATCGGTGGAGGCCTGAAATGCATTGCCCGGGGTGGTGATGGAGGCAGAAACAATAGTGGCATTTAAGAGGCTTTTGGATGGGCACATGGAAGTACAAGAAATAAAGGGACATGGATCATGTACAGGGAGATGAAATCAGTTTAACGGCACCATGTTTGGTACAGACATTATGGATCAAATATTCTGTACTGATCTATGTTTTATGTTCTAAAATATATTATTTGAATGGCAAGCATAAAGAGAGCACTTCATTGACAAAAGCCATGGTGGATGGTATGTCCATAATGCTGAAGGCAGCAGGGAGGTTAAACAGTAAAAAATATACCATGAATCTTATTCAAGATATTTGATATTCATTTTATAGAATTTTGGGAGAGATAGGTACAAATTTTAAAAGTACCTTTGGATAAGAAATTGTGATTGCATTTGGGATGATTTGCAAGGAAAGTGAGGTTTTCAATATAAAGTGGAATATTTTCAAAGTGAGGAGGAGCTAGTCATTTACAACCATTCTTGGCCATTTCATGAGCTGACTTGTTTTGCGATGGTCTCTTTTTCTACGTATACAATTTCAAATTGCAGGAAATTATCTAATAATATGAAGTTTTACGATAGCAGTCAAGTTGATAGACACTGCTAAAACTATCCCGAGGATTGATGGAGTTTTCATGACTAACTGCAGTGCTGTTAGGTCTACAGAGGACGCCATATCGACGGCCCTACACTCTGCCCTGACCCACCTGGACAGCAACAACACCTACATCAGGCTGCTGTTTATTGACTTCAGCTCTGCCTTTAACACTGTCATACCCGCTAGCTTGATCACCAAACTCAGCGGTCTTGGCATCTCCACCTCCCTCTGCAATTGGACACTGGATTTCCTCACTAACAGACCACAGTCTGTTAGGGTCAACAACCTCACCTCCTCCACTATAACACTGAACACCGGCGTGCCACAGGGCTGTGTGCTCAGCCCTCTCCTCTACTCCCTCTTCACGCATGACTGCATCCCCAAGTATGGCTCCAACGCCATCATAAAATTTGCCGATGCCACCACGGTGGTAGGACTGATCAGTGATAATGACGAATCAGCCTACAGGGAGGAGGTCCAGCACCTGACTACCTGGTGTGCCAACAATAACCTCGTCCTCAACTCCCAGAAGACGAAGGAAATAATTGTTGACTTTCGGAAGAACAGAGGGGGCAGACACACCCCCATCCATATAAACGGGACTGAGGTGGAGCGGGTCTCCAACTACAAATTCCTCGGGGAACACATCTCGGAGGATCTGTCCTGGTCCCTCAACACCTCAAAGCTAATCAAAAAGGCACAGCAGCGCCTTTACTTTCTGAGGAGGCTCAAAAAAGCCCACCTGTCCCCCCAGATCCTGACGAACTTCTACCGCTGCACCATCGAAAGCATCCTGACCACCTGCTTTACGGTATGGTACAGCAGTTGCACCGTGGCAGACAGGAAGGCACTACAACGGGTGGTGAAAACCGCCCAGTACATCATCGGTGCCCCGCTCCCTGCCTTGGATGCCCTCCACCGAAAACGGTGCCTGAAGCGGGCAGGGAAGATCATCAAGGACCCCTCACACCCTAATCAAGGACTGTTTGCCCTCCTCCCATCAGGGAGGCGGTACAGGAGCCTCAAGTCCCGCACCAGTAGGACGAAGAACAGCTTCTTCAACTACACCATCCGACTGCTGAACTCGGAGCCCAGCTGATAGATTTGTCTGTACCCTGTATTTATTTATTTTCCATATTGCTACCACTGCACTCTGTATTTATTTTTCTATATCGCTATCACTAAGAACGACGCTAAACTGCATTTCGTTGTACCTATACTTGTATTTGTGCAATGACATTAAACTTGAATTGAATTGAATTGCTGGGCATGTTTCTGGCAGCTCTGCATGAACAGAAAGGCAGCTTTTAATCAGATACAACAGTAAAGAGAAATTATGGCTATAGGACCAGATTCACTTAGCTTGAGTCATTCCTCACACAAAGGAAGATCGTTGTGGTTATTGACTGATTGTTTTGAGTCTGGTCACCACAGCAGCAACTCCTGAGAGCAGGTTTCTAGTGCCATTCATTTTCAGCTGCTTCATTGATGATGTCCCTTCCATTATGAAGACGGAGATGGGAATGACTCCAAAGTTGCATTAGCAATTATTCAATTAATGAGATATGCTGCACCTGCCTGTTGCAAGACCTTGATCACTTTAAGGCTTGGCTGATTAGTAGAATTGGGAACGGGATAGTGTAATTGTTGACCAGATGTTTAACTCTTCGCACATTGTACAAGGCCTCCCCAAGCCTTTACACTATTTCCATGATGCTAATGCAAGTATAATGAACTATGCATCATTTGTCTGAGTGAGTACAGCTCCAACAACCCCCACGAAGCTCAACATCACCCAGAACAACAATGTCCATTTATTTGCCGTCACATCCACCACCCTGATCATTATTTTCCTCTACAACACACATACCAGTGCTGTGACACATCTGCAAAATGCACTGCAAAGTTTTTCTTCCGCACCTCCCAAACCCATTACCCTATAGCACTTTGTGCAAGGACAGGAGGTATATTTGATTGCCATCACCTTCAACAGAGACTGCAGATGTTGGAGAAACTCTGTCAGGCAACATCTGTGGAAGCAAAGGGATAGTCAACATTTTAGGTTAAGACACTGCATCAATCTTCATGCTTGGTCTCGACCCGAAATGTCGACTATTTCTTTGCCTGCTGAGTTTTTCCAGCATCTGAAGTCTCGTGTTAATATACCTCCTGTCATTGCGCAGGTTCTCGTCTGAGTCTTGCACCATCCTGACTTTCGTTTCTTTTTTCTTGGCGTCGTTGGTTCTAAATCTTGGAATTCCTAACTCAATTACACTATGGAAGCAACTTCACCTGAAGGCCGCTCAGGGCAATTAGGCACAGAAAATAAATATTGGCCTTGTCAATGATTCTCACAAATTTTATCAAAATTAAATATTAGATGTATTCACAATTCATAGAAACATAGAAAATAGGTGTAGGAGGAGGCCATTCTGCCCTTCGATCCAGCACCGCCATTCATTGCGATCATGGCTGATCGTCCCCAATCAATAACCTGTGCCTGCCTTCTCCTCATATCCCTTGATTCCACTAGAGCTCTATCTAACTCTCTCTTAAATCCATCCAGCGATTTGGCCTCCACTGCCCTCTGGGGCAGGGAATTCCAAAAATTCACAACTCTCTGGGTGAAAAAGTTTTTTCTCACCTCAGTCTTAAATGGCCTCCCCTTTATTCTAAGACTGTGGCCCCTGGTTCTGGACTCGCCCAACATTGGGAACATTTTTCCTGCATCCAGCTTGTCCAGTCCTTTTATAATTTTATATGTTTCTATAAGAACGCCCCTCATCCTTCTAAACCCCAGTGAATACAATCCCAGTCTTTTCAATCTTTCCTCATATGACAGTCCCGCCATCCCAGGGATCAATTCAATTTGATTCATTTAATTAATGCTGGAAGCCTTTCCTTGTTATGTTTTAGGGTTCATTTGCTGTATTCATAATTTCAAATATTTTATATTGGCGACGTTTATTTGCTGACTGAGCTGTCCTTTCAGTTCAGGTATTCCTGTCTTTGAAATATATTAAAGTGAATTATTTGAAAGTATTAATGTAATTACACTTTTTCATGTTTGCTGTGTGCATATTTAATGGTCAGGAAGTTTTGGAGCAAAAATTCAAAGTTTTATGAGTCTTTGAAGTGTTACTTGTTAGTTCTTTTGATGTTCCAAGTGTGGTATTTTGATTGTCAAAATCAAAGTCATGCTATGTGAATTGTGGGATCAGGTTGAGCTTGATGATAATCATACACTCACCATACTTGTTGGCTCAGTTCTGCCGGGATCTGCATGGAGTAAACTTGGAATTTGTTTAATGTTAGTCTGGCACTGCACCATTCTCCATACCATACTCGTCATCATGTTACTTCTGCCGTCTCAATGTCAACTAAGCACCTTCCACTTTTTTTTAGAAAACCATGTTCATGCTGTTAGGTTGAATACTACTCGTGGAATATGAGTTGCCGTTCCAGCTTGCATATGGCCTTACTTTGTCAGGGGAGTTAAAATAATAATAATAATAATAATAATCTTTATTGTCATTGTACAAGACAACAAAATTTTTTTTGGAGCAGTCCTCCAGCTGCACAGGAATATGAGTATAAAAATACGTTAAAAAGACTATAAACATGTAGGAGTATGGGCGGGTGTGTGAGAGAGAAGGGGGGGGGGGAATCAGTGTGGGAGGGGGTAAAGTTCAGTAGTGTCACAGCTCTATGGTAGAAGCTGTTTTTTAGTCTTGTCGTGCGGGCACTCAGTGTCCTGTATCGTCTTCCTGAGGGCAGGGGGGTAAAGAGGCAGTGTCCAGGGTGTGTGCTGTCTCTAATGATGCCCTTGACCCTCCGGATGCAACGGGTCCGGTATATGTCCTCAAGTCTGGGGAGCTGGGTGCCTGTGATCCTCTCAGCAGTCTTAATGACGCGTTGGAGAGCTTTCCTGTTCTCTGCGGTGCAGCCAGAGTGCCATACTGTGATGCAGTATGTGAGAACTGACTCGATGGCTGACCTGTAGAAGTTCACCAGCAGCTGTTGTGGGAGACGTGCCCTCTTCAAGCATCTCAGGAAGTGAAGCCTTTGGAGTCCTTTCTTGGTCGTCGCCGTGAATTTGACGGTCCAGATCAGGTCATGACTGATGTTGGCTCCGAGGTACCTGATGTTCTGCACAGCCTCCACTGTCTCGCCGTTAATGGTGATGGGTTGATGGACGAGGGTCCTTGGTCTCCTCGTGAAGTCCAGGATCATCTCCTTTGTTTTTGCTGCGTTGAGGATCAGGTTGTTCTCACGGCTCCAGCTCACGAGGTTCTCTAACTCTGTCCTGTAGGCGGCCTCGTTGTTACTCGTGATACTGCCTACCATGATGGTGTCATCTGCAAACTTTAGTATGGTGTTGGCCTCGTGGGTGGGCTGGCAGTCGAGAGTGTAGAGGGAGAAGAGGAAGGGGCTCAACACACAGCCCTGTTGTGCACCGATGTTCAGGGTGATGCTGGAGGAGACCTGCCTCCCCATGCGCACAGTCTGTGGTCGGCCGGTGAGAAAGTCCAGGACCCAGCTGCTCAGGTGTTTGTTGAGGCCCAGGTGGTCCAGCTTGGTGATTAGTTTATGGGGGGGTGGGGGGGGGAATGGTGTTAACGGCGGAGCTATAATCTGTGAATAGCATCCGCACATAACTGTCCCGCTGGTCAAGATGTGTCAGGGTGGAGTGGAGGGCCAGTGACACTGCGTCCTCCGTCGACCTGTTTGCCCTATAGGCAAATTGACGGTGGTCTAAGGAGGGGGGGATGCTGTTCTTCAAGTGTCCCAGTACCAGACGTTCGAAGCACTTCATCACCACTGGTGTTGGATCTGATGGCACAGGGATGATTGTGGCTGTCTTGAGGCATGTGGGGACGGAGGCCTGCCTCGGGGAGATGTTAAACAGGTCCGTGAGCACAGCAGTCAGCTCCCCTGCACAGTGCTTCAGAACCCTCCCTGGTACTCCGTCAGGTCCGGTGGCCTTGTTGGGGTTGATGTGCTGCAGGGTCTGTCTCACGTCGTGGGGGCTCAGAGTCAGCACCGGTGGTGAGGGTCCCTGCTGTGCCCGTATGTTGTCACTGTTGTCGGCGCAGTCAAACCTGGCAAAAAAGCAGTTCAGGTCGTCAGGGAGGGATGAGCTTTGTGCGTGTGTGGAGCTGTTGTAGCCGGTGATGGTTCTGATGCACTGCCACACGCGTCGAGAGTCTGAGCTGTTAAAATGCTCCTCGATGCGCTTCGTGTAGCGGTGCTTTGCTTCCCTGATGCCCTTCCTCAGACTGTACCTTGCTGTTCTGTAGGCCTCTGCATCACCTGAGTGGAAAGCTGCATCCCGGGCCTTCAACCAAGAGTTCCCATGGGCCTTGACAGACATTCTCTTTACAAATGCTGTCAGACCTGCTGAGTTCCTCCAGCAGTTTACGCTTGACTGAAGATTCCGGCATCTGCAGTTTCTTGTGTCACCAGTGCCTTATATTTGTCTTGGTTAGACTGCAGCTGATGGGCATGAGTATTGAATTCTCCAATTTCAATTAAACCCCTGACCCTATTCTCATCCCTCCCTCTCCCCTCGTCCGCGCATACACTTCTCTCCCACCACCAGAGACAACCTGCTTCTTTCCCCCTCCTTATGCTCATCACTCTCCCCACCAGTCTTCCAAAACCTTTTTATCCTTTGTTTTTCCGCTCACCCTGTCCACTTTTACCCATATCCCTTCCATCTGCTTTACTTTACACACCTCTTCCTTCTTTACCAACGCCCTTTCTCACCATTTCTCCTACAGCCTTTGTCACTACCACCACCCATCTGGAGTTTGCTCAAGATTCTGGCATCTGTAGGCTTTTGTGTTGACATTTCTAACATAATCAGTTAGAATTTGCAGCAAGCTATGTTATCAAGCAGTCGAAGTGGCCGATCACATTGGGGAATTTCTGAGACAAAACTGAAAACCGAACATACAATTTTTTATTAAATTTAATTTTTCAGTGGAGCATGAAATAACGTTTGCAGGCTGACATCAATAAATAAATGCCCATCAATAAACGTATTAAAAAAGTGAAAATTATTTTCAGCTCCATTATATGGAGACAATTACAATGCATATAAATAAAATTAGTGTTTTAGCTCCAGACAGTTATCAGTAAATGTTGCATAATAAGCTATTAAAAACTCATTTAGACCTCATGCAACTAATTGTAATATTTTCACGGTATGTTTACAGCAGGAGTAATTTATTAGTAGCTAAAATTCACGTCAGTTCTATTGAAGTCCCCAGAAAGATGTGGACAAAACTGAATTGCTGAAACTTTGTGAGCTGTATGTTAACATGTATGTGCGTGTGTTGAGTTTAGTTTTGTTTATTGTCACAAGAGTTATAGTGAAAAGCTTTTGTTGTGTGCTAACCAGTCAGCGGAAAGACAATACATGATTACAATCGAGCCATCCACAGTATACAGATACATGATAAAGGGTATAACATGAGTAACGTTTATTGCAAGATAAAGCTAGTAAAGTCCAATCAAAAATAGTCTCAGGGTCTCCAATGAGGTAGATAATAGTTCAAGACTGTTATCTTGTTGTTGGTAGGTTGGTTAAGTTACCTGATAACAGCTGTGAAGAAACTGTCCCTGAATCTGAAGGTGTGCGTTTTCACTCTTCTACACGTTTTGCCCGATGGGAGAGGGGATATGTAGCCAGGGTGCGACTCGTCATTGATTATGCTGCTGGCCTTGCCAAGGCAGCGTGTGGTAAATAGAGTCAATGGAAGGGAGTTTGTGTGATGGTCTGGGCTGCATTCACAATTCTCCGCAATTTTTTGGGGTTTTGGATGGTGCAGTTCCCATGTCATGCTGTGATGGGTAATAATAGTGAGCATTGATAGTTTTTGCAATGTAACAAGCAAAATCAGGCTTCCCAGTGACCCTGGTTGACTGTACATAGAGTTAGCCGATTACTTAATTACATTCATTTATAAGCAATTTGTCTTTTATGTAATTCCTTCTCTTTTTCTGAGAGCGGAAGTAGATTTTGTCATGGTGCTTTTGCTCAAAGCAGTGGCATTATTGATTCAACTTTTGCTGATTGAATGTTATAATGAGAAAATGATACTAATTATTTAAAAGAGAGGTCATCCTGTTTATTCTGTAAAAAAAATTGGTTTCAAAAAGGATTCTTATTTTTTTATTTTCAATTTCAGAGCTTCTCTTCAGACTTGAAGAAGCTGGAATGAAATGTAGCACGCCCAAAACTACAACACAAGAAAAGCTGGAACATTCATTAAAGAAGGTGCAGGAAACAATTATAACATTCCTCAGAGAGATGATTATTGCACATACAGTATATTGAAGCATACCTGTGTTAGCTTATTTAATATGGTAAGCTGTGTTTTCCATACACAGTGCTGCAGGTGGTGAATATATTAGACCTCATCCTTAACCGACAAGTCTTAACATTCATGAATTGTTGCTCTGTGAATATGTAAAGTGGCTGTGCAACAAAGATCTTTCACTTTTTATCAAGTGGATAATAATATTGATAGTTGCTTCTGAGGCATATTGCTTTCCTGCAGTTTAATAGTTTTACTGAAAATATCACTTTAATTTTGTTTACTGTCATGTGCAGCAGCATCACATGCACATTGATTCAAACGTAAAACAAAACTAATGTTACTTATTATACATGTATTGCACATAAAATTTCTTTAAGAATGAAGACTAAACAAAACATTAGTGCAAAACCTGATAAGAAAAAAAGTACATGCAATGGATCACAGTGTTTTTTTGTCCAGTTAGGATTGGGGTTTTTCAATGGTTCCATGGTTCAATGGTGCTTTATTGTCACATGTGCGAAGTGTAAATGCACAGTGAAAATCCTTTCTTACAAACAGTCCAGTAGAGTATCACCGTACCACCCCGATCAGCAATAGTCCACTGAGTGCGTGTGCAAAAGGCTCCACGTTTGGGTCGGTTCAATAATCTGATATTTGAAGGAAAGTAGCACTTCCTGAATTTGGTGTTCTGGGATTTTGGGCTTCTGTACGTCCTGCCTGATGGTACTCATGAAAAAGAGCTTGATGCAGATGGTGGGGGACTCATGATGACAGATGCAGCATTCCTGAGACAGGAGTGAGTCCTCCACTCTCTGCAGCCTCTTTTGTTGGAATTGCCATACCAGACCATGTTGCAAGTAGTCAGGATTCTTTCTAAAGTAGAACTGTAGAAATTTGTTAGAGTATACAGAGATATACCAAATATCTTTAAGTTTCCAAGAAAGTAGAGGTGCTGACATGCCTTCAGATGTCAACTGGAATATGTTCCAAGCAAGTTCCAGTGACGTCAGTGAGTTCGCGGAAGCGGTCACGGGCTTCATCGCAACAATAGCAGATAACATCGTCCCCGCGGTAAAGGTTAGCACCTTTCCGAATCAAAAACCCTGGGTGGACAGGTCCGTTCGTGTTTCCTTGAATGCTTGTACCGCTGCCTAAAACTCTGGCCTGGCATCCGGAAATATGGACGTCTACAAGGTAGTCCTACCGACTGCGAAGTGCGGTGAAGGACGCAAAACGGAGGTACAGGGGCAAGATGGAGTCACAGATGGAGCAGCAGGACACCAGACGCCTGTGGCAGGGACTACGAACTGTAACCAACTACCGGAGCAGCCCCCCCCCCCCCTCAACCGGAAGTGCTGGCACCTCACTAGCTGATGACCTGAACTCTTTCTAAGCTCGTTTCGAGACGGGCAACATTACCGCAGGCTTGTCGGCTATCGACAACACCGCCAGCGTGCTGGATAACGAAGCTGGAGGGAGGTCCATCGCTGGGGATGTGCACACATTCTCGTTGTCCGAGCACGACGTGAGGAGGGCTCTGACATGTGTGAACACGAGGAAAAGCTGTAGGCCCAGATGGCATCTCGGGGCGAGTTCTTAAATCTTGTGCTACGCAGCGTAGATCCAGCGCTCACTACAATATTCAACCTCTCCCTGGCTAAGTCCGTGGTCCCTGCCTGCTTCAAAAGATCCATCATTGTACCTGTACCAAAAAATGCCTCCCCAGCTTGTCTGAATAACTACCGTCCGGTGGCCCTCACCTCGGTAGTCATGAAATGCTTTGAGAGGCTGGTTAAGAAACACATCTGCGCCTTCCTCCCACGCACCATGGACCCGCTACAATTCGCATACCGTCCGAACAGATCCACGGACGATGCAGTCTCCCAGGTTCTGCAATCCACGGACGATGCAGTCTCCCAGGTTCTGCACTCCGCTCTCTCTCACCTTGACAGCCAGAAGGGGACTATGTGAGGATGCTGTTCATAGACTTCAGTTCAGCCTTCAACACGATAGTCCCCACCAGGCTTGCTGAGATTCTGCTGGAATTGGGGCTCAACACCCCCCTGTGTGCCTGGGTCCTGGACTTTCTCACCGCCAGGCTCCAGGTAGTCAAGATGGGAGGAAATACATCGAAGTCCCTCACCCTGAGCACAGGATCCCCCCAGTGTTGCGTCCTCAGCCCCCTACTGTACTCCCTATACACACATGACTGTGTGAATAGGTTCAGCTCCAACTCTATAGTCAAGTTTGCTGATGATACTGTGGTGGTGGGCCTGATCTCCGATAACAATGAGAAGGCCTACCGGGAGGAGGTGGCTGATCTGGCACTCTGGTGTCAGGACAACAGCCTCCTCTTGAATGTCAAAAAAACTAAGGAGCTGGCCATGGACTTTAGGAGGGCACAACATCCGAGGACGTACACACCATTGAAGATAAATGGGGATACTGTGGATAGGGTGAGCTGCTTTAAATACCTGGGAGGCCACATCTCAGAGGATATGACATGGACATCACACGCTGCCGCACTGGTGAGTAATGCAAGGCAGCGCCTTTACCACCTCAGGCAATTGAGGAAATTCAAAGTATTTCTGAGGATCCTCCATTGCTTCTACTCAGCGGCTGTGGAAAGCATCGTGGCTGGAAACATCACAATCTGGTTTGGGAACTGCTCTGCCCAGGACAAGAAGGCGCTGCAGAGAGTAGTTTGTTCGGCTGAACAGACTATGGGAGCTACACTCGCCCCCCCTGCAGGAACTATACATTAGAAGGTGCAAATCCAGAGCCAACAAGATCATGGGAGACCCCTTCCACCCCTGCACCAGACTATTCCAGCTGGTACGGTCAGGAAAACGCCTCAGTTGCCATGCTGGGAAAACGGAGAGGATGAGAAGGAGTTTCTTCCCAGAGGCCATTAGGACTGTAAACTCCTATCTCACCAGGGACTAAACTACTGTACCTATTTACTGCTGTGTGGTGTCTTTTTAAATAGCTGTTTCTTTTTTTTTATTTCCCACAAATATGTAATTACTGATTCTATTCCATTCTGTTTTGTAGTTTTTTTGCACAATCCGCAAGCATTGCCACTTTTCATTTCACTGCACATTTAGTATGCGTATGTGACGAATAATCCGGAGCTTGAATAAACTTGAACTTGAACTTCATGTTATGTCCACATACTGGGCCCAGAACAGGTAGTCCGAGATATTAATGCCCAGGAATTTGGAATTGCTAAATCCCTCCAGTACCAGCTCACCAATGAAAACTGGAGCATGGTCTTCCGACTTCCTCTTTCTAAATCAACGATTAGTTATTCTGGTCTTGTTAACGTGAGCAACAGATTGTTTTTGTGGATTCACCCCCTTGAATCATGTCAGGATATCGGCAACTTGCACCAGATGTCCAGCTTTGGTATAATCCTGTTACTATCAAATGTAGGTCCTTTGATTGAAATCAGTTAATGTTTTGTTTTTTACCCAGATAAGTTATAGTAGCCATGTTACAAAATTTTGAGATTTAAAAAATCAAGTCTGCAATTTATCCCATCAGATAAAGCATAAAAAGAAGTTTAATTTGACACCTAATTCACTTTCATATCTTCAGTATTAAAAAGGTTATGGCCGTTTTTATACTCGGAAATTAGCATCTTGTTGTCTATTGCTTTTCCATTGACTTAACACAAAAGTTGTGTTCGAGGACAGTCAAAAGCCCATAACTTTCTTAAAAATTAAGAGAACTTAATAAATGTTCAGTTATTATAGATTGAAGCATTCTGAAACAAATATGAAACAATCTTACTTGGATGACCTGAAATTAAAGCATATAATTAGTTAGTTACCCAATTGTAGCTAATTACAAAATTCAATTACTAGATCTAAACATCTATCCATTTTTTAAGAAAATATTAACACTTTTTAAAAAGCCTAAGTGTCCAAACAACATTCACACAAGAATTCACAATATAACATGATTTTTAAATCTAATTGTCATTAATTTATAGGCCAAATTGAAGGAATTTACTGTTTAATACCCGTAAATTAATGGCCATTTAAATCAGCTTGCGAGTAGGATTTTCTGGAACGCAATGGATTGGAACGTTGCGGTTGCGGTGAATTTAAACCCCATATCGGCAGAATAAATACTGCCGGTTCGTATGGGGAATAAATCACCATGGCATGTTGATTAAGGTCATCTAAACAAGCAAGTTTATATGAAAAAATAAACAGCTTTCATTTACCCGTCCCCTACGTAAAATCCGTCCCCATTGTCGGCGTTCACGGCATTAGGAGCTAATTTTTATTTTACTGCAGCACTGAAATAGTCGGGCGATTAAAAAAAAAAAAAGTCACTTACTGGCAGTCGGAACGAATCTTTAGCAAAAGCTCGCACTCCGAGAAAATATAATTCCGACAGGCAGGAGAAAACCGCATTTTAACCCAGCCCCCCCCAAAGGCGCCAAAGTCGCGCACACGGCCAGTGACAGAACTGCAGCTCCGCTGAAGGTAAGTTTTGTAACATACCTAATTGAAGCATTGGAGATATTTGACAGAGATATGTCCAGTTTCTGGCACAGCCTTTTTAAATACTGGCTTCCAAATTAGATGACAAACTCATTTGCCATGGTACCCATTTTCCTCATGTTGACAGCTAAGAAATTAACCTTTGAAGAAGGGTCTCGACCTGAAACGTCACCCATTCCTTCTCTCCAGAGATGCTGCCTGTTCCGCTGAGTTACTCCAGCATTTTGTGTCCATCTTCTACTCAAAGTAAAAGTTGGGTTTAAACAGATTTTAACCCTCAAGGTGCTTAGCACAAATTGCTTTCTGAGAATAGTGCCAAATTATCCATATTAATTTATGACAGGAAGTGTTTTGAATTAATTTTGAAATTTCACTAATACATTTTATCAAAATAAATCCTTACAGCCAGGCCAGGAGCACAATTTATTACTAAGTAAGTTGTCAGATTTCAATGTCACCCACAGATTTTTCTAAAGAATTGTCAACTGAATTTCCTTCAGGGAGACCTAACTCTTGGCATCACAATTGGCACTGCTTGATAATTCAGTGGACTGCACACTGTATACAAAATACCAATGGGTAGTTTGTAGACACCGGACAGAATACAGAGGTGATTGACAATTATGTTGTCAGAGCTGAGAATTTTGTTTGTAGGTGAGAATGGTTAGGTTGGAGTTGATTTTTATGAAACAAAACGTGGTTGAACATAGATTTAATTGAGATGTAAAATGTTGAGGGGCCTGGAATGGTAAACAAGTCATTTTTCCTTTGATGGAGCGGTTAATAACTCAGTGACATTGGTCTAAGGTCATCTCTGGAAGGGTTAAAAGGAAGTTAAGGAAATATTCTTATTTCCAGACAAAGTGGGATCCAGAACACATTCCTTGAAGGTTTGGGAAGGCAGAAAACCTGATTGCATTAAAAACTGTTTGAATGAACATTGGAAAAGCTCTAATTTTACAAGACTTGGAATGAGAGTTGGGAGTTGCAATCAGTCTAATCCCTTTATTGACCATAGTTCAGATAATGAACTCAAGTTCAAGTTTGAGTTCATTGTCATATGTATAAGTAGGTATAGGTACAATGAAAAATCTTGCTCGCAGCACCAGAACAGCCACATAGATTCAGACAAACAAGGAAAAGCTAATTATACATTAATTAGACAGAATCTTCTGAAAGAAAGAAAAACGTACAATTAAAAAAACCAATACAAAAACATGATTAGAAAAATAAAAAAAGCTCAATGTTAGTGCAAGAGGTGGGCTACTAGTGCCCTGTTGTCAAGATAGGATTAGCAGTGCCGCCAAGTAGTATGGATTTTCCATATTTTGTACAGAAATGCAATTAGAAAACGGATGTACAATTTTGTGTTGTTAAATACGGATTTTAAATACGGAGTTCAGTCTGAAAAATGGTCTCAACCAGAAACGTTACCCATTCCTTCTCTCCAGAATTGCTGCCTGTCCCACTCCAGGTTTAAACAGAGCGCTGTCAGTTTAATGCGTGGAAATTTAAACGAAGCACTATGGGTTCTAAATATAGCGCTACCAGCTGGAGCACTATGGGCTTTACACATAGCACAATGGCCACAGTGCTATGGGTCACAGACTGTTCAGGAAAATTCTTGTATAACAATGAGTCTTTGGAATTCTCTTTCTCAGTGGAAGTTGAGCCATTGATTATTTTTCAGGCAGTGGTAGAATTCTGGAGAAGCCTAATGGTGAAAGGTTACCAGTGGGATTGCAGTTACATTGGGATTGACCTTGATTTTACAGAACGGTGGGTGGGCTCAAGGGGAAGAGAGGGAGCAGTGGAGAGAGAGAGGGGGGTAGGGAGAGGGAGAAGGTGAGAGAGAGGGAGGGAGAAAAAAAGGAAGAAGAGAGGAAGAGAGAGGGAGGGTGGGAGGGAAAGGGAGAGGGAGGCTTCCAAAATGGCTTCTACATCATCATCTGGTGCTAAAAGCAGGAAGCAGCCGTTCAAACAGCAGAATACAAAGAGATGGCAATGACTGCACTGTCATGTACGGTGCGTAGAACACATGTCAATTGGTAGCAAAGTTATGCATTCTTGTACTCTTACATGGGTAAGACCGCACATAAAAAAGAACATTTTTTTCAGCGAAATGGCACCGCGTAAAAATACTGATTTCCTCAGCAAAATACTGATTTTCAGGTACTAGAATACTGAAATGCTCTGACAAAACTTGGCAGCTCTGGATTAGGGTTGTGTACGTTGATACACCCTGATAGGTGGAGGATAGTACATGTTCCTGAACCTGATGATGTGGAATTTCAAGCTTCTGTACCTCCTACCCAATGCTGGCAATGAGAAGAGGGCATGGTTGGATCCTAGGGATCCTTGATGGTAGAGACACTTTTTTGAAGGCAGTGCCTCATGTAGATGCTTTCGATGGAGGAGAGGGCTGTGCCCCTGATGTACTGAACAGAGTTGACCAATCTCACTAGCATCTTGCATTTGTATGTGTTGGAATTGCCATACCAGGCCATGATGCAACTTGTCTGGATACTTTCTACAGTACATCAGTAAAAGTCTGTTAAAGTATTCGGAGACCAATGCTGCAAATACTCAGTGTGTCAGGCCATATCTGAAGTTCTGACAAAGGGCTTTCAACCTGAAACCTCTGGTTTTTATTACACATGCATGCAGCCTAAACTGCTAATAAATTCCAGAATCTTACGTTTCAATTTATGAATGCTATCAGTTTTTAGGATTAGTCATACAGTTTCTGAGTTTCTTCCTCTTATGAGTGGGATTCAGATTCAATGGGAAATAATGACACAAATACATTAATTGTGGTTAAGTTACTGACTAGTGTTGGTTTGGGGGAGATGAGGATTGCAGCTTGGAATAGCTGTTCCTTCCGCCCCCACAAAGATTAAGCAAAGAAGGATAAATGAACACGTAAATATAACTTGCAACTTAAAGAACCTTTCTGCAAGTGTTTCAATGATTGAGGATTCAGCGTGGGTCAGGACACTTTCTCTCTTTGTTGCAGATCCCAGCATCTGTAGTCCCTTGGTTTCTTCTTGTTGAGTGCCCCAGGAGCGTAACCTAAACACTGAATGAAAGCACTGAATGAAAGACTGGATCGCCTGCGGGAGAGGCCCCGGGACACGGAGGCAGAGCAATGGTCGTCGGTGGCGAAGGATGGCACGTTCTCGACGGCCGATATCGAGGAGTGGTTGGAGAAGGTCGAGTCGGTGGAGTTGATCGCTGAAGGCACTGAAACAGCATGTGCCTCAAGTAAATCGGGTGCTGTTGCAAGTGGCCATGAGAGTGGACCGGATGCGGCCCGCAATGGCAGAGCAGCGGTGGAGGACATCGACACATCGCCTGGATAGGCCGACCACTGCAACTCTGACCCAGTGCCGCTTGCCAGGGCAACGAGCCTATATGGCTAAGCTAAGACAAAAAAATAATAATAATTTGGGACTTGAAGGGTACATGATGGCGCCTAAAACGTGGTGACAAGGTGTACAGGCTCAGAGAGGTCTACTGTCTTATACTCTTCTATTTAGTATGATTGTGCCTCATGTGTAGTAGGATTGTTACTGAACTATTGCAAAAAGGAGTTTCATCGTTCTTAGGTACATGTGACAATAAAGTACTATTGAATCATTGAAATTACCTGTTGGAATCTCACTGCGACAGCTGGGGAATTTTAAATTCATTGCAATTAAATAAACCTGGAAATGTAAGCAAAAGTCAAGTTCAGTAACAGTAACCATGAAACTGCCCGAATGTTGTAAAAATCCATCAAGTTCACCAGTGTTTGCCATCCTTATCTGACTGCAAAGTCACCAGTATGGTTGAATCTGAAAAAGCAAATAAGGATGGCTTTACCAGCAATGTGCATAATCTCCAAACAAATAAATCAGAAAATTGTACTGAATGCACTGAATTCCCGGTATGTTGATTGTAGCACTGCCTCATCAAAAATAGGAACACTCTTGAGCCTAAAATTTTTGATTGGTCTTTGGTGTCTTATTGGATGGGTTATTTGCTGGGTTATGTGGTTATTGCAAGGATTTCAATGTCTCTCAGTGTTTTTAAAATGTAAATGTATTCTCTCAATGTTTTAAAATGTTTTATTCTGACTCTTTAAAATTTCCGCTTTGAATAAAGGAAACGATTGGGTTGGATCAGGCTGAACGAGAATCATTGCTTGCAGCAACCTGGGATTGATTCAACCTTCTGAAAGTCTCAGTGTGTATAGTGCCTTGCACAGCATAGTATTAGACCTCACTCTCAAACGGGCAGAAGGCAAAGTCTTCCATTAAGTTTTGTCACCATTGAAATTGCCAAATATTTTAACAATTTTTAAATGTCAATCAGATATATTAAAATAACTATCAAAATTGAAGGTATTTAAATAAAAATGTAAAATCATCAAGACATTTATACATATGAAAGCACAGATGTTAAGAAATAATGACAAATATTCAGCTTAAGTAAAATAGGTCATTTAAAAATGCTTACCTACCGTGTGCTGCAGGCCTAGATGTGCTCACTCATTACGTCAGGTCTGACCAGCACGGGTCAGAGTGGCAATTTCTCAGCTTAATGCTGCGGAATTGCAGCAAGTCTGGGTACCACCACTGGGTTCAATGTGGCATCCAGTAATGGAATGTAGAAACAGATTGAATGCCAAATGTTACTCAGCAAGTCTCGGGCCTCCTGTTTGCCAGCCCTCATGTGGAAATCTGAGACTTAATGAAGTTTAAACATTGGAACCAGACTTCAACCAGCAGAACATGCTCCAATGTTGTGTTGTACTTAATAGTGACAGGCTAATACAACCTGCATGGGCCCCCTGGCTTTAAAGAATATTTTTTATTTCATTTGTCTGGGATTACTAAGCAATTTGACTCCATGTTTACGTAACATGGCAGATAATCACAAAATCATGATCTTTTCAGAAGTTTCCAGTTGCTTGATTTCCAACAACTCTAATTCTTGTGCAATGTACTGTAATTGTATGATTCAAAATTAGAGCTATGTTTCAAGGTGTTTGAACATTACTGTTATGCCTTGGTTCCAACCTCAATGTCTTTGCTTTGAATTATTTACACATTTTTCCTGAGTGGTAGGACTCCATCCTCGCATGTACTCAGTTATCTCCCAAGGTATCCGTGCCAGTAAAACCCACTTTTATTTCACTGTCAGAAGGTTAAATGGTACAAGAAATCAGTATATTGAAATTCCCTCCAGTTTAAAAATCAGACAAATAATATAAAGTTATCTATAGGAAGAGGACATGGTCTATATTGGTCCTAACAATATAGTGAAGAGGTTTACGTGTTGTATAAACACTCAATTTAATATTTAAACAGTATAGGGTTTGGCAAACTTGTGAATGGCCTCGCCCTTGGTCGGGAGCGGGACCGCTCCGTGCTGGTTGATGTGGTGGTCGAGGAAGTTGATGGAAGTAAGGCCAAACTGACACTTGGCCAGGTTGATGCCTCGTTGAGCCTCTGGCAGAGCAGCCGGAGGTGTGCGCGGTGTTCCTGGCGAGAGCGGCTGGCGACGAGGATGTCGTCGAGGTAGATGAACACGAAGTCCAGCTCGCGGCCCACTGTGTCCATGAGCTGTTGGAAAGCTTGGGCGGCGTTCTTGAGGCCGAAAGGCATGCGCAGGAACTCAAAGAGCCCGAACGAGGTGTGGAGGGACGTCTTGGGGTTGTTGTCTGGGTGGACTGGAATCTGATGATAGCCGCATACCAGGTCAATCTTGGAAAATACCTTGTCACCGTCCAGGTTTGCCATGAAGTCCTGGATGTGAGGGTCAGGGTACTGGTCAGCTGTTGTAACCTCGTTGAGACGGTGGTAGTCCCCACAGGGTCTCCTGCCCCCAGACGATTTGGGGACCATGTGAAGTGGGGATGCCCAGGGGCTGTCTGAGTGGCTATGCCCATTTCCTCCATCTTGTGGAACTCGTCTTTGGCCAGTTGGAGCTTGTCGGGGGGAGCCTGTGTGCGTGTGCATGGAATGGCAGTCCGGTGGTGGGGATATGGTGCTTCACCCCATGCTTGGGGCTGGCCATTGTGAACTGGGGAGTTATGATGTCAGGAAAATTTGCCAAGATCCTGGCATATTCGTTGTTGGAGAAGGTCACTGAGCCGAGGTGGGGCGCAGTCAATTCGGCGTGACGCAAGGCGATCGACTCGAACGTCTCAGAATTAACAAGATGTTGTCCTTGCACCAGCAGGATAGTGCGCCCGGAGAAAGTCGGCGCCCAGCAGCAGTTGTGAGATGTCGGCGATGGTAAAGGTCCACTTGAAACGACATGAGTTGAAGTTGAGCGGGATTGTGCGGACACTGTATGTTCTGATGTTGCTGCTATTAGCGGCTGTCAGGGGAGGCCTTGTTTTCCGGAACAAGTGTCAGTGCCCGAGGGGGGCAAAACACCGACCTCTGCTCCCGTGTCAATGTGAAAATGCTGCCCCGAATGACAATCCCAGGAGTAAAGGAGGCGATGTTTTTGTCCGGCCGCAGTTGCCACTGCCGACGGCAGGCCAAGGCGTGTACCGGATGAGTGCAGGGTGGTCGGCATCGGCGGATCTCGGAACCCCACCCTTGGTGGTAGTAGCACCACTTCTCCTTGCTGCCGCTGCTCGTGGCCGACGTCACTGCCACTCCTTCCGTGGAGGCTGGGACCGCCCGTATGACCTGCCGAGGTGCAGCCACCACCCGATTGATGGTGGCTTCACCCTGCTGTTTGGCCTGCTACGGGCTGCTAGCCATCGGGGATTGACGAAATTGTCATCCGCGAGGAGCACTTGGACGTCCTTGGGCATCTGCTCGAGGAAGACCTATTCGAAAAGGAGGCAGGTCTTGTGTCCATCCATCAGGGCGAGAATTTAGTTCATGAGCACAGATGGTTTGCACTCGCCTCGGCCATCCATGTGCAGGAGTTTTGCCGTCCTGTCGCGGCGGCTGAGATCGAATGTGTCCTTGAAAAGCACCTTGATCCCTTCATACTTGTTGTTGGCTGGTGGCTGGTGAAGGTAATCGATGTGGCACCTGGCCCTTTCCTGGTCCAGCGCACTGACCACGTAGTAGTACTTCGTAACGTCGGCAGTTATCTGGCGGATGTGGAATTAGGTTTCAGCAAAGTTCAAACCACAGTTGGGGCTGTGATGTTTGAGTGAAACTGCGGCGTTCTGCTGATCTGCGTCGTCTCCTCCAGTCAAGATGAAATCCAAAAGAGGCCGTTTTGGATCGTCGGGGTCACCACTGAAGAGGTTCACGTGTTGTATAAACATTTAGTTTATTATTTAAACGATAAAGCTCAACAATTAGTACAAAAGAGCAAGGTGTGTGTTAATGTGCTGACTGTGAAGTGAAGACTCGCTCCATCGCCCACTGCACCCCGCCAGCTGTACACCCAGGTCGCCGTTGATTGGTTAGCCCAGATCACGCCAGGTCCACGGGATCGTCGAACGACGGTTCGAGACCAAAGTGGCACGGCCCGCCACAGCAGGCAAAAAGAGGGATGAGGTTCTGCAAAAGAAACCCAGGGAGTTAAGGGTCTGTCCCCCTTGGCAATTTTTTCGGCGACTGCCGGCATCATATCAGTGTCGCCAAAAGATTTTGAACATTTCAAAATCCAGCGGTGACAAAAAAGATGTTGAAAAACACCGCGCGTCATAAGTCATCACGCCGCATCACACCGCAAATTTTTTGGTGACCTGATACGTCAGTCAATGATGCTGGCAGTCACCGAAAAAATCGCCAAGCGGGACAGGCCCTTGAGGCAGTATTTTTCCAACAGTAACTTTCAGGAACAGCAACAGGACCTCAACGTAATTTTGGGATTGCTCCTTGTATCATGTGTTTGTGAGGCACGAAATAGGAAGACAATACAGTTTGTGCAGTTTGTACAAGCTCGTGCAGGTGGAAAGGCTTCAGATTTCTGGATGCTTGAGGTTTCTGTCAGGGCAGATGGAACCTGTAGAAAAATGATTGGTTGTACCTAAACTCGAGGAGGTCGGACCAGAGAAGGTCAGATTTTGAAGAAAGTAGAGGTTGTCAATCTAATGGGAAGTACAGGCACGGCCAGGTAATGAACATGGTAGGACTGATGCTTGAACAGTATTTATTTTATTGCAAGGAATATAATGGGTAAGTCAGATAAGCTTGGAGCCATGAAAGTACAGTGTTGTAGGAATTGCAGAAATTTGATTTTGAGAAGGGCGGGACTGTTAGCTCAAGATACCATGATTGAGATTTTGAAACATTTTAGAGAGAGATGTAAAAACAGTGGGGGAGTTGCATTGCAGATTAGGGAGACTTTTAAAGCTGTATTTAGAGAGGACATACTGAAGGACTCAATCACTTTGACAAAATGGTGGAGCTCAGGCATAAAAAGGTGTAATCAATATGATGTGTTCTACCACAAGCTTCCTAATAGCCAGCAGGAGCTGGGGAAACAGATATGCAAGCAAATCATGGAAAGATGTCAAAAGAACAGGTTTTAACTTTTTCACTTTGCCAATATTCCTTTGCTGCCAGGGGATGAGACAGGGCAAAATTTGTTAGTTACATCCAAGAAGTTTTCTTCGACCAATATGCACAGAGATCAAATAGGAAAGGATCCATACTAGACCTTGAATTGGGCAATGAGCCCTGGTGATGAGAGTTTCAATGGGGGAGCATTTTGGGAACAGTGATCATGATTCCTTACATTTTAAGATAATTACGGATAAAGATTAGAATGGTCCTCGCGTGAAATACTAAATTGGTGAAAGTCTAATGATAATGTTATTAGACAGGAGCTTGAGAGAGTAAATTAGGCGCAGCTGCTATTGAGTAAGTCCACATCAGACTTGTGGGGTCATTTGAAGACCAGCTAATGAGAATTCAGGAGCAGCTTGATCCAGTCAGGATGGCAAGATAATGGAACCTTGGATGACCAAAGAGGTTGTAAATTTGTTCAAGAAGAAAAAAAGAAGCACATGCAAAGTGAAATCCGAAAGATGAAATTAGACAGGGCCTTTGAGGAATATAAAGCAAGCAGGAAAGAACAAAAAGGCAATTAGAAATGCCAAAGGGACCAGGAAATGTCATTTGCCAGTCCTTAGAAATCTCAATGCTTTTTACTCGTGCATTGAAAGGGTGGGCAGGGAGAAGATAGGGCCCATCTAGGATAAAGGAGGAAATTTGTGATTGGAATCAGAGGAAATAGGCAAGTTACCAAATTAGTATTTTGCATTACATTCATCAAAGAGAAGGAAATGGAGGAGAGTGAGATCAGTGGGGAATACTAATATGTCAGGGCAGTTTTAGATCACGAAGGAGATAGACACAAAATGCTTGAGTAACTCAGCGGGTCAGGCAGCCTCTATGGAGAAAAGGAATAGGTGACGTTTTGGGATGGAATCCTTCTTCAGAGTAAAGTAGTCTGAAGAAGGGTTCTGACCCGAAATGGCACCTATTCTTTTTCTCCATAGATGCTGCCTGACCTGCTGAGTTAGTCCAGCATGATATCTTTGGTATAAACCAGCATCTGCAGTTCCTTCCTACTCAGGAAGGTGATGGTTTTGGAGATCTTGAAAAGCATTAAGGTGGATAAATCCCAAGGCCTAATGGCATTTATCCCAGGCTATTGAGAGAAGCAAGAGGGGAGATTGCAGGGGCCTTGATAATAATGTGTGTACCCTATATAACCACAGGTGAGGATTTGAGAGAAGCTAATGTTGTTCTGTTATTTAAGAAGGAAAGTAGAGTTAATCCTGGAAATTATAGTCCTGTGATCCTCACGTCAGTCAGGGGGAAGCTATTGGAGAAGATTCTTCGGAGTAAGATTTACTCGCATTTGGAAAAGAATGGGATAATCTGGGAAAATCAGCATGGCTTTGACCCCAGCAGGTCACGTCTTATTAACTTGATTGAATTTTTTGAGGAGATGAGGAAAGTGATTATTGATTTTATGTTGTTTACATGGATTTTGGTAAGTCCATCATGGTAAAATAATCCAGAAGATGCATAGGATCTATGGTGACTTGTAGATTGGATTTAGAATTTACTCATAGAAGATAGAGGATGGTGGCGGAAGGGTGTTATTCTAGCTGGATTTCTATGATCAGTGGTGTTCTGCAAAGATCTGTGCTAGGATCTCTGTTTGGAATATATATGAATGACTTGAAGGTAAATGTAGATGAGTTGGTTGGTAAGTTTGAGGTTATACTGAAATTGGAAGCATTGCAGACACTGAGGAAGGCTGTCATAGTGCACAGCAGGATATAGATCAGCTACAGCAATGGGCGGAGAAATGACAGATGGAGTTTAATCCGAACAGTTGTGAGGTGTTGCAGTTTAAGTAGTTGAACGTAAGGACAAAGTATACAGTTAATGGCAGACTCTTTACAGCATTGATGCACAAAGGGTGTGCATAGCTCCCTGAAAGTGGCAAAACAATTAGACGAGAGTGATAAAGAAGGCTTGACTTCATCGGTCAGGACATTGAGTATAAGAATCAGGAAATCATGCTGCTGTTTTTTAGGATTTTGGTTAGGCTGCATTTGGAGTATTGTGTGCAGTTCAGGTCACCTCTGAAGGATGTGGTAGCTTCGGAGAGGGTACAGAATGCTGCGTGGATTGTAGGTTATTACCTCTAAGGAGGGGTTGGACACATTTAAATTGTTTTCTATGGAGTGTCGAAGGTTGAGAGAAAACCAATAGAACTATGTAAAATTAGGAGGCAATTGGGTGGACATTCTGCACTATTTCCCAGGATGAAAATGTCAAATACTAGAGGATATTGCTAAAAGGTGAGAAGGGCAAAATTTAAAGGAGATGTGTGGAACAAGTTTTTTTTTGTGGTGCCTGAAATGCCATACTAAGAGTGGTTGTTGACATTGAAGTGATTTTTACATAAATCGTGTGTCACAATTCAAGTCAAATTAGTCTCATAATCTACCTCCACATGTCTTCAGCCAGGGACTCATTAATCTAATAAAAATATCTTAATGTTGGAAAGGTAAATCCATTTATCAGCACTAATGTTTTTAACCTGCACACTACTAGAATAATTTTAAAAACTGTGTCCTTGTTCAACTCCCGAATTGGTAAAGCTGCATCAGTCTTCAGAAGAATGCAGCCAATGTGGTCTAGTGGCGGGATATCCAAGATGCTAAAAGTCAAGCTCTTCTAGTCCGTAGCCCTCCCTGCAGCCCTCTATGCCAGTGAGACATGGAAAATCAATGTGAATATGAAATTAGATGCATTCCAACAACGCTGCTTGAGGAAGATCCTGAAGACTAGCTACAGAGACCACATCACAAACGACGAGGATGGAATTTGCAGGACGTATTCAGAATGTCCCCAGAATGTGCACCTAAAATAGCAATGGCATGGCAACCTGACGGAAGAAGAAAAAGAGGCCGACCAAAACTCACATGGAGCCGAACATTCCAGAAGGATTTGGAAGCCCGGGACGCTAACCTATCGAGGGTGGAAGACGTCGCACATAACCAAACAGAATGGTGAAAGCTTGCTGCCCAATGCACTCAATAATGTGGGAGGAACTAAGTCTAAGTAAGTCTAAAGCCCCTGTCCCACTTAGGCAATTTTTTCGGTGACTACTGGTGATTAGGCTGTCGCCACACGGTCGCGGGGTGATGCCTGTATGGCCGTGAGTAGTCTCCTCAAGTCGCCTAAGGACTGAGTCGCCAGTGGATTTTGAAATGTTCAGAACTTTTCGGCGACTGTGGGTTTGTCGCAGCTTGTCTTCTGTCATCGGTGCTGTTGCCAGGTGTTGTTGGTTGTCGCTAGTTGCTGACTTCGGTGAATTCCATTCTGGCGACTGAATTGTCTGGTTGTCTTCAGTTGACGCCAACAGGGTCGTTGCCTGTCATAGCTTGTCGCGGGTGGATGTAGTTTGACTTTGATTGTCGCCTGTGTGGTTGTACGTTGTCGTAGGTGGACGTCCTAATGGGTCGCTGGTTGTCGGTAGCTTGACGTCGACTAGGTGGTAGGTTGTCGTAGCCTGCCGTAGACATTGTCGTAGGCGACAGTCGTCGGCAGTCACCGAAAAAATTGCCTAAGTTGGACAGGCCCTTAAGCCCTCATTCCACAGTAGCAAAGTAGCTTTACAACCCATGGCAAACGACATGAGTGCCAGACATATTTGTTTTTTCACTTTTCGTCCAGTGTTTAATAGGAAATCCAAATGTACCCTCACAATGCTGGTGATCTCTGCAAAGGGAAGCTGGGTGCTGTTGGTGTTTGTTTGTAAGTCGTGTATTAACTTACAGGGAATAATTTAGAGATGATGCTGTTGTGTGTGTTGTAACAAGTGCCATATGGTCAGGTAATGAAAGCTGTCATCGCATTATTACAGAATGACAAACATCATGTTAAATATAATAATGTACAGCACAGGAAATGCTCATATTAATTTGACTTCAGCAGGAACAAGTAATTGAAATAATTTGTGTACTGTAGTCCAGGGATGTCAGAGGGATTATTTCATTTAATCATCTTCAGTGTGGGAAAAGAAGTGTTATTTTCAGAAGGGTTGCATGTTTTACTTCAAAAAGACAAGAACAACTGCCTCGGGTAAGAATCCTGCAGGCATTTCATTTTTAACTTGTTTTATAAAGAGACAATAATATGATAAAATGTATCATTGTCCAAATCTGACAGCACTGAATTTGTGGTCAGATATTGGATGTATTGTAGTGCTGAGCTTTTGCGTGGCACAAAAATGCCTAATAGACTAGGGCTTGAAATGTATTAGCACCTTTTCCTTTATATTCTTTGGTATAATAGGCTATTAAAAGTTGACAGCAGCAGTGAATAGAATTACAGTCTATAGCCTTTATTGTACAAGTCATTTGAGATGAGGGATCAGTCAGAATATATTTTTCATCTTTAAAGTGTGTATATTTAATTCTAAATGTACGTTGCAAGTTTTTACTGTATTGTCCTTTAAACATTCTTTGAATACGAGATTTCCACAGGTTAAACTAATAGGGCTAGATTTTAAAATGTAATGTTCTTTCAAGAATGGTGAAAATTAAGATTTATTTAACAACACATTTTACATTAAGCTTATGTAAGAGAGAACTGCAGATGCTGGTTTAAATCGAAAGTAGACACAAAATTCTGGAGTAACTCAGCGGGACAGGCAGCATCTCTGGAGAGAAGGAATGGGTGACGTTTCTAGTCGAGAGCCTTCTTCAGACGTTAAGCTTATTGACTGCATACATTCCTATTTTGTTTGCTTTGGGCTCCTATCATGGATAAAAATGTGTTTATGTTCATGAAATAAAGTCAGAAAAGCTCACAAAACAAGACTATCCGGTTGAAGATTTATTAAGGATGTCACCCTTCCATTGGTATCTTTATTGGAGAGTTTATTGCACCACAATTTTCTTCCTCTTTGACTCTTTCCCATTCATGCCATCTGCTATGTTTGCAGAGCAATAATGTGATTAGTTTTTCTGCAATTTTGCTGCATCCTCAACTCTTGTTTTAAATGTGCTCTCTCCCCTTTGCTGATAACTATTTTTCACAGCTGTAGAGCAAACTATGGGCACTTAATAGAATGATGAGTTGAAATTGTGTAGCTGAGCAGAGCTGTTCTGAACTTTTCTGGCTTTTCAGGCAAAATCCAGGATGCCTCACATGTCATCTTCCAATCTGTTCTACACAGCTGAACTAGGTTTACCACCAGTGTTGTAACCTGGGCCAATCTGTGCTAAATGGATGAGCTCCAAATTTGTTGTTAGTTTTGAGCTGGGTATCTGTTATCAATTATTTTGAACTGCTTTGTATCTATGATTGGCAACAAGGTTTCTTGTCCTGGTTTAGCAATGGCATTTTTGGTATACTCTCGGGTATATTTGGCTAGCCTGAGGTTTTGCTCCAATCTAGCAACCGCACTCATCTTTGCATGGCTGCATAATGCACGCCTACATGTCAGAAGGAGAAAGACAAATGTTTTCAATTTTCCAACCCTAAGTCAGAGGTACCTATCCCACCACTACTGGCTCCCTTGATGAAATCAGTTCACACTGTGAAGTCAGGAAATTGGGACTGGGAAGTGTTGGTGTGTGTGGAAGCGGTTCTTTTCACAGCTAATCTTAAAGTAATTTATTTCTCATTTCAGATTAGCTATTTGGAAAGAAAGCTCAAAACTATTCAGAGAGAAGTCAAAGATTTGAGAGAAACAAACGAGGAATTGATACAGGCCAATGCTTCATTGAAAACTGCCTACAAAAAAATTCATAGTGAATCAGAAAACCAAGCTATTGAAACAGAAGAACTAATGAAGGCAAATCAACAAATTAAGGCAGAAAGAAATGAGCTGGTTGCGATGACAGATGAATTAAACACGGAATCTTCTTGCCTAAAAAGGCAAATAGCAGACATGGTACTTTTGAGGAAAGAGAATGAAATGTTGCTGCAGAAAATACAAAGGCTGCAAGAAACTCTTGAATCTGAGACTGACATCATCAGCACTGGATCGATAGAGGGAAACAGCACTGGAAGTTGTGTATGTAAAACTGTACCTTATAATCTAAGAAAAAAAAGAAGAAAAAACAATTCCATGAAACGGTACCAGAGACTTCTCAATCGATCCATCAAGAAGATGAGCAATGTCTTCGAGCACTTCAGTAAAGATGGGTGGGAAGATATAACTGGATCCAGGTACAGTTCTCATTAACTTGGTCCTGCAGATGGATCAGTGTAGATATGCAAACTGTAAGCAAATGGAGATTGGATTTCATATACAGGCAATTTCATATTCAGGGGTAAAAAAAAATCCTGTCAGATTTTTGAATAGTCATGGGATGTCTTGCTTCAAGCTTATTGACTGAAATTTGCATGTGAAATTAGCTCCAACTGCATGAATTTTTGAATTAATGCCAGGAAATCCAGACTAAGGCAATGCATGATTTCTTTCCGTGATGCCATTTTCATGCAGTCATGAGGCTTGAAATTGACAGTTTGGCAGGTTGATTTAATTTGCTGGCCCTTTGCATATTCACCACTGACAGCTAAGGATTCCCAGGCAACCCTGCTAAGTCAGTTTAGTTATCTTGTGACATGTCGATCCAGGAGGAGAAACCGATTTTTTTCCTCTTAATTTAGATAGATAAATTTTGAATGACCTATTTTAGCTTGCTACCAGATGCTTACAAGCTGTTTAACATCCTTTAAATTAAGAACCATCCACACTAATTATTTCATGTATGTTTTATGCACAGTCATTGAACTGATGTTAATTGAATGATGGTTGAAAATGAGGTGTTCTGTTATTAATTTTCATTCAGGGGGTATTTATAGTTGCATTTTTCTGCAATAAGATTAAAACTCTTAACTGTTGTACAATTAAAACACATTTTCCAACTGTATTTCTATGCTAGTGACTCTGAAGAGACTGCTGCTGAGAGTTTGGGAGAATTGATAGTGAAGACTGCTCGACAAATTACTCCAACAACAGCACAAAATACAGTAAGAGTGAAATCTTGCAATAAAGAATAAAAGCTAAACGCATAGTGAGAATTCTGTGACTTACAAAATTCACCATAAACCTTCAAAGGGACATGATATTAATGCCATTGTGATTTGCAGAGTACAATTTGTAATTAACATTAAATAAATATTGGAAATACTTGAGGATCAATTACAGCTGCAGAGATAGAGTTAATGTTTCAAATCAAAGTCCCTTCATCAGAACCAGGGAAAATAACAAATTTTAAGTTGCAGAAAAGTGGGTGGAGGAGGGGAAAGGAGGATTGAAAGGACAAAGGGACATCTGTAACAGGGTTATAGTCGAGTTGCCATGGGGATGACTTGTAGAGGTACAGCAGTCAATAGGTTAACCTGGGGGCAGGTTGAATATGATAATACAGCAAAAAAGCATAAACTGTTGAGAAATGCTGGGAGTTGGGACATGCCCAGAAGGTCAGGCTGAACTAATGGAGAGAGAAAAACTGTTGCCTGACCTGCAGTTTCCAGCATTTTGTATTTTAGATTTCCAGTGTCTGCAGTTTATTTCATTTTATTCAACATAATTCAAAATTAGTTGTACAGTGGATTCCTTAGAGAAATGAACAACAGCTTTTTACATCGCATTATGTGCATCTTAAAATGATCAAGCTGTGGGGAAGATCAACGCATTTGAAAATCAACACATTTCCTGATATTGCGTTGATAGTTTAAAAATGAAAACCTACAACTGTTGCAATATAATTACATGAGGTTGCGTAAATTGGTGTACTAGGTGTAGAACTGGATATTGTTGACCATTCTTCTCAGATTGATGATATTATCTTAAATGTGACACTCCGCTTTTATATTGAATATCTGATCAATAGTAAATATCTACCACTTGTTTCGGAGTATGTGACTTTAATCAAAGTTTTGATGCAGTGTACATTGTGGGCACATTGGTAGAAAGTGGGATATTGGTAGCCGCATCCTGCACTTCTTCAGAAAATTATTATTTTTATGTTTTTGATTCTTTATCATTCATAGCTCTCAGTGGTATGGTGTTTCTTAATATATTAATTGATATATTCTAAAATCTGAGGAATACATGTTTTGAGAAATATAGATAAAAATAATGTGTCCCTGATTACATTTTATCTCTGTTTGCTTTGTTGTTACCTTCTCCAAGCTTACAATGATCTATTCCACATTTTCCTTGATCCCCACCCCTTTGATGTCTTGTTCTCACACCTTACACTTCCTTATTTCTGTATCTCCCCTCCCCTGACTCAGTCTGAGGAAGGGTCTCGACCCGAAACGTCACCCATTTCTTCTCTCCAGAGATGCTGCCTGTCCTGAGTTACACCAGCATTTTATATCTAAAAATAATGCATTGTTTAAATAAGTAGCTAAGAAAAAAACGATATGGGTAAGATCACAAGGAGACATATTCCAAAAAAAAAGTAACAGTGAAAGAAATATGGAACAAATATTTAAATGCTTATTTTGCGAGATAAACCTGGCCAACAAAGATCAAAAAAGGCTCAAAGGCATTTTAGAAAAGGTGGAGATCATTGAAAAACTAATTTTACTTCGGAGTCACGTGAAGACCCCGCCAGCACACATGCGCGACATATCGTCGCGCGCATTTGCTGTCGACAAGCTGGGGGGGGGAGGGGGGGTGCTCTCCTCCAGCAGCTCCTTTAAAAAGACGCTTCAGGTAAGTAAACTAACCTTGAGCTGGTTGTCTGTAGTAGTGTTTTCTATTTCCAGAGTGATGGACGGAAAAGGGAAAGGTAAACTTTCCAAAGGCCGGATAGCGGCCAACATCCTCGGAGCTGCCCGCAACACCGGCAGCACCCGTATCACGGCCGGGGAAAAAGGTACGGAAGTCGGGGAGCCCTACCGAGTTTGTAGGGGCCGACTCTCCTCCACTACAACTGGGACAGCCTCCGCACAGGAGCAGGGTATGGAAGACCCTGACTTCATACCACCATCGCCCAAAGTCAAGGCTGGTGGTAAGTAGGTACAGTCTAATGTGCCTCGCACACCGGCGAGCGCTACTTCCCCTCTTTTACAGGTCCCCAGAGGGCAGACCCGGGGAAGAACTGCGCCGAAGTCGAGCCCCGCAGCTGCGGCAGGCATCGACAAGCCGCTGGGGAAACCTGCTAGATTGCAGGCCGGCGGCAGAACTGCTGGAGAGTCGGGAAGCCCTGCAGGAGCAGGAGGTACCGGCATACCACCGGAACAGGCTGCCGGAACGTAGACCGGTGGCAGCAGATTTCGGTCGGGCAGCCCCGCTAAGGCGGGTAACGCTGACCATGCACCGTCACAGACCCATGTGGTCAGGAGTGACGGTAAGCCTGCATGGACATAGGGTAGTCCGGCAATGGGAGCCGGCACCGACTCATCCCCGCTGCCTTCCCAACAGGCAGGGAGACCGCTATTGTCCAAACGACGGCGGACTAGCGGCATGTCCGTGCGGGAGTTGTACGGCCCCGCAGGAGCGGCTGCCGACGACTACCTGCCAGCGGACCCTTCTCATCACCTCGACGAGGTGCGGTTCGTTGGTAGAAGCCTGGAGAACCTGTGGAAGTCGACTTGTTGTCCGCGTCTTATGGCGGCGGTTGCATGGCTAGGATGGAGCTAATGGTGGAGCAACTATACCAACGAGATCTGGATCGGCAAGAACGAGAGTCTCAGCGGTCTAGGAGCCAGGTCATGCGGCCTCCTAGTATCTCACCTTCATCTGTCGGCAGTGCTAGGAGTCAGCAGATGGCCGATTTTGATGAAGAGGAGGCAGCAGAAGAACCCACTGCTCTAGATCCAGAAGAAGAAATGCTGGAGGCAGTTTCGAAATTTGCGAAACCTGTACGTTCAGGGGAACCGCTGCATCCTAAACTGGCAGCAAGCATCAATTTCCTAACAACGCACCAGCTTCAAGACCAGGTACTTTCAGAGACCATGGAGAAGTACAAGGCTCCTGGAAATTGTGTGACCCTGAACGTCCCGACGGTCAACTCGGCCATCTGGGGGAACATCAGTTCCAGTGCGAGGGCACAGGAAGTTAAGATTCAGAAAATTCTGAAGCTGTTGACGTCGGGCATCACGTCGTTCGCCAGGACCCTCGATGGGGCAGATGTATCCGCAGAGCAGCAGGATGCTCTAGCCCTCCTGTGTAATACACAGTTCGAAATAAACTGTTTCTGTAAGAGCTCCAATCGGACCAACCTTAACCCTAAATTCGCTGGGTTGTGTCGTACCTCCACCACACAACCACCAAGACAGCTGTTTGGGGAGGACCTGCCCAAGCAGGTCAAAGAACTTGATGAGGAAGCAAAAACCGTGGGGCTGATGAAACCACCATCATCGTCAAGGGTGCAGACTTACCGAAGACCACAGCCTTATCCTCCCTCCAAACCTCGGGGGCAGCCGGATAGACCATCAAGAACATATCCGCCACCAGCTCCCCAACAGCAGAAGCCTTTTTTAGGGCAGGGCCAGCAGAGGCCCACATGGAAAATGCGGCAACAGCCCTACCCAGCAACACAACGGCCTCCGAAGTCACAACACACCAGGCCCCGCCGTTAACCATGGAGGTAAGGGGGTTTGGTTCTTTCAAGAAAGTAGCAGTTGTAACTTCACAAGTAGGAGGACGGTTGCGGGAATTTTGGGGTGCATGGGTTGCGGAACCTCAGATCCCTTTATTCTACAAAGTATTCAGGGTTATGTAATAGAGTTTATTAATGGGAAACTTCCCCCTACGCAGCATGTACCTCATCGCAAGTTTGCGCTCTCTCAAAAAGAGATAGAAGAAGGACATGTAGAAATTTTAAGGCTGGAAGCTAAAGGGGTGATAGAGAAAATGACACATGAACCTTTAGAGTTTGTGTCCAACATCTTTACAAAAACTAAAAAAGATGGTGGATTTCGGATTATCATAGACCTAATCCATCTGAATACTTTTGTACAATATACCCATTTCAAAATGGAGACGTTTGAAACGGCTAAACAGTTGATTACTCAAGGGTACTTTATGGCCAGTATTGATTTAAAAGATGCATACTATACAGTCCCTATTACAGAGCATCACAAGAAATTCCTAAAATTTGGCTGGAAGGGTCAGCTATGGCAGTATAAAGCCTTACCCAATGGAATTACAACAGCCCCTAGGCTATCTACAAAAATTATCAAACCAATTTTGGCGTCCCTCAGACAACAAAATTATATCGTCATGGTATACTTGGATGATATATTAATAGTGGGGAAAACCCTTGAATTGGCTGAGCTGGCAGTTACAGCTACTATATTATTATTCGAGAAATTAGGGTTTGTCATCCATCCAGACAAATCCAAGTTCATCCCATCTCAAGTCATGGACTACCTGGGATTCACTATTAACACCAACCAAATGATTGTCACTATCCCAGCCGGCAAAGCATTAGCCATAAAAGAGGCATGCAACAGCCTTGCTTGCGCCAGGGTGCCGACCATCAGACACACTGCTAAGGTGATTGGGAAACTCGCAGCTACATTTCCAGCTGCGCAATTCAGACCATTACATTATCAAAACTTGCAAAGAGCATTAAATCAAATGCTGGACATTTTGACAGACCTATGCAGCTGCCGATCAAGGCTAAAATTGAGCTACGATGGTTGGCTAATAATATTAGTCAGTGTTACAAGCCCATCATTATCTGCATCCCATCAGTCGTGTTACAAACCGACGCAAGCGCCCAAGGTTGGGGAGCAACTGACACCACCTCCAGTTGTGTTGGCAGATGGGATTCTCATGAGTCCACTCTTCTTCAGTCACAAGGGATAAACTATTTGGAGATGCTAGGAGTTTTCCATGTCTGCGAGCATATTGCACAAATTTACATCATACGCATGTCCGTCTTCAAATAGATAATACCACGGTGGTGGCTTACATAAATTATATGGGTGGTATCAGGTCAGTATCTTGTGACGAACTGGTAAACACAATTTGGCTCTGGTGTATTGAAAGAAATATTTGGATATCAGCAACCTACCTTCCAGGGAGTTTCAATACAGTGGTAGACACCAGGTCACGAGTATTCAATGATAACATCGAGTGGATGTTGAATCCCCAAATATTTGCTGAAATTATAGCTAAATTTGGTACACCAGATGTCGACCATTTTAGAAACATAGAAACATAGAAATTAGGTGCAGGAGTAGGCCATTCGGCCCTTCGAGCCTGCACCGCCATTCAATATGATCATGGCTGATCATCCAACTCAGTATCCCGTACCTGCCTTCTCTCCATACCCTCTGATCCCCTAAGCCACAAGGGCCACATCTAACTCCCTCTTAAATATAGCCAATGAACTGGCCTCAACTACCCTCTGTGGCAGAGAGTTCCAGAGACCCACCACTCTCTGTGTGAAAAAATTCCTTCGCATCTCGGTCCTAAAGGATTTCCCCCTTATCCTTAAGGTGTGACCCCTTGTCCTGGACCTCCCCAACATCGGGAACAATCTTCCTGCATCTAGCCTGTCCAACCCCTTAAGAATCTTGTAAGTTTCTATAAGATCCCCTCTCAATCTCCTAAATTCTGGAGAGTATAAACCGAGTCTATGCAGTCTTTGTTGACATCCCAGGAATCAGTCTGGTGAACCTTCGCTGCACTCCCTCTATGGCAATAATGTCCTTCCTCAGATTTGGAGACCAGAACTGTACGCAATACTCCAGGTGTGGCCTCACCAAGACCCTATACAACTGAAGTAGAACCTCTCTGCTCCTATACTCAAATCCTTTTGCTATGAAAGCTAACATACCATTGGCTTTCTTCACTGCCTGCTGTACCTGCATGCCTACTTTCAATGACTGGTGTACCATGACACCTAGGTCGCGCTGCATCTCCCCTTTTCCTAATCGGCCACCGTTTAGATAGTAGTCGGTTTTCCTATTTTTGCCACCAAAGTGGATAACCTCACATTTATCCACATTATACTGCATCTGCCAAACATTTGCCCACTCACCCAGCCTATCCAAGTCACCTTGCATTCTCCTAGCATCCTCCTCACAGCTAACACTGCCCCCCAGCTTAGTGTCACCCGCAAACTTGGAGATATTGCCTTCAATTCCCTCATCCAGATCATTTATGTATATTGTAAATAGCTGGGGTCCCAGCTCTGAGCCTTGCGGTACCCCACTAGTCACTGCCTGCCATTGTGAAAACGACCCGTTTACTCCTACTCTTTGCTTCCTGTTTTTGCTAGCCAGTTCTCTATCCACATCAATACTGAACCCCCAATGCCATATGCTTTAAGTTTATATACCAATTGCTTATGTGGGACCTTGTCGAAAGCCTTCTGGAAGTCCAGATACACCACATCCACTGGTTCTCCCCCATCCACGCTACTAGTTACATCCTCGAAAAATTCCACAAGATTCGTCAGACATGATTTACCTTTCGTAAATCCATGCTGACTTTGTCCAATGATTTCACCACTTTCCAAATGTGCTGCTATCCCATCTTTAATAACTGACTCTAGCAGTTTCCCCACTACCGATGTTAGACTAACTGGTCTGTAATTCCCCGTTTTCTCTCTCCCCCCCTTCTTAAAAAGAGGGGTTACATTTGCTACCCGCCAATCCTCAGGAACTACTCCAGAATCTAAAGAGTTTTGAAAGATTATCACTAATGCATCCACTATTTCCGGAGCTACTTCCTTAAGTATTCTGGGATGCAGCCTATCTGGCCCTGGGGATTTATCGGCCTTCAATCCATTCAATTTACCCAACACCACTTCCCGACTAACCTGGATTTCACTCAAGTACTCCTTTAACCTGCGGTCCCCTGCTATTTCCGGCAGATTATTTATGTCTTCCTTAGTGAAGACGGAACCAAAGTAGTTATTCAATTGGTCCGCCATATCCTTGTTCCCCATGATCAACTCACCTGTTTCTGACTGCAAGGGACCTACATTTGTTTTAACTAATCTATTTCTCTTCACATATCTATAAAAACTTTTGCAGTCAGTTTTTATGTTCCCTGCCAGTTTTCTTTCATAATCTATTTTTCCTTTCCTAATCAAGCCCTTTGTCCTTCTCTGCTGGTCTCTGAATTTCTCCCAGTCCTCTGGTATGCTGCTTTTTCTGGCTACTTTGTACGCATCATCCTTTGCTTTGATACTATCCCTGATTTCCCTTGTTATCCACGGATGCACTACCTTCCCTGATCTATTCTTTTGCCAAATTGGGATGAACAATTTTTGTAGTTCATCCATGCAGTTTTTAAATGTCTTCCATTGCGTATCCACCGTCAACCCTTTTAGAATTGATTGCCAGTCAATCTTGGCCAATTCACGTCTCATACCCTCAAAGTTACCTTTCCTTAAGTTCAGAACCATTGTTTCTGAATTAACAATGTCACTCTCCATCCTAATGAAGAACTCGACCATATTATGGTCACTCTTGCCCAAGGGGGCACGCACAATAAGACTGCTAACTAACCCTTCCTCATTACTCAATACCCAGTCTAAAATAGCCTGCTCTCTCGTTGGTTCCTCTACATGTTGATTTAGATAACTATCCCTCATACTTTCCAAAAAATCCTCTTCCTCAGCGCCCCTGCCAATTTGATTCACCCAATCTATATGTAGATTGAAGTCACCCATTATAACCGTTTTGCCTTTGTCGCACGCATTTCTAATTTCCTGTTTTATACCATCCCCAACTTCACTACTACTGTTAGGTGGCCTGTACACAACTCCCACTAGCGTTTTCTGCCCCTTAGTGTTTCTAAGGTTGCGTCTAAGGTTGAACCATCAGATACCAACATATGTGTCTTGGGAACCAGACCCTGGGGCAGTAGCAATGGATGCATTTTCTCTCCATTGGGGGAAATAGTTCTGCTACGCATTTCCCCAATTCTGCGTCATCAGTCGGGTATTGCAGAAAATTGAACTGGGTTCTACTTCAGGCATACTGATCATACCTGACTGGCCTACACAACCGTGGTACCCGGTGGTCCTCCATATGTTAAAAATTCTGTGGGTTCAAATTCCCAAAAACCCCAATTTGATCACAAACCCCATTACTGGGGAAATTCACCCGTGCCATGGTCACTTAAACCATTGCAGGTTCTAAGAAGGCCACTTTTGGAGGCTGGCATATCACCCAGGGCCATGGACCTCAACACAGCATCGTGCAGGGCAACTACAAGAAAGCAGTACCTCACCCAGATCAGGAAGTAGGAGGCCCACTGCACACGAACCAATAGGACCGACAACTCTGCCACGATCCCGGACATCCTGGAATTCCTCGCAGGCCTTCATTACGATGAGGGTCTCAGCTACAGTGCCATCAATAGCGCCAGGAGTGCGCTATCCTCATACCTTAACCTTGGGCTCACACCAATTGGTGTCCAAATTTATGAGGGGTGTGTTTAATACTAACCCTCCACGACCCAGATACAACATCGCCTGGGATGTAGGGGTAGTGTTGACCCTACTGAGAAGCTGGTCCCCCATGACAGGGTTACCGCTCGATAAACTTACCCTCAAAGTGGTGATGTTGATGGCACTGACCTCACCTCAGCGGGTACAGACCTTACAAAAACTTCGACTCGACAGGATGGTCTCGACCCCTGAGAAGGTAACCTTCTTCATAGAAGAGTTACTTAAGCAGCATAGACCGGGATCTACAGGGCTGCAGTTGGAATTTCGGGCGTACCCCACTGAAGCCACCCTCTGCATAGCCACCCATCTCCGATTTTACATCAAGACCACACGCACTATCCGGAAGATGGAACAGGGACTCATCAGCCATAAGAAACCACATCACCGGGTGACTGCAGACAATCGCCAGGTGGCTCAGGGTGGTGCTGGGTGCAGCAGGTATAGACACTAACATTTTAAAATCTCATTCTATCAGGGCTGCATCCACATCAGCGGCGAGGACCATGGAGGTGCCCATGGATCATGTCCTCGCTACCGCGGGCTCGGCCAGTGAGACCACCTTCCAACGCTTCTACAATAAGCCGGTGGCCGCCTCTACAAAACGTTTGCGGAAGCAGTGCTGAGAGCCGCTCCGTAGTATAATTTATCCCCGAGTTAGGGGTTTTTGTTATTATTTGTGTTAATAAATATTAATTACTTTTTCAGCCTGTTCAAGCCTGGAATGTATTAACAAACTTCCTCCATCAGTATTACGGCAGTGTGACAGCATGGATGTTGTCCAGGGCATGAAATCACAGTGCTTTGAAATCTTCACAAAGTCACTGATGTGACTCCGAAGTAAAATAGTAAGATTAAACAAGAACTTACCAGTTTGAAGTTTGATCTTTAATTTATGAGGAGTTGCGATGAGGGATTTTGTGCCCTCTGCTCCCAACCCTCTATCATAAGGTCAACTGGTATATTCGAGTTCTTTAATCTTACTATCTTCAGTCATTGTTGTTATCTGTGATTCCACACCGCTGCTTTGAAGAATGTCGCGCATGCTTGCTGGCGGGGTCTTAACGAAATCCCTCATCGCAACTCCTCATAAAATAAAGATCAAACTTCAAACTGGTAAGTTCTTGTTTATTCTTACTATTAAACCTACAAAGGTTGAAAATAATGGACCGGATGGATTGCGGCAGTGCTTATTTAAACAGAGGTAATGGAAGAGATGGAAGAGGGCTAATACTTTGAGCGCATTGATATTCATTTTCTAATTTCAGATTTTCTGCATCTGCCCTATGTTCCAATTTTCACAGTTCCAGCATGATTATTCGTGTTTGTTTCTTGCTCCTCTGTTTTTCTGTTTACACCTATTCCAGACAGCTTCGCTGCCATTTACCACTTCTCTCAGTTAACAGCAATTTGTGTCATCTATTCTTTTTTGGACTATCCTCTCAGAGGCATTATGTTTGTTCTCTTGCTCCTCACTCTTATCTGCACGTTAAAATAAGCCTATTTCCTAAGGTAGGTCAAATATGTAGGTATGTTACAATACCTACCTTTAGCGGCGCTGCAGTTCTGCCGCTCCCCGTGTGCGTGACTTTGGCGCCTTTCAGAAGGGGGCGGGTTTAAAATGCCATTTTTCCCTAGACCGTCCAAATCGATCCATGTTGGGTGATTTCGTCGCTGAAGAGAAATCGCTCTGACATTTCATTCATGAAGCTATTTTTAAACTACGCTAGATTATTTATTAACTAGAGTAGTTTAAAAATCATCTTCTAAAGCTCTGAACGCCGACAGCAGAACGGACCTAACGTAGGCGATAAAAGAAGGTACACAGTTTGTTTTTACATAAAAACATGGTTCTTAGGAAGCATTTAATCAAGTTTTCATGTTGCAACAAAGGGGACAAAAAAAATGTATGATCCGGCTGTAGTTTTCATACCGACTTCACCGCAAACCACAACGTTCCAATCCACCGCATTCCACTAAAACCCACTCGCTAGTTGATTTAAATGGCCATTAATTTACAGGCATTAAACACTAAATTCCTTCCATTTGGCCTATAAATTCATGAAAATGAGATTTAAAAATCATATTATATTCTGGACATTGTGTGAATGTTATTTGGACACTTAGGCAATTTAAAAAAGTTTATCTTTTCTTAAGAAATGGATAGATGTTTACATCTAGTAATTGAATTTTGTAATTAGCTACAATTAGATAACTTACTAATTATATGCTTTAATTTCAGGTCATCCAAGTAAGATTGTTTCATATTTGTTTCAGAATGCTTCAATCTATAATAACTGAAAATTTCATTGAGTTCTCTTAATGTTTATGAAAGTTATGGGCTTTTGACTGTTCTAGATTACAGCTTTTGAGTTAAGTCAATGGAAAGGCAATGGGGAACAAGATGCTAATTTCCGAGTATGAAAATGGCCATAACTTTTTTAATACTGAAGATATGAAAGTGAATTAGGTGTCAAATTAAACTTCTTTTTATGCTTTATCTGATGGGATAAATTGCAGACTTGATTTTTAAAATCTCAAAATTTTGTAACATTGCTACGTTAAATGTTAGCGTTAAATGAACTTACATTATTGGAAAAGTTATTTTTTCCAAATGGCATAGCAGAATTGAGGGGTCGGATGCCTGTATCATTAGAAGCACCACCATTTAAGGTAAATACCATTTATTAGTATCGGTAATGGCTTTTTCATTATTGACATAATGGTGAAAATCTGTTTAGCATGCTATCGTACTGTGATATTATAGTACAATTAAAGCATACACAAGTACAACAAGTAGTGCAAAGAGAAATATAACCAGAGTGCAGAATACAGTGTGCCAGCTACAAAGAAAGAAAGATTTAAAAATGGGCAAATGCCGCAAAGAAGTATGTTTGGAGATCAGGACTGAATCCCGATTGGATGCTTTCTTCGATGCATCTGCAGAAATGCATATTGATATGCATCACAGCTTGGTTTGACAAAAGCTCTGCCCAAAATTGCAAGAAATTTCAGAATTGTGGATGCTGCTCAGTCCATCACACAAACCAGCCCCCCTCCTCCCCCTTCCTCCATCGACATTGCTTAATAAAGATCACTTCTGATTCACAATGCGTGGCTCGCTATAGGGGCTTTGTTGATGAAGATTATAGAGGGAATTGGGCAATACAGAGATCTGTGTAGACCATGTGGACAACTCTGCGGTCTCTCACTCAGCCAATAACATAATCTAGCAGATGGCAGTGTGCTACCAGACTGAAGATGTTGCATGAGGTCTTGTTCTTGCCCTTCTGGTAGAGCAGATTGTTTATTATGACAAGACTATACTCTAACCACAGTCAGAAAAGGGATGTTTTGGAGTTAGAATTCCCTACCTCTTCCGTGCTAATCATTACTTGCCAGACGTTAGCATCATTTCCACTTTACCTTCAAAGTCATCAAGGAAGATTAGTTTCCCTCTGCAATGGGGAGCAAGATTCTTGCAGATCAAGGAGAGAGATCCTACTTGGCTGTAGCATAGTTGATAAATACTGGGTTAGCTCATTGTTGATGGAAAAACTCATTCCATGGAAGTAGCATTCCTTTTCTGGTTTGACCCACCTGAAGTAGGTGTCCTTGCTACCTTATTCTTTAAACTAAACATCTCCCATTGTATTTCACTGCCCAGTGATGTCAGCGTCAAAGTGCCTGATTTCCTGCGATACAATAACAGAGTAGAATTCATGTCTCTCACTATTGTGATTATCCATGAGTGTCCGAACATTTCAGGTCCTGAACTTCAGATTTTGAAAAGGGAGTTGTCTGTGCAAGATTTATTTTAAAATTTAGTTGTTGCACATTAGCTGTGTACAGGGCTTCACAGGGTTCTTCTTGTCATTGATCCAATGACAAGAAGAACCAAGACATCTGAAGACTAGACTCTAGTGCATAGATATCCATGCTCACAGTAGTGGGCAGATGTGTGGGTACAACAGAGCAGATGTCTTCCTGCTCCCTCAACATGCACACACATGGGGCGAGTATATTTTCCTACTTGCATCTCATTCACCCTTCCACACATGCTCCTGGATATTAATTGGTCAACAGTCTGTACCCTTCCATACCTCAGTGATTCAGTGTTCATCTGGGTGATTCTAACATGGGCAGTGTGTTCCAGGTTCTGCAGGAGGAATTTCACTGATCACAGACCTCCGCCTGAATAATCTCCTTCCAGCACAACGTTCTGTCTTCTATCAGTAAGCCAGTTTCCGAATCCATACGACCAAGTCACTATTAATCCTGTGCAGCTGAATCATTTGGATCAGCCAACCATGGGAGACTGTATCAAATGCCTTAGTAAAAATCCATGTAGATTTTACTGCTTCTACTGCTTCACCCTCATCGATCTATTTTGTCACTGCCTGAAAACACTCAATTAAGTTAAACACTACCTGATGTTTACAAAGCCATGCTGACTGTTCTTACTTAACTCATTCTCTTACAAATGAGAGAAAGTCCTATCCTGAAGTATCTTCTCCAATAGTTTCCAACACTTGCCAAGTGGCTTCTTATGGCTTAACGATCAAGTGCTTCTATTGATATTTCTTGCAAGTTGTGGGCATATAACACTAAGGCCATGAGTTCCAGATACTAAATCCTCACTGTGATAACTATCTTCCTCAGTTCTCCTCTTTGCTTCTTAACCGTTACTCTGAACTAATTCCTGGTTTCTGCTCCTGGGAAAAGTTTCCCACAAATCTATGCTTCCCATAATTGTGTATGCTTCTGTCAGGTCCCCACTTAGCCTCCTCGACTCCAAGGGAAACAAACCAGGCTGACGCAGTATCTTTCCATAACTGAAACACTCCCTCCCAGGCAGCATCCCAGTGAATCTATTTCGCACTCACTCCATTGCAAACATGTCATTCCTTTTCATGTGGCAACGAGAACTGTACTGTGTTGTGTTGTGTGCTGTGCATTGGATACATTTTTAGTCTCCAGTTTAATTTCAGTATTTTTTGGAGATGGTTCGGGAATAAATAATAGTGAGACTATTGGGTAAACTCTTCTGCCCATCTTAAATTATGCACATTTTAAAGCCGCAAGATCGAAACAAAAAAGATTGCAAAATAAACTGAGGAAGTTTTGAATTAAATTACTTAAATGCAGAGAATGGTGTAAACAAGGCAGAGAGCTTGAAGCATAAATGACTAATTCATTAAATTATGTCAATTTCAGAGCTGTGATGTAGTTACAATTGAAAGTTGAACATTTCTGATTGCAAAATATTGCAAATCTGTAAATTGAGATTTCTGTTTCATGCGTAAAATACAGTGCATTCAGAAAGTATTGACTTTTTCCACATTTTGTTCCGTTACAGCCTTATATTAAAATGGATTAATTTTTTTTTAACCATCAATCTACACACAATACCCCAGAATGAAGAAGCAAAAACAGTGTTTATAAATGTTTGCAAAGTAATTAAAAATAATTTAAAATATCATATTTACATAATGGGCCTGTCCCACTTAGTTGATTTTTCCGACGACTGTCATAGTCGTAGCAGGTCGCCGAAAAATCGGTGACTGGACCCCCTCTACGGCAATGTCTACGACAATGTCTACAGTGACCTACCTCGTAGTCGACGTCAAGCTACCAACAATCGGCGGCCATTAGGACATCCACCTACGACAGCCTACGTCCACCTGCGACAAGCTACGACAAGGTAAGACAATTCAGTCGCCGGTACCTGTCCCCGGTTGACGTAGGTAGGCCAATGGAATTCACTGAAGTCAGCACCGGCGCCAACCTACTTGATCCTGCCGACAACCTACGTTAACCTGGCGACAACCTACCATAGCATCTACGTCAGGAGAAGGCAAGATACGCTCATATGCGTCAAACACAAAGTCGCCGAAACTATTTCAACATGTTGAAAATTTTGCGGCGACCAGAAAGACGCTACTACTCTTTGCGCAAGTGGGGAGACTACTCACAAGCATATAGGCGACACCATGGCGACTACCGGCGAACATGTGGTGATAGCCAAGTCGCTTGTAGTCACCTAAAAAATCGCCCAAGTGGGACAGGCCCATAAGTATTCAGATCCTTTGCTTTGACACTCAAAATTGAGCTTAGGTTCATCGAGTTTCCATCGATTACCCTTGAGATGTTTTGACAACTTGATTGGAGTCCACCAGTGGTAAATTAAATGGAATGGACGTGATTTGGAAAGGCACGCGCCTATCTATATAAGGTTGCACTGTTGACAGTGCATGTCAGAGCAAAAACTAAACCATGAAGATGAAGGAATTGTCCGTAGACCTCCAAAACAGAATTGTGTCAAGATACAGATCTAGGGTAGGGGATAAAACAATTTCTGCAGCATTGCAGGCCCCGAAGAGCACAGTGGTCATTCTTAAATGGATGAACTTTGGAACTACCAGGACTCTACAAAGAGATGGCTGCCCAGCCAAACTGAGCAATCGGGGGAGAAGGGCCTTGGTCAGTGAGGTGACCAAGAACCCGATGGTCACTCTGATATGCTCCAGAGTTCCTCTGTGGATATGGGAGAACCTTCCAGAAGGACAAATATATCTGCAGCACTCCACCAATCAGGCCTTTATGGTAGAGTGGCCAGACGGAAGCCAATTTTCAGTAAAAAGCACATGACAGCCCGCTCGGAGTTTGCAAAAGGCATGAGAAACAAGATTCTCTGGTCTGATGAAACCAAGATTGAACTCTTTCGCCTGCCAAGCGTCACGTCTGGAGGAAATCAGGCACCGTTCATCACCTGGCCAATACCATACCTATGGTGAAGCAAGGTGGTGACAGCATCATGCTGTAGGGATGTTTTTCAGCGGCAGGAACTGGGAAACTAGGAACTGGGAGAGAAAAGTACAGAGAGATCCTTGATGAAAACCTGCTCCAGAGCGTTCTGGGCTTCAGATTGGGGCGGAGGTTCACCTTCCAATAGGCTATGAATGTCCCGGACGTGAACCCGATCGAACATCTCTGGAGGGACCTGAAAAGAGCTGTGCATCGACGTTCCCCATCCAACCTGACAGCTTGAGAGGATCTGTAGAGAAGAAGGGGAGAAATTACCTAAATACAGGTGTGCCAAGCTTGTAGAGTCATACCCAAGAATACTTGAGGCTGTAATCGCTTCCAAAAGGTGCCTCAACTAAGTACTGAGTAAAGGGTCTGAATACTTATGTAAATGTGATATTTCAGTTATTTCTTTTTAATTACTTTGCAAAAATTTCTAAACACCTGTTTTCGTTTTTTTATTATGGGGTATTGAGTGTAGATTGATGATAAAAAAATGAATTTAATCTATTTTAGAATAAGGCTGTAACGTAACAAAATGTGGAAAGGGGTCTGAATACTTTCTGAATGCACTGTATAATGTTAGAACAGAGTAACAAAAAACCCACACCACTTTGGTTAGATAACTGGAATGGGAAAGGAACTGTCATTTCACAATAGGCTTGCAAACAATGGAATGGATATACTGTAGAAGATTGGTGGGCAACAGAGAAAATGCAGTTAAAACATGGGGACAAAGGATATTCATAATTATATAAAGTTAATTGATGATAAAGTAATTATAAAGGGAAAATGAGTAACTATGTGTTGAGGATATCTCCCAGTCACCTGTTTTTAGTTCCAACAAGCAAGAAATGGAACAGGATCTGGTTACAGCATAATATTGTTTAGTTTGAAAGCCCATATCTATGAACAAATGCATCATCATTATCTTTTACCCCCAAATCTTAAACACCTCACAAGGTCGTACATATTTCAAAGAGCAGATGATATTCTTCTTTGAGACAAATGATACACCAGATATTTCACCCTCTTTATTATGGGAAATTTATTAAGGCATTTATAGAGGAACTATAATTTCATATCAAGCTTTCCAAAATAAAAAAAATAACACTCAACAATTGCAGTTAGAACAAGAAATTAGACAATTAGATTTAGAAAATGCCAAAGAACCAAGCATAGATAAACATAATAAGATAACAATACTAAAATATAAATTAAATAAAATTTTATCGGCAAGATTATTTCAAATTACAAAACAAGACAATTTCGAATTTGGTGATAAACCACATAAACTCTTAGCACGCCAACTGAAAAAAACGGGAAACAGAAAATACAATCACTAAAATAAAATCAGATAAAGGTGAATTACTAACATTACCTAAAGACATTAATAAAAGATTTGCTCAATTTCACCAAAATCTATATACATCTAAAACTTCCGCAAATAATACTAAAATCACAAACTTCTTAGACAATTGTAATCTTCCAAAACTCAATATGGTGGAACAAGAGGAATTAGGAGCTCAGATTATACTTCAGGAAATAGAAGAAACAATAAATTTGTTGAAGAATGGTAAAATGCCAGGACCAGATGGCTTTAGTAATGAATTCTATAAAAGATTCTACGAGATAATTTCTCCACGCTTACAAAATTTATATATACATGCTTTTAAAGAAAATATACTCCCAGAAACACTAACCGAGTCAACTATTATACTTATACCTAAAAAGGATAAAGATCTAGAAGACCCGGGCTCATATAGAGCCACAGCACTCCTAAATACAGATCAACAAAATATTAGCAAAGACCCTAGCGGGAAGATTGAGTAAATATGTTAGCAAACTAATAAACCCGGACCAAACGAGGTTTATACCCAAGAGATACTCATTTAACAATTTGAGACGGCTGTTTAATATAATGTATTCACATAAAACTGAAGAAGAAGACTTAGCAATTATTTAATTGGATGCAGAAAAAGCTTTTGATCAAGTGGAATGGCAATATTTATTCAAAGTATTGCAAAAATTTAATGTGGGAGATAATTTTATCTCATGGGTAAAATTATTATACGATAAGCCGACAGCTAGAATACTGACTAATAATATATTATCCCCGAAATTCCAATTATCAAGGGGCAATAGACAGGGGTGTGCATTATCGCCCCTGCTATTTGCACTAGTGATAGAGCCTTTAGCAGAAAGTATAAGAAGTCATCCGAATATTCATGGATATAATACCAAACACTCAAATAATAAAATTCCATTATATGCAGACGACATATTATTATATATTACTAATTCACAAATTAGCATACCAAATATACTAAATTTAATAGAGGAATTTGGTTCCTTTTCAGGATATAGAATAAACTGGAACAAAAGCAAAATTATGACAATAAAACCTCAAGAGCCGACACATCTGTTGAAATTCCCTTTTAGAATTGCAACAGAAAAATTCAAGTATTTGGGTATCCAAATTACTAGGAAATATAACTCATTATTCAATGCAAACTATATGCCTAAATTAAATGGGTTGATTAAATTCTGGAAAACACTGTCGATGTCCTTAATAGACAGAATAAATGCTATAAAAATGATCTTCTTGCCACAAATAATGTACCTATTTCAACCAATACCAATTTACTTACCAAATAAAACCTTTAAAAAAATAGATTCTGATATTACAAACTTCATATGGGACTATAAATCACACAGAATTCAAAGAAACCACTTGTGTAAATCTAAAGAATCAGGGGGACTGACACTCCCTAACTTATTGTATTACTATTGGGCAGTGAATATTAAAAATATAATCTATTGGTTGGACAGTTCTGCCCAACAGGTAGATTGGATAAGAATGGAGAAAGAGGATTGTTCCCCTTATAATATAGGAGTGATCCTTCTTTCCCCGATGAAACTGAACAATATAATATACAAGAAGAATACAATTATTCACAGTATAATATACAATTTTGGAAACAAATAAAATTAACTTTAAAATTAACAAATTTATCTCTTCTTTCCCCAATAGCTAACAATCCCTCATTCAAACCATCTATTATTGATAAAACGTTTATCCATTGGGAAAGAATAGGAATTAAAATGATGGGAGATATGTATGAAACGGGAAAACTCTTATCATTCCAACAATTAAAAATAAAATATAATTTGAAAAGTAACCAATATTTTAAATATCTTCAAATTCAAGATTATTTGAAAAAATATATACAAGGATATCAAACTCTAACCTCAGATTTATTAGAGGAAGGAATGAATAGAAAGGCAGAATAAAGCAATATCATATTTATATAATATAATTTTAAATATAGAAACACCAACTACAGAGGCAATTAGAAGGGACTGGGAACAAGAGTTATTGATAAAAATTCCGAACAACAGATGGGAAAAAAATCTATTATATGTACATAAATGTTCGATTAATGTAAGACATAACCTAATTCAATTTAAAATTTTACACAGATTATATTACTCGAAAACCAGATTGAATAAAGTATTTCCAAATGTTTCCCCCATTTGTGATAAATGTCTAACTCAAAATGCCACTATAGCACATTCCTTTGTCTCTTGTACAAAACTGCATAAATTCTGGAATAAAATTTTTGGAACTTTTACAAAACTACTTAACTGAACCCCAATACAGAACTGATTATCTTTGGATCAATGGAAGAGGGAAGTAAATTAACTACGTTCCAAGAAGCTCTTCTTAATTACGGTTTACTAACAGCAAAAAAACTTATACTCAAATTCTCAAAAAAACGCAACCACGCCAACGTTCAAAATGTGGATTTCAAATATGGCGGAAACGCTACATCTTGAAGAAATGAGATTCCTCCCATTAGGCAAAGTAGACCAATTCTTAAAGACTTGGTCTCCTTTTATCGACTTTTTACAAGCATATGGTGCAACATAAGAAAATTAAATGGTTCAGAACCGGGTGACGGATGGGTAAAAATACGAAATAGATATATCTCTCCTAATTTCTTTTCTCTCTACTTTCTCTTTTTCTCTCAATCTTCTTAGCTTTTTATCTCTGCTCTCTATCTCTTTCGCTATCTGTTTCTACTCGTTTGTCTATCTATTTCGACACTCTTTATTTCCCTTTTCTTTTACTGAAAAAAAAACAGAAGAAAAAAAGAAAAAGAAAAAAAAAGAGTAGGGGAATCAAGGACCAGAGGACACAGGTTCAGGGTGAAGGGGAAAAGATTTAATAGGAATCCGAGGGGTGACTTTTTCACACAGAGGGTGGTGGGTGCATGGAAGAAGCTGCCAAAGGAGGAGTTGAGAGTGGGACTATCCCATTGTTTAAGAAACAGTTGGACAGGTACATTGATAGGACAGGTTTGAATGGTTATGGATCAAGCGCAGGCAATGGGGACTAGGATAGCTGGGACATTGTTGGCAAATTGGGTCCAAAGGGCCTGTTTCCACACTATTGATCTATGACTCTATGAAGCATCATCATTATAAAATATTCTCAAGTACAGAATGTGTATTTGTAAACTTTATAAAAAGTTTATGCATTTGTTTGTAAACTGATCAATGTAAAGCAGTATGGAAGTGTTTCAGTTAATGTACGTTTTACTTTATTCAATGTTGTATAGCGGGCGGATAAGTAAGCCACACGTGGTGAATCGAAGAGATCTTTATTGTCAAAGCAAAGAGAACAACACACACGCGAATGGGGGAAGGTTGACCCGGGGTTCATTATATATACTCGGGCACACCCATATACCTCGTGACAACTCCTTCCCGCCATAACCCAGTCACGTGACCCTACCCCCTGACTGCCAAGGGTTCGCATAGCAAGTGGCCTAATCACCGGGTGGTGCCACAGGACCCCCCCGCCCAGCAGAACCGGAGGCACGAAACCGAAAGAGCAGACGAACAAGGCGGCTGGTCCTCGTGCACACTTCTTCCCCCACAGGGGACACCCTCGAGGACGGCGAAGGCGGGAGCGGGCTGGACTGCGGACGCCCCCGAAGACGAAGCAGGGTCACCAACACAGGTTGACTCAGAACCCCCCCCATATCCAAAACAAAAGTTGGAAGTCCCCACTGCAGCACCCGGAAAGGCCCCTCATATGGCCGCTGCAGCAGTCATGGTGCAGGAACACAAAGGAACAGTTCTGGAGAGCGGATGGAACGTGGGAAGGCACCACCCCATGGCGAGACATCACAACAGGAGCAAGCATGCCCACCGTCTCCCATAAACAGACCAAAACAGAGGAGGGCGGTACTTGCAACCCACGCTCCGCCAGAACATAATCCCCTGGAACCGTAAGCGGAGCCCCATACACCAACTCCGCAGAAGAGGACGCCAAGTCCTTCGGGGCAGTGCGGATCCCCAGCAACACACATGGTAACTCGTCCGTCCATGATGAGCCGTGCCTTGAGGGGGGCCTTCAGATGGCGGTGAAACAGCTCCACCAAACCGTTGGATTGGGGATGGTAGACTGTGGTATGATGCAGCTGAAGCCCCAACAGGTGTGCCATAGCCGACCACAACTCAGAGGTGAAGTGAGCCCCCGAAAAGATGTCCCCTGGCACCCTGAAACAGGTGATCCAATGGGCAGCAAGAGCACGGGCACACGATGCAGCGGTGGTGACGGTCAGCGGGACAGCTTCCACCACCGTAAAGAGATGTGTGACACCCTGGGACAGGGGCAACGGAACCACAATATCCACATGAATGTGGTTGAACCGCTGATAAGGCACGGCAAATTCTGAACAGGCGCCCAGATGTGACTTTGGACCTTAGCCATCTGGCAGGGAACACACTCCCGGGCCCAGTTACCGACCTGCTTTCGCAAGACATGCCTCGGGCCACAACCAATGCAATCGTCGCCTGGATGGAAGGGTGCGCCAACCCGTGGATAATGATGAACACCTGCCGGAGCCAGGCAGCCGGAACGATGGGCTGCGGATGACCAGTGGAGACATCGCACAGGACAGTGGTACCAGCTGAGCCAAATGGCACGTCCTCTAACACCAGCCCGGAGATGGCAGTGCAGTAGGCGGGCATCTCGGCATCCACCAGTTAAGCAGCCGCAAAGGAGGAAAAGTCAATATCCGGAGCGACATCCAGAACCGCAACGAGGCAGGCTGAGACAACTTGTCAGCAACCCAATTGTTTTTACCCTCGATGTGGCGGGTACTAGTCGTAAACTCTAAGATGTACGCCAGCAGACGCTGCTGCCAAGCAGATCAGGGATCCGACACCTTTGCAAAGGCAAAGGTGAGAGGCTTATGATCCGTAAAGGCGGTAAAATCCCGGTCTTCCAGGAAATAACGAAAGTGTCTCACCGCAAGGTATGACGCTAGGAGCTCCCAGTCGAAGCCGCTGCAAACTTGAGTTGCTGGCTGAAAAAGGCCAGAGGCTGCCAGCACCCACAATTGAGCTGCTTAAAGCGGCCCAGGCAGTAGCCCACGGGTGGACCAGCATGGTCACCCTTGCCAATGCCCCCTTGGACCCATCGAAAGCGGCCACGGCTTCGGAGTTCCATGTTATGTCCCGCTGCTTGCCAGCTAGAAACTGGAACAACGGCCACATGATCCGAGCTGCCACGGGCAGGAACCAGTGGTAAAAAGTCACCAAAAACCCACAAAGTCCTGGAGCCCCCGCACCGTGGATATCCACGGAAACCGTCGGATAGCCTCCACCTTGCCCGGGAGCGGGATCGCACCATGCTGAGTAACGCGATGGCCCAGGAAATTGATGGAACTGAGGCCAAACCGACATTTATTCAGGTTGATGGCCCGGCCATGCTCGCTGAGCCGCAGGCAGAGCAGGAGGAGGTGCGTACAATGCTCCTGAGGGGTGCGACTGGCAACGAGAATATCGTCCAAATAAATGAACAGAAATTCCAGGCCGTGACTCACCGAGTCCATCAGGCGCTGAAAAGCCTGCGCGGCATTCTTCAGGCCAAAAGGCATTTGCAGGAATTCGAAAAGCCCAAAAGGAGTAATAATAGCCGTCTTGGGCACATCGTCTGGGCATACGGGGATCTAATGGTAGCCCCGCATCAGGTCAACCTTGGAGAAGAAACGGGCACCAGCTAGATGGGCAGAAAAGTCATGAATGTGCGGGATCGGGTACCGGTCTGCGGTCGTGTCGTTATTGAGGCGGCGATAATCCCCGCATGGCCGTCAACCACCGGTTGCCTTAGCACCATGTGAAGAGGAGACGCCCACGGACTGTTAGAGCACCATACAATCCCCCAGGCATCCTTTTGGCGGAACTCCGCCTTGGCGATACGGAGCTTGTTGGGAGGAAGTCGGCACGCCCGTGCGTGGAGCGGTGGGCCTGAGGTGAGGATGTAATGCACTACGCCATGCTTGGGGCTGGCCGAATTGAATTATGGGGTCAGAATATCCAGGAAGTCCACCGTATTTGTGAATAAATATTGTCCATGGAAGACACCGGGTCGCTGCGAGGCGTAGCAGATGCTGTGGGGCATCAGGAGATCGGTTACAATGTCGCAGCATGAACGAGGCATTGCCCCCGCTCATCTACCAACAGGGATTGGGCCCAGAGGAAATCTGCGCTCAGCAACGGTTGGGAGACGTCAGCCACTTTAAAAGTCCAGGTAAAATGGCAGGGGCCAAAGATGTGCCGGATCGTACGAACCCCATACGTCCGTATGGAGCTGCCTTTGACTGCAGTCAGAGAAGGCCCCCGCTTGCCAGAACGAGTGTCAACCCCCAACAGGGGAAAAACGCTAACTTCCACGCCCATATCAACCAGGAACCGTCATCCCGAGTGTCGATCACAAGCGTGGAGGCGATGTTCCAGGCCGACCGCCACTGCGGCTACTGGCGGCCGGCCCCGGCATTTCCCAAATACGAGCAGGGCGGGGTGCACCGACGGGCTGCGGGACCCCAACGCTGGTGGTGGTAACATCACTTCCCCTTACCGGAGTCGTTCAGGACAGGTCACGCAGCCGAACTCCCGTTGGATGCAGGGCCTGGTTTCTGGGCCTTCCAAGGCACTGCAGTCACTGCCCTGCAGCTTGGCTCGCCACAGCTCGTCCGCACGCTCCGCTAGCTGCAGAGGGGTCTGCTAAATACCGGCGAGGATGTCCGGCATCTGTTCGAAGAAGGCATGTTCAGAGCAGGCAGGGCTGATCCATGAGGGTGAGCATCCATGAGGGTGAGCATCTCGCTCATGAGCACCGACGGCTTGCGATTGCCGAGGCTGCCCATGTGCACGAGCTGTGCTGCGCAGTCCCAGCGGCTGAGCCCAAAGGTCCGCAAGAGCAGCGCTTTGAGGCCATCATATTTCTCCTGATCGGCGGCACTCGTAAGTAAGGGACCAGGCGACCGGCCGTCTCCTGATCCAACACGCCGTCCACATAGTAATACGGAGTGTCATCAGCCATAATGCGTCGAACGTGAAACCGGGCCTTGACTTGCTGTAACCACACTTTGGGCTGCGATGTCAAGTACACGGGCAGCTTCAGGGAAACAGCATTCTGCTGGGCTGGATTGCTAGCAATCACGGGCTGTTGAGGTTGATAGTTGGCTGTATACATCATTTAAATCCAAAATTACCGTTTTGGATCGTTGGAGTCACCAATATGGCGAGCGAATAAGCAAGCTACGCATGGTGAATCAAAGAGATCTTTATTGTGAAAGCAATGAGAACAACACACACTCGAATGGGGGAAGGTTGTCTCGGGGTTCATTATATATACTAGGGCACACCCATTACCTCGTGACAACTCCTTCCCGCCATAACCCAGTCACGTGACCCTGCCCCCGACTGTCGAGTTACACTCGTACCATACAAGTGAGTTTTTTTTTCTAAAGTTGATCCACATGTTTTACATACTTTCTGCTTATCACATTTTTCATGCTGTGCAGAACTGAAAAGATGGAATTTTTTGATTAGAAGAATCATTGCAACAAGGCGTCCTTTTAGATTACATATGAAGATTCAACCCAGTTCATGACTATTGAAATGTTTGCAATAGACCAAAAATAAATGCATTTCACTATTGCGATTTCATGAAAAGTTGAAGCAACATGTATTCATACAATTTTAGAAAGTCTGTTTTCATATCTGAACACTTCATCCCTGCCAGCATCCTTGTGAATTTCCTCTGGATCCTCTTCATCACCATCACATCTTTCCTCAAAAGATAGATACAAATTGCTGGAGTAACTCAATGGGTTCTCTCCACAACTGCTTGGTTCACTCATTTCTTCCCACCCAAACCACCCCCTCACCTGGTAGGCTGCAACTGCAAGAGATGCAACCTGTCCTATCTTCTTCTTCGAGTCCATCCAGGGACCCCGACAGTTCTTTCAGGTGAAATAAAGGTTCGCATGCACCTCATCTATTCTCATCTACTGCACCTGGTGTTCCTGTTATGGGCTCCTGAACATTGGCGAGACAAAGCGTAGATTCGGCAACCGTTTCACTGAATACTTACACTCAGTCCGCCAAGGCCGGCCCTACTGGATCTCCTGGTGGCAAACCATTTTAACTCCCTTTCCCATTCCCTTACTGATCTTTCTGTCCTGGACCTCCTCCATTGCCAGAGTGAGTCCTTGTGCATTTTTCACTCAGATAGATTACAAAACAGTGGTATGAATGTTGTTGTCCCCTCCCCTTGCCCTCGTTCCTCCACTGGTCAGTTAACCAGTTCCACAGTTTGCAACAAAATATCCCTCTTAAGATCACACCCTCCCCAGCTAACAATCAGCCTATCGGGGAACCTCCCTGCCCGAGGTCGACTGTTGCCGGCCCTGATTTGTCATGGTTTTTTCTTGCTTTCAGTTACCCCGCCCCCACAATCAGTCTAGAGATGGAGCCAGACCCGAAATGTCAACTATCCATTTTCTTTAGAGATGCTGCCTGACCCGCTGGGTTCCTCCAGCATTTTGTATCCATCTTTTGTTACATCTTTCCTTTTGTGTGGTGACCAGAACTGCACACAATACTCCAGTTGACATTTGACCAGTGTCTTATAAAGATGTAGCATAACCTCCCTGCTCTTGTATTTAATGCCCTGATGAAAGAAGGCCAGCATTCTAAAGGATGACTGCCAGCTTTTTAAATAGGCTTGTAAAGCTCCGATCAACTCAAATATGATGCAACGTTTTCAATTTGTAAATTTCAAAATTCAATTTGTAGCCCACTGTTTAAGAAACCAAATATGTTCATCACTCAATTTCATTGTACAACAAGTTAAACCAATCAAGTTAGCCGAGTACAATAATAACACTTGTTTTGCTGTTTAATTGATGCCTGAGAAAATGTAATTAGTTTTATCTGGTGTCCTCTTGTCGTATGTTTAAATTGCCCTTACTGGACTTGATTGGTGAAGCACAAGAAAAATGCAAAATGTCTGGATCAGATGCCATCATCTGATCCAGACATTTTGCATTTTTCTTGTGCTTCACCAATCAAGTCCAGTTGCTCTCATCATGCTCTCATCAGTGCTCTCATCATGTATCATCATGACTTATTATATAGTTAGATATTGGGCCACCTGAAACATAAGAGAGTCAGGTCATTTTCAGGAGGTAAAAGCACTGTTCTGCCTGACAGACTAAGGCAGACTAAGACAAGACCTGAATTTGTAATTTGTAACCATGTCATATAAGAGAGTCTGTCGGTAAACACTGCCACTGATGCCTTAGTCATAGAGAGCTTTGACCAAGGGTGTATTTTGGATTTTGAGGAAATCTTCTCTAGGTTCAAGGGCATAGGATCAGGTAACATTTGGGGGATAAGAAAAATATCCCCCGAGTGTGCATTGTTTAAACCAAATAGGTTTATTATTCTCTTTAGCTATCAAGGTGATGACACAACCAAAAGGAACAGGTTATAATGCTGCTGTTTTAGCTCTCCTGGAGCACGGGGGAATTTTGGTCCTTTCTTGACCTTAGAAACTTGAGCACAATTCTAAAATGGAAAATGGATAAAAAATATGAAGTTATTTTTTCTGCTGCTGTTATTCACACAAAATCCTCCAGAGAACTACATCTCTATCAAAGATATGTACTTTCAAATAGCCATGAGAAAATTACATCAGAAGCTGGTGTGTACTTGAGTGGCTGGTAGATGCTACTGGTATATTGCTTTAAAGAGTGTATCAATACTGTGCCTGTGAGCTGCTTGAAAAATACATGCCTACCCTTGCTCTAATAACTGATTTATCAGGGTGAATTTTTACGCAGCAATCAAGATGCAGGCACCTTGACATTATTTGAGAACCAAGGAATATTTGCATGTACTGATCTGAATATTCTGCATTTGCAACTTGTCTTCAAAGAAAACTTATACTTGCAAAATGTTTCAAGAATTTTTTGTTTGTTATTTTGACCAGAGTGCAGTTCCCCATAGATTATCACCAAGTTCAAGGTGAATACCCATGAAATCCTAATTATGCGAAGAAATGTGAGATGCATTTTGGGGGAAAAGAATGAGGAAAGGTAATATAGAATAAAAGATATTGTTCTAAAAGGAAAGCAGGAACAGAAAATCCTGAGGATATGGGGGTGCATGCCATTGAAAGTGGCCGGTAGGTTGAAAACGCAGTCAATAAGGTTAAAATAGTTCAGGACTTCATCGATAATTGCATAGTATAATAACCGGGAAGTCAAACCTATATGAAAAAAAATGGTGGGAGGCATTGACGAAAGTCCATAGAAATCCTGAGATGAGGGACTACAGTTACAAGGATAGATTGGAGAGGTGGGTCTGTTTTCTTTAGAGAGGAGAAGGCTGAGGAGTGATCTGTCAGTACATAATACAATGATGGATAGAGACAGAGTTGGACAATGTTTTCTTCCGCGAAGGAATTGAGGGCTAGAGTTCACAACTGTAAACTAAAATTACTAGTGATGATGGAAACATTTCCACACAACCTGTCATTGGAATCTGAAGTGAACAGTCTGCAGATGTGGTGAAGGAATTTTCCTCTGTGAACAAATGTACAGTGAGGAAAAATGTGCAGGATTATTGAGGAGGACTGGAGTTAGAATCAGTGAGTTGCTGTGGAAGAATGTTGGCACCGTCACTGTGGGCTGAATGGCCTCCTCCAGTGCTGCCACAGTTCTATGATTTAATGAACGTTGAACCAGCTCAAAGTATCATTGGAAATATAATAATTGCTCACAGGGTTTTCATTTGTATAGGAATTTAACTAATACAAAACTTAACTCAGTTGAGCCTGCTACGTATTAGAAATTCCTAAACGTACAAAGTGATCATGGTAAATGGGTTGTTCAGTTCAAATATCATAAATTCACACTTCACCAAAGGAAGTAGTAAAACTGAACTCAACAAAATCGGATAATTTTCTGCTGTAAGATCTAACCTCTAAATGATTTTGATCCTCTGCATGCTTCATTCTTCATGCCTTGTGATGTTACTAAGCACAGCATGTAGTGATAAAGCAGTGATTGTAACACACTCTGGCTTTGTGACAAGGTAAATATCAGCCACCAATATACTGCGAATTAAATCCAGACGAGTTTAAACTGTCTCAATCTAGAAGACTGATATGTGGTGGAATTTGCCTAATCAGAAAGATCATGGAGTACATTGTTCCTTTGTAAATTTTTGCTGAAAATTGTCATGCTGTCTTTTGCTTCCTTAGGCATTGTCACAAAAGAAGAAAAATGAAAGAAATCAATTGCTTGGAACAAAGAAGACAGAAGCAAAAGTTGAACCACAGTTTCATTGTAAAGGTATAATGTGTCTATTTCAATCTTCTCAGAGATTTCGCTCACTGAAATAAATACAGCCCAAAATCTCCTGCCCAAAGCTGTTAATTGGTCACTATTAACATATTCACAATTTAGTGATTCATCTTTTTTAGCATGTTTTGCACATATATTAATGGAAGGAAAAGTATTGGATGAGTTTTAAATAAGTTTTACAAAACCTTTGCAAGATTCCTGCTGTCAGACATCCCATCCCAAATCCTATTGTCATAACTCCCACTCCTGCTGAAGGATCCCCACCACAATACCCAGAAATGGATTCTCTTTTCTTTACCTCTATCTTCTCTCCTTTTCCTCCTTCTTCCATCTCTCTGCTCTCCCCAGTCCTCTGCATAATGTTCTGTTATATTTGCTTCTTTATGTTACATATTGCTGCCACCGATTTGGCCAAGACCAAGGGGTCAGCCTCTGAAAGACCATTCCACGGTCTCTTGGTGGGTTTTCATGAATTAATGTTTTTCAATAACGTGTGTAAAATAGCAGCACAGAATAACCTTCACTAAACATTGTTTTCACAGCAGCCATAGAAGACATTCCATCTGACACTTTGCAGTGAGCACAACAAACTCCATCCTCCTCCTTGTGATTACTATTTGATTGTCTCAATGGTGCGGAGGATCGATCTGTGGAATAAAAGATTGCCTACCTTTCTTTATGCATCATCCCCCACACGCCAATCTCCCACCTGGCCAATCCTTCTGGCCTTGTAGGCAATGTAAATAATTGATGTCTCAGTAAATGGCTTAAGGCAAAAATAAAATGATGCACCAAGGCAGTGATAGTGCTTCTGTACTGCATTGACCCGGGCTGGGTCACAGAGGGACATGTCTGACACACTGCCGCAAAGCATCAAAAGAGATTTGTGCTTTTTCACCAGCTATAAAAAAAAACTGGCCTATCCAAGGTGGATAATCTTTACGTTGTTCTTATTACATATACACATGCAGAAACAATAGTTTAGTTTAGTTTACTCTTGTCACTTGTACTGAGGTACAGTGAATAGCTTTTGTTTGCCTGCTATCCAGTTAGAGAAAAGACTATACGTGATTACAATCAAGTGTCTACCGTGTACAGATAAAGGGTACAACATTTAGTGCAAGATAAAGTCCAAGTAAAGATAGCTTAAAGGTCCCCAATAATATAGACAGGCCAGGACCACACTCGAGCTGATGAGAGGACAGTTTAGTTGCCTGATTACAGCTGGAAAGAAACTGTCCCTTAATTTGGAGGTATGCATTTTCAAATTTCTGTACCACTTGCCTGATAGGAGAGGATGAGACTGCTCTGCGAAGGCCTTGCCAAAGCAGCATGAAGTGTAGGTGGAGTCAGTGGAAAGGACGTTGGTTTGTGTGGTGATCTGGGCTACAACTCTGCAATTTCTGTGGTCTTGGAGAGAGCTGTTCTCATACCAGGCTGTGATGCATCCCGATGAAATCCTTTTCACAGCGCATCTGTAGAAGTTGGCGTGGATTGTTGGGGACATGCCATACTTCCTAAATCTTCCTTGGAAGTAGAGTCTTTGGTGTGCTATCATGGCCATAGCTTTGATGTGGCTGGTCTAAGACATGTTGCTGGTGATATTTATTCTTACGAACCTGAAGCTTTCAGCCATCTCTACTTCAGCGCTATTAATGTGTACCGCTTTGCTTCCTGAAGTCGATCATAATCTAATTTCTTGCTGACATTGAGGGGGAGGTTATTGTCTTGGCACCAGGTTAAGAGGATCATATAGATTGTCAATAATGACAGTGTGTTATTACCTTGGCATAAAGGTTGGTTTGAGTAAGTAATGAGTCAAATTGACGAATTAGCAATGATTGCCAATGAGAATGTGAAGGTTGCAATCTCCCACCTCAGAGCGGAGCTTGAATCGGCTCGTTCGCGGGACTTTTCATCGCCTGGCCCGGTGCAGCTTAAAATCAGCCGCGGAATCTTCCACCGCCCCGCGGTCAGATTGCTGCGTTGAGGCAATCGAGGCTCCCGATGTTGAAGCCCCTGCCGGGTGATGAAATGCCCCGCGAACGGGCCGATTGAAGCCCCACGATTCGGGGCGGAAGAAGTTGCTGTTGCTGGAGTTCGGAGTCGGTCACCAACCGGGTCAGCTTCTGATGTTACCGTCCACAGGGACCACGGCCGAAGCCTCACGTGAGTGTGTGCGCATGCGCGGCCCCCAAGAAATTGTGTCCCCCCCCCATGTTTTGATAGCGATTTCCGTGCCTGCTTGCTCCTCAACACAAATCCTCTTGCAATGAAGGCCAATATGCTAATAGCTTTCTTCATTGTGTGCTGTACCAGCATGCTTACTTTCAGTGACTGATATGCAAAGGCACCAAGGTCTTGTTGCACCTCCCCTTTTCCTAATCTGACATAATTCAGATAATATTCTGCTGCCTTGTTCTTGCCACCAAAGTGGATAACCTCACATTTATCCACTTATACTGCATCTGCCATGCATCTGCCCACTCACCCAACCTATCCAAGTCACTCTGCAGCCTCATAGCATCCACATCGCAGCTCACACTGCCACCCAGCTTTGTGTCATCCACAAGCCTGGAGGTGTTACATTTAATTCCTTTGTCTAATTCGTTAATATATATTGTAAATAACTGGGGTCCAAGCGCCGAGCCCTATGGCACCCCACTAGTCACTGCCTGTCATTCTGAAAAGGACGCATTGATTCCTACTTGTTGCTTCCTGTCTGCCAACCAGTTCTCTATCCATGTCAATACCCAACCTCCAATACCATGTGTTACCTAGTGGCCCTTTTAATGACATTTTACACTGAAAGTGCCGATCTACGTACACAGGGATTGTACATAAATAATGCAAAGCATGAGAATACCAAGGAAGAGACTTTAGAGTTAAAGATCAATTCATCTCTGGATAAGATACACAGGAATTTTTTTTTGATGAATGAAATGTTGATATTTATGTACAAAACGGTAAATCCCAAGAGGTCACACACCTTGACAAAGTTCAAATTGGTCCACAGTTGGGCATCTAAATGTGTTGACAAATAATCAACGCCATATAGATTTGCATGTTGAATCTTTGGAAACCAAACAGAAGCAATGAAAGAACAAATGGCAATTGCGTGGAAGAGAGGAGAGAAACACGTTTTTGGATTGATAAAAATTGAAAAGAATACAGATTAAAGGTCCATACAGTTCAATAAAAACAAAAGGTGGCATAGTGGTATCCAAAGTATTATGACAGTTTATACTAGCAAATAGTTTGAAGATAGAAGCAAATCAATAAGAAATGCATTCAGTATTATGACTGCACATTGATGAGGTGTTAATCATATTTGATTAGGTCACTGTGTGGTATAAATCATTAGGCATCAAGAGTGGGAGTTTCTTGTTTTTTTTTCTTTTCTCACTTGTTTGTTTCTCTTGGTCATTGATTTTGTGCTCTGGAATCAGATGCGAGTGGCTCTTCCAAATGGTTAATATTCATACATGAATAATTGCCTTTTGTTATTAGGTACTTCTGTTACATAGTGGGGGGAAATAGTGCACACTTACAGAACGTCTGGGATTGAACACAATATACTACACATTGGAACAGATAGCTGTGTATTAGTGACTTCAGGAATCTAACAACACTGTAAGGATAACGGTGATGGTCACAATCATTTATTTGGTCTGGATTGGTAGATGTTAGATATTTCAATCAATTACTTTGTGGGAGGAGGAAGACAACGGACAATAGAGGACCCAGGGTGGGGGGACCGCTGTGGGGGAGGGGGGGAAGAACAAATGGGGACCAGGCGCCGGGGTACTTTGGGACTTTGTAATCGCTGCTTATGGGCAACTATTTGCATACCTTGGGTCTGCAAGCAAAGAGTATTCATTCATTCATTCATGTTATCTATAATAGCCTAGCTTCCCAATCCCAATCCCATGCCTGATGGGACCCAACTCAGTAGGTTGTGAATATTTTTTATTCCTCAGACTCTGCCATATCAGTCTGGGCCAGCTCCCTGTAGATTAATTAATTAATTACCTGCCTTTTGATATAATTGGTGAGTCGTAGTCTATAACTCTGTGTCCAACATTAATTACTCTGTGAGAGGGAACACAAATGATAAATTGTCATTTGAGTATGGCATTCCCGCCAATTCTCCTTTTCCAAGATTCGATTCCTGTTTTTATTGGTACTTGGCTCTGATTCTTCTGTCTCTGCCTTCTGTTGGTTCATAGGTTCAATGGTCACATCCATTAGTCTGGGACCCAAGTATATTTCTTGGGTTAGAAAAAGGCTAGAATTGAAACAAAAATAGCTTTGGTTTAAATTGCTACAGTTGAGTCAGTTTAGGAGGAAATATCAAATGCAGATGCTGGAAATCGGAAACTAAAAAAAATAGAATTTGCTGGAAACATTCAGCAGGCTTAGATTTCAGTTTGTACCCATGCAGACTCTATTACAGCCTACGTTAACCAAAAAAAGGCTAGCCAAGGTCCTAACAAGAAATCTACAGGTGGAGGCAGAGTACTAAATGTGTCCTTTGCATTAACCTTTACCAAAAATAAAAAATGCCATTGGAGAAATGGTGGAGGGGGGGATTGAGTTGAGATTCTGTAGAGGCTTCAAATGAATTAAGAACAGCCATTAATAAAGGTATTGTAAGTTATCTGCAATGAACCAGTCTTGTGGCCCAGTGGATGCAACCTGCCGGGAAGTAAAGAATGACATTTCAGAGGCCTGAGATTGAAGGCCATGGAGTAAAAGGTACCTTGGCAGGATTGGTTCCTAATTCCTCAATAACTTCCTTTTAAATGTCTCAATCTCTGTGATGTGGTTACACTATAGATGCCCCAATAGCCAATGAGAACTAGAGAAACAGATATGCGGGCAGATCACAGAAAGATGTGAAAATAACATATTTATTCCTAATAGTAGCATAATTTCCATTCTTTTGCCTTGCTCCCCTCATTAACAGTGGAGTAACATTTGCGATTTTCCAGTTCTCTGGAACCACCTTCTTGATTCCTGAAAGATCACTATAATCTCGACAGCTACCTCTTTCAGAACCCTGGGGTTTAGTCCATCTGCCACAGGTGACATCCACCTTCAGCTTCCCAAACACATTCTCGTCAGTAATAGTGAATGCACTAACTTCTGCCCCCTGACTCTGTTGAATTTCTGACATATTGCTCGTGCTTTCACCGTGAAGACTGATGCAAAAAACATATTCAGTTCTTCCGTCATTTTTTTGTTCCCAGTTACTACTACAGCGTCATTTTTCAGCGGTCCATTGTTCAATCTTGCCACTCTTTTACTCATTAGAAGTTAGAGGAGATGCGTGTGAAGCCCTGTCTCACTGCTGGAGTCCTTGGGTGGATGTCAGGGAGGACGTTTAGGGATAGGTGTTATATCTTCTGCAGTTGCCTGGAGAGGGGATGATTTTTGAGTGGGAAGGGATGAGTGAACCTGGGAGGGAGGGATCTCTGAGGAAGGTGGAGATGGGTAGTTGTGTCTAGTGGTTGGATTACGTTAGATGTGTCAGAAGTGTTGGAGGATGATGTGTTAGATGTGGAGGATGGTGGAATGAAAGGTGAGGAACGGGGGTACTCTATACTTTTGCACGATGGGGAGCGAGAGCGGAACCACGGGACAAAGTGGAGCCACAGGTGAGGAATTCATCTATGATAGCCAGGGGTAAACCACGTTCCCTAAAGAATGAAGACATCCCACGTCTTCTCAAATGTTATAAGGTGTTAAAAATAAAACACACAGCATGCTAGCCTCTATTGGTCAAAGCATTAAGTATAAAAATTGGGAAGTAATGTTACAACTATATAAAATTTTGATCCAGGCTACTTTGGAGTATTTGGTGCAGTTGTGGTTGCCATGCTGATGAAAGGAGCTGAGGGCTTTGCAGAGGGCACAGCATGAAGTTCACCAAGATGTCATCTAGATTGGAGTGTATTAGCTATTAGGAGAAGTTGGATGAATTTTAATTGTTTTCTCTTGAACATCGGTGGCTGAGGGCCGACCTGATAGAAGTGCATCAAATTGTAGGATGCAGAGATAGGATAAATAGTATTTTTCCCAGAGTGGAAATATCAAATACTGGAGGGTATACAGTAGATTTAAGGTGTTGGTGCGAGTGTGGTGGGGAGTTTAAAGGATATTTACGAAGCAAGTTTATTTTATACAGAGTAGTAGGTGCCTGCAGCATGCTGGCAGGGACGATGGTAGAAATAGATGCGATAAACACGTAAGGAGGCACATAGATAGACATGAATATGTACAGACCACATGCAGGCAGATGGATTTGTTTTGATTGCTATCATGTTCGGTTTAGATATCGTGGACTAGTAGAAAGGCCTGTTCCAGTGTTGTACTCATCTATATTTCTTATGCTTAAATCTCAGCACCATCTCATTCAGGCCATCAGTGAAATCTTCTCAAACACCACAATTAAGTCTGCCTGTAGCGCCACCATTCCTCCAGTACAACATCCTCTCAGTGAAGGCTGAATACTCTGTTGCCTGCATCCCTCAACATTTTTCTCTCTTTTGATCTATCCTCCTCTTCGTTAACACCTACTTCGCTTATCAACTTCTGCTTATCTATTTATAACATTTCCTCCTTTTACCTTTTTCTTTTCCATGTCTTTTCTGAGGTAATTAGGGATGAAGAGAAAAGTATCAGGAAATAATCAAGTTATGCAGGCACATGTGGAAGGGAAACAAAGGTAAACGTTACGGTCAAGGCCCTTTCATTTAAATAGTTTATCAGTAACATCATTTAGCTTTGTCATGAAATTGTTGGGATCGGATTGTTTCATTTTATTTCACTGGAAAATAACGCAAACATTTTATTTCATCTTGATGACTGATTATAGATTTATTTAATGTATATGCACTTAGGTCTAAAATAATTTTCTTGACTGATTAACTGATTGCATTCTGTTGTATGTGATAATCGATACTCCTATAGTTTCAAGTAAGAAGTGATAACATTTTGGAGGTTTATGTTTCATCCTAACACCAACACTCTATTCTTTATTTTTTTCAACAGAAGTAAGGAAACAGAAAACCAGTCAAACCAGACAAAGTATTTCCATCCTTGCCTTACAGCAACGTTTAATATCATTGCAGCAACAGATTGTTGTTACGAAGAATGGGAAAAAGGTGGCCTTAAATACTGTCAACGAACTGAAACAGAACAATCAAAAATTAACATCCCAATTGACTACAATGAATCAGAAGCTACAAATACACAAACAGACAATTCAGGTATGTTTCAAGTACTACAATAACAAATTTGCAAAAGTAAATATTAAAAAACTGACAATTATTTCTCAAATTTATGTGGACGTGAGGTACGTTGAATAAAAATTCTCTATTTTGTTTTTCCTTCTACTGTAAAGAATTGTTTTTGCATTATAATGCAATTTACTGAAGTACGATAAGTAATTATTTAATGCTGAAATTAAGCACAAATAATGGTGAATAGTTTGTGTACTAGGAAATAACAATTTCCAAGGCTTTGAGGTCCTTGGCAATGATATATTAAATTATCAACATAGGACTCGATACAGCAAGTTCCAAAAAGTAAGACAAATCTAATTAGCTCATAGATAACTATTCACTTTGCTCTCGGTCATCAGCAAGATGATGGAAGGTGACATCAATAGAGCTGTCAAGTGACACTTAAACCAATAACCTGCCCACCAATACCCAGTATGGTTTTCACTACAACCACTCACTCCAGTCCTCATTAAAACCTTGATCCAAACAAGAATCAAAGAGCTGATTTTTTGAGATAATGTGAGTTGAGAGTGACTGCCCATCATTTTGTCCATTGTTACTGTCAGAAACCCAGAAAGATTCCTCAGCAGTATAGAAAATAGGTGCAGGAGTAGGCTAGCACCGCCATTCAATATGATCATGGCTGATCATCCAAAATCAGTACCCCGCTCCTGCTTTTTCCTCATATCCCTTGATTCTGTTAGTCCTAAGAGCTAAATCTAATTCTTGAAACCATCCAGTGAATTGGCCTTCATTGCCTTCTGTGGTAGAGAATTCCACAGATTCACAATTCTCTGTGTGACAAAGTTTTTCCACATCTCAGTCCTAAATGGCCTACCCCTTATTCTTAAACAGTAAACCCTGGTTCTGGACTGCCCCAACATGCTAAACATTTTTCCTGCATCTAGCCTGTTCAATCCCTTAAGAATTTTATATATTTCAATAAGATCCCCTCTCATCCTTCTAAATTCCATTGAATGCAAGCTCAATCAACCCATTCTTTCATCGTATGTCAGTCCCGCCATCCTGGAAATCCCTGGTGAGCCTACGCTGCATTCCGTCAATAGCAATAATGTCCTTCCTCAAATTAAAAACCAAAACTGCACACAGTACTCCAGGTGTGGTCTCACCAGGGCCCTGTACAACTGCAGAAGGACCTCCTTGCTCCTAAACTCAAATCCTGTTGCTGTGAACTAGGGAGAGCAACAAGTGCTGGCCCTGACAAATCAAAATATGAGGACAATGACACTAAATAAGAGGACAATAACTATTAAAGTTGCTATTTAACAACATATGGGAAATGTTACCTTTAATGCGTATGGTCAATATTGTTCAAAAGAAAAGGAGCAGAAGTCCAAGCATCCATATAATGTCAACTGAAGAAACACTCTCCTCCATCAGCATTCCCAATATTTTCAGAAATAAGGTGAAATAAGGGATGTCTTGATGATCAAGAGCATATGGGAGGATTGTGTGGTCTGTACCTGATGATTAAAAAGTCGTGTGATTGGATAATAGACGTTTCAGCTGTGTCTCAACAGACCAGAACTAAACTTTACCTTGTAATCTCCCATAATATGGAAAGGAGGTTTTACCAATCTTGTGGCAATTGAGGTAAATAGTTCAAGGGTTACCAAAGACTCATTTGACTCATGGTCTGAAAAATTGCCTCATCTGTTGCATTGAATTATATAGTATTGCATGTAAAAATCTGCTTGCTTCTTCACGCCATTTGAATACAATCTTTTTCTTGTCTGCTGCAGGCTGCAACGACCTATCTTGCGCATCCCAGTTTCCACATCCTAACAAATACGGGGTAGCTTTGCTGGTTTCACAACATGACGTTTAACAGCATCGTTAAGGTTTAGAGCTACAGCATAAATTTTCCAGCTCTGAACAACACAATTGTAGCTGTAGCTGAAGGCAGTTCACCATTATATCAGGGCAATTAGGGATTGACTAAATGGTGGATTTAAGTTTTGTTGATTCGTGGTTGTTGAGACCCATAGTTCCAGGAATTAACAAATCCAAATGGTTACGTATATAGTGTATTGGGAAGCCTCTGTTTTTCAGGCTTATGTATTCCAGACTTGGGGGTGTGATTTTCAACACTGTGGGAGGGAAACTATTGGAGAAAATTATTTGAGATAGGATTTGTTCCCATTGGAAGAGAATGGGCTAATTAGGGATAGCCTGCACGCTGGTCGTGTCTTACTAACTTGATATTTTGAGGTGACAAAGGAGATTGATGATAGAGCCATGGGTGTCATATGGATTCAGAACCGGCTTATTCATAGAAAACAGAGGGTTTGTGGTGAAGCTAGATATTCTGGCTGGAGGTTTGTGACCAGTGGAGTTCACAGGGATCTATGCTGGGATCTCTGCAGTTGGTGATATATACTGTATATGGGTTGGTGAGTAAGTTTGCTCACGACATCAAAATAGGAGGGGTGTGGACAGTGAGAAAGGCTGTCAGAAGATACAGCAGGATATAGATCAGCTGCAGAAATGGGAGGACAATTGGCAGATGGATTTTAACCCCAGTGTGGGAGGCGCTGCACGTTGGGAGGTTAAATGTAAGAGAAAAGTATGCAGTTAATGGCTAGACCCTTAACAGCATTGATGTACAGAGGGATCTTGGAATCCAAGTTCACTGAAGGTGACAGCACAAGTGGACAGGGTGGTAAAGAAGGCATATGGTATGCTGCCTTCATGGCTGGGGACATTGAGTGGAAGAATCAAGAAATAATGATGGAGCTCTACAGAATTTTGGTTTGGCTGCATTTGGAATATTGTGTGCAGTTCAGTCATCTCTTTACAGGAACAATGTAGAGGCTTTGGAGAGAGTGCGAGGGTTCACCAGAATGCTGCCTGGGTTCAAGGGTTTCAGGTACAGGTTGGATAGACTTGGATTATATCCTCTGGAACGTTGGTGGTTGAGGGGAGACTTGATAAAAAGTATATAAAATTATGAGAGGCATAAATATGGTGTACAATTTGAATCTTTTTCCCAGGTTAGAATTGTCCAACACTAGAGGGCAGAGCTAGAAAGTGAAAGGGGGGAAGTTTAATGGAGATGCGCTTGGCAAGTCTTTTACACAGATAGAGTGGTAGGGGCCTGCACTGCATTGCCAGCAGTGGTAATGGAGGCAGAGACAGATACAATGGTGGTGTTTTTTCTTTAAGATAGGCAAATGGAAGTGCAGAGAATAGAGCGATATAATCATATAATATGGGCAAATAAGATCAGTTTACCGGCCTCATGTTCAGCACAAACATTATGAGCAGAAGAGACCGTTCCTGTGCTGTACTGTTCTATAATTATTACCACAACCACCTCCAGTGGTCCTGGGTTTCCACAGATCAATTTAGACAGGCCAGCAGTTACTATTTTTAATGCATTCTATTTTCTGCTGCTGTGACTATCCTTCTGATTGCATCTGCTGCTTCAACTAACCGAACCGATTTCTCTTTTTCTTCCTGTATTCCCAGCTCTTTCCTTGAACCTGCATTGCTCTATCTTCCCCATTCCATTTCAAGCTCTTCTCATCTTCTCATCAGGAGACTTGCCTTCTGTTTACTTGACATCCTAACCAAGTCAGAAGGAACATGCTGCAGAAACATGCAAGGCACAAGTCAGATATCACCTTATCAATGATAAAACCATGAGAGAGGCCATGGGGAACATTGTGGCTGAGGTAATACAGATGAGAAAGGTAAATGAAAGGGGACCCGCAGTTGAACAGAGCTTTCGGAGTAGAGTGGGTGAGGGGGGTTAAGATGAAGGTTGTCGTATTCAAGATGTGGATGAACATTGTGTAGAAGTAAATGAGGTACAATGCCTGGGATAGAAACAATAAGGCATGTAAGATGATAAGATGGTGCAACGTGATGATACGCTAAAATAGATTTGAAAAAGGAGAAGATCAAGCTTGAAGGAAGTGAAACTTTAAGCTATCTAGGCCTGGTGGATAAATAATTGAAGAATGAGACTTGAGAGATTCCAGTTTGACATACAAAGAACCAGTTGTTTTCTTTGTTGCTAGTTTCCTGGTTTATTGTCGGAACCAAAATGAATGTTTAACATTTAAATAAAGATATGTGCTTTCACCACCTCCGAATGTGCCAAAGTGAAGTGATATTGAATTACCATTACATGGACTTACAAGTGCCTGACAGAAATAGCCAATTTCTATACAGCAAATTCCCACAAATAGAAAAGTGGCAACTTGATCATCTAAATCTCATGATGTTTAAATTTAAGTAGTGAACAGAGTACAACGTATAATTCTGCTGCTCAGAAACAATAATGTCACACGATTGTTAGAACCATTTGAAATGAGCCTTGGTTTAACATCTCATCTGAAAGACAACATATACAACGCTGCAGCAATAGTGTCATTCCTCAATAATGTCATTCCTACCCATTCCATATCAATAATTGTATCATTTTCCCACATTACTGCCTCTTCATCATTTTACTGTTCCCACCATTAGGTTCTGTGACCGGAAGTGGTGGCGCTGCTTGGCAGCTGCGGCTCACCTGCAGTCCGTCTGTTTTTTATTTTATTTTTGCCTTCGTGTCTGTCTTTAGTGATTATTTTTGGTTTATTAGGTTGGGTGTGTGTGGGGGGGGGGGGGCGAGGGTGGGAGAAACGGGGTTTTAGTATCTCCCTTCGGGGCAGATGCGACTTTTCTTGTCGTGTCCCCCGTCACCGTCTCCATCTGTGCTGAGGCCCTCATGGCGGAGCTGGCGGTCTTCCAGCTTCCAGCAGCGGCGGCACGGCTTCGGAGCTTCAGCGGCGACCTGGCTTCGGAGCTGCAGTGCTCCAGTGGCGTTCCGGCCACTGGCTTCGGGGATGCGGTGCTCCAGCGGCGCCTGGCTGCGGTGCTCCAGCGGCGACCTGGCTTTCGGGGCTGCGGTGCTCCAGCGGCGACCTGGCTTTCGGGGCTGCGGTGCTCCAGCGGCGACCTGGCTTTTGGGGCTGCGGTGCTCCAGCGGCGGCCTGGCTTTCGCGGCTGCGGTGCTCCAGCGGCGACCTGGCTTCGGGGCTGCGGTGCTCCGGCGGCGACCTGGCTTTTGGGGCTGCGGTGCTCCAGCGGCGGCCTGGCTTTCGCGGCTGCGGTGCTCCATCGGCGACCTGGCTTCGGGGCTGAGGTGCTCCGGCGGCGACCTGGCTTTTGGGGCTGCGGTGCTCCAGCGGCGACCTGGCTTCGGGGCTGCGGTGCTCAGCGGCGGCCTGGCTTTCGGGGCTGCGGTGCTCCAGCGACGTTCCGGCGGCGACCTGGCTTTCGGGGCTGCGGTGCTCCAGTGTCCGGCGGCGGGCCCTGTGGCGGTGTTCCGGCGATGCGGTGGCGGCGGCCCGGTTTCGGAGACTCGGCCGCGGGCCTGGTGGACGGCAGCATCGGAGGCCTGGATCTCCTCAGCGCAGAGGGAGAACAAGGAGGGAAGAAGACAGAGACTCTAAGACTTTTGCCTTCCACCACAGTGAGGAGGTGTTTGGTGAACTCACTGTGGTGGATGTTAAATTCGTGTTTATTGTGTGGTTGTGTTATTTTTTTATATATGTATGACTGCAGGCATGAAATTTCCTTCAGGCTGAAATGTCTGAATGACAATAAAGGTAATTCAATTCAATTCAATTAATTATTCGCTTCCTTAACACTACCCTTTCAACTATGCAGTACTCTCTTGGTACTCTCCCTCCAACAGTCCAGCTTTGTACTCCCTTAGAATTTGTACTCCCTTAGAATTGCGCCATAAGGTTTGTACTCCCTTAGAATTGCGCCATTGTCACATTAATACTTTTCTGCCAGTGCAGTGGTACTTTAGTGTTGCACCTCTGATAGTGTGTTGCACCATGCACCGTGTTTAAATATCGGCTGAGTGGAGTGTTTTATGCTTTGCCTTCATGACAACAGTTACTGTATTTCATAGTAATTCATGTAACTGATAACAATTCTGGTGCCATATAAATAACAAGGCTTATCAAACTAATACCAATAAAACTGAACAAAAATAATGAAATTAGTTCCATCAGGTGAGTTGTAATATTGTTGAGAGTGATAGATCCATTAGATTGTGCTGAAATACAATGTGAAGATTACATTAATGGTTTACTCATGGTGTATTTTGTAGTACACTTTGTGTGAAAAATGACCCCAAGGTAACCAGCTATTTACGTGAAAGTAGATGAGAAATACATATGTTACCAGCTTCTAATGAAATCCTCGGGAATGCAGTCTGAGCAAGTGTTGTCCTCATCAAGAAACCAGACTAAGCAGTCCAGTTTGATTCTCACTTCATTAAAACAAAGCTGTATGAATCCTTTTTTCCACATCCTGCCATGACAGTGAACATTGGACGGTTATGTAACCTGGTTCCTTTTTGGGGTGTCCATACAGATTTATGCACTTCTCATCTTTGTTGCAGTGAAGCACAACTGCAGTTTACTTTAAAATGTATAAGTTTACCTGTGAAAAGTGAATTCCCCAAATGGTGCATTTTTTTTGTGAGCATTTGTAAAGCACTAATATTATTGAGCAGAGTTTACACCAGCTGCTGCATCTGGCATTGCTCAATTATTATGCTAGCAATCATGATGCTTGCATTTACTTCTATGAAGTCAGGTTTTATGGTACTCCTTGTAAATGAAATAAAATCTAATGAAAGTACATAGTCTTTGGATAATTTAATTAGAAGGTTATAATTATGATGTTCAACTTAAGTTACCAATAAAAAATACACACTGAAACTAAATATGTATACAAACAAAATTACATTTAACACAGTTTTTATTAAGCAGCCACAACCTATTCTCCAGGGTTGGGATGTCAAGAACTAGAGATCCCAGGTTTAAGGTGAGAGGGTAAAGACTTAAAAGGGATTAGAGGGGCAACTTTTTCCCACACAGAGTGGTGTGTACAATGAACATGCTGCCAGAGGTAGATGCAGTTACAACATTTAAAAGACACTTTAAACCAATACATGAATCGGAAAGGTTTGGAGGGATATGGGCCAGGCACAGGCAAGTCCAACTAGCTTGGATGAGGCATTTCGACTCTTACATGGAATAGTACAACACAGGGATAGACCCTTCAGCCCACAATGCCCATGTCAAATAGGATGCCAAATTTAGCTAATCCATTCTGCCAGCATGTGATCCATATCTCTCTATTCCCTGTATTTTCTTGTGCCTATCTCAAAGCTTCTTAATTACCACTATAGTATCTGCTTCCACCTCCACCCGTGGCACCGTGCTTCAAGCACCTTTCACTCTCTGTGGGGGGAAAAGAAACTTGCCCAACACATTTCCTTTAACTTTCCCCCTTCAGCTAAAGCTATACCCACGAGATGCTGCCCGACCCACAGAGTTTCTTCAGCACTTTGTGTTTTGCTCAAGTATTCAGCATCTGCAGTTCCTGTGTCCCCGATAGTATCTGGCATTTCCAACCTGTGGGAAAGGTTCTGACTGTCCACCTCTCAGAATTTTATGGACTTCCTCAGCGTCAAACTCCAGCAAAACAATAGTTTGTCAAACCTTCGTACAAAAAACACAAAGTACAGGTGGAACTCAGTGGTTCAGGCAGCATCTTTGGAGGGAATGGACAGGCAATATTTTGGGTGGGACCCTTCTTCAGACTGTTAATACTGGTGGGGGGGGGGAAGCTGGAAAAATGATGGGAGTAAGGGGACGCCGTCGAGTATGGCTGCCCTGCCGGCAGCTGTTAGTCTTTTCATTATTTTTTTATAATTTTTAGTTAGTTAAAGTGTTTGTTTTTGGAGGTATTTTAGTCTTTTTATGTAGGGGGGGGGAGGGGGAAACTATTTTCTCAGTACCTATCTGGTCGGAGATGCGGCTTTTCTCCGGGCCGTATCTTCGCCCCTTCCTCGCGGCCTACCGGCAGTCTGGAGCGGCGTTTCCTGCCGGGACCGGCCAGGACTTCAGCTTTGCGGCGGTACACAGCGCTGGGGCGCCATCATGGAGCGGGTGATGCCTTGCCCGGGTCGCCGTGCGGTGGAGCTCCGGAGGGCTGGGACCGCTGACTGCAACATCGCGGAGCTGTGGTCTGCGGTCTGTGGAGCTTCCAGCCGCGGGCGGGCGGCGCTGAGCTTTAAAAACCGCGGAGACTGTGATCTCACGCCGAGATCGCCAGAGTCGGAGCTCCGACCAGCGTGGCCCGTGGACTACGGGAGCTGCGAACACCAGAGAGGAAGCGGCCACTCCAGAGCCGCTGAGAGTGTTCACCCGTCGCCAGAACTTCATCATCCGGCGAGTGGGCCTGAAGTATCGGGCTGCCGTAGCGGCAGCTGCAGAGGCCTCAATAGGCCCGACTATGGGTGAACTAGGGATAGGACTGGATTTTGCTGCCTTCCCCCACAGTGGGAGCCATTGCAGGGGTATGTTTTTATGTTTATTGTTAAATACTCTAGTGTTGTGTATTATCTTTATTCATGTGCTGCATTGGCAAGTCAAATTTCACTACACCAATTGGTGTATGTGATAATAAATGTCCTTTGTCCTTTGAGCAGGACAAAGCTGGTCCAGTCGTTCTAGAAGGAGACAAAATGGGGAGAAAACCGGAGCAAATTGTAAAGAGTGGAAGGGGAAGGGGTGGAGGCGGAATAGTGGTTGAAATGGGTGCGCACTAGGATGGAGCACAAGATAGAGACATGGGGGGGGGGGGGGGGGGGGAGAAAAGGTGGGAGGGTCGTTTCCCTAAAATTGGAGAATTCAATGTTCATACCATTAACTTGTAAGCTACACATGCAGAAACTGAAGTGCTGTTCCTCCATTTTGCTTGTGGCAAAGAAAGGACTGTGTGGGAACATGTTGCGGGAGTTGGATTGGCAGCTGGGTGAATAAGTGACAAAGGAGACAAAAGGATGTCGAAGAAGAAGAAGGAGGAGAAGGAGAAGAAGAAGGAGAAGAAGGAGAAGAAGGAGGAGAAGAAGGAGAAGAAGGAGGAGGAGGAGAAGAAGGAGGAGAAGGAGGAGGAGAAGGAGGAGGAGAAGGAGGAGGAGAAGGAGGAGGAGAAGGAGAAGGAGAAGGAGAAGAAGAAATGTAAAGCCAGAGGGAGGAATATGGTCGAGAGTTTAGTCTGCAGATACTGCATAGATACAGGCCCTTCAGCCCACCGAGTCCACACCGACCATCAATGACCTGTTCACACTAGTTCTACGTTATCCCACTTTCTCATCCACTCCCAACAGACAATTTACAAAGGCTAATTAACCTAAAAAGTTGCACATCTTTGGGATGTGGGACGTAATTGGAGCACCCGAAGGAAAACCCACACGGCCACAAGGAGAACATGAAAATGCCAGACGGACAGCACCCGAAGGTCAGGATTAAATCCAGTTTTCTGGTGCTGTGAGGCAGCAGCTCTACCAGCTGAACATTTGTTCCATCCTATTATTTGGAAGGGGGGTTAGGGGGTTGGGAGATGACTGCATGAAGAAGGGGAAAGGAGCCTTTTTAGTTTCTAGGAGTCTGAAGAAGTACCTCGACCCAAAACATCACCCATTCCTTCTCTCCAGAGATGCTGCCTGTTCCGCTGAGTTACTCCAGCATTTTGTGTCTATCTTCCTTTTAGTTTCCAGTTTAGCTCAGAAATACAGTGCAGAAACAAGCCCTTTGGCCTACAGAGTCTGCACTGACCATAATCCCCACACGCTAACACAATCCTGCACACACTAGGGACAACTTACATTTATACCAAACCCATTAACCTGCAACCCTGTACGTCTTTGGAGTGTGGGAGGAAACCATGGCTTCTGGGAGGAAACCCACGCAGGTCACAGGGAGAACGTTCAAACTCCATACAGTCAGCACCCATAGTCTGGATCAAACGCAGGTCTCTGGCGCTGTAAGGCAGCAACCCTACTGTAGTACCACCGTGCTGCCCAATTTTATTTCTGAGTCAATATGAAGAAGGGTCTCATCCCAAAATGTAAGCTGTCCATGTTCTCTTGAGATGCTGGCTGTCCCACTGAGTAACTCCAGCAATTTGTGCCCATTTATATCCCTTTCATTCCCCCCTCTCTCCTCTCTTCTACTTCCATCCCTTTCCACCATGCCGACTGTATCTAATAGTGCATTCTCTTCTGGATGCAAGTAAATCTTATCCCAAAGAATCCTCTTCAATAGCTTTCCCACCACTGATGTGAGAATCACAGGTCTATAATTCCCTGGATTATCTCTACTTCCTTTCTAAACAAAGGAATAATATTGGCTACTCTCCAGTGCTCTGGGGCCTTACCTGTGACTAAGTAGGATACAAAGGTCTTCTTCAAGGCCCTGGCCTTGTCTCTCTTGCCTCTCAATCACGTGAGTGAGATCTCATCAGACTCTGGGCTTTATCCACTTTAATGCTCTTCAAAAAACCAAACACCACCACATCCTACCTCTCAAAAGGCACAAGTACATTAGTACACCCTACACTGATCTCACTAGTCTCCATGTCCTTTTCCATCGTAAATACCAATGCAAAGTACTCGTTTAGTACTTCGCATACATCTTCTGAATCCAAGTATAAATGCCCTCCTTTACTCATCAGTGGTCCAACCTCTCCTGAGTTACCCTCCTATGTTAAATATATGTTTAAACAACCTTGGGATTCTCTTGAATCTGACTCACCAATGACATTTCATGGCATCTTGGGGCCTTCCTAATTCGCTGCTTGAGTTCATTTCTGCATTTTTTATATTCGCCAAAGGACCTGCCTGATATCACCTTCCTAAATCTTACATATGCTTTATTTTCCTTTTGATCAAATTTATTACCTCTCTCATCAACTGAATTAACTCATAGTTGGGCACCCACAGAAACCTGGAGCACACATTTCCAGGTTCTCTTTATGGTTACTTGGGTGGGACCACCCAATTGTTTTGTACCCAAAAAATAGATGTGAAAACAATCTCATTAATTTTCAATGTGAAAAAATAAAATCAGATCTCCTTTTGGCTACAGAGGGCCAAGTATGGTTTTTGAGAAAAACTTCATCCTAATGTACTTTCAAAATTTTCGAGATTGAGGGTTGTATTATGACTGAGCAATGGATTGGATACATAAACAGTCGGTTTATGTATCTGTCATTAGATTATATATTGGGATGACCTTCGCTCTTGCCGTGTATTTAGGTACATGGACCTAAGGTGAGAGCTGAAAGTACACACGTCACACACTTGGATCCTTTGTGGGAATATGTCGAAAATATCTTGTTCAGCAGTGTTCTTTTTACCCCATCCATGAACCAGGAATGCAGGAACAGTTGCTTTAAATACAACAGGTATACACTCTGATTGTAAATTATATAACATGACTGACCGATCATGGCGGACGATTGCCAGAAAATACACAAATTAACTCTGTTGTAGATTTTAGCATTTATTGTCAGTTTAAAAAGAAAGTGGATGGCAATATGAGCTGACCTTTGCTGTTTGGCAGCAAATTCTCAATGGAATCTGCCCGAGTCATAATTGGCCTCTCTGTAAGGCTGAGACCCAAGTAACCGATTTCCCCTTTACCAGTATTTCTATGGGATGGTACAAATGCCACAATACTCCGTATACAATGCCCTCCATAATGCTTGGGACAAAGGCACATCATTTATTTATTTGCCTCTTTACTCCAGAACTTGAGATTTACATGTGGTTAAAGTGCACACTGTCAGATTTTAATAAAGGGTATTTTTATGTCCATACAGTTCTGGTCTCCAAATCTGAGAAAGGACATTATTGCCATAGAGGGAGTGCAGCGAAGGTTCACCAGACTGATTCCTGGGATGTCAGGACTGTCTTATGAACAAAGACTGCATAGACTCGGTTTATACTCTCTAGAATTTAGGAGATTAAGAGGGGATCTTATAGAAACTTACAAGATTCTTAAGGGGTTGGACCAGCTAGATGCAGGAAGATTGTTCCCAATGTTGGGGAGGTCCAGGACAAGGGGTCACACCTTAAGGATAAGGGGGAAATCCTTTAGGACCGAGATGCGAAGGAATTTTTTCACACAGAGAGTGGTGGGTCTCTGGAACTCTCTGCCACAGAGGGTAGTTGAGGCCAATTCATTGGCTATATTTAAGAGGGAGTTAGATGTGGCCCTTGTGGCTAAGGGGATCAGAGGGTATGGAGAGAAGGCAGGTACGGGATACTGAGTTGGATGATCAGCCATGATCATATTGAATGGCGGTGCAGGCTCGAAGGGCGGAATGGCCTATTCCTGCACCTAATTTCTATGTTTATACATGTAGAAATTACAGCAGTTTTTATGCATAGTCCCCCCATTTCAGGGCATCATAATGTTTAGGACACATGGCTTCACAGGTGTTTGTAATTGCTCAGATATGTTTAATTGCCTCCTTAATGCAGGTATATGAGAGCTCTCAGCATCTAGTCTTTCCTCCAGTCTTTCCATCACCTTTGGAAACTTTTATTGCTGTTTTTCAACATGAGGACCAAAGTTGTGCCAATGAAAGTCAAAGAAGCCATTATGAGACTGATAAACAATAATACAACTGTTAGAGACATCAGCCAAACCTTAGGCTTACTAAAATCAACTGTTTGGAACATCATTACAAAGAAAGAGAACACTGGTGAGCTTACTAATTGCAAAGGGACTGGCAGGCCTAGGAAGACCTCCACAGGTGATGACACAAGAATTCTCTCTGTAAGAAAGAAAAATCCCTAACAGAAATACATAGGCTACACTACAAGATGCAAACCACTGGATAGCTGCATAAATAGGATGGCCAGGTTACAGTTTGCCAAGAAGTACTTAAAAGAGTAACCACAGCTCTGGAAAAAGGTCATGGACAGATGAGACGAAGATTAACTTATATCATAGTGATGGTAAGAGCAAAGTCTGGAGGAGAGAAGATACTGCCCAAGATCCAAAGCATATCACCTCATCTGTGAAACACGGTGGTGGGAGTGTTATGGCCTGGGCATGAAGGTACTGGCTCATTTATCTTCATTAATGATACAACTGCTGATGGTAGTAGCATAATGAATTCTGAAGTATACAGACACATCCTATCTGCTCAAGTTCAAACAAATGCCTCAAATCTCATTGGCTGGTGGTTCATTCCACAATGATCCCAAACATACTTCTAAAACAACAAAGAAGTTTTTCAAACCTACAAGATGGTAAATTCTTGAGTGGCCAAGTCAATCACATGATCTGAACCCAATTGAGCATGTCTTTTATATGCTGAAGAGAAAACTGAAGGGGGCTAGCCTCCAAGACAAATATAAACTAAAATGGCTGCAATACAGGCCTGGCAGAGCATCAGCAGAGAAGACACCCAGCAACTGGTGATGTCCATGAATCACAGAATTCAAGCAGTCACTGCGTGCAAATGATATGCAACAAAATACTTAACATGACTACTTTCATTTACATGACATTGCTGTATCCCAAACATTATGGTGCCCGGAAATGGGGGGACTATGTATAAACACTGCTGTAATTTCAACATGGTGAAACCAAAATGTACAAAAATGGCCTTTATTAAAATCTGACAATGTGCACTTTAACAATTTAATCAAATTGTGGAGCACAGAGGGAAATAAGTAAATTATGGGTCTTTGTCCCAAACATTATGGAGGGCACTGTATATGAACCAAGGCACAGATCATATCATGCTGCTAGTTCTGTCATGGGATCATCTTATCTTGACAAGGAGATTAATTATCAAATAGACTTAAGAATTGTGCTCAGGCACTCATCTGAGTGCATGGCCTGTTAAATAATATTACAGAATAATGTTCTCTTGACTGTAATGGACTGATAGCTTGAAAGATGATCGTGGGTCTACAGCAGAAAAAAATCACAGACTCACTGTACACTCAAAATGTCGTGTACAACCAAAAGTTACTGTGCTGATTTGAATTGTGGTTGTTCTTAGATTTATGCTACACTTCAGCTTGAAGGTTTTTAACTGGAAATTTAACAAATCAGACATGTCGAACCTCAAAGCCACTTATTGCTCTGATATGAATCTATCGTTTTATTTCTTTGCAGTTTCTGAAAATCTATAACCTGCCCGTTTTGAGGGCGTTTCAGTAAAGCATAGTTCTTGTTCGACTGTGTCTGTCCACAGCTAACACTCGTGCAGCTAAATGACATTTCCAAAAAATCCGGAGTGCTGTGAAGTCATTTATGGAGCCACAAATAAATCTGGTGACTAATCCACAAGCCTGTCTGTCACCTTCTGAGTCTAAGTGGATTTAAAATTCCTTCAACTTTATGGTTTGGCTTGAAGAGAGTACAGTAAAAGAGGCATTTTGATGGTTTTGAAATCCATTCTTTTAAGGTTACTGCTTACTCACAGTTGAAGTAACTGTTGTATTGAGCCCCCATAAGCTAGTTTAAAATCAGGGCCATGCAGCCTTTGTTCAGTCTCCAACCATGGCCCACTAGTTTTAAAGCTCTCAGGATACCAATAATATGGAAAAATACAATGGAATTCTGACTACACTGTTTCCTTGCGAAAGTTGAAAATTCACCAATAAAATCTTGCAAGACATATTGCAAAAAAAAATGTTACTTAAATGAGGTGTTATGAATATTTTTTTCATTTTAAATTCCAATAATTTCTGTGTAGGCTAATAGTAGAATTTCCAGGTGTCAATTTTATTATTTCTAATTATTTATCATCAATATTGTCACCATTGGAAGTAAAATTATTGGAATAAAAGTATGTTTTAGATTTTATATAAATGGTATCCAGGCACTATCCTGTCTACATGATCTCACAATAATTTATAATAATTTTCTTCAAATAAAAATGTTTTACTCCTATTGCTTTTATTAGATATGTTTCTATTTAAAAAAAGTTGGCTTTGTGGCACTTCAAGTTAAGTTAATGCCACGAGTCACAATCATGTTAATTGCTGTAGTTTATGTGAGCACAACACAATCCATAATGTTCTCTCTAGTCACAGCCCAGGTTTGGAAGGGCAGAGGCTATGTTTGTACCAAATGGATGGTTCTGACAGTAAAAGCAAACATATTTACCTGATTCATTTATTATTCAACAAAACATTGAACTACGTGCGTATGAGGGGACTGAGTGCAAGATAAAGCTAGTAAAGTCCAATCAAAGATAGTCCGAGGGTCTCCAATGAGGTAGACAGTAGCTCAGGATTACTCTCTAGTATTGAAGAAAATTATTGAAGAAAAGAAGGGTAACAGAAATCATTGAAGGTGATCAAGGCAAAAGAGGCAGATGTAAATAACATTTGAGAAAGGAAGAGGACCTTATCAAGTTGGCATTCTTGGAAGGAAAGTATCAATGAAGGAAAGTCAAAAAATCTACAGGTTGTAAATTTGTAATAAATACAAAAAATGATGGAAATACTGAGCAGTCAAACAGCTTCTGTGGAAAGAGAAACATTAACATTTCAGGTTAAAGATTGCAATATTGGTCCAGATGTTTGTTCGAATTGTCATTAGCCGGAACATATTTCACTTGCTCAGTTCTGAATGTTGGCTGAAGAATTGTGATTGGCGATGTGCAAACTGAATAATCATTAATCCAGGACAATCATTGATGGGTCCACGAAGAGCAAGCTCAGGGCAATGGATGACCTCCAGCGTTTTTTTAATTTTTATTTATTTATTTATTTATTTTAAAAAAAAAAAGAAGTAAATACATAATAAAAAGCATTTTGTTCACTGTAGTCATACATTATCAATATTATTTATATTAACAATTGTATAGTAATTGTACTTCTATATATTTTTTCCAATTTTTATAAAGATAGAAATTAATAGAGAGAGAGAAAACAAAAAAGAGGAGAAAAAGTTGAAGAAGAATGGAGTGTTCAATAGATTATGCATCGTTGGAGATATATCCGCGTTTTATGAAATGTAATTCTTCATCTATTCTTTGATTCGGGTTTCAGTCGGGTTCTCCAGCGTTTTTATTGATCTTACTTTGTAGATCAGTTATGATTATTACCATTGAAAGGTTCTCCCATTTATCTTAATTTTGCTTGGGCTCCTTGATCCCAATCAAGGCTGAATGATACTCACATTTCAACGGCTGCTTTCATCTTTGATACTTCTGGTGCCAAGTGGTTCTGGTAGACCCTTGACTGATGACATCAAGCAGAGTTTTGGCCATCATACAACTTAGCATGACTATTGATACCACTTTTTCATCCAGTGTAGTAATTATCCGCTTTATATTTGTTCAGGTTTATGTCAATAAGATTTCATAGTATGAATGTAATTACTATTGGATTCATCCTATCATTAGTGTTATGTTGGAGCATCTTGGAATGAACAGTGATGTGTTTTGGTTTGCAAACCAAAAGCATTACAGCTGGAATATTTGTCTCTGGTTGGTGTGCTCTTAAAATCATGTGACATTAAATTAATCCCTGAGGATTGACATTGATTCATATTGGGAGACAAAGCAAGGGGTGGAATAGGATTATTCACAGTGCATCGATTGATTGAAAAGGCAACAGATTGTTTCAAACTAGTTCTTTAGTCAAATCTGTTGGCCTTGGGATTATTAGGATGTTTGTGATTATTAGGATGTCGGTTCTTTATTACTTGCATGATTGTGCCTTCCCAATTTGAACTGAATTTGTTGCTGTAAGTCAAGAATCACAGGTGTTCAATTGTCATGTGCAGGCAATAAAACAATGAAATTCTTAATTGCTGGAGCTTTACAGGCCCATTAACACAATAACACACAGATAAATATACAATAATATAGTAAATTAATAATTAATAATACTAGGTAACCATAAAAGTACAAAACTGAAGTCCATAGTGTATTTTTTTTGCGATATTTGTGTTGCTAGCAAGGACAGCATTTATTGCCAGAACCTAACTTTCAGTGTGGAGTGTTTGCAATCACGAGTACCATCTACATACTGACTCAGAGTCAAGTGATTGTTTTTAATGATATTGTAACTGTTTGGCTTGAGATGCTGCTTTTTCTGGAATGCAGGTCATCAGTACAGTAGGTGGAATGTTGTCTGTTCCAAGCCTTTGCTGTATCCACTACTCTCAGCTGTTTCTTGATAGCACATGGAATGAATTAGGTTGGCTGTAAATTGGCCTCTATGTTGGTGATAATCTCAGGAGAGAACTGAGATGGATCATCTATTCTGCGTTTCCAGCTGAATGTATTGCAAATGTTTCTACTTTGTCTTTAGCACTCTGCTGGGTCCTGTCATAATAAAGGAGGGGTATATTACTGGTGCGTCCCATTAGTTGTTTAATTGTACATCAACATGACTTGATGTGGTAGAACTGCAGAACTTCAATTTGATCTATTGATTGTTAGATAGCTAATTCTATTAAGAGTATTTTTATAAAAAGGTTGAATGAGGGTAAATGATCTTTCATGTCTGTGTAAAAACATAATTGTGAGAGTGTGTAAGAATATCATCATGCTTAAATCACAATTTCTGGTCAGTAGACATGGAATAAATGTATCTTGTATGTCAAAATGTGATACAGAAATTTATTGATCACACTTTCTGTATCAATTTAGCTTTTAAGCACCCGGGTCACTTTATAAAATCTGTACATAGAGAAAGATGGACAGGTGAAAGGGAGTAGAAAGCAGCAGCATAATTGATGGATTTAGATGACATGAACTGAACAGCACAGCTAAAGTGGTTTATAAATATTTTGTGAACCATAACATGGTACAATAGCACATAACACCCTGCTCCCTATTTTCATTTACCCTTACTTGATTCCATTAAGTTGTTACACTTGCTTTTAATTAACAGAATTTGTAAATTCATTATAAGGCAAACTATTTTTTGCTCCATCAAAGATAATGAACTCACTGAATGTCTCCGACAGAGACATTAATAATATCCCTATATGCTTGTAGTATATATAAGGCAGTATGCTTATCATTTAGGCATTGGGGCGAATTTACTTTAAACTTTGGAAAGAGCATATGCTTAAGTGTTGACGTTATGAGGGGGCGGTGGAAGAGAAGAAGCCTCCATAGCATCTTCCTTCCTGCTTTATTGCCATCTTAAGTGAATTAATAAATTACAACAAACTTTTCTGGTGTGTGTTGCAATCAATGTTGTTTTCATATGAGCTCAATTTCTTTGAGTGAAACAGCTCCCATTTTACAAAATTAATAATAGTAGCATTATGAAGTTTGTTCTTAATATTCAGTTGTAGTTAAGCCCCAGTCTTGTCTGGTGCTTCACTCTTATGGCTGTTTGCAGCAGACAATCCCTTCAGCATTATCCAGCTTATGCATGCCAGATTCTCCAGGGCCATGGCTTTTGCCTGATTTTTAGGCTGATGAAACAGCACAGCGCTCATATTGATCTATGCGTGACACAGCTTGTCTCTCTGTCGGGCCAAGTGTAGCAACATTTATCCAGGAATTTGTGAAATGTCACTTGGATCATGTTTTGGAGGTAAGCTGTGCGAAAACCACTATTGGAGAGGGAAATCCTGGTGGAATTAGACGTGACCATCTGATCCCAAAGTCTTATCTACTGTCCAAGTGATTTTGCAGCAGTAATGCTTTCTCTTTCTGATTAGACTGTAGTAGTCGGTGCTTCATCAATCAGGACAATGTACTCTGTGTGTTGGATAGGATCAGTGCAGTATAGTATATGATTGTACATCGGCTTAATTCCATGTTTCCCACATATGGTTGCATCATTAACTTACCATATTCTTAGAGTGTGCGTTGTATTATATTATTATGAGGAATACTACTGGTATTGTTTTCGTAAACATGTAAATGATGTACATTAACTCTTGACTGCTAGATATAATTGCAGCAGAAAGTTTAACTGAAATATGTGCAAAATAAAAATTATTTACAATAATTCTGTCTTATGCTTATATTGACAAACATTTAGAATAATTCCACAACAGAGAAAGGAAATTATTAAAGTAACATTTGCACAGTCCAGAGTTTTTTGTAAAGCTGCTCTGCAAAGAGTTTTTTCCTCAACAGAACAAATTGTGGCAAAAAAAGTGTTTGGGGACTGGGAGACCTTGGCCTTCAGAAACCATTTATGTTAGCAGACAAATGCAGGAAAAGACCTTTCAAGAGCAAATGTTTACTTTTTCTGTGTTTCCTTGTTTAAGAAAACCTTTAATCAGAGGATTCATGTGCTGAATCCTCTACGCTGTTCTTTCTTAATACCTCTAGTATTTCACATAACATTTCTACAATTTCATATTATTTTCATGAAAGTTATGATCAGTCAAGCATTATTTCATTTTTTTCCCAATTTGAAATAATATTGGTGCAATATCAGCATTTGAACATAAGTGCTTGGTGATGCTGGCTGAAAGGGCTGAAAGAAATACAGTGCACTCAATAATATTTCAACTGGTTTATTGATTGGTATTCTCTTTAATTATTGAAATAAAAATGTAACTAATTTCTTGGTAGCACGAGGGGGAAAATTACTTTTATCACTATTCCTGCTTTCTAGATGCTTTATATTATGTGGCTATTTGCCATTCAGTCCAGGTTCAATATTTTAATAGTTAATAGTTTCACTGTTTATGTTGTGAACCTTCCCAAATCCAAAAGGCACCATCAGGCCTGCACTCTGCCCTTTAGCTGGCTCACCATCCCTTTTCAACTAGTTAGTCCTTCAATTTTGCTTGTAGATTAATTTTAAATTAGAAGTGCAATTTTGTCTTGTTGCTGTGGCACCAGAAATTGTAAAACATAATTGATGAAACATTATGTCCCTATAGGGCATCAATGTAGTGTAGCTCACAGCTCTAACAGCCCCAGTTTAATCCTGAATCTCTGGTGCTGTTTGCGTGGAGTTTGCAAGTTCTTGCTGTGACCTTCTGAGTTCCCATGGGAGCCTTCAGTTTTCTCTCACATCACAAAGGGACACAGTTTGATAGATTAATTGGCCACTATAAATTGCCTCAAAAGTAGATGGGTGGTATCAGAGGGTACATGTCAGAAATAATAGGTTATGGGGAAATGGGTTTACTGAGAGTTAGCATACAATTGATGTGCTAACAGCTCTCATGTCATCGGATTAGATGTAATGTGACTGGTTTGTTTTATGCTAACCTAGACATACTTGGAGTAACAATTGGTGTCAGTACCAAGAACAACAACCACTTTTATTTAAGAAGCCCATCCATGTAACAAACTGGCACAATAACTTTACAATAAGGTTTTCAAACAAAATTTAAAACTGAATCATATGAGGACAAGTGATCAAAAGATTGATCAAGGTGATACATTTCGGGAGAATTTTATAAACAACGGGAGGTGGAAAACGTTTGGAAGGTTTCAGAGCTTGAGGCCTTTGCATAGCAGGCATGACTGCTAATGGTAGACTGATGAAAATTAGGCTTAATTAATAAGCCAGACATGGAAGAATTTGAGAGATCTCCAAGTTTCTGAAGGAGATATTGGATTCTGTTTGTAAGGGAACTTTAAAACAAAGATGAAAATTTTAGAATGAAGGTGGGGCTAAAGTAGGTAATAAACTAAGATTATGTTTTAAAAGAAGGATAATTTGGAGAAGAAACTGAAGACAGTTTTATCTCCATGTTCTTGTAGCCTTTGTCCTTGATATTAAAGGTTATGGATTTGAGTGGCAAATAACCATAGTGTATATGGTAGGTGGTAAACTGCTCATGGATGGGGTGCCTTTCCACTATTCCTGATGCAAGATCTTGACCAAAGACTTTGATCAAACCTTGCTGCTTGACCAACTGAGTCCATGCATCATTTTGTGTTTTTATGCAACCATTCAATTGGGCTTGTTTTTGCCAAGAGCTGCACTTGACCCGAGTGTTGGTCATGGGAGACCCGATGATGTTGTGCCATTGAATATCAAGTAATGGTAGTCAGACTCTTTCTTGTTGGAGGTAGTTGTTGTCTGACATTTTTGTAATGTCAATTTTACCTGGCAACGATCAATGCTTGCATGAATGCTGTGTAGGCTTTACGTATGCAGTTGTCAGAGAGATGAGTTATTGATAATAGCATCGCATAAATAAGATACCAGGCTGATTATTGTAGTTGTATTTATGAAGTCATAAATAGGAAAAGATACTCATGATGAAGATTAAACATAAAATGTTGAACAGGCCCTTTGGCCCTTAATATCTGTTCCGAACATGATGCTACAACCAACTTTTATCTATACTTCACATGAAGGTTGAAGATTGTTCAGGAAATCACAGGTTCTCAAAAGGTGGATTCTTGGTTGCAAATCTGCATCAAGACTAGATGATTGGAACATCAAACCCCAGTTGTGTTTTGCTATACATCAACTGGTTGCTTCCATCTCTGTCAGCTGAAGAATAAAAACGATTTGAACTTTGTTTGCATTAGAGACTTGGTAGAGTGAGGCATCTGCTTTTCCTGCTCATTTCCAGTGGTCAGGTGGATTGCTTGAACATCTGCTTTGATGGTGATTGGGTAGATATCGCTGCAGTGAGTTGCTCCAGTGGGGGCTTTCAGCAACATGCTGAAACATGCTTCCTTGCCCATCTGTTTGACTTCACTCCAGCAATCAATTACTCAGCAATTTCATCTTGTCCAAGGACATGCTTTGCTCTACCGTGGTGCAAATGAAAAGACGACATTGTACGGTGCATTTCAATAATTGCTCCACATTGTTTGTATCCTGGTGGGTGTATGATTCTTGTACCCCAGAAACTAACTGACAAAACAAAAGCATGCTCCAGAGATCATGGGTCCAAACTGCACCCCAACGACCTAGATTTACATTTGCAACTGGAAATAAAATATGCAGAGAGATTGTGCATGCTTTTTGAATGTTATTCTGTAGGGTTGAGCTTTACAGAAATATATTGTACTGAGAAAAGCATTCAGTTCATTGTGGCCCTGCCAACCAAAAATACCTGTTTAGATTCATCCCACTTTCTGTCTCCTGTCCTATCTTGATTGTGGCACATGAAATGATCGCCTGAGCCCTTTTTAAATGTGATGCAAATTTATGTCTCTACCACTCTTGCAAGTAGTGAGTTTTAGACTTTTACCAGATGACCCGTGGACCTGTTGGGTCCCCCTTGTGACGCCAGTCAAGTACACACGGAACTGCGCAGGCGCGACTACTGCGTTGAAACTCGCCCCATTCAGAGTATAAAGTTCACTAATGTTTTTTAAGTAAATTACTTTGTAAAAAATAACTAAACTTAATATTGCACACCGCAGGTGAATGGTGAGTAAGGCGCCTCTAAATTGTTTAGAGATACAGCGTGGAAACAGGCCCCCCAGGTCCGCGCCGACCAGCAATTCCCGCACATTAACACTATCCTACACCCACTAGGGACAATTATTACATTTACCAAGCCAATTAACCTAAAAACCTGTACATCTTTGGAGTGTGGGAGGAAACCAAAGATCTCGGAGAAAACCCACGCAGGTCACGGAGAACATACAAACTCCATACAGACAGCACCCGTAGTCAGCATCTAACCCGGTTCTCCGGTGCAGCATACGCTGTGAGGCAGCAACTCTACCGCTGCGCAGCCATGCCATTGTTGTGCTATCATGTACCATTTTGGCTGTATGTCAGGAACATACATACGTACATACAAGATGAGACTTAGTTATATATATACTAGACTAAGTGGGACCCGTTGGGTCCCTGTCACATGGGAGGCCTGGGCCCGCAACACAATATTGCACCAGTCACCCATAGCCCCCATGGGAGGCCTGGTCCCTCAACGCAACCTGTTCCCCCACGCAATATTCCACCTGTTCCCCCAACGCAATATTCCAGCACTCACCCATAGCCCCCAACTGCACAGGGGCAGCTCATTTCCCCCTATTCACCCTCCCTCATTAAACTTTAAAACCAAAACTTGCTGCCAGGAATATAAAAAAAGGATTGCAACTTTGTAGCTTGCAATTGCACTTGCTAGGGCTGGCAGGACTCAATGTCCTGGGATAGCAACATTGTTGTAATTACAAAATGTGAATATCTTGTGTAATATAACATTAATCTGAACGAAACTTGATAAAACTACCACATGACAGTTATGAGTAAGGTGGCCAAAGGTTATAGCGCTATTGTGTTCCGTTTTGGCATAATTTGACAACATCATCAAATCAGAGAGAGAGAGAGAGAGAGAGAGAGAGAGAGAGAAACAAGATGAGAGTTTTAGTATAATAGATAGATAGATTAAGTCATACGGTGCGGAAAAAGACCCTGTGACCCAACTTGCCCATGCCAACCAAAATTCCCTTGAAGCCTGTCCCATTTGCCTATGTTTGGCCCATATCCCTCTAAACATTTCCTATCCATGTCCCAGTCCAAGTATGTTTTAAATGCTGTGATGGTTACTGCAGATTGCAGCTTGTTCCATACATCCACCATCCTCTGAGTGAAGAAAACTGCTCCTCAGATTCCTATTAAATATTGCCCCTCTCACCTTAAATCTATGTCCTCTGGTCCTTTTTCCCTGTTATGGAAAGTTATACAGCCCTTTGCCTCAACGTGTCCATTCCAACCATTATGTAGAAACTGTTCAGTAATGAATGCTTTGAGTTTATCTAATCTTATTTTAATCATACAGGAATTGCTTGAAAAAGTTTCCTTCTGCTCGAAGTATGTACTAGAATAAGGAGAATAAGATCTAGCGTACATCTGTGGCAAATCCATATGCATATAAAATGAGACTTACAGCTCCAGAGACTAACCTAACATTTGCTGTGTCAAGCAAAGTCATCTGAACTAGATGTTCCGCTACATATAGCATAAATAATGAACCTTTTGTACACATTAATAGGATGCTGCCTTGAGCTCTAGTAATAATTTTGACATTTTTGTTCTTATGATAGGTTGGTCTTAGCCTTGTAACATTTTGATCCACTGAGAATATAATTATAGTTAATTGGTAAATAACACATAGATTAACCATGCAGAACCAATGTGTTTGTTACCTTATTTTAACAAATGCACATCAGATTTCAAAGCTATGAATTAAGTTTCCCATAATTTGTTAAATATTAAATCGAATGACCAAAATGTTATATTTATCAGCAATATTTCTGAGCATTGGCTCAAGACATTTTTAACATTTTAAGCATGCACATATCCCCTACATCCATGTTCAACTTATGTAGCCAATTCCTTTCCTGTCTGGAATATATCAACAGCATATAAATATACAGTTCACTCTCTGGATATGGTGATTCTTTATTATCTATCACATTTTGGCCAACAGGGGTCAAATAACCCTCAACTGTAGTAACCAGCTGGCTAGATAACCTGTGGAATGAGATTAAATAAAATAATGAAAAGTAAATTCCAAAAAAGGCAGCAAAAAAAGAGGGTAAACTATAATCACAAGGAACTTTGTTTAATGTTGGAATGCAATTGAGGTAGATTTGGGTTAATATTGCAACAACAAACATGTTAGACTGCCAATTAACAGCCTAAATGTTGCCTACACTTCAAGTTAACTTTGTAGTTGGTGCTGTTTAGCATTTATTAGTGGATAGACCGAATACAGTAAGTCATAAATACATGATCTTTCCCAGAGCCAGGAGCCAACATCCCAAAATAAGGAATAGATGACATTTCGGGCCGAGATGAAACGTTACCTATTCCTTTTATTCACAGATGCTGCCTGACCCGCTGAGTTACTCCAGCTTTTATGTTTAATGTTACATTCCATAGTGTTATGTTTATTTTATTGTGTGCTGCAATGGTAATTCAACTTTCACTGCACCAATTGGTGTATGTGACAATAAATGTCCTTTGTCCTTTGACCTTTTTGTGTCTATTTTCGGTTTAAGCCAGCATCTGCAATTCCTTCCTACACATCTCAAAATAAGGGATCAGCTATTCATGATAGAGCTGAGAGTACATTTTTTTGCACTTCGGGGTTGTTTAATCTTCATTCTATTTATAAGAAGCTCTGGGAGCCCAGTCACCCAGTATATTCATGATCTAAAACAATCAGATTTTTGAATACTAAGCAAATCAAGAGATTTGCACATGAATGTAGCTTAGAGGTTAATGATCAGCCATCATCTTTTTGAATGGTGGAACAAGTACAAAGGGCTGAATGGCTTACTCTTCTGGTTGCCACACTTTTCCTCTCCTAAATCTTCCAAATCCTTGAATAGGAATGGATTATGTTCATATTGCTACCAAAGTACAACAATTAGTATATTTAGAAGTTACTGATTTTGTTTGTATTTCATTATATTGCAAGTTAAGTATGAAAGATTGTAGCAATTGCCTGCAATTGAAGATAGCACATTGTCCCACTCCACCAAAATACTGCTGCAGTATTTGAAGCCTATTTAGCCATAATTAACAGCTGCAGTTTTTCTTATATTCATCAAATAAGTGATAGATCTAGGTAGAAGCATTTCAAATCTCTCATTTTTAGTTCATTATTATTCAGTGAAAATACGCTGTTTTGTGAGCTGTTCAAAAAAAGTGAGAATGATGTTTTGTTTATGTTCTCTTTAAATATTAGTTCAAAAGATCACTAAAACAATAATTGGTAAGGTGCAATGTTCAGGCAAAAATCATTTTTTTTATCACTGCTGTAGAGGAAAACATTGCTTCCCTTCTGTTCACATTATACTGGGAACATACTATATATTTTCTTGTGCTCCACTGTAGAGAGCAGAGGTTAATTTTGATAGTACAGTTATGGAGCATAAGTTGTTGCGATAATCTTGAATTCTTCAGAATACACAGCTCGTGGGAGAGACAGTGACCCTTCCTGCACCTCATTCCCAAGCTGTGACGTACAAAATTCAACCCTGCAAGTTACAGTTCTCGAAAATGTCAGTAAATGGTTCATAAAAGTACTTCCAGAAAGCTGTATTAATGCTGGTCTGCAAATCAAGGCTGTTTTCTTCTTGCATGAGCCGAAAATGCTTTTAGCCAAGGTTTTTGATAAACCATCACCTGGTATGTTTGTGTCTATAATTGACATTCACATGCATGATTGTATCATGAGTGTAGCCCAATAAACATCAGAAAAGATAGCCTGAAAATTAAAAATGCAGATGATGGAAATCTGAAATAAAATAGAAAATTCCGGGAACACTCAGCAGATCAGGCATTATCTGTTGAAAGGGAAATTAAACTAACATTTGAAGTCAGTCATTTTGTTAGAAAGGATAGCTTTCCAATTCGCTATTCATGAAATGTCCATATAACTTCCAAATCCTTTCCCAAATAAGTCCAGCTAGCTTTGCAAGAAACAGGTGAAATTTTGGAACTAATTCTTCGAAAATGTTTATCTTTGAATAGCTGTAGAACTCCTGCTATTATAAACCACCAGAAATTCAAATCATCCTTTTTACGAAAAACGGAGGCATCCTCTGTTGGCAGTGCACTACCTTGTTGAATTCTGCTTCTGAAATATATCTGATTGACTTTTGGTTAAGTGTGTGTTGCAGCCTCTTTACTTTCGGCAGCAGTGACAGGGCTTGCATGCCGTCACTTCCTTCAAGGTGAAACCAGGGGGCAGCTTAAGCGATAGCAATGCATCACTCCCGGACGAACGCAACGTGATCTATGTGCTTTCTCAGAGCCCCAAGAACCCGATGGTATTACAATCTCAGTCACTAAGGCCAATGTCAGAAGATCTTGAGGTCTGAGGCTCCCACCTGCTTTAAAAGGGAATCAGTAATACCGATGCCCAAGATACCATTCTTTACCCAAAATGTTACCTATTCCTTTTCTCTAGAGATGCTGTCTGACCCGCTGAGCTACACCATCTTTTTGAGTTTATTTTTGGTTTAAACCAGCATCTGCAGTTCCTTCCACCACTACTATTTGCCTACCGTCACAATTGATCAACAAATAATGCAATATCATTGACTCTCCACACTATACTGGACCATCTCGATCATAACAAAACATATAGCAGGCTGTTTTTCATAGACTACGGCTTGATGTTCAACCATCATTCCCTCCAAACTTGTTATCAAGGTCAACTAAATGGGTCTCTGCACATACCTTTGAGAATGGATCCTTGACTTCTTTATCAACAGAACAGAATTGGGACGAACTAGCAACAATGCTTTTTGAAACCATCAGCACAGGGGGCACCTCAAGGATGGTGCTCAGCCCCCTGCTCTATACCCATGACTGTGGAGCCGGACATAGTTCCAACTCCATCTTTAAATCCGTCATTGTAGGATGAATTACGGATAATGATGAGTTTAGATAAGAGATCGGTCGTCTGAGTGAATGGTACCCGAACAACAGCCTTGCTCTCAACCTCAGCAAAATCAAGGAACTGATTATTCACTTCAGACGAGGAAGGCCGAGGATCCATAAACCTGTCTTCATCGACGATTCGGCAGTGAAGAGAGTCAACAACTTCAAGTTCCTGGGCATGCATCTCTGAAGATCTGTCCTGAAAACCCATCAACATCTCACGGGTACTGACCTCCCCACCATCAGAGGGATCTACAGGAGGCTCTGCCTTAAAGGCAGCCAGCATCGCCAAGGACCCATACCACCTGGCCACGCTCCTATTTCACTCCTGCCTTCGCGAAGAAGTTATAGGTGTTTGCAAACTGTAATGTCCAGGTTCAGGAACAGCTTCTTTCCAACTATATCAGGCTATCAAACACTATTAACTGCAACTAAACTCTGAACTCCATAGGTTGCACTAGGGATTTCAGGCTCTGATTTTGTTTTTGCACTAGATTGCTTTTATTAAAATTTACTGAACATTGTTTATTATGGGATTTTCTGAATACAATGTTTACATATATGGTGTGTTGCTGCAAGTAAGAATTTAATTGTTCCATTTCAAAGGACAAAGGACATTTATTATCACATACACCAATTGGTGTAGTGAAATTTGACTTGCCAATGCAGCACATGAATAAAGATAATACACAACACTAAATAATTTAACAATAAACATAAAAACATCCCCCCACAATGGTTCCCACTGTGGGGGAAGGCAGCAAAGTCCAGTCCCATCCCCAGTTCACCCATAGTCGGGCCTATTGAGGCCTCTGCAGCTGCTGCTACGACAGCCCGATGCTTCAGGCCCACTCGCCGGATGATGTTCTGGCGACGGATGAACTCTCTCAGCGGCCCGGAGTGTCTGGAGCGACCGCTTCTCCCCGGAGTTCGCAGCTCCAGTAGTCCACGGGCTGCACCGGTCGGAGCTCCGACTCTGGCGATCTCCGTGAGATCCCAGGCTCCGCAGTTTTTAAAATTCAGCGCCGCCCGCCCGCGGCTGGAAGGTTCACAGACCGCAGACCGCAGCTCCGCGATGTTGCAGTCGGCAGTTCCAGCCCCTCCGGAGCTCCACCGCAAGGTGACCAGGGCAAGGCATCGCCCTCTCCGCGATAGCGCCCCAGCGCTGTGTACCGCTGCCGTAGCTGCCCACAGATGGTGCAATATTAACTGAGCATTTCCAAAATTGCCTGTTTCATTTTTTGCATCGCAGGCATTTTGCAGTTATAACCTCATATTTCATAGTTTACATGGAACATCTAAGAAAATGGCAAAATTATTGCAAGAAGTAGAGCATATATTCCAAGAAAAATGCTTGAAGAGATTATAAGAAAATAATATGTCAGAACATGCTGCTGGCAAGAAGGCACATGTGCTTGTCACTGAGCTCCATGATACATACACTGTTTATTTTTTTGAATCTGCTGAAACTATCGCAAGGCCAAATTACAAGGCCTTGTGTGAGGCCATTAGCATTGTGGATTATAAGAATGGTCCACTTATAATCTTTAAATATAAATGAAACTTTAGTTAGTTTATGTGAAGCTTTGTTGATTGAACTACTTCTGATTAATTTTATTTTCATGTAGTTCCTTTTTTTTGACAAAGAGTATCCTGAGCACTTTCTCATTTCTGAAGATGGATCCCATTCCTGAGCTACTGGCTATTCCCTTTTCAGCAGATTGTATTTGACCTACTGAGTTTTTATTAGCATTTTCTATTTTTATGACAGATATCTAGCATTTATAGCTTTTTTATTTTCATGAAATGATATATGCATTGCCAATGAACAGTAAACGGAGAATTATGGTGTCAAAAATATGTTAGAATATCATCTTTGGAAAATGTATTTCCAGTTTGTTGTGTATGCCAATTATTCATTCTGTAGCATTAGTTTTGCTAAATTTATTCTAATTTGTTGGTCAATGTGGTAGTGAGGAGTTGGCTGCGACAAATGGGTAAGTAGTGAAGCACGATGTGGGAGACCGGGAGGGGAGTGAAGGGTTGGTAGGAAGGGGCAGACCTTAAATCTACTGTAATGGGTGAGGTGCCATGAGCCAGAAATCCCAAAGGGTTTGCAAAATAACATTGTGAATAGATCTAATGGGTAGCATTGGGTATCAAGGATTTGGAGATCAGTGATAGATATTTGGATGCAATTTAGTTTAGGTGCAGTGATGACTTATTGGGTGAACGTAGCAACTCCGTACATACAAACACCCGTAATCAGGATCAAACCCGTGTCACTGGTGCTGTAAAGCAGCAACTCTACCGCTGCACCATGGTGCGCACTTGTTGTGAATTTGATACTCAGAACTTGATTTTCCTGTTCACTTCTCTAAAATTGTTGTCAGTTAAATGACCATGATATAGGTAATGTTACTGTATCTTTTGGATCAGGAATGCATTAGACTTGAAGAAATTGCTGAGGTAATAAGAAAGGCGATTTAACAGTTTATACAGAGATAATGATAATATTTTCTGAAATTACATCAATGATACTGCAATAATTAATCTTATTATGTGAATGTCATTACTCATTGGATGTACACTGGCAATATCCAAACTCACGATTGTTAGCAAAAATAGAATCAAACTGCCATACATAAATTAAAACCCTATCCATCATGAATAATAAATACCATAACGTTTTTTAGCGCTCTAATATATAGTGGTTAACGGTTTAAGATTTAATTTTATTATTTGCTGTTGTTTGGAATTTTGTCTTGCAATCAGTCTCATTACTTTTTTGCAGCATTGTCTCATTTAAAATATTTCATATTTGGCTAGTTCCATTTGTGTACTAAAACTACAATTTCAATGTGTCACATTTATTATTGATGATGGGTGTTGGATGAGACTGTAGACGCTCTTGGAGTTGGGATCATTGACGTGTGTAACTTCACACATTGAAACTAAACATGCCGACAACTTTGAATTAGCTGCATCATTTGGTTTACTCAGAATTAGATCTGAAAGTAAACACAAGATGTTTGCCATGTTCTTGTTATCTTACTATAAATATTACATTTTTAAAAGTAAACATAGCTATGCCCTCCAAAATTCAACAAGCTTTTTTATAAATACAGCATGGATTTAAGGAAAGAAAAAAACTGTTGCTCAATATTTCATTAAATGAATAGCTGAGCGTTACTGACCTGAAAAAGCCTGACAGGTTTACATCATTTAATATTAGTTAGCAAAGGGCAAAGATGATATAAATGGTAGATGTAGGTAGGATCAAATTCTTCAAGTTTGCTGTTGCTTTTTGATATAAATCTATCTCCAAAGGAAGTGCTAGTGAGTGGCCAATGAGAGAGGACACGGAGAGATGGCAACATTTCTGCTGCAATGACTTGCAACAACTCGCTTTCTGCAGTTGTTCTCGCCCACATGTGGACTGCAGCAATGTATTTGAGAAGGTTCGGCATAGTGGACTGCTCTGGAAGGTAAGATCACCTGGGATTCAGAGAGAGCTATCTGAGTGTATAGATAATTGGCTTCATGGATGGAAGCAGAGGGTGAAGATGGAAAGTTGTTTTTTGGACTGGAGGCCTGTGACTAGTGGTGTGCCACTAGGGATTGGTGCTGGGCTCATTGCTGTTTTTAGTTAATATTCTCAATTTGGATGAGGATTATAGAAGGCATGATTAGTAAGTTTGCAGATCACACTAAAATGGGTGGTATGACATTTAGCAAAGACGCTAACAAAAATTACAGCAGGATCTTGATCAGTTGGACAAGTGGACTGAGGGACGTTTAATGGAGTTTAATGCAGATAAGTGCTAGGTGTTGCACATTGGGAAGTTAAACCAGGCCATGACATTTACAGTGAATGGCAGCGCTCTGGGGAGTGTTGGAGAGCAGAAGGACCTATACTTGTGGGTACGTAGTTCCTTTAAAGTGGCATCACAGGTAGATAGGGTGGTCAAGAAGGCTTTCAGCTCATTGGCCTTCATGGGTTAGGATATTAAATATGAAGTTGGGATATTATGTAATAGTTGTACAAGACGTTGGTGATACCACATTTGGAGTGTTGTGTTTAGTTTTGGTTGCCCTGCTATTGGAAGGTTGTGGATTAAGGTAAATGTTTTACGTGGATATTGCCAGGACTTGAGGGCGTGAGCTACATATGATGGGAAATTGAGCAAGCTAGGAAGTTATTCCGTGGAGATAGAAGGCCGAGGGGTGATCTTATAGAGATTTCCTGGATCATGAAGGGAATAGGTGGGGTGAATGTACAAACCTTTACCCTGATTTGGATTATCTGCTTCTTGATTCCCCTACTCTGTGCATTTACCCTACCTATTCCTCTCATGATCTTATACACCTCTGTTAGACCATTCCCTCATCCTCCTGCGTTCCAAGGAATAAACTCCTAGTGTGCTAAACCTCTCCCTATAGCTCAGGCGATTGAGTCCTGACAACATCTTCTCTGCACCCTTTCCACTTAAGCAACATCTTTCCTGCAACAGGGTGACCAAAACTGAACACAATACTCTAAATGTGGCCTCACCAATGTCTTGAACAACGGTAAAAAGACCTCCCAACTTCTATATTCAATAGGGGGTTACACAAAACTGGAGAAACTCAGCGGGTGCAGCAGCATCTAAGGAGTGAAGGAGATAGGCGACGTTTCGGGTCGAGACCCTTCTTCAGTCTCGACCTGAAACGTCGCCTATCTCCTTCACTCCTTAGATGCTGCTGCACCCGCTGAGTTTCTCCAGCTTTTTGTGTAACCCTCGATTCTCCAGCATCTGCAGTTCCTTCTTTAACACTTCTATATTCAATACTCTGACTGATGAAGGCCAATGTGCTGAAAATCTTCTTGATCACTCTATTTACCTATGATTCCACTTTCAAGGAACTATGTACCCGCATTCCTAGGTCCCTCTGCTCTACAACACTCCCCAGAGTCCTACCATTCACTGTGTAGGCCCTGTTCTTAAACTTCCCAAAATGCAACACTTCACATTTCTCTCCATTAAATTCCATCCACCATTCCACAGCCCACCTGCCCAATTGATCAAGATTTTTGACAACCATCTTCACTATCAGCAATACCACCCACCTCAGTGTCATCTCCGAACTTGCTAATCATGCCTTGTACATTCTCATCTAAATCATTGATATAGATAACAAACAGCAATGGGCCTAGCACCGAACCCTTAGGTATACCACTAGTCACAGGCCTCCAGTCTGAAAAACAACCTTTCACTATTGCCCTCTGCTTCCTTCTGTGAAGCTAATTTTCTATATGGTTGGCTATCTCTCCTTGAATCCCATGCGATCTAACCTTCCAGAGAAGCCCGCCGTGCAGAACCTTGTCAAATGCCGTGCTGAAATCCATATACACAATGTCTGCCCTTATCAACCTTTTTGGTCACATCTTCAAAAATCTCAAAAGATTCACAAGAAACGATCTCCCATGTACAAAACTATCCTTAATCAGCCCTTGATTATCTAAATGCACAAATATATCTTATCCACTTTTCTTGTAAACCAGCATCTTTCATTCCTTGTTTCGTATAATATTAGTTTATATGATTTTTTTAAACTTTTGGATTTACTGTAAACCTCTGCTACCAGGTCTTTAATTTTGAGATACAGTGTGGAAATAGGCCCTTCGGCCCACAGTCCACGCCAGCCAATGGTCACCCACGCACTAATTCTTTCCTACACACTAAGGACAATTTACAAAAGCCAATTAACCTACAAACCTGCATGTCTTTGGAATGCGGGTGAAAACCGGAGCACCCAGAGAAAACCCACATGGTCACAGAGAGAACGTATAAATTCAGTTTAGTCAGCAGCTGTAGTCAGAATTAAATCCGGGTCTCTGGCACTAGCAGACAGCAATTCTACCCGCTGCGCCACTGTGCCATCATTTAGCTGTGAATCAGTTCTGTGCAGCGCATTCTTGGGCTCTCACTCAGTTTCAAATAAATTAAATTTCACTTTGGAAAGAAAATGGAGATACTGGTAATTTAATTAAAACTGATTTACCCAAGCGTTTGAGAATATGAAAAAGGACAGTACATGCATCATTTCATTGTAGATGCATGGTGTACGGGTAGGTTAATGGGTCTATAACGATCATAAGAGCTTCCTCAATAATCATTCAAAAATGTATAAATTGAGGATGGAGACACGTGCACATGTTTATCCCGTAATGTGAGGAAAATATAACAGTGCACAGCCAAAAGTTGGCAGATTGTAGACTTGGTGTAGGGAATTTTAATTTATGGTTGAAAAATGATATCTGAATTTTAGAGATGCTCCTCCATTGGGGAAGATGCATTTTTGCAACTCAGATCTGCAAAAGTGACATCAGCTACAATCATTTGAAATACCTGCTTATCAAGTTTGTTATGATTATGCTATCACATTTTGTGCTTTCTTAAAGAACAGCAGAAGATCACAGAAACATGTTTTTCAATGTTCTGGTAAAATAGCAATAAAATCAGACTTGCATATATTTGGCTGAATGAAATAGCAGGCATGTTTATACACAAAGCATGCACATTGTTTAGGTAATTATTCCTAGTGGCATTATTGTCCTTGGTGAAAAAGAGCTAATGTAAGTGAATTTAAATAGTTATGGGCCTGTCCCACTTAGGCGATTTTTTCGGCAACTGCCAGCAACTCATAGTCCTGCAAGTCGCCGAAAAAACGGCTGAACCCCCCTACGACAATGTCTACAACAACCTACCTAGTCGCCGTCCAGCTACGGCAAGTTACCAACAACCGGCGACCCATTAAGACGTCCACCTGCGACCGCACCTATGACAACCTACATCCACCCGCGACAAACTATGACAAGTTAAAACAATTCAGTCGCCGGTACCTGTTGCCGGTTGACGTAGTTAGTCGCCAAAAGAATTCACCAAAGTCAGCACCGGCGACAACCTACGTCACCCTGGCGACAACCTACATCATCCTGACGACAGCACCTACGTCAGAAGAAGTCGAGCCACTCTCATTGGCGTCAAGCCAACTGTAGCCAAAAAGTTTTAAACATTTCAAAATCCAGCAGCGACCAGAAAAACGAAACGACTCTTTCGGCGACTGAGGAGATTACTCACGACCATTGAGGCGAAACCCTAGTCTGTGGTTGCCTAAAACATTGCCCAAGTGAGACGGGAATTATGCACGTTAATTAGAGGGAAAGGTGTTTATCTAATTAATACAAATGTGCATAAATCCAGCCTAGCAAGATTATCAAAACACTAATTACTGCACACAACAAAAATCCCACTGTACCTATTCTTATCTGCAGAGTTTCCTTCTGTAACTTTATTTCTCATCATGGTTGCATGAGCGTCACACTTCATATCCGAGGGTACAGTGAAAAACTTTTGTTTATGTGCTATCCAGTCAAATCAAATAATACCATACATGAATACAATCAAACGAAACACAAGTATAAGAAGACAAAGGGATATGGTGGAAGATATTCTGGCTGGAGGTCTTTGATCAGTGGAGTTCCACAGGGATCTGTGCTAGAACCTCAGCTGTTTGTGAAGTATATTAATGACTTGAACGTAAATGTAGATGGGTTGGTGCGTACGTTTGCTGGCAACACCAAAATTGGAGGAGTTGCAGACCATGAGGAAGTCTGTCTGAAGATAAAGTGGATATAGATCAGCTGCAGAAAATGGACAGAGAAATGGCAGATGGAGTTTAACCCGAGCAAGTGTAAGGTGTTGCACTTTAGAAGGTTGAATGTAAGAGGCAAAAATACACATAATGATATGACCCTTATCAGCATTTATACAATTTTTATGGAAGCCAATTAACCTACGAACTTGTACGTCTTTGGAGTGTCTGAGGAGACTGGAGCACCTGGAGAAAATCCATGCGGTCACGGGGAAAACGTACAAACTCAGTACAGATCGAATCCGGGTATCTGGTGCTGTAAGGCAGCTACTCTACCGCTGTGCCACTATGCTGCCCCTTCTGATGGGTCAAAGGATTTTGGAGTCCAAGTTAATAGCTCACTGAAGGTGGCAGCACAAGTAGATAGGATGGTAAAGAAGGCATACATATGCTTGCCTTCATTGCTAAGGGCATTGAGTATAAGAGTCAGGAAGTCATGATGCAGCTCTTTCGGACTTTGGTTAGACTGCATTTGGAGTATTGAGTGCAGTTCTGGTTGCCCCAGTACAGGAATGATTTGGAGGCTTTGGAGAGGGTGCAGAAGAGGTTTACTAGAATGCTGCCTAGATAAGAGGGTTTCAGCTACAAGGAGAAGTTAGCTAAACTTGGATTGTTTTCTCTGTTGAGTGGAGACTTGATAGAAGTATACATAATTGAAAGGCATAGATAGTGTACATAGTCAGGACCTTTCTCCACGGTGGAAATGTCTACCATTAGAAGGCATAGCTATGAGAGGGGAAACATTAATGGAGATGTGCCTGGCAATTTGTTTTACACAGGGAATGGTCGGGGGCTCAAATGCATTGCTAGAGATAGTGGTGGAGGCAGATATGATAGTGGTGTTTAAGAGGCTTTTAGATCGGCACATGGCAATGCAAGGAATAGAGGGATATGGATCATACACAGACAGATGAGATCAGTTTAACTTTGCATCAAGCATTGTGGGCAGAATGACCCAATTGTTTTTCTGTTTTATGTTTATACCGTATAAAAGGTCGAGTGAAGTTAAAAATAACAGAGTGCCTCAGCATTGCAGCATATAATTCCAGAGAAAAAATCTGACGTCCATTGATAGGTTGGATAATAGGGACTATATTCTAGATACAGGTACATCCTGTATCTACACTGGACGGCTTGATTGTAATCATGTATTGTCTATCCGCGACTGGATAGCATGGAATAAAAAGCTTTTCACTCTACTTTGGTACATGTAACAATAACTTAAACTAAACTAAACTAAGCTTATGAAAGGGCTGTTCAGATATCTGATAGCAAAGAGGAAGAAGTTGGTCCTGAGTCTGGTGGTACGCACACTCAAGCTTCTGTTTGTTCTACCCGACGTGAGCTGGGTGAAGCTGAAATGACTGGGGTAGTTGTTATGAACTGCTTTCCTGAGGCAGTGTAAAGTGTAGATGGTTTTAAGGGTGGGGTGTGTGGTCTGTCTGATAAATGAACTACATCTACAACTCTGCAATTTCTTACGGTCTTGGGCAGACCTGTTCCCAAACCAAGTTGTGATGCAACCCGATAGTATACTTTCTATGGTGCCTCTGTGGAGGTTTGTAAGAATCATTGGACACAAACCAAGTTTCCGCAGGCTCCTCAGGAAGTAGAGGTGTTGATGAGCTTATTTGATTCTGGCTTCAATATTGTTGGTCCAGGACAGATTGTTGGCAATATTTATGTCCAGGAACTTAAAACTCTCAACCGTTTTCACTGCAACACCGTTGATGCTGATTGGAGCATGGACACAACTTCCCAATTTGATTGTTCTTCTGTTGGACAATCAGTGGAAACAAGACATTTCATTTGGAAAGTACTGCAGCTGCAAACCATTGATGAACTGTACACTGCAAGGGCCAGGAAGCGAGCAGGCAAGATCATCTCTGACCCCTTTCACCCTGGCCACAAACTCTTTGAATCACTTCCCTCTGGAAGGCGACTCCGGACTGTCAAAGCTGCCACAGCCAGACATAAAAACAGTTTTTATCCACGAGTAGTTGCTCTACTCAACAGCCAAAAATCTGTAGCCTCCCTTTGATATGGTATTTTGTTGGTTCACATGCTTAATCAATGGTGTTTTATCATTAATGTTTTATTATTATTAATATTTTGTGTTTTCTGAGTCATTTGTAACTGTCACTGTATGTCATGTTGTTACTTGTGGGCGGAGCACCAGGCAAATTCCTTGTATGTGAATACTTGGCCAATAAACTTACTCACTTACTATGTTCTCCTCTAAGCACATCACTGAGCTTTGTATATATTTTGTAACAGAGATTTGTTTTTAAATGACCAAATATTTTTCACCAACAACAGAAGCTGACATTGGACCTTGCGGAGTTGCAACAACAGAAATATACACTGGACAAGAGATTGGCAGAGCTGCAAGCCCTTGGTTCGAGGTCAGCAGATGAGTGTTCATCATTGGCATCCAGCCAAACACTCCACACTCCAACAACATTGCAGAAGCCTATGGAAGCTGAACTGAAACAGCTGCAGAGTAAATTGAAGGTTGGTGTTCATTCTGACCTTTTTGCATATAATTGTTTTATTGTGTTATTAACAACAGGTTATCTGTTTTGTAATCCAAACCAAAAAGCCGAGGTCATTCAAGACAAATCAATTTTATCTCCTCAAATCTTTCTCTGTCACTTCCTTTCATGCAGAGTTCATGCTGCAAAGGGTATTTTCATATCCGTCTCTTGAATCAGAAGAACCACTTTTCCTGTTTAAACCTTCCATCATATTAAGGATCCTGCTATTAATCTCTTAAACTTCTCATTGTCACTGTTAATGGTCTCAGAGACCTTCAGGTGCCTCTCATCCCTAAATTCATTCTGGTGATTGTGCACTACATGCTCTCAGTGACTTGAATATTGTTCTTTCTGGAGGATCAAATGCTCTAACTGTGGTCCAAACAATGGTTGTAATATCTTTACTCTTAAACGTTGAGTCAGTTTCTTTCTTATGGAACTCAAAATATTGTTTTGTTTTACACCTTTGCCTACCTGCACATGCAGTTTCAATGATTTGGTGCCTCAGTTATCACTTCATGCACTGTCAGCATATTTTTATTGAATACTTCCCTTTGATAATTTTCTCCCAAACTTTATTTCTGTACTCTTGCCATATTAAATTATATTTTCCAGATACTTGCATGCCTATCTTCCTGTCGAGTTTTGCAGACGGCTTCCTCCTGTAATTTATCAATCATTCAACAGTGCTTTATTGTCAAGTGTACATTGCACAGTGAAATTCTTTTTTGCATAGCTCACACATGCATGAGTTGCCATATTGGCGCCATTTACAAAAAATGTCCAAAGTCCAGTCCACGTGCTCAATGTCCTGGGGCGGCTCCAATCCAGGTGAGCCCCAGTCTGTCGCACTCGGCCCGCGAACCAACGTCACACTCCTCGCCCAATCGCCTCTGTATTCCGGGGGCGCCTCCTGTAGCAGACCTTAAAGGCTCTGGAGTCAATACCTTGGTCCCACTTCTACCGGCCCACCCCTCACATCCATTATGCAGATTTTGAGATGTGTTGAGAAATAGTCGGACACTCAGCGCATCAAACTTGGGCTGCTTTTCAACATCATCTATCTCAACATCATTTTCTGCTCTTCTCCACGTGTTCCATGATTCCTTTAATACCCAAACATCTATAGATCAGTTTTGCATACCTTTGGGGTGACATGGCGGCAGAGTTGCTGCCTTACAGCGATTACAGCGTGAGAGACCTGGGTTCGATCCTGACTGCAGGTGCCGTCTGTACAGAGTTTGTACGTTCTCCCCGTGACCGTGTGGGTTTTCTCTCAGATCTCCGGTTTCCTCCACACCAAAGCCGAACAGGTATGCAGGTAAATTGGCTTGGTAAATGTAAAAATTGTTCCTAGTGTGTGTAGGATAATGTTAATATGCAGGGGTCGGTGCGGACTTGGTGGGCCGAAGGGCCTGTTTCCGCGCTGTATCTATAAACTAAACTAAACAAATAACAGAGCTCTGTTTTGGAGGTAAGCAATTTTAAAGATTCACCAGCCTCTGGATGAAAATGTTTCTCCTCATTTCAATCACAAATGATCTACGCCATGTTTTGAAACCTCCACTGGAATCTTAGCCAAAATCCTCCCTGCTTCTGCTCTTCTGAGCCTTCTCTGCGTTTTATTTGAGAACACCTTTCATTCATCAAAAACGTCAATGCCTCCCCCCACCCCAATCTGCTGAACTTTCCTCACAATCCCTATGGAGACCAAAATTGTACACCATATTCAAAGTATCCTGCATAATTTTAGTAAGACATCCCTACTCTTGCACTCAAATCCCTTTGTAATAAATGTCAACATATTGCATTCCAAGTCATTGTTGCACCTACATTTGGGCTTTCAATATCAATATTTTCTCGTCTCAACAATTTTAATAGATTTCTGTTTTTTTACCTAGGTGGATAACCCCACATTGTTAGCTTGTCCATATCCCCTTGAAATCTTTGCAAACACATTGCATTCCCACTTAGTCTTGAGCCATCATCCAATTCAGAAATAATATATTACGCCCCCTCAGCCAAATTCTGATAAAGATTGTTGTTAGTTGGTCCTAAGCATTGGGCCCTGCAATAGTCACGTCTTCGTCAACCCGACAAATCCCTTTTTATTCTTTTTTTCCCCATCTTTCACCAAATTTTAATCCGTACTGGTACATTAACGCACTCATGTATTCTCTGAACATGTATAGCAGACTCCTGCCTGTGACCTTTTCAAAAGATTGCTGAAAATCTATATAAACTGGTCTCTTCCCACTACCACTCCTCTCCTCCCCCCTCTCCACCAATGTACTCAACATCCTCATATGAACAGCAGTAGATAAGTCAAATTTCCCTTGTTGACTTGTAGTAAAACATATACTCATGTTCAAAAATAATATTATTTTCAAAGTGCCTTGATTGTACATTCTTATTAATTCCTCTATTTATTATACTATTGACGTCAGGCTTAAAGTTACTTGTTGTATCTCCTTCCTTCCCTAAGTGGTTGGGTTGCATTTGCTATCCTGAAATCTTAAAGGAACTGTTCCAGGATCTATGGAATATTGGAAGATGGTAACTTAAGCATCCATTATCTCAGTACCCACCTCCTTCAAAACTCTGGGATGGATATCATCAGGTTCTTGGGGAATTATCAATTTTCATACTCAACTGCTCTAACTATAATTCATCACTAATACCAATTATCTTACTCAATTATAATGGCTCTTCTGTATTTCTAGGAGGGTTTTCATGCCTCTGTCAAGACAGGCACAAAGTGTTTGTTTAATTTCTTTCCATTATAAATTCTGCCATCTCTGTCCCTGTAAGCAGCCTTTTCAAGTCCTTGTTATTCATTTATTTTACAAATCCACAGAAGCTTCTACATTCAGTTCTGAAGTGCCTTGATGGTTTGTACAGATATTTGATTTCCATCTTTTTAATTATTTTTTGATCATCATTTGCTGGATTTTAAAATGTTCCCAATCAGTAAATCTGCTGATTTTTCTGGTAAGTCAATCAGTCTTTTCCTTAGATTTAATTTTTTTTTAATCCATGTTTGGATTCATTTGTATTACATCTTTGCTCCTTAAAGGAATATATATTTATTATTGCAAATCATGTAACATTTATATAAATGCTATCCATTGCTTGTTCATTGCTATACCTTGTAATACAGATTCCCAATGGACCCGTCTGACATTCCCTCGTTCCATCATAATTTCCTTTGCTTAATTTGAGAACCAGATTTCTGATTTAACTACATCACCTACACATGCAATGCAACATTTTTTAAATATTATAAACTTATGTTATAAATTTTTTTTAAACCTTTTTACATTATAAATTATATATTATGGTTACAGTAGAACCCCTTTCCAAAACAAAATTAATTAGCCCTCACCCCTTGCACAACACCAGATCTTTATTTTTATTGAAGACCGAGGAAGAAAGTTTGCGGAATTCTCTGCCTCAGAGGGCAGTGGAGGCAGGTTCTTTGGATGCTTTCAAGAGAGATAGGGCTCTTAAAAATAGCGGAGTCAGGGGATATGGGGAGAAGGCAGGAACGGATACTGATTGGGGATGATCAGCCATGATCACATTGAATGTGGTGCTGCCTCGAATGGCGTATTCCTGCACCTATTGTCTATTGTCTAAAACCAGCATTATATGTTTTATTAACTGCACATATTCATCCAATGGGCTAAACTATAAAATGGCCAAATAAACAAACTATATTGTCTTTTTGGTTCCTCTCGCTGATTTGTATATCTTCTATTTAGACTTGCAATTCCATGTGGGTATGGTAGAATTTTCAACTCTCAAGCTGCATCTGCAAAAACCAGCTACTGTATAATTCTCCAGTTCTTTACCTCATTGTCATAAAATGCAGGTTGTCAAGATGCACTTGGGTGTTCATGAAAACTCTTTTTCCCCCATCTCCCTCCCTCCCTCCCCCTCTCTAATTATCTCTCTTTTCTGCACACTCTCACACACTCACTCTCTCAAACACTTTCACTCTCACACTCTTTCACTCTCACTCTTTTATCTGTCTATTTATCCCTCTCTACAGCTTACAACGTCCCCCTTGTTTGTTGTGTCTCCATCTCATTTACTATCTTCCATAATTTTGCCTTCTATAAAAATAACAGTTTTACTTTTAGCTTACCTGTACTTCCAATTCCAGGAATTTCCAGCATAATCGTTATCAAATGCAGTATCGAAACAGACAAATCAACCATCGATATGAATGCTTATCCTCCATTTGAGTGATACCCCAATATATTTTCTATTTCCTGATCTCTTTGTCCTATTGCCTTCCATAACTTGCCTAAACTATTTTAAAATGTTGATATAGTCTTTGCTTCAATCATTAACTCTGAATGGTGCATTCTACACACTATCTATAAACAATTCTAGAATCAAGTGCCATAAATCCCTAAAATCTATTAATCTATATATAATTATTTTTGATTCCTGGAGCTTTCTTGCTCTTTATTCTTTTTTTTATCATAAGGTTAGCAGCCTGCTGTTAGCCTCACATGTAAAACTACCAGTAGACCTTTTACAAAATGAAAACAAAAAATGTACACGATATACAGTCTAAAATGTAACATATTTTGTTGGTGGAGAACCTGCATGCCTTTAAATATAATGCGATTTTAATATACTACCAAAAATAATCAGACCTATTTTATAGCAAAAATTTCTTCATACACCAACTCTTTTTTTATAATTCTTGCAGAATTCAACAAATGAGATATTGAAGCATTTAGCGACCATCAAAACTCTCAAAGCTGACCGACAGGAAAAGGAAGATCAGATTCGACAATTGCAGGAAAGGTTAGATTGGCTCAATAATTTGTTGTGTTTGGCGCAGCCTACTGGTAGCCTTGCCTTCATGAGATGACTGAGCTTCAGTCTTTGATTTGATATAACATATATTCCTGCATTTCAGTTAAATTGGTTTCCAATGAAGTATGCCTTGTACAACAGTTAAAGCTGTTACTAAATGTGTAGTTTGCTCAGCAATTTCTTTATTGATAATCTGAACATGGATTTTTATTTTATTTTAATGGATATAAATTGAAAAAAACATAGATGAAAACTCCATTCTGACAATTAATGGCAACCGTGCAGAATTTACACTTTGTTTTCCGAATTCTGCATTTGTCTTGGAAAACGCATTTATGGCCTATCCTCCAATCCCATCATAGATGAGGCCCTCACTAGAGTCTCCTCGATATTCCACAGCTCCGCACTTGCTCCCCCTCCCCTCAGTCGTAACAGGGACCCCATCAGCCGTAGTATACAGTTCAAAATCCTCCAACATTTTCCCCACCTCCAACGGGATCCCACCACTGACCACATCTTCCCATCTACACCCATTTCTGCATTCTGCAGAGACCATTCCTTGGTCAACTCGTCCTTTCCCACTCAAACCACACCTCCCCAAGTACTTTCCACTGCAACCCTGCAGGAGATACAATACCTGTCCCTATACCTCCCCCCTCGACTCCGTCCAAGGAACCTAACAGTTTTTTCAGGTGAAGCTGAGGTTCACTTGCACCTCCTCCAACCTCATCTACTGTATCCGTTATTCCAGGTGTGGACTCTTTTTTTATCGGCAGGACCAAGCGCAGGCTCAGGCCATCGTTTCACTGAACACCTCCACTCAGTTCGCTTAAACCTACCTGATCTCCTGGTTGCAAACACTTTAACTCCCCCACCCTTGCTTTCCCTCTCTCTCTCTATCCCTTCCCCCTTTCCAGTTCTTCGACCAGTCTTACTATCTCCGACTACATTTTATCTGTGTTTGCTTTGTTGTTACCTTCTCCCAGCTGACAATGATCAAATCTACATTTTCCTTGATCGCCATTCCATTTGTCCTGTTTTCACACCTTACATTTCCTTATCCATGTACCTCGTTCTCCGCTGACATCAGTCTGAAGGAGGGTCTCGACCCGAAATGTCACCCATTGCTTCTTTCCAGAGATGCTGCCTGTGACTCCAGCATTTTTTGTCTATCTTCAGTTTAAACCACCATCTGCAATTCCTTCCTACACAATCCCATGCTTCTGTAGGTGGTGCTGAGATGGCCTGATGAAGGTTAAAATCCAGAGAGGTAAAAGTGTATTGACAATGATACTGTTTTATTGCTGTCAAGTGTTCGGAGGTAAAACAAAAAATTGTGTTTGTGTGCAATCCAATCAAATTAAGCAGTCAAGTCAACCAGTACAATACTGTAGGTAGTGCATAGAGGAAAATACAAAGTTCACATGCGCGCAGTGGCACAACAGTAGTGTTGCTGCCGAGCAGCACCAGAATCCCGGGTTCGATCCTGACGATTGGCGCCATCTGTACGGAGTTTGTGTGGTCTCCCTGTGACCACGTGGGTTTTCTCTGGGTGCTTCGGTTTCCTCCCATGCTCCAAAGGCGTACAGATTTGTAGATTATTTGGCTTTGGTAAAAATGATAATTGTCCCTAGTGTGTAGGATGGTGCGAGTGTACAGGATGAACGCTGGTAGGCCTGGACTTGGTGGGCCGAGTGGCCTGTTTCTCCGCTGTATATCTGAAGTCAAAAGTAAAGTTCAAAATATAATGTTTGCATTATCGTGTTCCAATTATTATGTAGAAATAGTCCAAGGTCAGCAATGAGGGTGGTTGGATGGCCAGAACAACACTTTAGCTTATGGGAGGACCATTCAGTAATCTGACAACGTGGGGAAGAAGCGGTTCCTGGAGGGTTTAGATGAGAGATAGAGCACAGGAACAGGCCATTTGGCCCAAAGAGCCCACACAATCTGTTGATCACTGGTTCGCACTATTTCTATGTTATCACACTTTCTCATCCATTCCTTACACACTTGGGGCAATTTATAAAGGCCATTTAACCTATAAACCCACACGAATTTGGGATGTGGGAGGAAACCAGAGCACCCGGAGGAAACCCACGCAGTCACAGGGAGAACGTGCAAACTCCACATAGACATCACCTGAGGTCCGAATCGAACCTGAGTCTCTGGCACTTTGAAACTGCAGCCGTGCTACTGTGCTGCCCTGGGTGGAAATTGAGTAAAAACTTAGTGTGCAAATGTAGGAAAGAAAATGATTTCCCAAGATGTTAAGTCAGAAAGGTATTATTCCAGTGGTCAGGTTGCCCAGCAGCAATTTTGTGAATGGCTCCAGTAATCAACAAATCGGGTAAAAGAAAATCCAATCCAACAAATTTCAGATCATATAGCAGCCTCATTGCATCTTAGCTTGCAGAATTAGTTAACACACATGTATCACATCTGCAAATCACTTTGAAACTAGTTACATTTGTGACATACAGTTATTATATTAATTACAATTCTATGCAATTAATAGAATAGACAAATGTTTAAGACAAACACAAGAGGCTAGAAAGTGAAACTAATGGATCATTTTACCAAAGAGCCATCATATGCACAGTAAGTCAACATGAAATGGTGCAGCACCTGACAAAAGCTTATGGTATATGCATAGAAAGATTTAAGTCAATGCCCCGCTCCCTGCCATGGATGCCCTCCACCGAAAACGGTGTCTGAGAAGGGCCGGGAAGATCATCAAAGACCCCTCCCACCCTAACCAAGGACTGTTTGCCCTCGTACCATCAGGGAGGCGGTACAGGAGCCTCAGGTCCCGCACTAGTAGGATGAGGAACAGCTTCTACAACAACCATCACTGCTGAACTCGGAGTCCCGCCGATAGATTTCTCCAGTCTCTCCGTCCACATTGTCTGCATTCTGTATTTATTTCTATATTCCTATTACTACGAACTGACGCTAAACTGCATTTCGTTGTACCCATACTTGTATCTGTGCTATGACATTAAAGTTGAATTGAATTGAATTGAATTAGGTAACTGTAATCTTGACTCATCCTATGTTCCCCATCTCACTGAAGTTGGTCCTCTCACATTCAAGTTGGGAAATGGGGAAGTACAACGGGATCTGGGGGTGTTTGTTAATCAGTCTATGAAAGTAAGCATGCAGGTACAGCAGGCAGTGAAGAAAGCGAATGGCATGTTGCAGGGCAGCCAACTCTCACGCTTTGAGCGTGAGACCTACGCATTTGAGGAAATTCTCCCGCTCTTACGCTGATGACAGAAGTTCTCACGCTCAAAAAAATATTTTTAAAAATATATGAATAAATAAATAAAGTTACACTTCACCACACTCACCAATCAGAATAGTTTTTCTGTCGGCGGGTTCCCCGTAAAGAATGAGCAATTTAATTGGCTTAAGCCCATCGCACACTATTTAAAATGGCAATGTAGACAAAAATGCTGGAGAAACTCAGCAGGTGAGGCAGCATCTATGTCTGCGTTTGACCCTTCTTCACACTCAAACATATCTCCAGCATTTTTGTTGACTGCTGTAAAGATGCTGCCTCACCCGCATTCACATTCCCGTGCAGATGGTGTGAGAGGTGAGATGCAGCGGTGGTCCCAGCACCACCCCCCCCCCCCCCAGGCACCGCTCCCACCGCCCACCCTCACCTGCGGCGGCTCTGTGTCCAGCGGCCGCTCTGTCCACACCGCATGGAGTTGCCGGGAGCGAACCGAGTGAGTGGGGGCGTCGGTGCCGTCTCCGGAGCCGCGGGGATGTATCTCGGGCTATAGCTCTGCTCCGATGCCCGACCCCCGGGCCTCTGTCCCTCACCTCCCCCGGACCCCCGGGTCTCTGTTCCTCACCTCCCCCGGCTCACTGTCCCTCTCCTCCCCCGGACCCCCAGGTCACTGACCCTCACCTTCCCCCGGACCCCATCTGGACACAGAGCATCTAGGCCGGCCCGCATTCCCGGGAAGGGGAGAGAGAGGGAAATGCTCCCTGGACCTCGCCAAATCTCCACTCACTCCGGGTGTTGTCGCCGCTTCACTGACACACTCTCGCACACAACCTAACACACACACACAAGGTTTAAAGGGATATGGGCCAAATGCGGATAAATGGGACTAGTTTAGATGGGGCATCTTGATCTGCATGGACAAGTTGGGATGAAGGGCCTGTTTCCATGCTGTAAGACTGTGACACACTGTAGAAAGGGTGCAATTGCTCTGGAGAGGATCCAGGGACGATTTATGAACATATTGGCGGGGCTAGTATTTTTTTTTCACTTTGTAGAAAGATTTGATAACTGGGATTGTATTCTCTGTAGCAACGGAGGTGAAGGAAAGACTTAGTTGAGGTGAATAATATTATGAGAATAGGACCTGTTTTGCTTAACAAAGAGTGTAAGAAGGAACTGCAGATGGTGGCTTAAACTGAAGATATACACTAAAAGCTGGAATAACTCAGCAGGACATGCGGCATCTCTGGAGAGAAAGAATAGGTGATGTTTTGGGTCGAGACCTTCAGACTGAAGAGGTTGAAAACCAGCCTAAAACACAATGACTGCAGATGTGTGTTATCGAACTAAGGGCAGAAATTATAATCATGTGTTCATCTTTATTGACGTGACACCATAATAAATATATTACAGAAAAAAGAATTTAATGGAGTGGCACGGTGGCGCAGCGGTAGAGTTGCTGTCTTGCAGCACCACAGACCCAGATTTGATCCTGACTACGGGTGCTGTCTGTACAGTATTTGTACATTCTCCTTATGACCACATGTTTTTCTCTGGATATTCCGGTTTCTCCCACATCCGAAAGAAGTGCAGGTTTGTAGGTTAATTGGCTTCTGTAAATTGTCCATGGCGTGTAGGATACAACTGGTGTAAGGTAGATTGCTGGTCGGTGTGGACTTGGTGGGCCGAAGGGCCTGTTTCCATATATATGTTTTACATTTATATCTTAATTTCATTGAACCATATACGGTTGAATATGTGGCATTGTTTTTGTCTTGTTTCTATAGTCAAAGGGCAAGGTTGATTGATTTATTTGTGCAGAACAGTGATGGAAGTCCAACTCCTCTTGCCTTGTTTCTAGGTTTTGTTTCTCTATATATATATGCACAATAGCATGAATTATAATCTGATTTCCATACATGAATATACTAAGGTCATTCATGTGGTGCACCTGTTGATCAGAGCCTGGCTCTACTATGGAATGTAGTTAGGAATGTAATTTAGCCTAACCTTATTCATACCTAATCCAATTTGAAGCATAAATGTTTCATTCAAGTGTAAGTTAAAAGACTCGCAACAGTATGCACCGATTGCACAATTTCAAGCTGAAAAATGCAAAAGCTCCCTACCAAAAACACCCCCCCTCCCACACCTCCCCCCCTCCGGTCGTTACGCCCCCTCGCAATTTCTCACTCCCAATGTTGGCAGCACAGATGTTGGCCTTTTAACAAGAGGAGTCGAGGTACTCAGTCTTCCCGTGGATTTTGAAGCACCAGCAACAAAGAGAAGCAGGAGAAAGCACTGATTGGCTCTAGCCCAAGTGGGAGGAGAGTTCTCAGTGAGTCAGAGGGGGAAAGCAGTTGAAAAGGAGAGACAAAGCACAGGCAGACTGTACTCAGTCTTCCCGTGGATTTTGAAGCAACAGCAACAAAGAGAAGCAGGAGAAAGCACTGATTGGCTCTAGCCCAAGTGGGAGGAGAGTTCTCAGTGAGTCAGAGGGGGAAAACAGTTGAAAACTGAGGAATTTGGTTTGTAAATTAGGTAATTGAACAGTCAATATAAGCAAGGCAGCTCTTGGGGAGCGGCAGTGAGTGAGCGGCCTTGTGAGGGAAGCGCCCTGTGAGTAAAGTGTGAGTCTTTGGCTCGAGAGTCTTCGGCGAGGAGGCTGCGCAATACACTGGATAGGGAGAGACCGAGGCAAAAGAAGGAGATGTCAAGCAAGCTGATGCAGTGTGATGCTTGCAGTATGTGGGAGGTCAAGGACACTGCTGGTGCCTCTGGATGCTACAAATGTGAGAAGTGCATCCAGGTACAGCTCCTGAAGGACCGTGTTGGGGAACTGGAGAAACAAGTGGATGACCTCAGGTTCATCCGAGAAACTGAGTCGTTCCTCGACAAGTCCTTCAGTAAGATTGTTACACCCAAGGCACTAGAAGAGAGAAGGTGGGTGACGGTGAGAAAGGGAGGAAAACATGGAATGCAAAGGTCCCCGGGTGTTGTACCTCTTGTGAACAGGTTCACCCACGTGGAAGCTGCCGGGACAGAAGACAGTATCTCACTGAGCGGCGGACTGGCTTGCCAAACAAAAAGGGCTGATGAGCCAAAACCAAAGAGGCCAAAGTCGGGCAACGCCATTGTAGTTGGAGACTCCATTGTGAGAGGTACGGACAGGGGTTTTTGCGGCAACAGACGGGATTCCAGGATGGTGTGCTGCCTTCCTGGTGCCAGGATCCAGGATGTTACGGACAGAGTGCAGACAATCCTCAAGGACGAAGGTGAACAGTCGGAAGTGGTCGTGCATGTTGGCACAAATGATGTTGGAAAGAAGGGGATGAATATTTTGCAGCGGGACTTCAGAGAGCTTGGAAAAATGCTGAAAAGCAGGACTTCCAGGGTTGTTATCTCCGGTTTGCTTCCAGTTCCTCGTGCTGGCGAGAGCAGGAACAGGAAGATACGGGACCTGAATGTGTGGCTGAGGAACTGGTGCAGGGGGCAGGGATTTAGATTCTTAGATCACTGGGATCTGTTTTGGAGTAAGGGGGAACTGTACAAAAGGGACGGATTGCATCTTAATAGGTGGGGGACCAGCATTCTGGCCGGCAGGTTTGCCACTGCTACACGGATGGTTTTAAACTGAATAAGGGGGGTGGGGGGTCAAATGGGATAATCGAGAACGGAGTTAAAGGGAAAGAGAGTAAAGGGATGGTTAATGACCCCAGAATTAACGGGAAAGTAAGCTCACAAAGGGATAGGAGAGTATGGCCAAGTGTAATAGGGATCGATGTGAAAGGGGCCACTTGTCAACATAATTGTATAAGGAGTAAGAGTGTTGTAAAAACAAGCCTGAAGGCTTTGTGTCTCAATGCGAGGAGCATTCGTAATAAGGTGGATGAGTTGAAGGTGCAGATAGCGATTAATGACTATGCTATAGTTGGGATCACGGAGACATGGCTCCAGGATGACCAAGGCTGGGAGCTGAACATCCAGGGATATTCAATATTCAGGAGGGATAGACGAAAAGGAAAAGGAGGTGGGGTAGCGTTGCTGGTGAGAGAGGAGATTCATGCAATAGAAAGGAAGGACATTAGCGTGGAGGATGTGGAATCGATATGGGTAGAGATGCGAAACTCTAAGGGGCAGAAAACGCTAGTGGGTGCTGTGTACAGGCCACCTAACAGTAGTATTGGAGTTGGGGATGGCATCAAACAGGAAATTAGAAATGCGTGCAACAAGGGTAACACGGTTATAATGGGTGACTTCAATCTGCATGTGGATTGGGTGAATCAAATTGGCAGGGGCGCTGAGGAAGAGGATTTCCTGGAATGTATGCGGGATAGTTTTCTCAACCAACATGTGGAGGAACCAACGAGAGAGCAGGCTATTCTAGACTGGGTATTGAGTAATGAGGAAGGGTTAGTTAGCAGTCTTGTTGTGCGTGGCCCCTTGGGCAAGAGTGACCATAATATGGTTGAGTTCTTCATTAGGATGGAGAGTGACAAAATTAAGTCAGAAACAAGGGTTCTGAACTTGAACAAAGGTAACTTTGAAGGTATGAGATGTGAATTGGCCAAGATAGACTGGCAGGTGATTCTTAAAGGGTTGCCAGTGGATGTGCAATGGAAGGTATTTAAAGACTGCATGGATGAAGTACAAAAGTTGTTCATACCAGTTTGGCAAAAGAATAAATTGGGGAAGGTGGTGCATCCATGGATAACAAGGGAAATCAGGATAGTATAAAAACAAATACAAATTAGCCAGAAAAAGCAGCCTACCGGAGGACTGGGAGAAATTCAGAATGCAGCAGAGGAGGACAAAGGGCTTAATTAGGAAAGGGAAAATAGATTATGAAAGGAAACTGGCAGGGAACATAAAACCTGACTGCAAAAGTTTTTATAGATATGTGAAGAGAAAGAGACTAGTTAAAACAAATGTTGGTCCCTTGCAGTCAGAAACAGGTGAATTGATCATGGGGAACAAGGACATGGCAGACCAATTGAATAACTACTTTGGTTCTGTCTTCACTAAGGAAGACATTAATAATCTGCCGGAAATAGCAGTGGAACGGGGGTCAAATAAGATGGAGGAACTGAGTGAAATCCAGGTTAGCCGGGAGGTGGTGTTGGGTAAATTGAACGGATTGAAGGCCGATAAATCCCCAGGGCCAGATAGTCTGCATCCCAGAGTACTCGAGGAGGTAGCCATAGAAATAGTGGATGCATTAGTGATAATTTTTCAAAATTCCTTAGATTCTGGAGTAGTTCCTGAGGATTGGAGGGTAGCTAATGTAACCCCACTTTTTAAAAAAGGAGGGAGAGAGAAAGCGGGGAATTACAGACCAGTTAGTCTAACATTGGTAGTGGGGAAACTGCTAGAGTCAGTTATTAAAGATGGGATAGCAGCGCATTTGGAAAGTGGTGAAATCATTGGACAAAGTCAGCATGGATTTACGAAAGGTAAATCATGTCTGACAAATCTGATAGAATTTTTTGAGCATGTAACTAGTAGAGTGGATAAGGGAGAACCAGTGGATGTGTTATATCTAGACTTTCAGAAGGCTTTCGACAAGGTCCCGCATAAGAGATTAGCATACAAACTTAAAGCACACGGTATTGGGGGTTCAGTATTGATGTGGATAGAGAACTGGCTAGCAGACAGGAGGCAAAGGGTAGGAGTAAACGGGTCCTTTTCAGAATGACAGGCAGTGACTAGTGGGGTGCCGCAAGGCTCAGTTCTGGGACCCCAGCTACTTACAATATATATTAATGATTTGGACGAGGGAATTCAATGCAACATCTCCAAATTTGCAGATGATACCAAGCTGGGGAGTATAGTTAGGTGTGAGGAGGATGCTTGGAGGCTGCAGGGTGATTTGGATAGGCTGAGTGAATGGGCAGATGCATGGCAGATGCAGTATAATGTGGATAAATGTGAGGTTATCCACTTTGGTGGCAAAAACATGAGGGTAGACTATTATCTGAATGGTGGCAGATTAGGAAAGGGGGAGATGCAACGAGACCTGGGTGTCATGGTACACCAGTCATTGAAAGTAGGCATGCAGGTGCAGCAGGCAGTGAAGAAAGCAAATGGTATGTTAGCATTCATAGCGAAAGGATTTGAGTATAGGAGCAGGGAGGTTCTACTGCAGTTGTACAGGGTTTTGGTGAGGCCACACCTGGAGTATTGCGTACAGTTTTGGTCTCCAAATCTGAGGAAAGACATCCTTGCCATAGAGGGGGTACAGAGAAGATTCACCAGACTGATTCCTGGGATGTCAGGACTTTCATATGAGGAAAGATTGGATAGACTCGGCTTGTACTCGCTGGAATTTAGAAGATTGAGGGGGGATCTTATAGAAACTTACAAAATTCTTAAGGGGTTGGACAAGCTAGATGCTGGAAGATTTTTCCCGATGTTGGGGGAGTCCAGAACAAGGGGTCACAGTCTAAGGATAGGGGGGAATTCCTTTAGGACCGAGATGAGGAAAACATTCTTTACACAGAGAGTGGTGAGTCTCTGGAATTCTCTGCCACAGAAGGTAGTTGAGGCCAGTTCATTGGCTATATTTAAGAGGGCGTTAGATGTGGCACTTGTGGCTAAAGGGATCAGGGGGTATGGAGAGAAGGCAGGTACGGGATACTGAGTTGGATGATCAGCCATGATCACATTGAATGGCGGTGCAGGCTCGAAGGGCCGAATGGCCTACTCCTGCATCTTTTTTCTATGTTTCTATGTCTATGTTTCTATAGGAGCAAAGAGGTCCTTCTGCAGTTGTACAGAGCCCTAGTGAGACCACACCTGTAGTATTGTGTGCAGTGTTTAAGATGGAACTGCAGATGCTGTAAAATCGAAGGTAGACAAAAGTGCTGGAGAAACTCAGTGGGTGCAGCAGCATCTATGGAGCGAAGGAAATGGGCAACGTTTCGGGCCGAAACCTTTTGGTCCCCTAATTTGAGGAAGGACATTCTTGCTATTGAGGGAGTGCAGCGTAGGTTTACAAGGTTAATTCCCAGGATGGCGGGACTGTCATATGCTGAGAGAATGGAGCAGCTGGGCTTGTACACTCTGGAGTTTAGAAGGATGATAGGGAATCTTATTGAAACATATAAGATTGTTAAAGATTTGGACATGCTAGAGGCAGGAAACATGTTCCCGATGTTGGGGGAGTCAAAAACCAAGGGCCACAGTTTAAGAATAAGGGGTAAGCCATTTAGAACGAATACGAGAAAACACTTTTTCTCACAGAAAGTTGTGAGTCTGTGGAATTCTCTGCTTCAGAGGGCGGTGGAGGCCGGTTCTATGGATACTTTCAAGAGAGAGCTGGATAGGGCTCTTAAAGATAGCGGAGTCAGGGGATATGGGGAGAAGACAGGAACGGGGTATTGATTGGTGATGATCAGTCATGATCACATTGAATGGCAGTGCTGGCTCGAAGGGCCTTCTCCTGCACCTATTGCCTATTGTCTATAACATGTATATATCTGTGTCCGGTCTTCATCACTTCCAACAGATTACCTATATTGTTCCATTTCCATAACGTAGCTTCCTGCAATTCACCTACCTTCCTCCCTGGAGCCACCCTCATTAGACATCAACTCATTTATCTTCTCTCTGAGTCATGTTTTCACACATGGTCAGAACTTCTGCAAACAATAACTCCTGCAGTTTAAAGGCCCTGTCTCACGGTGCGAGTTGACACACGAGTGATCCAGAGTGACAGACTCGTGGTTGTGTACGATATTCCAAGTTGATGTGCAAGTGTTTGTGGCGAGTTCCCACGGGTATGGTAATCTGCGATGTTCCGAGATCGTCTCCAGAGTTACCAAGTTCCCCTCCCGTTTGCTCTTGAGTTACCAAGTTCCTCTCCCGCTCAGGGCGTGTGTTGTTGCTGCAGTCCGGGATTTGCATTTAAAGCACCCGGTTATCTTCAGCAGTTCAGGCGAGGACAGGTTTTGGGGGGTGGGGGGGGGGGGGGCGAGGGATGGTGGAATTGGGAGAAGGCAAAGACTATGGGTGGGGAGGAGTGAGAGGGGGGGCTAGGAACGGCATCTGCGAAACGGGTAGTCAACCTTTAGGGTCCCGGCCCGAAACATCCCTATAGATTTTATGATTTCCCTCTAAAGACGCAGTCTCCCGTGGTTTGTTTGCACAACTCTCTTCCCTCTCTCTCCCAACATTGGGGGGGGGGGGGACGACGACAAGATAGTTTAAACGGACCTTACCCCCACTTCATGCTTCTGTTGCGCATAATTCAGCAGTAAAACTTCTCTTCCCCTTACCCAGCGACGCCCGATTCCTCGCACCCCCACAAGTTCACATCGACGAGGGAAGAATGAGCGGGGAGTCTGAAGAAGGGTCCCGACCCGAAAAATCACCCATTCCTTCTCTCCAGATGCGATGCCTGTCCCGCTGAGTTACTCCAGCATGTTTGTGTCTATCGTCGGTGTAAACCAGCATCTGCAGTTCCTTCCTACAAACGGACAGTGAAGTGCCTCGGCCAAATTAGGAACATTAGGATTCTCTGATGTGAAGATAGTCTGGTTTGCGTTTCTTACACTTGATCATATCCGAAACTAAAGTATAGATAGACACAAAATGCTGGAGTAACTCAGTGGGACTGGCAGCATCTCTGGAGAGAAGGAATGGGTGGCGTTTTGGGTAAGTCTGAAGAAGGGTCTCGATTCCATTCCTTCTCTCCAGAGATGCTGCCTGGTCCGCTGAGTTACTCCAGCATTTTGTGTCTATTAAAGAGTTCCCACGGTAGACGCACGGATCACTAAAGTTAACGCACGGGCCACTACGATATTACAACGAGTTTAAATGTTTCAATTTTAAACTTGACCACGAAATTTGACTCGTGGAAAAAGTCAAACATGTTTGACTTTTTTCACGAGTTCACAAGTTTCACGGGTACCTGCCGTTAGCGCCACGAGTGGACAAGTTGATCGCGCGAGTTCCGACGTTCCCGCTACGTTGGCTGTACGTGATCGCCACGAGTGAAAACTCGGGGTCACTCGTGGGCCAACTCGCACCGTGAGACAGGGGTTTAACTGCTGAATTCATGAAACTATGGACAAGTTAATGGTATGATGCACAAAACTTGTGGTTCTCTTCCCAAGATATTCATTGCCTTTCTTATCTCTCATCTGCAAAGATTGATCTCAGTTACCATGTGATCAATTTGGAGAAACCATGTTAGTTACAGTTGGATATCATAAGCATTTCATCTTGGTTCATGTAAGGACATTCCTTGCTCCTGTAACTTTTTTTTTTGCAGCATGTCAGCATTTTATTCCCTTGGGACTGGATTTAGTGACAGCTGCATCCTACAAACTTCAATTTCACCTGCATTTAATTAGTTCTGACTGGCAATGACTGCAATTGTCTGAATTGATCTGACTGTGAAACAGACTCCAGTTGGACATTAGTTCAATGATGATATACTCAGTTTTCTTTTCCCCCCTCTGGCCCTGCCAGATGGGTAAAATAATACTGATTTGTCAGATCTGACTTTGTTACATCTCACGTGAGTGTCAGTTACTTCAGTTTCTTTCTCTTGATTATGAAGTCTTCAGTTAACTTTAAGAGTTTGTAGAATTGAAATTGCAAGTCTGCTTTGTAATTACACATGTAAAAGGTCTGGGATAGACTGCTCGCAAGTCCAGGAATTTTATTGAATAATTTGGGTTTGCCAATATTTTCTTCACTGTTATTGTGGTGCCGAAAGCATATTTTGTTAGAAATAAACATTTAGGGAATTTATACAATTACTTTTTTCAACACATATAAGTGGTATGAATAGTTCATCATTAACATCTTATCGTACCTGAACTGTAGGCATCAAATGTTTGATAGTCAGAAGTGGTGAGTTGTATACAGAAACGTGCCTGCTTCCCTGCAGCTTCATAACCTACTCTGTTGCCTTAGAATTAGTAAATGCTAAATAATTCTTCGTCTCTATATTACATGTTAAAGCATCTAACTTAATCCTTAAATTCGTGCACCTAATTTGCCTGATTTTATTTGATGAAAAGTAAAATTAGAGAGCATTGTGTTTTATGTATTTTTATAAAATGGTGTAACCGAGAAGTTCTCCACAGTGTAATGCTAAGGACCCAGTATTTACAGTGGAGCACACCAATGACAATCTGCTTGTGGGCCCATTGCTGCAAACGTTTGCATCGATTGGAATGATAACATTTGATGTGCATCTAACATGGAAATGGTGTTATATGCACAATTGGGAAGTGCCTTGTTGAATTTCATGGAGCGGCACAAAATGGTTGTTATTTCATTTTGTTGTGAGGATTCAATGGTCAATTACAAAGGACTGAAATAAACAACAACAAATTTCTTGGCCGATGAATCAATCCTCGCGAGAATGGCTACTATTTTGGGTCTGCAGATTCTTGAGTTAACATCAATTTTGGTGTCCATATGCATCACTGTGAATTGATAATTGATCCATTACTGAGAGGTTAGAACAAGAAACAGGTCAGAATTCAACCAATAGACATGTTGAGCTTTCTGCACCATTCACTATAATTATGGCTGATCTAGTCTTGACCTCAATACCACTTTCTCCTCATACCCGTTTGACTCCCTTTATTTTAAATATCTTTCAACTTCACTTTGAATATCTTTAATGGTTCTCCCTGCAGAACTTTCTGAGATAAAAAATTCCAAAGATTGTTGGAATTGCAGATAGTGAGGATAGTTGTCAAATAATACAGCATGGTATAAAACTGTGGAAATGTGCACAGAGAAATAGCAAATGGAGTTTAATCCAGATAAGTGTGAGATGGTGGCGTTTGGGATATCAAGTGTAAGGGGACAGTATACCATAATTCGCAAGACCTTTCGGAGCATTCGGGCAGCACATTGGTTCAATCCTGACTACGGTTGCTGTCTATGCAAAGCTTACATGTTCATCCTGTGACCGCATCGGCTTTCTGCGTGGGGCTCAGGCTTGTGGGTTTGTAAATTAATTTCCTGTTTGTAGATTAATTAACTGTAAACTGTCCCCAGTGTGCATGAGGGTGATCGTTGGCCGAAGGGCCTGTTTCCGCGCTGTATCTCGAAACTAAACTAAACAAAATAAAACATTCAGGGATCTTGAGATGGCAGCCTACAGCTCCCTGAAAGTGGCAACGCCAGTGGATAGAACATTAAAGAAGGTGTATGGCACGCTGGCCTTCATTGGTTGGGGCAATGAATATAATAGTCAGGAAGTCACATTGCAGCTACAACGCTTTGGTAAGGCCACGTTTTGAGTCCAGTTCTGGTGACCACATTACAGTAAGCGTACAGAGGAGGTTCACAAGGATGATGCCTGGATTGGAGAGCATCATCTGTAAGGAGAGGTTGAATAAATTTGGATTGTTTTATCTGGAGTATTGGAGGCTATGGGGTGAACTGATAAAATTACGAGATGGGTAGGTGATCAGGGTTTTTTTCCCAGGATGGAAATGTTAAATATTAGAGGGCATAAGATTACCCTCAAAGAGTGGGGGAAATTGTATTTTATTATTTTAGTGATTATTATTATAATTAATATAATTATATATTAGAGGGCTTAAGAGTGGGGGGAAATTTAAAGGAGTTTTATGAAACTTTTTTTCACACATAATGTGGTAGTTGCTTGGCATATGCTGCCAGTGGAGTTGGTGGAAGCAGTCATGATAACAATGTTTAAGAGACATTCAGGTTGGCACATGAACAGACAGAGTACAGACGGATATGGGCCTTATGCAGGTTGCTGGGATTAGTTTAGATTTACATCATAGCCGGCGTGGTACCCGGACGTGGCGTCGAAGGACGAAAAGCTGAAGCGAAGAAGTGGAAGCCAAATAACCGAACGAAAACTATGCCGAAAAGCCAAATAACCAAAAGTCTAGGACACCGAAAAGCCAAATAATCGAAATGCGCAACACCGAAAAGCCAACTAACTGAACGGATGCAACGCCTAAAGCCAAATAACCGAACGGACGCAACGGCGAAAAGCCAATTAACCGAAAGGGCTGGACGCCTGAAAGCCGGAATGGCGGGACGTTGAAAAGCCAACTCACCAAAGGGCGCAATGCCGAAGAGCCACCTCACCGAACGGACACAATGCGAAAAAGCCAAATAACGGACATGACGTTGCTGGGGAGGGGGCGGGACATGTCAGCGGTTGGTCCAGACCCCTGCGTCCATCACATCACTGGCCGTGGGAGACGGGAGGTGGGGTTCATTTTCCTACACAAGACCGCCCGGGACTGGAGGGTGACTGGGCACTCTGAACCCGAGCACCAAGGTGTAAGCGGCCGAAGGAGCGCATCCCTCTGGACAGCCCGTACTCTCCCCCCGGGTCAACGCTGTTCGGCCAAGGCCGCCCTCCACCTCGTCTTCCCCATGCGGCCGCATTGTGACTGGCTGTCGGTTGGCAGCGCGCACACACGGGGCCAGGTGGAGCGGGGCCGCGGACACACGGGGGCGAAAACCCGGCAACATCCCCGTCAGCTGCAGCAGAGTTGGGGACAGTCTGGTCCCTCCACCCATGCAGAGTCACTGACTGTGATGCACCGCCACCGGACCCTAGCCCCCACACCAGGGTGATTCACCCCCCCCCCCCCAACCCACACACGGGATGATTCAGTCCCCTGACACCCACACCGGGTGATTCACCCCCCCCCCCCACTCGCGGGGACAGTCAGCCCGGGACACTGGCAGCCACAGTAAATTGCTTTTAAAACATGGGGGGGACACAAATTCCCCCACACAACATGCTCCCACGCACAAAACGCCAGATAATCTGTATTTTTTTTAGTTTATTTGCAGTTCATTTGTTTTTTTCAACACATTTAACAGAGCCATTTTCGCAGCAGTGTCGAGTAAATCGTACTTTCCCCCCCCCCCCAGATGGTACATTATGCTCAAATCACATACCTTAACTCTATTACCCATCTATAAAAACAAAGTGTCAATGCCTATTCAAGGCCTACTAATTGCTGTTGAGGTACAGCTGAAGGGATTTGGCGCTCGGAACAATGACCGCATTAGAAGATCATCTGAGCATCTTGAAATCAATCTCATGAGCACGAGTGAAAGATAGCTGAGCGAGGCGGTTTCGATCAGCCCACATCGCACAAAGTGGAAAAGAATAAAATGTAAATTGCATATTATTCAACTGCAACTTTACCCCTTCCCCAGCACAAAGGCAGCAATAACATATTTGCCACATGCTTTATCGCGAATATGCATAAAAAAGGCAGTATGTATGTATAACCTCTCCTTTCTTCCGACCATGTCTTATGCAATATTCAGCAAGCCAACCTGGACAATTAGTTTGGTGTGACAGTTGTGTAGGAAGGAACTACAGATGCTGGTTTTAACCAAAGATGGATACAAAAAGCGGGAGTAACTCTGCGGAACAGGCAGCTTCTCTGGAGAGAAGGAATGGATGATGTTTCGGGTCGAGACCCTTCAGACTCAGTCTTCAGGTCTGAAGAATGGTCTCGACCCGAAACGTCACCCACTCCTTCTCACTGTGACCCATTCCGTCACAGTGCGGCCGCACTGGGAGACGAGGCAGAGGGCAGCTGTGGCCGAACAGCGCTGACCCGGGGGCAGAGTGGGGGCTGTCCCGAGGGATGCGCTCCTTCGGTCGCTTACACCTTGGGTTTAGCCCTGGGCGGACTTGTGTGGGATAATGACCCCCACCCTCCCGTCTCCCACGGTCAGTGTTGTGATGGACGCAGGGGTCTGGACAAACCGCTGACAAGTCACGCCGCCCGGCGACGTCTTGTCTGTTATTTTGATTTTCGGCATTGCACCCGTTCGGTGAGTTGGCTTTTCGGCATTGCGCCCTTTCGGTGAATGGGCTTTTCAGTGTCTCGCCCTTTCAGTTAGTTGGCTTTTAGGTGTCCCGCCCTTTCGGCTATCTGGCTTTTCGGCGTTGCGTCCGTTCAGTTATTTGGCTTTTCGGCGTCCTATGCTTTCGGTTATTTGGCTTTTCAGCGTCGTTTCCGTTCGATTATTTGGTTTCCACTTCTTCACTTCGGCTTCTCGTCCTTCGACGCCATGTCCGCACACGAGCCGGCGTAGACATCATGACTCAAGGATCTGTTCCTGTGCTGCCCTGTTCTCATCCAGCCTTCCCCTCTGTCACATCCAAACTTCACTAATCTTCGATCTACATATACTTTTGCAATCCTGTGTGTTCAGATGTCCTCCAAGCCTTACTGCTACAGGATGCTGTTTATCGGAGCAGTCCACACACACGACCTAAACCTTGGATGCATCTCTGAGGTCCCTTCTTCAGACGGTCCTGATGGTCCTTCGCCAGCTGATTGGTTTCAGATTCAGATGTTTATTGTCTTATACACCAGTGTGCAAAGGATATCCTTGTTCACACGAAGCTCACAGAGAAAACAGCAATTAATGCAATGAAAGGTGCAGAACAGGAAAATTGTGCACAATGGTAGTACAATCCAAAGTGGTGAAAAAAGGTGGCGAAGTACAACAACAGGTTTCCCCAAATTATCTCCACAATAGCTTTGACAATCAAAAGTTATTTTTTAAATTGACAAAAATGCAGAGTTAATTTAAAAAAATGAAACATTGAAGGTGTTTAATTGAAAGTTAAATACATGCTGCGAGAAAGCTCAGGAGGATCAAGCTCCGTGCTGAGTTCAGTGGCAGAGTGGGAGATCAGATACAATGGCATTTTACTTGTGCATTCCCCACAGCTTGTGAGCCATGGAATCAGAACTGCTATTTCACCTTGACAACTGCAAAGTATGTGTCAATCCTAATGTGTAGGAAGGAACTGTGGATGTTGGTTAAAACCAAAGATAGACAGAAAAAGCTGGAGTAACTCTGCATGTCCGGCAGCATCTCTGAAGAAAAGGAATAGATAACGTTTTGGGTCGAGACCCTTCTTCAGACAGTCAGGGGAAAGAGAAATGAGTGAAATAGATGGTGATATAGAACAAATGAACGATAGATAGGCAAAAAGTAATGATGATCAAGGAAAGATGGAGAGCCCCTATCCAGAAATCTTGAATGATATGGACAATCGATGTCAAATTATAAGCTGCATAACTAAGTTCTCTATCTCCTTCGTGTATTCAAGCTCGTCATTGGTCGTGATCCGGCCCACCATAGTGATGCCATCTGCAAACTTGTAAATGGAGTTAGGGCCAAGTTTGACTGCATGGTCGTGAGTGTATTAAGAGTGTTGTTTATCACATATATGACTATTTTGATTATTGGACCCGTTACAAAAAAAATGTTCTTAGTTTAGATTAGTTTATTGCCACATGTACCGAGGTACAGTGAAAAGCTTTTTTGTTGCGTGCTATCCAGTCAACGGGAAGACTATAATGATTACAATCAAGCCGTCCACAGTGCACTGATTCTGGATAAAGGGAATGTTGAAGAAAGAATTGCAGGTGCTGGGAAAATCAAAGGTAGACAAAAAGCAGGAGAGTCTCAGCGGGTGAGGCAGCATCGATGGAGCTTTCTCCATCCTTCCCCTCCCCTTCCCAGCTCTCCCACAGCCTACCGTCTCCGCCTCTTCCTTTCTTCTTCCCCCCAACATCAGTCGGAAGAAGGGTCTCAACCCGAAATGTCACCCATTCCTTCGCTCCATAGACGCTGCCTCACCTGCTGAGTTTCTCCAGCTTTTTGTGTACCCTCAAAAAAGGGAACAAACTTTAGTGCAATAAGATCAAGTTAAGTCCGATTAAAGATAGTCCAAGGCTCTCCAATGTGGTAGATGGGAAGTCAGGACCACTCTCTGGTCAGCGATAGGATTGTTCAGTTCCCTGATAAAAGCTTGGAAGAAACTGCCCATATGTCCCCTTATCCTAAATCAAGTAAAAACCGTTGTTTTAAATAACTGGACCTATGCTTAGTTAGTTTACAAAGGAGAAACAAGGAATTGCAGATCCTGGTTTACAAAAAAAGGCAAAGTGCTGGAGTAGCTCAGCAGTCAAGGCAACATTTATGGAGAACGTGGATAGGTGACATTTTGGGTCCGGACCCTTCTTCAGACTGATTGTGATGGGGTGAGGGTGGAAGCTAGAAGAGGAGAGGGACAGGACATAACATGATGAGTGATTGGTGGATATAGTTAAGGAGAAGGTTTGATAGCCAGATAGTTGGACGAAGGTCAGAGATGAAGAAACAAAAGGTGTGAGATAAGGATAGGAGAGGTATGATATGTGAAGCCAGATGAAGGAACATGGGTGGAAAGGGGAGAAGGAGGGAAGAGGAAAGTGGATGCGAATCCTGGTGGGGCACATGGATGATAGGAAGGAAAAAAGAGGTGGGGGGCTTGTGGGTTACTTACCTAAAATTAGAGAATTCATTGATCATACTGTTAAGTTGTAAGAGCAGAATCTGAGGTGCTCTTCCAGTTTGCATGTGGCCAAAGTCTGGCAGTGTTTGGTGAAACGGTGACCAAGTCGACGCTTGGTCTCACCGATGTAAGGAGGCCACATCGGGAACACTCATTGCAGTAGATGATGTTTGAGGAGATTCATATCTCACCTAGAAGAACGGCTGGGGTCCCTGGATCATCTTTTGCCTTTGTCCAAATATCTGCTTTTCAAAAATAAAACATACCTGCATCCACCCGACACCCGCCAGACTTTGTCCTGCCTCCTCCAGCTGTCTCCCTCCCCACCATAATCACTGAAGAAGGATCCCGACCCAAAATAGCACCTATCCATGTTCTCCACTGATGCTGTCTAACCCACGGACTTACCCAAGGCCTTATTGTCTTTCTTAGTTAATGTAAATTAACTGTGTCCTTGTGTACATTGTGAACATTGCTCGCTGAAACCATTCCTCAGCCATCCTCTGATGTATTTAGAATTCTAGCACCATAAATTCAGAACTTTTATCTTGCTGATCTTATTGCATTTCTGATTATATACTGTATAGGACATGCGCTTCTTTAGTGTCCCTTTAATACTGTTAACTTCAGCCAGCCCCACATTTGCATTGCTGTCTCATAAAGTGATTTCTCCAGTTGATTTCTTGGTGGCCTCTTTCATACTCTCTTTTTAATACTGTGACTCTAATGCAGGCAAGTGGAACTTGCGCAGATGGAGCATCTCAGTCAGCATGGACATGTGGGCTGAAGGGCCTGGTTCTTTGCTGTGTGACTTTTCTTTGTGACTTTATGTCTGTTTAACACAAAACATTTGATACTTTGGAAGACCACATTGGATCCCCTTTTCAGCGTTTTCGAGAGGAGCTCTTTTCTTCTCCAGCACCTTGACATTCATTTTATAATTTGACAATGGGAAAGCATGCAATGCTCCTGGCTGGACCACAAGGTTTATTGCATGCTTCGCATAACTTCTCACTTTTTTCATTCTACTATTTATTATTATTTGTTTTTGTCCCTATTCCATTTATTTTCTTGATTGTACCTAATTTCCTCATAATTCCCACATATATCTGGTTGAAATTTATCTTCCAATGATATGGCAATTCTGCCTGTTTTTTTGATGTGTACCTGAAATTTGTTGATGTGCTCCCCAGTATTAGCCAGTTCACCAAAAAAAAACCACGGTTCAATGTCATCTTCAAATGTAACTATTTTATTCAAAGCTTAGTTGGCAAAAATGTAATTGAACAGTTGGAGACTAGCTGCATTCTAGTCTATAGTTTAGCTACTTTACCATGAGGGAGAAAGGAAGGCAAACTAAAGCTAGAGCTTCCTGCTTGACCAACAAGATAATAGAACAGAAAGCAACAGCATGTGAAAGATGGCACGTTGATTACAAAAAGTTCAGAGGGGCAGCATAAAGGAAAATAAGGCATAGAGAAAGCTTCAAGCTGTATAGTGCAGTATGAAGTGGGGTGGGGCTGATTGGAGTTCAGGAATGACAACTTTTGACAAGCACAGGGCATGGTTGAAGCACTTAATGAGTACAATGGTCATCATGAAGGCAGAATACGTTGCAGGAATCTGAGCAAAGGAAGTTGTAATAGTAAGATTAAACGAGAACTTACCTGTTCGAAGTTTGATCTTTATTTTATGAGGAGTTACGATGAGGGATTACGTGAAGAAGCCCCGCCTGGCACTGGATCGGCACACTTCAAAGCAGCGGCATGAAAAACACAGAACCAATAGCCGGAGTAAGATAGTAAGGCTCAACATAGACTAGAACTACTAGATCATCATTTATATTATGAGGGTTGGGAGCGGAGGGCACGTAATCCCTCATCGTAACTCCTCATAAAATAAAGATCAAACTTCGAACAGGTAAGTTCTCGTTTAATCTTACTATTTTACTTCGGAGTCACGTGAGTGACTACGTGAAGATTTTAAAGCTCTGTGTTTTTTATGTTGTAGATTCATTCCATACGACACTCTGTTTAGTCAAAACAGTAGTGAGTAAATAGTATTTTAAAACATTGTTATAATTTATGTAATAAGTCCTTTAATCATAAAAAAGAACAATTTTTTAATAATAACCCCTCTATCGTAGGGGAAAATTACAAAAGAAAAAATGATAATGATGTCAATGGTAACATAAATCGATAATATAAATCGATAATATAAAACAAAGCGAGCATTTAAAGAGAACCCAGTACTGCGTGTCCAAATCCTGGCACTGTGACAACAGGTTTATCGTAGAACTTTGAAAACGTTTCTTCTCTACACCACCCTGCGGCCTCTAAAATTTGATCGAGTGGTACGTCCTGTACCTTCGCCACGGACGTAGCTGCCGCCCTAGTGGAGTGAGATTTAAACACATCAGTGTCTATTCCTGCTAGATCCAAAACCTGTTTTAACCATCTAGAAATGGTTTGAACTGAAACTTTTGTATGTGGTTTTTTGTGCGTTATCAATAACGCTTTCTCAGAACCTCTGAGATTTTTGGTTGCTTCAATGTATCAAATGCTTAACTACACACAATGTTTCATCAATAGGATATGCTTTAAACATTACCTTAGCTCCAGTACTCCCCGGTCTGCTTTGTTTGATCAGGTCATAAACATAAAACACAATGTTATCTGCAGCCACATGCATGCAATCCAACCGTAACAATTGCAAAGTTTGTACTCTTTGAGCTGATACCAATGCCATTAACATTACTACCTTCAATGTTAACTTCTGCAAAGACATTGAAGTAATTAGAGTCCATTGTTTAAGCAAAGTAAGAACAATGCTAACATCCCAAATTTCTGTATATCTGGGCTTGGGAGGATTTTTATTAACAATTCCTTTCATGAATCGCGATACTAATGGGTGAGACCCAACTGAATCCCGATCAGAAATTTGTCCTAAGTAGGACGACAAAGCACTACAAGCACAATTAATGGCACTATAACTCAAATGCTCATCAAAATGTAACCCAGCAAGGAACTCCAATACATTTGAAATGTTTGCAGTATGATAAGATATATCTGACTGTGTACAAAAAGCTTCCCATTTCCTTATATGCGACATATATTGTTTTTTAGTGCTATTCCTCCAAGCTGCATCTACAACATCCATGGTCCTGTCCGACAGTTCAAACTCTTGCAATGGTCTGGTCAGAACCTGCAGATTAACAAATTCATATGATCATGCAATGGATGAATTTCTTTTGTTACTGGTTGTGTCAACAGATTGTCGCAACTGGGAATTGTCATACATGGTTCAATAATCATTTTAGCATCAATGGGAACCATGACTGCGTAGGCCAATTTGGCACCACCAAAATGCCTTTGGCAGCGTCTTGCGCTATTTTCTTGAGACATTGCCCAATCAGACAGAATGGGGGAAAAGCATAAAAGAACGTATTCCCCCAGTGTAGCGAGAAAGCATCCACCGCTACTGCCCCTGGATCGTGTTCCCAAGACGGGTATTTGGGCAATTGGTGATTCAATCTAGATGCAAACAGATCAATGTCCGGCACTCCATACCGACTGACTATATTTTTGAAAATTTGTGGATTTAACATCCATTCTGTATTGTCTTTAAATATTCGTGATCTTGTGTCTGCCACAACATTGTCTCTCCCTGGGAGATAAATAGCTGAAAGCCAAATATTTTTACCAATACACCAATGCCACATCTGGTTTACCAGATGATCACATGATATTGATCTTACACCACCCATGTGATTGATATATGCCACAGCTGTGGTATTGTCTATTTGCATCTGGACATGCAAATCCTTCAAAGTAGAACAATAAGCTTTTAATCCTTAAAATGCTCCCAGTAGCTCCAAATAATTTATACCATATGTTTGGAGCAATAAATCCTCTTGGATAGTCCATCTGCCCCCACAGCTGGTCTCATTATCCGTAGCCCCCCCCCCCATCCGAGAGAACTTGCATCAGTTTGCAAAAACACTACTGGCTGCTGAACTAAAATGTTCTTAACAGCTTGTGGAACATTCTCAATCCACCAATGCAATTCTGATAAGGCTTCCTTTGGCAATTGCATAGGCCTATCAAAATGGCCTGCTCGCTGTATAAGCGCTTGAGTTTTTGCCCTTTGAAGATTTTGGTAATGTAGTGGACCAAACTCTACTGCTGGAAATGCTGCTACCAACTTCCCAATAACCTTAGCAACTTCTCGGATGGAGGGATTAGGTTTGTTAATCAGGCTCTGACACACATTTGTCAAATCAATCACCTTATCCATTGGTAAAGTTACCAACATGGTAACTGAATTAATCACAAACCCCAGATATTCAATGGTTTGGGATGGCTGTAACTTCGATTTTGTTGGATGAATCAGGAACCCCAGCTTTTCAAACAGACTTGTAGTTGCTGAGACTGATTTTTCAGCTGACTCCTGATTAGCATTGACAATTAAAATGTCATCTAGATAAGCCATAACGATGTGTTTTTGTGCCCTTAGCAGTGCAAGTGCTGGCTTCAACAATTTAGTGAACAATCTAGGTGCTGAGCTTAATCCATTAGGTAATGCTTTGTATTGCTACAGCTGTCCCATCCATTTAAACTTTAAATACCTGCGAAAGCGATGATGAATTGGAACTGAATAATATGCATCCTTCAAATCTATTGTAGCCATATAACAACCAGCTGCATTGCAGTGTTGAATGTGTCCATTTTAAAATGTTTATACTGAACAAATGTATTCAATTGTGTGAAATCTAAAATGATTCTACAACCCCCATCTTTCTTTGGTCTGGGGAAAATATTTGACACAAATTGTTGTGGATCCTCTCCTGTTTTCTCAATAACTCCTTTCTCACACAAATTCTTAACCTCCTTGTCAATTTGAATTTTTTCAAGAACAGAAAACACCAAAGTATGATTAGGCTTATTCTGTCCCAGTGGATCCATACCTTCTACAAAATCAATGGTAGATCCTAAAACAGTATCTAATATAACACGATCAGATGTTATACTGTCCCATTCATTATAAAACATTCGGAGTCTACCACCAATCTGAGGTTCGTCCAAACATTCTTCTGTAATAGGATAACGTTTTTGTGCCTCTCCAACCGGACGTAGTGATCTCCTTCTCCTAATAAATGGGTGTACATTCGGCTGTGCTGGTTGGGAATTCTTCCTTTTCATACTCCTGCCTCGGCTCGTTCCAGCTCCAAAATCAAATCCCCTTCTCATTTGACCAGCCCTTCTCTGGCCAAAATTGAAGGGTTTCATAAGGCCAATAGTTTTTGCCTCTTCATCAATTTCTTTAATTTGTTTAGACAGATTTTCTCCAAACAAATAACCAGGAGCTTGAACATTGCTTGACCTGCACAACCCTGAAAATCTTGGATGTAAAAGAGGCCGAATGGCAATCTTCCTCATACAATTTATCTCAAAAAATGAGTTGCAGAATAAAGCCAACATATGCTTCTGAACTTTGGTCATTCCACAACCTTCGACTTGTCTTCCAAAGGCAGTGATGCCAGCCGAAATCAGCTTGAGGATTCTTTGAAATCGTATCTCCTGCGCCCAAATAGCCGGATTCACCGTAGGTACCTTCAGTGAGGTACAATTAATAGGTGTTTTATATAATTCTGCTGTCTCAACCATAACAGCTTCTTGAAGCGGGTGAGAGACCATATAATTAATATTGGCCGCCAGGTTTTCTTCCATGGCCAGGTATAGCAAAACCTTGTGCCACATCAGGCACACCTGGATCAACATATTTGTATTGTGGTGGGTACTCCTGACCGCAATCACCCCTTACAGGGTCTGTCTCATACAGCCCTGGTACTCCTGAAACTTGTTCAAAGGAGACTTCCTCCAGCCCAATCCCGGGCACTGGAGTTTCAAATTCCCAACTCAAACTGGCACCATATTCATGATATGGAACCCCCTCAGGGGCTGCCTGGGAATATTCTGGGTTCTTAGACCCTTGGTTGATTATAGTTTGGAGTGTTTTCTCCATTTGATCCATTCTGAGCCATAAGGCTTTCCTTTCTGGACCTTCCGAATCAGAATCATCAGAAACCTCAGGCCTTTCAGCTTTTCTTTTATATTTTTTAGGCACTGGGTTTGTCTCCAAAGTTTCTGTTTGTGGAGCAACCAAAGGCTCTCTAACGGGTATTTCAACGGCCACCGGTATCAGAACCGCTCCGCAATAATCTCCTGTCCCGACTGTTCTGCACCCCAGGACGCACGTTTTACCCGCGATTTCTTAACTTTCTCCATTTTCTTTTTAACTCCTCCTGGTTTACCCACCAGCCTACGGATTTTTGAAAACACCCTGGAAGGAAAAAATTTCACTTACCTGCGGGCCGTTTCCTTACCGCTGTGTGGAGCTATGCTCTGCAGCTCTTTCCTCTACCGACAGCGACGACGTAATGTCGATCCAGCGCTAGGCGGGGCTTCTTCACGTAGTCACTCACGTGACTCCGAAGTAAAATTGATATTCTGGATGACAAAACAACTGATACAAAAGAGATGTAAGAAAGGCTACATGCATTTAAAGTAGATACTGTATGTCACCTGTTCCAGATGGAAAGTATTCTAGATTACTGACGGAAGGAAATTGTGCAGCTTCGAGCAATACTTTTTCAAACCTCTGTAGGTTCCGGGTAATGCCAGAAAATTGCTAATATACCTCGTTCAAAAAAAAGTTAAATCCGGCAATTAAAGACCAGTTAATATAACTTCAGTGATGGGAAAGGCTCTAGAAACATAAACGGAAACAACATTTGTGTTCACCTGGACAGTTGCAATTGATGAGTTATAAGCAAGCTTCCAAAAGACATTAGATAAAATACTGCACAATAAGCTTGTCAGATAACCAGAATCTTTTCCCAGGATGAAGATGTTAAATACTAGAGGGTATAGCTTAAAGGCATGGAGCAGGGGAATGCAGGGGAAGTTGTGGAAGCAGATACCATAGCAATGTTTTGAAAGCTTTTGGGCAGACGCCTGAACCAGCAGATAATGGATGGATATAAACCATGTGCAGTTTAAAATGGGATAATGGTAGGCACAGATGTTGTGGGCTAAAGGGCCACTTCCGATGTTCGATTTCGTCATCAAGATTAAAGCCTTTGGAATAAAGAGAATGTTGAAGCATGGAGAGTACATGATTTAAGAGAATGAAAGATGTTTTCTCGGATTGGAGAAAAATGTACTGTGATATTTCCTTTGGGGCTGTACTGGGCCCACTGTTTTATCAATATATATGAATGTCTTGGACTTGGGTGTACAGAGAACAATCAAATAATGTTGGTCAGAAGAGGCAGCATTTAGAGAACATGATTCTAAAAGAGGTACAAGAACAGAGAAATCTGATATGCTCATTTCTTGAAAGTAGTTGGGCAGGCTGCAAAAAGGGTCCTGCGTACCCATTGAATAGCCATGATAAACCTTGGTAAATACTACTTCAGCCACAGCTGGAATATTTTCTCCAGTTTGGCACAGTGTTAAGTAAAAATGTAAATGCTTTAGAGAAGGTGAAGAAATTTTACAAAAATAACTTCAGGAGAGATTATTGTTATGTGAATAGACAGAAGAAGCTGGGATTGGCATCCAATGGACAGGCGATTGTGTGGGGATCTTACTGAGGTTTGTAAAGTTATGCAGAATATGGAGAAGCCATCCCATTGGAAGTAGGCTCAAGTTCCAGGAAACTTTGAATGCAGCTGATTGACAAAATAATCAAATGTTAATAAGAACAAGTACTCTATTTTGAAGCAAGTAGTTTTGGGGCCCAATATACTGCTGGGAACAAACGCAAAGGAAAATTTATGAATGAAGAATAAATACCTGAAAAGAAAAAATTAAGGATTTCGGAAAAGGTAGGAATGTGGAACAAACTGGATTGGTTTTACGTGGAGTTGGTATGGACTCAACAAGATGAATTACCCGATCCCATGCTCTATTCATACTATGACCATATTGTGAAAGTCTCCTGGTTATCTCAACAAATTACATGTACAACATTGCTCCCCTATATTCTCACTATTATTTCTTCATTCAATTCAGTTTATTCAACTTTGACATTTGAAATTTCCTTTTGTTTCTAGATTTTTTTTCTGGGCAATGATTCCAGTACATTTTAACTCCTAATGGTCATCTGGCCGGTCTATAGTTCCCTGGTTATCTTGCGTCTCATATCTTAACTGAAGGCATAATAACTCAGCAAACCTCTTACCGCTGCATCGTTTTCTATTGAATTAGTAAACTAATGTAGAAGTGCCTTTGCTTTGCCTGCCCTATATTCTTTCAAAATGCTTGGATACAGTTTGTACAGAGGTTTATTATTATCAATTTTGATTAGTTCCTTCAATACTTTTGTTAGTTTACATTAACTGTGGTTATATGATTTATTTGGCGTGTGTTTAGTTCTAAGTGTTGACTCAGTTCTCAGTGCTTTGTCATATTTTTAGGAAATACTAGACTGAGTGGGACCTGTTGGGTCCCATGTTCACATGGGAGGGCTGGTCACCCGATGCAATATTCCACTTCTCCACCAATTCCAATATTGGTGGCCAGTGGGGGGCTTTCTGGAGCACTGGTATAGGTGTTGTTGGCTGCAGGGACTACTGGTCTCCAGAGGGCTAGTATGGACATTGTGGGCCAAATAGATTATTGGGGTGGCAGCTCAGTCCCTCAAGCCTGATGTGCTGGCAGCTCGCTGGTGGGCTTGCAGTTGACTCACGGCTATTCCTTGAAATTCCATTTCAAGCAAAGTGCAAGGCCACCAAATTCAAATCCATTTTCCTACCATTTCAAGCAGGGTGCACAGCCACCAAATTCAAGTGCAGTTTCTTACCTCTTCGAGCAGTGTGCAAGGCCACAAAATTCAAGTGCAGCTTCATACCACTTCAGGCAGGGTGCAAGGCCACCAAATTCAAGTGCAGTTTCATACCACTTCAAGCAGGGTGAAACCACCATAAAACTAAACAAAACACCACGCTCACAGTTCAGTAGACATTCAGTGTGTTCAGTTGATTCACACCTCAGACAGAGTCATGACCTCTCCCTCCCCCATCTTGCAGAGACTGAGCCACACCCACACTTCCGGGTTTTATAATCCCTCCCCCCTCCAACCAGAGGTTTACTTCATGGCGTGATTGACAGGAGAGAGATTCTCAACATGTTTTAAGCACTAATAACACTTTTATTTTTCATTGATGGGAAGAATCCGCTGCACCTGATGAGCGGAGGGGGACTGAGTAAGATGGCCAAAAATCACAGCCGTAAGTGGTAGCGTTTTATCTAAAATCAATATAGTGCAAACAGGAAGTTGTCAAGTTTAGACAAACAACCATTTGCAGTGCCTTTTTACTTCAACCCAAAACCCCCAAACAACCATTTGCAGTGCCTTTTTACTTTAACCCAAACCCCCCAAACAACCCTTTACAGTGCCTTTTTACTTCAACCCAAAACCCCCAAACAACCCTTTGCAGTGCCTTTTTACTTCAACCCAAACCCCCCCCAAACAACCATTTGCAGTGCCTTTTTACTTCAAACCATATTTTCATTTTCAAACCACATTGAGGACACTCACAGTTGAGTAGACATCTGTTCAGTGTTATTCAGAGCTCTGAGAGACGTGACCGTCTCGCTTCCTCCATCTTGCAGAGACTGAGTGAGGCACACCACTTCCAGGTTTTATAGTCCCTCCCCCCTCCCACCAGCAGAGAGAATGGCAATATCTTTTAAAACATGAATATCTCTCTGATTGTTCATCGATGGGAAAAATCCTCCGGTCCAGTCCGGCAGAGGGGGGCTCTGAGCGAGATGGCCAAAAATGATGGTTGTTAGTGGCGGCGTTCTCTCGGAAATCACATCGCAGTGAGTCAAAAGCGGTCAAGATCTTACTTTTAGTAATATAGATAACTTGATTTTGTTTGAGAAAAATATTAATTTAGTAAATCCATTTAGACTTCATACATGCAGCAAAGTCTTGAGCAGAAGTGATATATCCTTGCACTGATTCTGTAAGCTCCATAGTGAGGCTGCTTTATGATTTGAAATCTGCTGACCTTGGACTTAATGCACATGCAGAACCCCTGCCATGTGTCAGATCTTGACACAGGCTGGCCTTGGCTCTGCTACTATTAAGGAGATATTGAATTTTGTCATCACACTGATCCTTTATTCAAGCATGCCCAGTGAGTGAATCCATCTGTCACATTGTTTCTTTAGGTTTTCTTTTAAGTTAGCTTGTTTTGATAGTTGACTGCTGGAGACCATTCACACATTGCAAGGTGACAAAGACTCTGTCGCACAATCCCTCAAACTGAACAAGTTTGAATAGTCATTTCCTTCCAACGTTGAAACAATTTGAGTTTTTAAACAATTTCTGCTTGCTCTTTTATTCTTCTGGATTTACACCTTCAAATTCTTCTGGATTTACACCAGGCAAATCCATTACCTCTCACAGAAACCAGGGATTACTGAGCAACACACTTTGAAAAACATTTCAGCATTCGAAAAGGGCAATGTAAATTCTAGAAATAAGGAACTGTACATGCTGGTTAATACTCAAAAGGACACAAAGTGATGGATTAACTCAGCCGGTCAGGCAGCATCTCTGGAGAACATGAATAACTGACATTTCGAGTTTGGACCCTTCTACATGGTTGTCATTTATTGTCTGTGGAATTCTATTGATGAAAGAAAAATGTAATTTAATTTCTAATATTCTGTTAACAGATCTCACAAACTTATCTCCTGATAGTCATTCAATATTTCTGCCTTCTCACCATTGTCAGAGTCATACCAGTGCAGAAATGGGTCCTTTGGCTCAACTCGTCCACAATGCCACATCTAACAGGAACATCCATTGTTGAACTCTCGCTGTAACATTTTTAAAAGCCTCCCACTTTACAAAAGTCACATCGCCTGTAAACAGCCCATTCCCCACAACCTTTGCAAGTTAAAATTAGAACGGTACAGCACAAGAACAGCCCACAATGTCTGTGCCGAACATGTCATATACCTATCCAAAAGTCTCTTAATAAGCAAGTTCGGTATACCGACGGTGCATGCCCAGGTCAAAGGTCACTGTGCATAAACAGCCCTGGAAAGCAGTGGAGCATTGAAGCAGCGGACCTTCATTTCTTCCGTTTTTTCCAGCTTTGATTCTTCTAGGTAAGAAAATACTGCCCGTCGGGGAGCGGGGTTGGGCTGGAGTTGGCACTTCTCCACGCAGGCTGTGGGCCTGGGGCCGCTGGTGTTGTCAGTCCGGGGGTGTCGGTTGGCCCTGGAGATATCACTATTCTGCTCATTTCAAGGCAATGGAATTCTTTAGCCAACCCCAGCTCAACTCCCGCCGGGCCGACCAACAGCCCCGGACCGACGACATCAGCGGCCCCAGGCCCACAGCCAGCGCAGAGAAGAAACGGCAACTCCAGCCCAACCCCGCTCCCCGACGGGCCGGGGACCGCCAGCGGCCAACCCCCCCCCCGGCGCCGGCGAAAGCCAAGCACCAGCCAGACACACAAAGCACTGCAGCAATTCAGCCTCCTCTCCGCGCAAGCCCGGCCCGACACCTCCCACCTGCCCTTGAACAGGGACGGGACACCGGGAGGGGACTGGGACGGCCCAGCAGCAACTCAACATACCCAGGCCCGACACCGACCATGGACGAGCACGATCTCGCTCACTCACCAAAGCATAAAGCAATAAAAACTAGAAAATAACCTTGGCTTTTAACAAAGGAACAATAAATAGAACAATTTCATCGTTTGAAAGCAGTATATTCTTACCTCGAAGAATCAAAGCTGGGAATCAAAGCTGGGAAAGTAATGGAAGTCCACTGCTTCCAGGGCTGTTTATGCATAGTGACCTTTGACCTGGGCATGCGCAGTCGGAATACCGAACTCGCTTATTGCCACTGGCGTATTTGCCTCAACCGCCAACTCCTGCAGCCCCTTCCAGGCACTCAAAATTAAACTTACCCAATACATCTCCTTTATACTGTGCCTCTCTCACCTGAGACCTATGCCCTCCAGTAATTGATTTTTCTATCCTGGGGAAAAGGTTTTGACTGTCTACCCTATCTGTGCCTCTCATATTTTTATACACTTCCATCAAGTCACCACAGAGCCACAAGTGGTCCAGAGATAAACATCCAAATACACCCTGCAGCGAATACCCCCAATCCAGGCATCATTCTGGTAAACGTCCTATGCACCCTTTCCAAAACCTTCCTGTAATAGGATGACCAGAACTGCACACAATCCTCCAGTTGCAGTCTATAAGCTCCAGTTGAAGTCCTATAAAGTTATGTCATGACTTTGAGGAAGTAAATAGGTTAGACAAAGGAGAGTCAATGGATGTTGTTTATTTGGATTTTCAGAAAACTTTTGATAAGGTGCCGCACGTGAGGCTGCTAAAGAAGATGAGCCCATGGTATCAGAGAGAAGATACTTGCATAGATTGGCTTAAAGGCAGAAGAAAAGGGGTGGGAACAAAAACAAAAGGGGGGGTTTCTGGTTGGCTGCCAGTGACCTCGGTGTTCTGCATGGAGCTGCTAGTTTTCCCATTTTAATGATTTGGATGAGGGAATTAAAAGCCTTGTGGCAAGTTTGCGAATGAAACGAAGATAGGTGGAAGGGCAGGTGGTGCAGCAAAAGCAGAGATTCTGCAGAAAGACTTGGACAGGTTGGGAGAATGAGCAAATAAGTGGCAGATGAAATACAACATTGCAAAGTGTGTAGTTAGGCATTTTGGTAGTAGGAATACAGGCGCAGACTATTTTCTAAATGGGTGGAGGATTCAGAAATCGTGGGTGCAAAGGGACATGGGAGTGCTGGTGCAGGATTCACAAAAGGTTAATTTCCAATTTGAATCAGTGGTAAGGAAGGCAAATGCAATGTTAGCATTTATTTGGAGTGGACGAGAATACAAAAACATAGTTGTGATGCTGAGGCTTTATAAGGCACAATTCAGACCACATTTGGAGTGTTGTGAACAGTTATGAGTCCCATATCAGTGGAAGGATGTGCTGCAGTTGGAGAGGGTCCAAAAAAGATTTACGAGAATGATCCTGGGGATGATGGGGTTTTTGACGGCACTCGGCCTGTGCTCGCTGGAGTTTAGGAGGATGAGGGGGGGATCTTATTGAAACTTACTGAATAGTGAAAAGCATGGATAGAGTGGATGTTGAGAGGATGTTTCCAAGAGTGCCAGATTCTAGGATCAGAGGGCATAGCCTCAGGATAAAGGGACGTATCTTTGTAAAGGAGATGAGGAGGAATTTATTGTCACAGACGACTGTGGAGACCATCACTGGGTATTTCAAAGGCGGAGATTGACAGATTCCTGATTAGTAAAGGCGTCAACGGTAATGCGGAGATGTAAGGAGATTGGGGTTGAGAGGATAGAATAGATTAGCCATGATTGAAAAGCGGAGTAGACTCGATGGGCCGAATGGCCTAATCCTGATCCTTTGACTTTTGAACATGACTTCTTATACTCAGTGTCCCAACCCATGAAAGCAAGTATACCATCTGCTTTCATTACCATTCAATGTACTTGTATTGCCATGTTCAGGGACTTATCACCTTAGACACCTTCAGATCTCTCTGTACATTAATGTTGTTATGGACCATACCATTAATTGTATATTTTCCCCTTACATAGGACTTGCCCAAGTGCAACACCTCACACTTGCTCGGATTAAACTCCATTTGCCATTTCTCTGTTGATTTCTGTAGCTGATCTGTATACTTTGACAGCCTTCCACATAGTCCACGACCCCAGCAATCTTGGTATCATCTGCAAACTTACGAACCAACCAGTCGATGTTTATGTTCAAGCCATTTACGTATATCACAACAGCAGAGGCTCCAGAACAGATCATTATGGAACCCCACTGGTCAGAGACCTCCAGCCTGAATATTGTCCTTTCACCAGAACCCTCTGTCTTCTATCAGTAAGCCAGTTCTGAATCCATATGACACAGTCACTGTTAATCCCATGCAATTTAATCTTCTGGCTCAGCATACCATGAGGATCTTTATCAAATGCCTTACTAAAATCCTTGTATACTCACCAACACCTTTGTTACCTCCTCACCTCAAAAAGCTTGAACAAGTTATGCATGATCTGCCATGTTCAACCCCATGCTAACTGTCCCCAATTAACACATTTTCTTCCAAATGAGATCAAATCGTATCCTGAGGAATCCTTTCCAATAGCTTCCCTACCACTGATGTGAGGCTTACCAGCCTGCAATTCCCTGGTTTCTACTTCCCTTCTTAAATAAAGGAACAACATTAACTACTCTCCAGTCCTCCGGTACCTTGCCTATGGCTAGAGAAGATGCCACAGTCTTCATCAAGACTCCCACAATCTCCTCTCTTGCCTCAATGAAATGGTACAGATCCTGGGGATTTGCTCTTTGAGAGCTCTTAAAGCTCTTCAAGAACCACAACACCTCCTCTTAATCTCAAACTGCCCTTGCATATTAATAATATCCACACAGATCTCATTGTCGTCCATGTCCTTCTCCTTGGTGAAAACAGATGCAAAATACTCTATTCACATCTCACCTACATTCCCAGACTCCAAGCACAAATTTCCTCTGTTATCCATGAGCGGTCCTATCGCCTTCCTGGTTACCCTCTTGTTTTTAATGTAGGTATAAAAAGTTTTGGGATTTTCTTTAATCCGATTTGCCAAAGCCATTTTGTGGCCCCTTTTTCCCCTTTTAACCACCCTCTTTCCTCCTTTTATATTCCTGAAAAGCCTTCTCTGAGTACATCCTATTAAACCTTGCATGCGTTTCCTTTTTTTTGACCAAATATACAACCTCTGGTCATTAGAGGTTCCCTTACTTTGCCATCTATAACCTTCCTGCTTACTAGAACATGTGGGTTTTGAACTCAGATCAACTGACCTTTAAACAATTCCTACATGTCAAAGAAAGACACAAAAATCTGGAGTAACTCAGCAGGCCAGGGAGCATCTCTGGAGAAAAGGAATAGGTGATGTTTCGGGTCCGGACTCTTCTTCCGACTGAGAGTCAGGGGTGAGGGAAACGAGAGATATGAAAAGGTACAAAGAAACAAATGAATGAAAAGTATGCAAACGGACAAATCAATGCCGCCAAAGATGATTAAGGAAAGGTGGAGGCCACAATAGTCCATTGTTGGCCATGGAGAAGGTGATAGCGAGTGATGGAAACAGTGAAACTGAGCAGGACAACTGTGACGGATCTTTTCCTAGGGTAGGGGAGTCGAAAACTAGAGAACATAGATTTAAGATGTGAGGGGAGTCGAAAACTAGAGAACATAGATTTAAGATGTGAGGGGAAAGTTTTAAGGGTAGCTGAGGGACAACATTTTGCGTATCGCAACATCTCTGCCTGACCGCTGAATTGCTCAAGCATATTGTGACTTTTATCGACATTTCTCCGTTATTTAACCGTATTCATTGTTGAACTTCAGATCTTGGTTGGTATTCTCTCCCACCTATTCCCCACCTTTGAAAAATAACCTCAGGTTTATTCCTGACTTTATGCATTTTCATAATATTCTCTCCCCAGATCTCCCCGAATCCAGTAATATTTGGAAATTTGGTAAATTCTCTCATTGACCTTGCCATTCTTCCCTTCTCAGCTATTTATTTACACTTAACCTTTGCTTTTTTGTATAATGTAAACCTGAAATAACATCAGGATTATGTACACATGAGAATTGTGATTCAGTGCAAGTCATTTTAAATTATAGTAGCAATGTTACAAAATTTTGAGATTTAAAAAATCAAGTCTGCAATTTATCCCAAGCATAAAAAGAAGTTTAATTTGATACCTAATTCACTTTCATATCTTCAATATTAAAAAAAGTTATGGCCATTTCCATACTCAGAAATTAGCATCTTGTTCCCTATTGCTTTTCCATTGACTTAACACAAAAGCTGTGATCAAGGACAGTCAAAAGCCCATAACTTTCTTAAAAATTAAGAGAACTGAATGAAATTTTCAGTTATTATAGATTGAAGCATTCTGAAACAAATATGAAACAATCTTACTTGGATGACCTGAAATTAAAGCATATAATTAGTTAGTTACCTAATTGTAGCTGATTACAAAATTCAATTACTAGATCTAAACATCTATCAATTTTTAAAAAAAAAGGTTAACATTTTTAAAAAGCCTAAGTGTCCAAATAACATTCACACAAGAATTCACAATATTAACATGATTTTTAAATCTCATTGTCATGAATTTATAGGCCAAATTGAAGGAATTTAGTGTTTAATTCCCGTAAATTAATGGCCATTTAAATCAACGCGAGTGGGTTTTTGTGGAACGTGATCGTTTGGAACGTTGCGGTTTGTGGTGAATTTAACCCCAGTTGGCGGGAAAAATACTGCCGGTTCGTATATTTTCTAAGTATTAGAAAATTTTTAGTGTAGAAATAGCCGGGGCTATGACAGAAATATTTCAAATGTCATTAGAAATGGGAATAGTCCCCGAGGATTGGCGTACTGCGCATGTTGTTCCATTGTTTAAAAAGGGTTCTAAGAGTAAACCTAGCAATTATAGACCGGTTAGTTTGACTTCAGTGGTGGGCAAATTAATGGAAAAGATACTTAGAGATAATATATATAAGCATCTGGATAAACAGGGCCTAATTAGGAACAGTCAACATGGATTTATGCCTGGAAGGTCATGTTTGACTAATCTTGAATTTTTTGAAGAGGTTACTAGGGAAATTGACGAGGGTAAAGCAGTGGATGTTGTCTATATGGACTTCAGTAAGGCCTTTGACAAGGTTCCTCATGGAAGGTTGGTTAAGAAGGTTCAACTGTTGAGTATAAATGCAGGAATAGCAAGATGGATTCAACAGTGGCTGAATGGGAGAAGCCAGAGGGTAATGGTGGATGGCTGTTTGTCGGGTTGGGCAGGTGACTAGTGGGGTGCCTCAGGGATCTGTGTTAGGTCCTTTGTTGTTTGTCATGTACATCAATGATCTGGATGAAGGGGTGGTAAATTGGATTAGTAAGTATGCAGATGATACCAAGATAGGGGGTGTTGTGGATAATGAAGAGGATTTCCTAAGTCTACAGAGTGATTTAGGCCAGTTGGAAAAATGGGTTGAAAGATGGCAAATGGAGTTTAATGCTGATAAATGTGAGGTGCTACACCTTGGCAGGACAAATCAAAATAGGACGTACATGGTAAATGGTAGAGAATTGAAGAATACAGTTGAACAGAGGGATCTGGGAATAACCGTGCATAGTTCCTTGAAGGTGCAATTCCATACAGATAGCGTGGTAAAGAAAGCTTTTGGTATGCTAGCCTTTATAAATCAGAGCATTGAGTATAGAAGCTGGGATGTAATGTTAAAATTGTACAAGGCATTGGTGAGACCAAATCTGGAGTATGGTGTACAATTTTGGTCGCCCAATTATAGGAAGGATGTCAACAAAATAGAGAGGGTACAGAGGAGATTTACTAGAATGTTGCCTGGGTTTCAACAGCTAAGTTACAGAGATAGGTTGAATAAGTTAGGTCTTTATTCTCTGGAGCGCAGAAGGTTAAGGGGGGACTTGATAGAGGTCTTTAAAATGATGAGAGGGATAGACAGAGTTGATGTGGACAAGCTTTTCCCTTTGAGAATAGGGAAGATTCAAACAAGAGGACATTACTTTAGAATGAAGGGACAGAAGTTTAGGGGTAACATGAGGGGGAACCTCTTTACTCAGAGAGTGGTAGCAGTGTGGAATGAGCTTCCAGTGGAAGTGGTGGCGGCAGGTTCGTTGGTATCATTTAAAAATAAATTGGATAGGCATATGGATGAGAAGGGTATGGAGGGTTATGGTATGAGTGCAGGCAGGTGGGACTAAGGGAAAAAAGTTGTTCGGCACGGACTTGAAGGGCCGAGATGCCCTGTTTCCATGCTGTAATTGTTATATGGATATATTGTTATAAGTCACATTTTCGCAGCATAAAATTTTGATTAAAGGCTTCCTTCTTTTGCCCCCTACATGAGATCCGTTCCGTTGTCGGCGTTCATGGCTTTAGAAGATGATTTTTAATTCACTCTAGCAATTAGATTATTCAGCGCAGTTTAAAAATAACTCCGTAAAACAAATGTTGGAGCGATTTCTCTTCAGCAACTAAATCCCCTGAGATTAATCGATTTGAATGGTCTGGAGTAAATAGCATTTTAAACCCGCCCCCCTCTCAAAGGCACCAAAGTCGCGCACAAGGGCAGTGGCAGAACTGCAGCGCCGCTAAAGGTAAGTTTTGTAACATACCTAATTATAGATCTCTGCTCTTTTGCACATTTTCTGGCATCTGTGCTCAACTTAAAGTTCTTTCTGCCTTTTGTTTTATATTTTGCTGTAAATCAGATTTTGTATTTCTTTATCTGAAAGCATTTAAAACGTCTGTCGTTACACAATCATTTCAATTATAGATATGTCATGGCAGAATAACTCCTTTAACTGCTTTCTCTGTTGTCTTCCTTAATTGGTGTGCAAGAATATGAGAATAAAGACCCTTGAGCTTGCTCCAACATTCAGTAAGGCCATAGACCTGCTTCAACTCAATTTTCCTGCCTGATTCCAGATCCCTCCATTTGCCTGTTTTCTAACAAAATGTGTTTACCTCAGCCATATAAACACTCAACAACTGAGCATCCACATTCTCCTCGGGAAAGAGAATTCTAAGGATTCACAATGCTTTGAGTGGAAAACTTCTTCTTTCGTGTGGCGTGCACAGCCTAAAGTTGGACAACTTGTTCTATTTGATCTTCCGTCGAGTTGATTGCATTAGTCGAAACAGGGTGGACCACGTGAAGGTTGCAATCTTCCACCCCGAGTGGAAAACAAAACTTCTCTTCATCTCAGTCTAAACCAATTGACTCCTTATCCTCAAGGCCTTCCAACTCCCGTCAAAAGGACTTGAAAGCTGCTGCTTTAGGATACCACCTAAGGAGAGAGGGCAATTTCCTTTGCTTTGGCGAAGAAGTATTCTCAAGAATCAATTGCTCCATGTTATTTTTGTTGTTGATATTATCTTCCATGCTCATAATAAATAAAAATAAGTAATTTAACATGGAGATCATTTTTTGTATCTTTTCTATATAAGTTTTGACGTTCATGTGAATATATTCACATTGGATGATTTTCTCTAACATTTTTACAGTTGATTATTATTTTGTTATATGAACAATAGTTGTGAATGAGCTAGTGTTACAAACTTTTTTTCCTTAGGGTTATTCATTTGGAACGAGACATCAACATGAAGCGACAATTTTTGGAAGATCTAAAATCAAAAGTGAAAGCAAACCAAGAAAGTGCTAACATATATAAAGGATTATTAGAGGAAATGGAAAAAAAGGTAATTGCTCTCACCACATGCTCATTTGAAGTCTTGTACTCAGAGATACAATTTCCTAATTTGAAATTGTCTTGTACATTTCAAATTCCTTTGTCAACAATCATTCGTCACCAGTGAGATGTGGAGTTTAGTTCCCCATCTCCTCTGACTTGCTGGTCTTTATTACATCTCTGAACAAGTGCAGAGTAAAGGCTTTTATTCAGAGCTATCGGAAAATCAGAGGTGGTTTCTTCAGACTACTTTTCATTCCCCAGGAGTTGGTTTAGGCATGAAAACTCCAAAATGCAGAGAAATTATAACCTGAGACAAAAGACGTGTGTAAAAATTAAGCGAAAAATGTTCTGCGGTCTTTTTGAAGAAAACAAGTCATGCTTAATTTACATTTTACAAAACAACCAGTTTATACAGCGAAGAACAGTCTGATGATGCTAACATTCAGTGCTATAATAGTTTTTTTAGTAGAATACTGGAGGAGAATTTCAGCATAGTCATTCAAACCATGCATCTAAGAAACTAGATAGCCATGTTATCCCTGAAGAATTTCTACATCTGTATTTGGATCAGGGAAGACTATAAAAATATCAAGTTCAATATTAATATATTTCATTACTAATGCATGGTGTCTCATAAGCTATAGATCTTTCCTTAAGCTTTAAGCTGCTCTCCTGAAAGACTATATTGCTCTTACCCTATTTAGGCAACAGTATAAGAGAGCTATATGCCCACATGATAGATATTCTATCTTGCCATGATCTGTCTGCATCCTGGATTTCTATCTAAAGTGGTATCAGAATTATATTTAGCTCAGTACTGTCTTTTAACCCTGCCCAATACAAGTCTAGCATTTCATTGATATCAGACAGATACGTTCTGGCTGACTTTTACTCCAGTCTGTGCCTGCAGTCATGACACTCAAACTACACATTGCAATGATAAACCAAGGCATTCTACTGATAAATCATATGCAATCATCCATTCGGAAGCATTTGAAGATACCCGCATCAAAATTGCATTGGATTATCTACACTCATGTGTTCATCACTTTGAATTTGAAACCTTGGCAGTATTTTAGAACAATGTTATTACAGTCCAACTATGAACTTACTTTGATTGATAATGAAAGTGATATTACATACAAGAATAATGGTTTTGCCATAATTGGCAATGATGGCATAATTAATCAATACCAATTGCAATCTTCCAGTTGACTATAAATTTCAAGGAATGTTTTCTCAGTGATTGTCAGACTGATCTCCGAGATAATCTTTCCTTGAAATCACTATCCTTGATTTCCCTTTGACTTTGTTTACGACAACTTTCAGTATTTGCTGTGCCGCCTTCTTGATTTCTTGTGTGCCATACACTTGATTGCCCTAAATCTTCTTGGGTAGGATAATAACATATAAACCAGTGGCCAGTACTTTGAATGGTGATGCAGAGAAATGTAAATAAAGCAGCTGCTTAAATATTAAATGTCAGGTCAGTTATATTTGTTTTTATAAAGGTGATCAAACTGACTGAAGAAAGTTCCACCAGGAAAGCATTTGCAGAGTCACTGAAGCAAAGACTTAATGTTGCAACAAAAGAGAGGTTAGCTTATCAGGAGATGCACCGTAAAACCACCGGAGAATTGGATAGAAAGGTAAGACTATCGATCAAAGTTCTGACTGTAAGATTTAGGAAAAAGAGTGTTTTCTTTAAAGATATTATTTATACACCTGAATTTAGAGTAAAATAGTTATATTCAAATCTTTGATGTAAAATATTGTTTGTAAATATATAATATAATAAGTCAGATATAATTAGTGTTATAATAATTTAATGTTTGTACACACGTGGTACATATTCGATAAAGAACTGTAAACTAAGACAAAGGCTTGGAAACACTCAGTAGGTCAGGCATCATCTGTACAGAAAGAAACAGTTAATATTTTTTTATTTACCTTTAGAACTGATCATTTCAGAAATGAGAAGGGTTTGACAAAGGGAAATGCAAGTCTAAATTAATTATCTGAAATTACAAAAGGAGTGTGGAAGGAACGCTAGAATTCTGACATTATTGAAGAAATTAGTATTCACTACCAACCTATAGCCAGCTAATATTTTACACTCTCCACGTAGTTAATTAAAGTAAGATCACCAAATGCTGTACGGGAATCTAGGCAGGGTTCCGAATCCATCTTCCAGCTGCAATCTTCCAATTGCAGAGAGTTGTGGACGCAGCTCAGACCATCATGCAAACCGACCTCCCTTCCATCAACTCCATCCACACGTCACGCTCCCTTGGCATGCTCACCAGCATAACCAAGGACCAGTTTCACCTTAGTCACTCCCTCTTCTCCCATCAGGCAAGAGGTACAGAAGTTTGATTACGCAGACCAACAGATTCAGGGAAAGTTTCTTCCCAATGTTATCAGGCAACTGAACTGTCCGCTCACAAGCTGGTGTGTGGTCCTGATCTCCCATCTACCTCACTGGAGACCTTTAAACTATCTTTAATCAGATTTTATCGGACTTTATCTTACACTAATTGTTCTATCCTTTATCTGCACATTGTGGACGTCTTGAATGTATTTTCTTTGACTGGATAGCACGCAACAAACTTTTTTTTTACTGTACCTCGGTACTGATGACAATAATAAATTAAACTAAACCAACACCCCTGAAGGATCCTGACCCGAACCGTCACCAATACAGGTTCTCCAGAGGTGTTGCCTGACCCGCTGAGTTACTCAAGCACTTTGTAACCACATTGTCCATCACTGCCAATCCTTTAGATTTCTGCTGGCCCTGTCATATTTTATTAACAGGGTACATATACACAGTGGCTCCCAATAAAGTTGATGGTCCTTTGAGGGCAGACTCAATTGAATCTGATCCCTAAGCAAAATCAGCGACAGAATTCAAGCACATAATTCAAGCGATAGAATTCAAGCACATGATGTGCAGCATGGTTTGGTGTAATCTACTGAAGGTGAACTTGTTCACCGTCACAAGTTCACCTGCAGTTGATTACAGCAAACCATGCTGCACATCACGTGTCTTCACTGTGTACTTTGCATCCAAAATGTATTCTTTGCATTTTGGAGACAGAGTACAATGTGCAGGCCAACTTTATAGCACATTTAGCACTGTCAACAGGCAATGAAAATCCAGGCAAGCATACCTTTGTCTTGAGTATGCATTATCACATTATGCATGATCAGTGTATCTGAAATGATTGAAAAAAGTAAAATTTGTCTTCAGTATGCCATTTACCACTCATTCTGCTTCCACTTCCAAGGTACTACAAGCTCTTAAGTTCCCCTTCTTTCCCAAGCAAGTCACCTGAAGTGGATGATATGAATTAATTAGGGAAATGTACATGTACTTCAAAATGAAGACGTTTACAAACCTATTGACTGGAATGGGACTAAATGAATAGCTGTTTTCAGTGACCCAGCATAGAGATAGTGGACCAATTGGCCTCCTTTTATCTTGTACATTATATACATTTCAGGAATTCATCATCTGTTACATGTTAAACTACAGTGAAATTTGTAGGTTAAATTAGTCTTTATATATTTTAGGAGTGACAGCACATCTTTTTGAGTGTACGAAGAAACATGCTCCCCACTAAAATCTGTTATATGCTAAATTTTCCAATTCTATTAGGACATAATGCTATTTTCCATTTGAAGGCATCTTGATTTTTAATCCCGTTGCTTGCATTTGTGTCATTCTATTTTTTCCCACATTTCTTTAGCAGTGACTTACTTCCTTTTGTGCCATTTGCATGAAAGATATAGTTGGACAAGTACCTGTCTTTTGCCAGAATTGGAAGGGTTAACATTTATCTTCTCTGTGTCACAATGTTACGCACTTGTCAGGAATATTTGAGGGTCTGTTGCTCCCCTATGCAAACTATGATCAAGTCACCATGCAGTTTGCTTACTGTTGCAACAGATCCCCAGCAGACGTCATCTCCCTAGTCGCCATAATCAAATGCAGTTGACATTATAAAACACTTGTCCCTTCCTGGTCATTCCTTCTCCTCTCTGTTCATTGAAACTGATGCACTACAATGCAGAGAATTATATTGTGCACTCTGTATCTTCCCTTTTACTCTGTCTATGGTACTTGAATTTGATTTGATTGCATTTATGTATGGTAAATCTGATCTATTTAGATTGCATGAAAACAAAGCTTTTCACTGTACATGTGATAATAATAAACCTAAACTTAACATAAACTTAAACCAGCAATAATAACTGCCTCCTGTTGTTAGTGCCATTGCTGCTGTTATGAAATTTCCACCAACATCTCCTATTTCAGATCTAAGTTAATAAATGTATTGACATAAGTATTAAAATCCCAATTATGCAAGCACAATGGGATTGCTTGCACAATGGGATATTTTTGCTAATATTAAAAAGGTATATTCTCATAATTTATTATTAAAGAACCCTAATTTAGTTTATTTAAAACTAAAGGGTGAAAATAGCAAACTGAAGCCCCTCCGAGCAAATTCTCTTAATATTTTTGTTCTTGGAAGCATTTGCAAAGTGGGATGTCACTTCCTCATAAAGTGAAATCTACATTGATAGCATATTTGAACAATATCACTTTAGTTAAATGTCATTGTACTTAATAATTTTTACCATTAATTTTAGAATCATAAACTGCATGACCTCAAAACGAAAGTGGTTGAGGCAGAATCCGCAATGGCAGAACTGGAGACAACAGCTTCACAACAGATGCACGGGCTGGCAATGCAGAGTGAACAGGCTCTGGAAACCGTTCAAAAGAAATTGACTCTTGCTAATGGAAGAGTGGAAGAATTTGTATCATTTGTTAAGGTAAGCTTTGCTAATTTTCTCTGAATTTGTAGTCGATGTGTAATGCCAGTTAAATGCATAGTTGTTACTTTCCTATTAATTTTACAATGGTAAACTTTTAAAATTGAAACAGTGTTTGAAATATCTGAAAATATTTAGAAATTTAGAATTGATCAAAGAATATTTCTTGCAATCTCCTGAGAGAGTGAGAAACAATCACATAGATAGGTGAATTTGATTAGTTATTTAACATGATGTAGATGCCATGCCAAGTGGTTTAGCAAATAATTCATTTCTTGGCAGCTTTGTGCTGTTTGCAGCACCATGAATCCGTGGTTCGGCTGTGATGCAAATGTAGCATTAGGTGCAGATAAGATGCCTGCAACTAATCCCCGGGGTTCTTAAAACAGTAAAACTACCACTAGGTTCTAGATTTGTGATGAAACATATTTGGACTGTTGAACCCAAGTAAAAGTAAGTAGCCCATGGTTGTTCATTTAGAGATTTTATTTAATAGTTTTATCCCAATTGTATTGTTATCATTCCAATAGAGTGTACATGGAAAGTAATTTGCAGTTTCATTCTGCATTGGAACTACCCCGATTACCGCTGCTGTTTATTTTAATAACTGACATGCCTCTAACTTAAATCTAATATTGAAACATTCTCAACAGAATGACACTGATGGACCATATAATATTTCAAATATATTGCCAAAATTATACAATTTGTAATTTGAATTAAAGGGATTTTTTGTAAGATAACAAGAAACATGTATTATCATGGGAATAAAGCTATTATTTCATTTTGTAATGTTTCATAGCAACAAATGTTGATAGTTTGTTGTCATTAGAATAAAGTATCCATCCCCAAAGCCTTTTAATCACATTGATTGTTCCCTTCCATTCACTGAGACAGAGGAAGATCAGTGACTGGAGTGCAGTTCACTTCAGTAGCCACCCTTCATATTTATTTCTGTTTTAAAAGCATACTTCCGAGTATCCCAAAACCATGCTCCCATTAATACATTTGTCAATTGAAAATAAGTCACAAGTTGATGCTTTGTAGAATATGAAGCCAGAGCAATTGTTTGAGTTTATATTAGAAAAAAATGAATATTATCTATTAATGCATTAAATGTGTAATGGATAGACCGAATGCTCAGGACTGTTTTATCTTCTCAAATATTGATCATGACTGGGATTTCTTAACAGTGCTCCAAGCTTTCAGTTCTCATAGCTTGACTGCCACTGGTTCACTGTTAATGTCTTATTTTTAACTGGTAGTATTAGCAGTCATTTAAGATTTCTCTATGCAACGGTGGTCAGAAGTAGGGAAGGGTTGCTGAGAGGAAACCAGCTAGGAGAGCAAATTAATCAGTCCATCTGTATTTCTGCTGTTTTTATCATCAATATGAGTTGATAAACATCAAGAAATTACTTTACTATGATGCTTTTCAGTAGAAGTCTGAGATAAATTCAGTTAATCTCCATCAGGATTACTTAGCACCTGGGATTTGGACAAATTGAATCTCTGTGCACACAACATTGAATTGTGGCAGTGAATATCTATTAAGTGGTAAACAGAATAATAGGCTTGGGTGCCTGTTAATGAACAGGATGGCTTAGATCTTGCTGTTTGGGGACATTCTGTTTTGTTTATATGTAAACCAGGGATTATTCGGAATGTAGCTACATTTATATCTTATTTGCAGACGAAGAAGCAGATTCATAAAACTAGGTCAAAATGCAAATGATTAGGAATAAAGAATAAGAACTTTTATTTCAACCTGACAATACAACTGCTTTAATGATACAGATCTGTATAAAGTTATCTTAAGAGTGAATGTGTATTAGGGAAATTCAAATAAATATTTTACAGAAATATACAGAGTCACAGAGGTCATAGCATGGAAGAAAACCATTCAGCATCATAGTTGCCGATAATTACGCATAGCCCTGAAATATCTTTCCTTTCAGGTACCTGTCCAGCTCTCTTTTGAATGTCATGATTGAATCTGCTTCCACTACTGGAATTGCATTCTAGATTCAAACCATTTGCTGCTTAAAAATGGTGTTCCTCCTACACTGTATTACTCTTGGTTCTTTCGACAATCCTTTTCATTCTTTGTCCCTTTGTTTGTGGCCCCCACTGCCAATGAGAACTGATTCTGCATCCAGATCCTTTAAAATTTTAAATACCTCTTTCAGATCACCTCTCAACCACTTTTGTACCGAGAAAAATTCCAGCTTCTCCATTCCCGGAAATTAAAGTACATTATCACTGGAAGTATTTTAGTAAATCTCTTCAACCTTTCCAAGATCTTAACATCTTTTGGATGTGTAGGAAGGAACTGCTGATGCTGGTATAAACCAAGGATAGACACATAAAGCTGGAGTATCTCAGTGGGACAGGCAGCATCTCTGGAAAGAAGAAATGGGTGATGTTTCGGGTCAAGACTGAAGAAGGGTCTCGAACCAAAACGCCACCCATTCCTTCTCTCCAGAGATGCTGCCTGTCCCGCTGAGTTACTCCATCTTTTTGTGACTATCATCTTTTGGATGTGGTGCTTGGAAGTGAACACAGTCATGGCTGAACCTGTGTTGTATAAAGATTAATTGCAATTTATTTGCTCTGTACTTCATGCGTCTGTTATAAAGCCCATGATTCCAAATCCTTGCTTCATCACTTTTTAATCCTGCCTTGTCACTTTCAAAGAATTATGCACATATGCCCCGAAATGTGACTGGTATTGTACCCTATTTAGAATTATGCCTTCTAATTTATGTGGCACCTTTTTCACGATGAAACGTTTGACTTCATATTTGCTATATTAAATTTATTAAGTTGCCATCTTGTTTGTTCATTCCACCATCTTAGCACTTATGTGCAGTTACAAAGCATACATTAAGTAAAACGGTTCTTAGACAGTCGACCAAGGAACACTTCTATTCTATATCTGTTGGCTCTGAGATGCCTGATAGGGCAGCAGTGTAGGTCATTTGAAAGATGGTAAATTTATTTTATCGTTTTCCCTGGGCTTCCATATGCTCCAGATGAAAATGAATTTACAAGAATACAAGAATGATTCCAGGAATGAGTGGGTTAACATCTGAAGAGCATTTGACGGCACTGGGCTTGTACTCGCTGGAGTTTAGATGAGTGAGGAGGGACATAATTGAAACGTACCGAATAGTGAAAGGATTAGATAGAGTGGAGAGGATGTTTCCAATAGTGGGAGAGTATAGGACTAGAGGTCAGCCTCAGAATTAAAGGAGCTTCGTTTAGGAAGTAGATGAGGAGGAATTTTGTTAGTCAGTGGGTGGTGAATCTGTGGCATTCTTTGCCACAGAAGGCTGTGGAGGCCAAATAAATGGATATTTTCAAGGCAGAGATAGATAGATTCTTGATTAGTATGGGTGTCAGGGGTTATGGGGAGAAGGCAGTAGAATGGGGTTAGGAAGGAGAGATAGATCAGCCATGATTGAAGGTGGAGTAGACATGATGGGCCGAATTGTCTAATTCTGCTCCTATCACATGACCTAATGGCCTTATGAAAATATTCACTTCTCTGTGCCATCCTGAATATCCTTTCTCTGTCCAAGTCATCATAGACTATGAATTACCGCATGTCAGTGAGATGTTATATTTTATCACTGAGGCTTGAGGGCATCTTTGGTTTATCTGTGCTTCTGGTACTGTCTTGCTGTGGTAGAACTCAGAGTAGGTTGCCTGTTTTGGACATCTAATGTTAAATGTGGCTCTTGGTCTCCAGAGATAATGATGAGATGTGGGCTTGCAAGATATATAAAGTGAACCTCTATTAATACAAGTTAATGTTGTGCAGCAGGGGTAGTTTGGTAGTGGTTCTTTGCTTTTGGATGTTTTGTTTAAGACCCAGTCCCTCATATACTTCTGAGTATGAGTCAGCCACAACTTGGAGTAAGGCCTCCAAAGGATCACACACAATCATTAACTAGGATCGAAGTGACTTGGTTCTGGAGTGAAGGCAATATAGTTTGAACTTATGTCGTTGATTAACTTCAGCCCAGTTCCTAATATCAATTTTTATTTCGAGGTCACGTGAAGTCGCGTCGAAGCTGCCAGCTGAGGTCGGTTCAGCAAGCGCTGTAGAGCAGCAACCACTGGGAAGGAGAAGCTGACGGCTTTAAATTGAGGCTCAGCAGGAGCTGGCGGTTTATAATAGCGGCTGCCGCTCGGCCACGTCAGTGACTACCATGACAGAATGGGGCTCCACTGGACCAGGCGGCTGTTCGGAGCATCTGACGGGCAATGCCTGTACAGATTGATGCTCTGAAAGGGAGTCAGCCAGAGGACTGAGGAGGCAACATCTGGTTCAGGGTTGCGTTCTATTTCTTCCCCTAAGAAACTCCGTTGAGGCTTCAGAAGGGAGCAAGGAGCTCCTAGCTCAGGAGGCATGTACAGGCTGTGTCTGTTAGACGCATATGGTAGCAACACCTGGTTCAGGGTTGCATCATGATATTTTCCACTCAGAAGAGTGGAGTGTTGGAGATTCTTACATAAGTGACTCCAACTATGTGGATATCGATAAGGAAATCGAATCCCTGAACTAATGGGGGAATATGCTTCATTTTAATCATGTGAACAAAATATGCTCCGTGCACCGGAGGCATTAACAGGTGGCTCCAGCCAAATGCCGGTGGCAACACCTGGCTCAGGGTTGCAGTATTCCTCCCACTCTGACGAGTGGAGTATTGGAGAATTTACAGAGGTGACTCCGATTATGGGAATATTAACAGGATAGCTCAATCCCATGATTTATCGATGATATGCAGGAGCTACCGGCTCTTGTCACGTATTTGCCATCCCTTTGGGGATAGGAGATTCACTGGAGGAAGATCTGGCTAAAAGTATCCGGGACATATGCCAGTCCACATAAACTGCCAGACTTTTTGGATGTTCCATACGTCAATTCTATCAGTTGAGATATCCCAGTGATGATATGCAGGCAAAGAATTATGTAAGCAAGTCCAAAATCCGCTCTGGAGTCATTACGGACTTTTGCAAGTCAGAAGATGGGTCTCATCTCTCGGAAGTGCAGAAAGCTGTATTAACACTTCTCTGCAATATGCAGTTGGGGCTGTTGCCTTCGCAAAATGCTACAAGTCGTGAGATAATTCCCAAATTGGCTCATTTTTTACAGGGCCAGTAATGTGCAGCCGGCATAGTATCTCTTCAGAGAGGACTTATGTAGCAAGTGAAGACTTCCAGGGATTAGGCGGCTGCAGGAGTGGAGTACCATCCTATGTGGGTAAGCTCCGTTATCCCAGCGGGTTTTCTCCCTGTATTCATAGGAGCAGGAAGCGCCGTTGAAGCCCTAGAAAGGAGCAGTCGGGAGTCACTAGCTGGCCTCGCAAGAACAGCTTGTTGAACAGCTTGCAGTATTGCCTTAAGGCCAGTACAGCCGGCCTTAAGCCGATTGGACCAATTACTCCCAATTGGGCCCCGCGCCTAAGGGGGCCCCGTGCCAGAGTAATCTACTCTTGGCTCGGGTAGATCTACCCCTGGTGGAGGCGAGGGAGAGGGGTGGAGGGGGAAGAAAGGGTTAGAAGGGGAAGGGGTGTGAGGGGGAATGGAGAAGGGGGAGAGGGGGAGGTGGGTCGTTCCCTCACGATCCTGGAGCGGCGCTCCCGCCCCTCCAGTCTCCGTGCTTCACGCACACAGCCCTGCCCCCCCCCTCCCCCGCTCCCCGGGAAGACGCGGTGAACAGGGAGGGCCGGGCCGGGGGATGGAGCAACGTTTACTAACCTTGGCCTCAGCTCACACCCGTCCGCCCGGACCCTGGCATCCGCTCCTGCCACCGACCCTCTCCCTCTCTTCTCTCCTTCCCTTCTCTCCCTCCCTCCCTCCTTCCCTCCCTCCCTTCTCTCCTTTCCTCCCCTCCTTCCCTCCATCCCTTCTTTCTCTCCTTCCCACCCTCACTACTTTCTCTACTTTCCTCACTCCCTTCTCTCCTTCCTCCCTTCTCTCCTTCCCTGCCACACACACACACACATAATGCAGAGACAACTAACACACACATCACTCACAGACAACTAACATACACACACAACTAAGTTAGGATGGAGTAGAAGCCAAAAGGGTAGGATGGGGCTGAAACCCAAAATCTTTCACCAATAGTTATTGGTTTTCCAGGATCTAGTTAATTTTTTTTTTTTTTCATTTCAGTCACTAAAACAAGTGGTATTGTAACTATGTACTTTTCAGAGGTGATCGACAAATTTTGTTTATTACTTATAGGCTTATATGTATGCCATTTTATATTAAAATGTAGCTTAGATCTGTTTGGTCCATTAACTTGCAGGCAATTTCTAAGCGCACATTTTGATTACTTTCCGTACTACCATAGAGATATAAAGTCTATAATAGACTTTATTTGTATTTCTATGATTCTACAGACCTTGGCTGGGAACCTGGGGCTCACAAAAATTGTTCCCAATTGAGCCCCGCACCTCCTAAGGCCGGCCCTGATGGCAGGCGTGACCTGCCCAGTGAACCCGCTGAGGCTCCAAAGGAGCAGCCTGTTGATCCAGGCTGGGAGAAGCTGGCAGCTCGATCTTCACAGTCAACTCCAGCAAAGGCTCCAGTAAGGCAGAAGGCCGCAGGAGTTGCCTTTCGAGGCAGGCTCGGAATTATGGCAGTAGTTGCCTTTCGAGGCAGGCTCGGAATTATGGCAGGCATGGCCTGTTCAGTGTGCTCCACTAAGGCTCCAATGGAGCAGAAGGATTGAAGGAGTGGCGTGTCAAACCAGGCTGGGGATACCTGGTAGCGTGACCTGCACTGTAAGGCTCTAGAGAGGCTGTAGGCTGAAGAAGTAGTCTGTCCCATTGGGCTCCGGAATGCTGGCAGGCGTGCCTTGCACAGCAATATCGCCCGTGAGCTCCGGAAACGAGCTGTTTGACAAACGTGGGGCTGACGATGTGGTCAGATGGGTCTGCAATGGAACTTCGCTGAAGCTCCAACAAGCAGGTCGACCTGGTCTCAGAGACGCTGGCAGGTAAGGTCTCTTTATTAACTGCCGTAAACTCCGAAATGGAGCAGTCTGTCGCCCAGGTTTGGATTCACTGGCAGCATGAGCTGTCTAGTACTTTTCACTGTCTCTGGAGATATCAGGTTGATGCAGAGACGTTGGTAGGGTGCCTTGCATAGCAACCTCTGTAAGCTCGAAGTTGGAACTGGCTGGTCATATGAATCATATTGACCAGGGAAGCTCTGCCTCAACATCTGTGATTGAGGTCATCAAGCTGCTCAGTAGAGTGAGGTAGTTTGAGGTTTCCCTCAACACATGTTTAATTCTTTCAGCTCAGTTAGTAGAGTTGCCAGTTCGTTGGAAACTTCATTGCCATCCTCTCTAGGATAGGTAGCTACCAGCAAAAAGCCAGTCTGGCATGTAGCATTTTTTATCTGACCTGCAGGTTCATGTTGTGAATAAAAAATATATATACAATAATCTGTAGGCTCTCAATACCAGTATTCCGGATTGAGTGGCTGGTCGAAGGCAGAGTGTTGTGCACACTGGCGACTGAGAGGTGGGTTCAGTCAGAGTAATGCGGAGCAACTCCTGGTTCAGGGTTGCATTATGCTATTTTCCATTCTGAGGAAGAAGGCTGAGGTTACGTGGTGACTCAAGAGTTGACAGGGAACGTGTATTCCCACATCAACTGGATGGTGTGTTCAGCTCTAGTCATCCAGATCTGATTATATGTTATGAGCAAAATAAATAAATAAATAAATAAATAAATAAGTAGATACGTGCATCTTCCACAGCAAGAGAAGCCAAAAGTTTCCTCCGTATGGTCAATAAAGGGAATGATGGTTATCCAAATGGATACAGAGATTCACATTGCAGTGACCCCTACAGCCTGTCTGTCTTTTTTTTATTTTTTGTCTAGTTAAATGTAGTTGTTCGTGTTTTTTTTTTGTACTGTTTCTAACTGTGTATATGTGGAGGGTGGGGGGGGGGGGCGGAGGGAGGGGAAAACTTTTAAAATCTCTTCCCTGCACGGGAGACCCGACCTTTTCCCTGTCGGGTCTCCGTTGTCGTTGGGGCCTAGTACCGTGGAGCGGCCTCCGACCAGGACGACGTGGGGGCTCCAGTCACGGAGCCTGCGGAGCTGCGGACTTACCATCGTGAGGCTGGCCGGCCTCGGAGCATGGAGAGCGGTGGTGGCTCGCTGCTGCGGCCCGACACCGGAGCTCCAACTCCAGCTCCAGCTGCAGATTACTGCCGGTGGACTGTTGGGATATCGGGAGCTCACGGGTCCGGGTGGGAGTACTTTCCGGAGCTCCCGCAACGCAACATCTCAGGCCCGTGTCACGGGGTTGGAACGACTCGGAGAGGGGCCGTGCATCGCCCGGTGCGGCTTTAATGGCCGCGGGACATTCCAGCGCCCACCGGGGGCTCCAACTTTGTGACTTTTGGGCCTAGAGCGGGGCCGTACATCGCCAGGCGCGGCCTCAATGGCCGTGGGACTTAGAATCGCCCGCCTGGGGCTTCGACATCGGGAGAGAAATTGTACGGGGGAGAGAGAAGACTTTGCCTTCCATCACAGTGAGGAGGAGACTGTGATGGATGTTTGTGTTAATTGAATTGTTTGTATGTTTTGTAGGAATTGTTTAGTTTGTATGGCTGTAGAAACGGAGTTTCGTTTGAGCCTCTCTGAGGTTTGAATGACAAGTAATAAAATCTAATCTAATCTAAATCTAATCCACCAGATCGGGGGTGTTATCATGTATACAGGTACACTGAGCTTGTGAGTACCTATGCGATGAAGGATACTTTCTTCATTGTTAATTAATAGTTTTCAGGAGATTGTTGGTGGATTATTAGCAGCCAATAGTATGGATATTCCCATTTGTCCATCTTCTTGCAACAGCAGGAGGTTTACAGAGTGCACTTTCAGAAGTTATAAAATGTTGGTTGAATATGCCTGGATGATTGCAAATAGAATTCTGCACAGTGTTGCATGAGTCTAACTCAAAGCCAATTGGGACTATGGTCCAATTAAAAGCAATGGCCATGTATGCAAGTTAGCATCATGTTGTTAATAACCCATGTCTTCACGTAATCCCTCACTTCAACTTCTCATAAAATATAGATCAAACTTCAAACAGTAAGTTCTTGTTTAATCTTTCTATTTCTACTAACATACGTCCACACTTCTCTCTTATATGAAAACATCTTCTCTGGTTCCTTAAGTTGATCCGTTTTCCATCCTTCTTGTTCTTGCCCCTTTAATTATATGGGTTTCATGTGGCTCTTCATTGAATACCATTGAACACCTTTTGTAAGTGCACATACACACAAAGTACTGTGTTACCTTCATCAACCCTTTTATTATTTTATTCAAAAGAATTATCGTCAAAATTCCATGCTGGCTTTTCTCTGAAATGTAAGAGGCTGAGGTGTGACTATATAGAGGTTCATAAAGTAATTTGTGGCATTGATAAGGTGAATAGCCACAGTCTTCTTCCCCAATGTAGAAGAAGCTGCTGGTGGCCTTCTAACGGGCGACCATTGAGAGTCTACTGACATATTGCATGTCAGTGTGGTATGCAGGCTGCTCTGCTGCAGATGAGGAAGCACTCCAGAGAGTGGTAAAAACAGCGGAGAGAATCATCGGCTGCCCACTGCCCTCTCTGGAGGACATTGCCACCTCGCGCTATCTCAGCAGAGCCACTAAAATCATCAAAGACTCCACACACCCCGGTCATCACCTTTTTGAACTGTTGCCCTGTGGCAGGCGTTACAGGTCAGCCAAGACACGCACCTCCAGACTCAGAGACAGTTTCTTCCCCAAAGCAATCTTCACACTCAACATGAAAAAACACTGAATATTATTCACGCTGCACTCTTCCATGCTGCTACCCACCTTGAATTTTACTATCACCATGTACAGTACTGATTACTTACTTATTTTAATACCTAGTTTTTAACATTGTTTTTAAATTGTGTCCTGTGTTTTTAGGTTTGTATATTATGCACCAATGGAATGGCAATAACAATTTCATTATATGCAGTGCTTACAACGACAAATAGAGGCATTTCATTTAATTTTACTTCGGAGTTACGTGAGTGACTATGTGAAGAAGCCCCGCCAGGCGCATGTTCGGCATTACGTCGACGCATGTGGCACCGACAGGGTGGAGAGCGTTGCTCCCACCAGCGGTAAGTTTAACCCGCAGGTAAGTCAGTGTTGAACTTCTTGCGAGTGTTTTTTAAACTTTGTAAGTCTGCAGAGCCAGCTAGAGTGTTTATGTATTTTGGAAAAAAAATGTAAAACTCTGTAAATCTGGCATGAAACTAGGGAGCCAGCTAGAGTATATGTATTTTTAAACTGCGGTAATTGAATGGAATGCGCTGAAACCACAGTTTCCGATTTAGATCGGATCGGGAGATAAGGCTGATTTAAAAACCAGTTCCCGCTATTTACCGCTATTTAGATCGGGTTTGGAGATAACGGCTGCGCTAAATGCCGGCTCCAAATACCCACAATTGTAAAATAAAGTCTGCTCTGTATATATGTATACCAGCTGAAGTTTTCCTTTATGGAAATATATATAACCCTGTGTGATACTGAGGTTAATACAAATATTCTGCAAGCAGAATGTGCCTCTCAGAATTATAATTTTAAACATATATGATTTATGCACAAATACAAAACAGTAAAGAAAGTAACTCTCCTCCAAGGGAGGACAAGAATGAGGGGAAGGCTGGAAATGGAGAAAATGCTCCACACTTGACTTAGTCAAGGGTTCTAAGACCCATGTATATCTTCCTGTAAGGCAAGCTCCAAAGGAGTTTCCATACGCTGAGTATGGTGCCTATGAAAATGGAATTCTGATTCTCTAGTACCTTGGTTAGGTCTGGATGAGGTCCCCAGAGCAAGATAAAATGCTCAAAACTCTAATCAGTCAAGGGTTCTAAAGACCCATGAGATTCTAAGACAGGTTCCGTGGGAGTTTCCATACACTAAGTATGGTGTCTATAAAGAATGAGAATCTCATTCACCAGTGCCTTGCATAGGTCTGGATGAAGTCCTTAGAGCAAGATAAAATGCTCAAAACTCTAAACAATTAAGGGTTTTAAGACCCATGAGATTCTAAGGCAGGCTCCGAAGGAGTTTCCATACAATGAGTATGGTGCCAATGAAGAATGAGAATCTCATTCACCAGTGCCTTGCATAGGTCTGGATGAAGTCTCCCTAGAGCAAGACTCGGGAGTACCAGGGCGGTATGAAACTGACCCTGAAGCTGGTGTCCCTACTTATGTGTATACACCAGAGCACAATAGAAATATTCCGGGTGTTCCCGATGTAGCACCAAGTTTTGCTATATCGGTATGGACTGGTGAGGCTATGGAAGAACCTGGCGGCCAACATTATTTGGTTTCTCACCTACTCCAAGATACTGTTATGACTGAAACAGTAAATAATATATAAAAATATATAAAACACCCGTCTATTGTGCCTCGCTCAGGGTGCCAACAGTAACTCAGTAAGTAGGCACCCATGAGTCAATGATGCGAGGACAGGAAATGTGTTCCAGTATGTCCTCTAGCTGATATTCAGTTGGCATCATTGTATTTGGGGAAGACATACATGGGTCGATAATGTCCAATACTTTTAAGACATGCTTGCGTTACTCTGCAATGCATATTCAAACCCAATTGTATGATGCAAATTGCCATTTGGCTAACATTATACCCAAAAAATGCAGGATTATGTGGGCAAGCTATAACCAGATTTATGATTGATGAATACGAACCCCTATATTAAGAAGAAGGAGATCTTCTGGTTCGTTTACGGAAGTACAGAAACGTTATTCCATTACACATGGAATTTCTGGGGAAACAACCTCTGGTTGGTTAAGATTACAATGGTTTTGTAATTCTGCATTAAATCTGATGGGTTTGGTGTTTGAATGTACCAGGAACTCGTCAGGTAGAGATAATATATCCCAGACACAAGTACGGGGGTTGTAGCATCATTCTAGGACTCACAAACTTAAATTTATAGTTCAGTATAAACATTTAAAAAAGTACACTTCAGCACTATAACGAAGTTGTTATCATAAGGCTGCTATGTGGCTATTTTTTAGACTTTAAAAAGATGCCTTATTATTGTGGTACTTCAATTAATTGGATGGGTCAGCTGAAGGAATTACCTAATGGGTTAAATTCGGCCCTCAGATTGCTCACACAATTATTGAAACCAGCACTGGTGTTAACGAGGGCTCAGAATCGCATTGTAATGACTTATCTAGAGGATATGTTAATTGTAAATGGGAGACAGCTGAAGAACTGAGTTCAGCAACCATAAGCCTATTGAAAGGCTAAGGTTCTGTACATCCAAACAACATGTAAGTTACAGGCATCCCAAACAATTGATTATTTGGGGTTTGTCTTTAATACAGTTGATATGTGAGTACCTTTATCGACAAATTAAGGTTGGGGATGTTACAAATGCCTGTATTTGTCTTGGTAAAAAACATTATCCCACCATCCAAGTAGCTACGGTTACTGGTAAAGTGATAGCAGCATTCATGCTGTCAAATTGGGACCTCTGCATGATCAAAGTCTGCAAAGACCAGAGTATAAGAGTAAAAAGCATGCAGGTTATTGATTAGGTCCATGCAGTTACCAACTAAAAAGGTTGAGCTGAATTCAATGATGGATTCTCAATGTTGCACGTTACTAGAAGTAAAAATGTGCTTGTTCAGAAGTCTTTAGTGTAATTACAGACTGATGAGAGTGCTCCCGGATGGGGAGCTTAGGACAGCGACACCAGTTGTGGTGGTCGATGGACTGTCCAAGACGATTAATTCTCCAAATACTTGATTGAATTGTTTGGAGTTATTGGGGGCGTTTTATGCATTGATAGCTGTTGTTCTACAATAAAGAACTTACATGTTGAATTACGAGTAGACAATGCCACAACTGTGGGAGAATACAATATTGTGGTAAGACAACAGATCACGAAAGTGCAATGACAATACAGAATGAATGTAAAAATTCAAAAAGTTTCAAAAAGATTGTCAGACAGTATGTGTACCAAATGTTGATCTGTTGTGTCTGGATTAAATCTCCAGTGGTCTAAATGCGTCTCGTGGGAGTCAGACCCTGGAGCGTTAGCGGTGGATGCATTCTCTCTACATTGGGGAAGTATAGTCTTTTATGTTTTCCCCATTTTGTCTGATTAGACAATGTGTCACCAAAATAGAGCAAGTCTCCGCCGCAGGCGTTTGGTGGTTCCAAATTGGTATTGCTTCTCGGCCTTTTGGCTAAGATCAAGTGTAGTATCTGTTCTTATCAGTTAATATGTGATATGTCCCTTATCTAGGGACCATTACTACACAGCTATTGTTCCCATTGGTGCTCAGAATGATGATTCAGACATTCATGACAAATCCCAGGTGCAGTAATTGTTGGTACATCCACTAACAGCAGAAGTCATCCATTACATAACCGTATTAATTGTTAATCTGCAGGTTCTGATGGAATGTCGGATAGGACCATGGATGTCATAACTGCAGCTTGGAGAGATAGCACTAAGAAACAATATATGTGTCATATAAGGAATGGGAAATCTTTTTGTATACAGTCAGATATATTTTATCATACTGCAAAACATATTGGATGTATTGGAGTTCCTTGTTATGTTGCACCTGAGTTATAGTACCATGAATGGAGCTCGGAGTGTTTTGTCCTCCTATTTAGGACTATTTCAGAATCGACAATTATCGGGTCTCATCTGTTAATATCCCGATTTATGACAGGAATTTTAATAAAATCCTACCAAACCCAGATATACAGAAATCTGGGATGTCAGTATAGTTCTCACATTGCTTCGGCAATGGACTCCAATTACGACACTGTCTTTTCAGAAGTTAATATTTAAAGTGGTTATATTCATACCATTAATATCAGCACAATGAGTACAAACATTACAAATGTTGTGGTTAGATTGTATACAGTTGTCTGTAGATAAAATAATGTTTTATCTCAATGATCTAAGCTAGCCAAGAAAGGCTGGAATCAATGTAATCTTTAAGACATACTCTGTCAACTAAACATTGTGTGTGGTTAAGCATCTGAATTAATATATATTGAATTAAGCGTCTCTGAGATTGTGAGACACCAATGTTCATTACCCACAAGAAACATATAAAAGTGACAGTCCAAACTATTTCTAGATGGATAAACAGGTTCTGGATTAACTGGAGTAGACACTGATGTGTATATATCTCACTCCACAAGGGCGGTATCAATGTCCGCGGCAAAGGTGCAGGATGTGCCGCTTGACCAAATTCTGGAGACTGCAGGATGGTCTAAAAAAGAAACTTTCCTAGTTTTATGATAAACCTGTTGTTACAGTGCCAGAGTTGCACATGCTGTGTTGGGTTCTGTTCAAAATTGTTTGCTTTGTAGCATAACATTTGTTGTTATTTCCCCTGGGTTAGAGGGGTTATTATTTTCATTTTATTATTAATAAATAAAATATATATATATATATATATAAATATTTATTGCATAATTTCAAGCAATATATTATTTACTCACTACTGGGTAAACTGAAGCAGTGTGTCGGATGGAATGATCTACGGCATGAAAATCACAGAGCTTTAAAATCTTCACGTAGTCACTCACGTGATTCTGAAGTAAAATAGTAAGATTAAACGAGAAATTACCTGTTCGAAGTTTGATCTTTATTTTATGAGGAGTTACGATGAGGGATTACGTGCCCTCCGCTCCCAACCCTCATAATATAAATGATCATCTAGTAGTTCTAATCTTTGTGAGCCTTACTATCTTACTCCGGCTATTGGTTCTGTGTTTTTAACGCCGCTGCTTTGAAGTATGCCGAACATGCGCCTGGCGGGGCTTCTTCACGTAATCCCTCATCGTAACTCCTCATAAAATAAAGATCAAACTTCGAACAGGTAAGTTCTCGTTTAATCTTACTATTTCATGTCAGTGTAGGGGAACCTAAAACTAGAAGGCTTAGATTTAAGAGTGCAAAGATTTCAGAAGAACCTGTAGGGCAACATTTTCACACAGAAGGTGGTGGGTATATGGAATGAGCTGCAAGAGGAACTGATTGCAATATTTAAACAGCATTTGGACAGATACATGGATAGGAGAGGGTTGAAGAGATATGGGGCAGACACAGGCAAGTGAGACTAGCTTGGTCGGCATGGATTAGTTAGCCCAAAGGGACTGTTCTATTGCGATATAGAGTCTTCAGGCACGCTCACTCTGACTCTTCATCAATAGATGTTTGGACATTTATGGCCATTATTTATGCAACTTCCACCATTGCTTGCACTTATGTACAGATGGCTTTTAAGCTCAATTTTTAGCTCATCCACAGTCAAAAGTATACATTTTTTTACTGGGACAATTAAGTAAACTGATCTGTACGGAACCTAACAGACTCCGACGACAGTTTCTTCCATGGTTAAGACCGATGTAAAATATTCGATCAATATCCTGGTCATGCCTTCGTAGTTCACTTTTTGTTCCGTGATATGTCTACTTTTATCTGGTCCTCCTTTATGCGTATTGGCAGCCTTTTCTTACACTTTCCCTCATTGCCCCAATTATTACTTTCTCTTTACTTTGTGTAAACAGCCTGGTTCTAACTTGTATGATTAACATGATATCTGTCATGCACGCGTTCTTCTTGTTTTATTTATTTATCTCTTTGAGTATCCCATAGAGTTCTAATTTTAATTAACTTGCCTTTCTAGCTTGTGGGAAGGTACCTATGCCTCGAAATTGGGCCCTTTTGTGTGATTTGAGTGTAAAAGCAATTTTGTAGAATTTAGATTGCATTAGTGATAATTTCCAGGTGGATTAGCTTGTGGATTAATGCAAAATGCAGGAAACAGTGTGGCAATGGACATATCAATGCCTCATAGGATCCCTTCAATTTGCATTTCTTTGCCAACTTGCGTTGGGTTTGCTGCTTGTTTTATTGTGAGAGAAAAACGCAAGATGTAGGTCACAATTCCTCAGACAGTCTGAAGAAGGGTCTCGACCAGAAACATCACCCATTCCTTCGCTCCAGGAATGCTGCCTGTCCCACTGAGTTACTGCAGGTTTTTGTGTCTATCTGCATGCATGGAAGTCCCTGATTTACCACATTTGAAACAGCTGAACTGCAGCAGTTCAGAAATGTCAACAGCAGCAAAATGTTATAATACCTTTCTGTAATTAGACCCTTCAGAAAGTAATGCAATTTTCTCTGCTGGTACTGAATGAGTTTTTCTTTTATCTATAGACAGCACTATTATTGGAGGAGATTAATAGGTCAGTATAAATATTACATTTTATGCTGCATTCTGAAATATTTTAAACTTCCTCACAGAAATAGCTTATCAAATCAGTTGGTCAATCACTGACCAAGTTCACAAGTGACTGATTTAAAAACAGCTGAGTTTCTGAGATTTCCTTTTTGACATTGGTCCAATACTAGCCAAAGTTCTATCAGTAAGTCAGGTACCTGCATTGTTGTCTGAGAAAATCCTAGATTAGGTAGAATTTGTGGAGGTGAGAAAATTATGTTAATATTATGCATCAGTGCATATTTTCACAATGAATGGGAGGGGTGGGGAGGGGGTGAGTGGCAGAATGCTAAAAATTAATAAGCAGATTGATTTGCTAAATTATGAGTCTCTTTCCAAATGATCATACTGCCGGTGGATCTTAAAATTAAGGTTCTGTGTTAATTGTTGACTTTGAAACTTTCAGAGTTATCAACTAAGCAAGTTAGCCAAAGAATCAAAGAAATGTACAGCACTAAAACAGGCCCTTCTGCCCACCCTGTCCATGCCAAACAAGTTGGCATATTGGGCCACTTACAATTACCTGAAATTGGCCTATGGCCCTCTAAACCCTTCCTCTCCACATTTGCAAAAAATAAATAAATGCAGATGCTGTAATCAGTCCAATGTTTTATTACAAGTCAATTGTATCCACGTCCATATCTTTCTCCAGCAACTCATTCCAGATACTACCCGCTGTGTGAAAAAGTTGTTCCTGAGGTCCATCTTGAATGTCTGGGGCGGCACGGTGGAGCAGTGGGAGAGTTGCTGCCTTACAGCGCCGGAGATCCGGTCGGGTTGTATTTCCGACTACGTGTGCTGTCTGTACGGAGTCTGTACGTTCTCCTCGTGACCGCATGGGTTTTCTCCGAGATCTTCGGTTTCCTCTCACACTCCAAAGACGTACAGGGTTTGAAGGTTAATTGGCTTGGGTTTGTATACTTGTTATAAGTGTAAATTGTCCCTAGTGTGTGTAGGCTTGTGTTAATATGCGGGGATCGCTGGTCGGTGTGGATTCGACGGGCTGATGGGCCTGTTTCAATGCCGTATCTCTAAACTAAACTAAAATCTGTTTTCTCACCTTAACTTATGCCCTCTAGTTTTAGAACCCACTGCTTTGGGAAAGTGACTAATAATCTTTATTCCCATCCTTCATGATCTTGTATGCATCACTGCTGCCTGGGCTCCAAAGAAAAAAGTCCCAGCTTATCCAGCGTGCCCCTTCAACTAGAGCCTGCAGGCTTCGGTAACATCTTGGTGAATCTCCTCTGCATCCTTTCCTCCATAATGTCATCCTTCCTATTGCTGGATGACAAGAACTGCGCACAGTAAATGGCAGCCTGCAATACTACAATAATTGCCTGCCTCCTTCCTTGCAATCTGCTCACTTTATGAAAAGATCCTACTAAACTAAAGAAAATGTAAACCGATCACCTGATGAGCGTATGAAGTATATTTGCAAAAAATAAATAAATGCAGATGCTGTAATCTTGAGTAAAACACAATGTGCTGTAGGAACTCAAAGGTGTGTCATCTGTCCATTTGCTTCACAGGATGCTGTCTGACTGACTGAGATCCTGCAGCACTTTGTGTTTTGTGAAGTATATTTGTTTCCCCATGCCAGGCAGGAAATCTCGTTGAAGAACAAAATCTCCCTTCAACTTTGAAGGGGCAGCACAGCGGTGCAACTGGTAGAGCAGTTGCCTGACACTGCCAGAGACCCGGGTTCGATCCTGACATCAGGTGATATAACCATATAACCATATAACAATTACAGCACGGAAACAGGCCTTCTCGGCCCTTCCAGTCCGTGCCGACCATTTATTTTCCCCTAGTCCCATCTACCTGCACTCAGACCATATCCCTCCATTCCCTTCCCATCCATATACCTATCCACTTTACTTTTAAATGTTAAAATCGATCCTGCCTCCACCACTTCTGCTGGAAGATCATTCCACACAGCCACCACTCTCTGAGTAAAGAAGTTCCCCCTCATGTTACCCCTAAACGTCTGTCCCTTAATTCTCAAGTCATGCCCTCTTGTTTGAATCTTCCCTACCCTCAATGTGAAAAGCTTATCCACGTCAACTCTGTCTATCCCTTTCATCATTTTAAAGACCTCAATCAAGTCCCCCCCTTAACCTTCTGCGCTCCAAATAATAAAGACCTAACTTGTTCAACCTTTCTCTGTAACTTAGTTGCTGGAACCCAGGCAACATTCTAGTAAATTTCCTCTGTACTCTCTCTCTATTTTGTTGACATCCTTCCTATAATTAGGCGACCATATCTTTGAGCAGTTCTCCCTGTGACCTCCTGGGTTTCCTCCAGGTGCTTCGGTTTCCTCTCACATCTCAAAGACGTGTAGGTTAATTGATCTTTGTAAATTGTCCCTAATACGGAGTGGGTGTAGGGAGTTTATGAGTGTAAATAGGTGATCGATTGTCAACATGGATTCAGTGGACCGAAGAGGATGTTTCAATGCTCTATCTCAAAACTAAACTAAATTAGGCTATTCGAGGAATTGCCTCTATTGTGGGAGCTAGTAAAGAGGTACCTCAAAGGCTCGGCAATAACCTCCGAGCAATGATATCCGCATCACGAAAAATAATTTTAAAAACTGCATTGACAACGCAGTCTGAATACATCAGCTCCAGAGGATTTTAACTGTACATAACTAAATATGACTTCAAAAAAGTCAAAGTCAAAAGAGTTTATTGTCATGTGTCCCTGACAGGACAATGAAAATCTTTCTTTGCATAGCACAACAGAACATAGAAGGCATTGACTACAATTCTATACATAAATACACCCATGACTTAATAAATTAATAAAGTGCAAATAACAGATGGAGGGATATTAATGTTCAGAGTTCTGAGCCAGGTTTAATAGCCTGATGGCTGTGGGGAAGTAGCTGTTCCTAAACCGGGTTGTTGCAGTCTTCAGGCTCCTGTACCTTCTACCTGAAGGTAGCAGGGAGATGAGTGTGTAGCCAGGGTGGTGTGGGTCCTTGATGATGCTGCCAGCCTTTTTGAGGCAGCGACTGTGATAAATCCCCTCGATGGAAGGAAGGTCAGAGCCGATGATGGACTGGGCAGTGTTTACTACTTTTTGGAGTCTTTTCCTCTCCAGGGCGCTCAAGTTGCCGAACCAAGCCACGATGCAACCAGTCAGCAAGCTCTCTACTGTACACCTGTAGAAGTTAGAGAGAGTCCTCCTTGACAGACCAACTCTCCGTAATCTTCTCAGGAAGTAGAGGAGCTGATGAGCTTTCTTAATAATTGCATCTGTGTTCTCGGACCAGGAAAAATCTTCACAGATGTGCACGCCCAGGAATTTGAAGCTCTTGACCCTTTCAACCATCGACCCGTTGATATAAACAGAACTGTGGGTCCCCATCCTACTCCTTCCAAAGTCCACAATCAGTTCCTTGGTTTTGCTGGTGTTGAGGGCCAGGTTGTTGTGCTGGCACCATATGGACAGTCGCTCGATCTCTCTTCTATACTCGGACTCATCCCCATCAGTGAGACGTCCCACAACAGTGGTGTCGTCAGCGAACTTGATGATGGAGTTCGCGCTATGACCGGCTACGCAGTCATGAGTATAGAGTGAGTACAGCAGGGGGCTGAGCACGCAGCCTTGAGGTGCTCCCGTGCTGATTGTTATCGAGTCTGACACATTTCCACCAATACGAACAGACTGTGGTCTGTGGATGAGGAAGTCGAGGATCCAATTGCAGAGGGATGCGCAAAGACCCAGTTCTGCGAGTTTGGTAACCAGCTTGGAGGGGATGATTGTGTTAAATGCCGAGCTGTAGTCAATAAATAGCAGCCTGACATATGAGTTTTTGTTGTCCAAGTGGTCCAGAGCAGAGTGGAGGGCCAGCGAGATCGCGTCCACCGTTGATCTGTTGTGGCGGTAAGCGAACTGCAGTGGGTCCAGGTTTTTGTCGAGGTAGGAGTTGATTTGCGCCACGATCAACCTCTCGAAGCATTTCATCACCACAGGCATTAGTGCCACAGGTCGATAGTCATTGAGGCACGTCACCTTGCTCTTCTTGGGCACCGGTATTATTGATGCCCTTTTGAAGCAGGTGGGAACCTCAGCCCTCAGAAGTGACGGGTTGAAAATGTCCGTAAAAACTCCAGCCAGTTGGTCCGCACAGGTTTTTAGGACACGACCAGGTATGCCATCAGGTCCAGATGCTTTTCGAGGGTTCACCCCTCTGAAGGATTTCCTGACGTTGGCCTCTGTGACTGAGACTGAAATACCATCACAGCGAATAGGGGCTCGAGAAAGCACATCAATGTTCTCCCTATCAAAGCGTGTGTAAAATGCATTGAGCTCATCAGGGAGTGATGTATCGCCGACATCCGTGCTGCCTCCTGGTTTCGCCTTGTAAGAGGTGATTGCATTCAGTCCCCGCCACAGCTGCCGAACATCCTCCAGCTTGAAGCAGAACTCCCTTTTGGCCTTTTTGATGGCCTAACCAAGGTCGTATCTGGACTTCTTATAGACCACTGTGTCATCAGACATGAATGCCCGGTGTCTGGTCTTCAGAAGAGTGCGGATCTCACAGTTCATCCAAGGTTTCTGATTGGGAAACACTCGGAAGGTTTTTGTAGGGATGCAGTCCGCCACACATTTCTTAATGAAGTCTGTAACGACTGTAGCGTATTCATTCAAGTCCGTTGCCGAGTCCTTGAACATAGCCCAGTCTACAGACTCCAAACAGTCTTGTAGTTGTTCTTCTGCCCCCGCCGACCAGCTCTGTACTGTCCTCACCTCTGGGGGTGCACTCTTTAATTGCTGCCTGTAGGCAGGAAGAAGCAGCACCGCGGTATGGTCGGATTTACCGAAGTGAGGGCGAGGGATAGAGCGGTAGGCATCCTTGATGGTGGTGTAGCAGTGGTCGAGGGTGTTTGGTCCTCTGGTGCAGCAGGAGACATGTTGGTGGAAGTAATATTCTATTAACCAATCTCTATGATGAATTCCCAAATTTTTATGTTCTCTGTAATGCATTCTTGGATCCTGTGTAACCTCCATTTACTCGCTGATACGTACAATTCATTACCATATAAAACGCGTTCTAACTTTATCTGTAATTCTTCATAATTCATGCTGGATCTATTACATATGAATGCTGTATTTAGTAAAATTGATTATAAATTATGAGCAGTAATAATAAATACTGATTCTCATCACTAGAGATTGTTCTAAACCTGTTTCCATTTTATTTAAAATCTCAAGATGAATTACTTATTTGGATCAATCGTGTAATTCCAAATGACTTTATCTTTCTAATTTATCATGTTTTTTTTCTATTCCCCTATGCATAATTAATACATATCCATTTGTCAAAATCTTGCGCAGAATTTGAAGTCTTGATCTACTTTTCCTTGGTGTTGGTGAATGTGATGGTGAATGGCGTCATTGATGTCTGCCATTGATGTAAGGGGTAATTCATCTGAAATTGGAAATGGTGTGTGCTTTGTCATGCTCAATAGTTGTACAGTTGGGCCAGAAGGTTAGAAAACTGGTTTTGCAGATGTTTAGTTAAAAACCCATTATTTCATATTCTTCAGGTGACAAGTGCTATCTTTTATGCCAACATCAACAAGTTCAAAATGTGCATACAGGTTTACAGCAGCGATATGTCTGAAATTAGAAAGCCTTTGCTTCTGAAGTGGAAGAGATTGTCTTGACAATTATCACCACTCTAGCAAGCAACATGTTGGAGGTAGTGTATTGTGGTGAAATGGGTGAGATGAGTGTTTGGGAGATGACATAGCCATTCTTGACTGAGATGGGCTGAGTTTGCAATGAGATGGATATTTGTACAATGCAGCAGCCAGAATGTAGCAGTTGGAAAATGGAGACTAATTTCAGTGCTCACACAATTTTGAGAACAATGCTCCCACTTATCTGACGGTCAAAGCAGTTTGTGAGGTCAAAAAGTGGTTAAAACCAGCAACCAGATTGGTTAAAGATGGAAAAGGAAGACTGTTTCCCTTTTGAAATAGGTTCGATTATCTTTGCTCCAACAAAATTGCACAAAAAAACCTATAGGGAAAACCCTATAATATACAGCAGTATACGTATCTAGAAACAAATAAAAAAGACTTTAAAATTGGATAATATATCACTCTGTCTCCCCATTGTAAATAACCCTCTATTTAAACAATCCATATCCGATAAAGGTTTTACACAATAGAAAAATAATGGAATTAAAAAGATGGAACACCTTTATAGGAAAGGCACTTTTCTTTCATTTCAGGAGTTAAAACAGATTTACGGATTACACTCAAACAACTTTTTGAGATCTACTAATTAGAGATTACGTTAAATCTAATACACAAGACTATAGGACTAGGAAACCAGAAATCCTTGACGAATGTTTGAATAAACATCCTAACACAGATAAATTAATAACTTATATTTATAATACCCTCTTAGATAGCGAGGTCCCATCAATGGAATTATATAGACATACATGGGAAAATCAATTAGGCCAACCTATAACGAAAGATATTTGGGATGAAAGTTTACAATATATACATCACTGTTCGTTAAACGCCAGACATGCTTTGATACAATTTAAAGTATTACACAGACTACATTACTCTAAAACAAAGCTAAATAGGATCTTCCCACAAATCTCTATTTGTGACAAATGTCAGCATCTAGAAGCTAACTTAACGCATACTTTTGTAAAGTGTATAAATATCAAAAATTTCTGGACTGATATTTTTAGAATAATTTTTCAAGTTATCAATACCCAAGTGGATCCTGATCCAAAACTAGTAATACTAGGAATATCAGAACAAAGCCTAACACTCACAACAAGCCAAAAAAACTTTCTCAACTATAGTATAATAACTGGGGAAAAAACAAATATTAAAATTTTGGAAAGGCCCTATAACCCCCACAATTAAAATGTGGATCATGGAAATGTCGGAGACCGTACACTTGGAACGAATTAGACTTGTCTTAATGCACAAACATGAACTTTTTGTCAGAATATGGTCTCCATTCATTGACTATCTGAAGGGGTAGATTGGATCAGCACGAGAACCTAACTGAAGCTCGAACTTAGGATTCGATGAAAAGCTAAATTTTATAACTCACGAACCTATCTCCAATTATGTTATTAGTAAATTATTCCATTGTTGTTTCATTATACCATTTGCCCTTTTTTCTCTTTTCTCCCTTTCTCACTCTTTATAAAAAAAAATAGAAGCAGAATCAGTTCATAATTGATAATATTTATAATGTACGACTAATATATATGAAATGTTTTTATTATGATATGTGCTTGCTTCTAATAAAAATATTATAATTTTTTAAAAAGTGGTTAAGTCATACAGCAAGCAATCAGGCTCTTCAGGCCAACTTGTCCATGCTGAACAAGATGTCCCATCTACTATAATCCCACCTGCCTACATTTGGCACATATCCCTCACAATTTTTCATATCCATATACCCAAAAGTGTTTTAAATGTGTTATAGTACTTGCCTCAACTACCTCCTCTGGCAGCTTGTTTCATATACCCACCACCCTCTGTGTGAAAAAGTTGCACTTCAGATCATTTTAAAATCTTTCCCCTCTCACTCCTATGTACTCCGTGATTCTCCTACTCTGGGTAAAAAAACTTTGTGCATTCATCCTATCTATGACTCTTAAGATTTTATACACCTCTGTAAGATCACGTCATCTTCCTGCAGGAATGAAGTCCTAGCCTGCTCAACCCCTCCCGATAACTCAGACCCTTGAGTCCTGGAATGTCCTTGTAAATCTTCTCTGCATTATTTCCAGCTTAATGACATTCTTCCCATAGCAGGGTGAGAAAAACTGAATAAAATACTCCAAATGTGGCCTCACCAATGTGTTGTACAACTGTAACATAACATCCCAACTTCTGTACCCTGAATGATGAAGGCCAATGTGCCAAAAGCATCTTGACCACCCTATTTACTGTACCTATGACGCCACTTTCAGGAACTATCGAAAGAGAGTGTTCATTATGCTATGCTCGTTATTAAGCATATTGTTGAAACATAATATTAAGCATATTGTTGAAACGCTAGAATTTAGAAGATTGAGGGGGGATCTTATGGAGACTTACAAAATTCTTAAGGGGTTGGACAGGCAAGATGCAGGAAGATTGTTCCCGATGTTGGGGAAGTCCAGAACAAGGGGTCACAGTTTAAGGATAAGGGGGAAGTCTTTTAGGACCGAGATGAGAAAAATCTTTTCACACAGAGAATGGTGAATCGGTGGAATTTTCTGCCACAGAAGGTAGTTGAGGCCAGTTCATTGGCTATATTTAAGAGGGAGTTAGATGTGGCCCTTGTGGCTAAAGGGATCAGGGGATATGGAGAGAAGGCAGGTACAGGATACTGAGTTGGATGATCAGCCATGATCATATTGAATGGCGGTGCAGGCTCGAAGGGCCGAATGGCCTACTTCTGCACCTATTTTCTATGTTTCTATCTATGTTTCTATAATATAGGTTGGACTTAGCCTACACCTTGCCAGTAGGTTGTGTCTGCCATGTGGATATTAAAGCTGATACAGCAGGTACAAACTCTTGCACACAACTCCTGCTTAGCATCCTCTCCTTCCTTCATCCAGACATCCACCCTGTTGGAATTTTCAGTCAATCCCATTTCCAGAACTCCTGCATATTAGTTTATTTTATTAATACTAATTCCAATCCCTAACTTTTATGTGGAAGCAGCTGATGTTTTGGTGAACCAGGGACGCCATTCCTCTGTAGTTGTCTTGGGTCTGGGTTGATTGATCTCCAAAAAACACAATCATCTTCCTTTCTGCTGGAGATAGACACAAAATGCCGGAGTAACTCAGCGGGTCAGGCATCATCTCTGGAGACATGGAATGGGTGATGTTTTGGATCAAGACCCTTCTTCACACTGAGAGTCAGAGAGGGGGAAACTAGAGATATATGACCGTGACTTTCAGCTGGACATGACAGCAACCACCTGATAATTTTTCTCTTTGTACCTATTGACTGCAACCGTACAAAGGTTTCTTGTTCAAAATGGTGCCTTGATGTCAAGAGCAGCCAGTTACATCACAGCTCTGGATTCCAGCTCTTTTACCCTTATTTGGAAACTATGGCAGAGATACTGCCTGTAAGTAGGTATGCTACAAAACTTACCTTGAGCAGCGCTGCAGTTCTGCCACTCCCCGTGTGCGCAACTTTGGCGCCTTTCACAGGGGGGCGGGCTTAAAGTACCGATTTTCTTCAGACTGGACAAATCGATCAAAGTCGGGCGATTTCGTTGCGGAAGAAAAATCGCTCCGACATTTCATCAATGAAGGTATTTTTAAATTACACTAGATTATTTATTATCTAGAGTAATTTAAAAATCACCTTCAAAAGCCGTGAGAGCCAACAACGGGAAGGATTTTGCGTAGGGGAGAAAAAAAGGTAAATAGTTTATTTTTATATTAAAAGTTGTTTTTTATGGAGGCTTTAATAATATTTTCATGTTGCGAAATGGGATCCAAAAAAAATGTATGAACCGACTGTATTTTTTATACCGACTTCACAGCAAACCACAACGTTCCAATCCACTGCATTCCACTAAAATCCACTCGCTAGTTGATTTAAATGGCCATTAATTTACAGGCATTAAACACTAAATTCATTCAATTTGGCCCAGAAATTCATGAAAATGAGATTTAAAAATTATGTTATATTGTGGATTATTGTGTGAATGTTATTTGGACACTTAGGCAATTAAAAAAAAGTTTATCTTTTCTTAAGAAATGGATAGATGTTTAGATCTACTCATTGAATTTTGTAATTAGCTACAATTAGATAACTAACTAATTATATGCTTTAATTTCAGGTCATCCAAGTAAGATGGTTTCATATTTGTTTCAGAATGTTTCAATCTATAATAACTGAAAATTTCATTGAGTTCTATTAATTTTTAAGAAAGTTATGGGCTTTTAACGGTTCTAGATCACAGCTTTTGAGTTAAGTCAATTGAAAGGCAATGGGGAACAAGATGCTAATTTCCGAGTATGAAAATGGTCATAGCTTTCTTAATACTGAAGATATGAAAGTGAATTAGGTGTCAAATTAAACTTCTTTTTATGCTTTATTTGGTGGGATAAATTGCAGACTTGATTTTCAAAATCTGAAAATTTTGCAACGTTTCCACTGTAAGCAAATCACTTTTGAGTGCACTACTTGATAACACTGTCAACAACACATTCCATCAACTTGATGATTGATAACATTGTAATGAGTGGGATTGGAATTGTTCTGATTTTGTAGACAATGCATTTTCCCATGTTGTGGCATGGATATAGCTGTGCTGGAGCAGCTTGGATGAGGTGTGACTTGTTCCGGACCACAAGTCTTTATCAGGTTGACAAACCATTAAGTAATTCAGTGTAAGTGGTGCTTTCAGCTGTTTCATGAAATCATGTATAGCATATCCAATTGGCTACAAACCAGCTTCTGTAATGGTGAGAACCTCTCAAGGAAGCTGAAGTGGATCATCTATTTGGCAATTCCGGCTGCAGATGTTTGCAATTGTTTCAACCATGACTTTGATGCTTGTTTAGCTTGATAAAATGTAAAGTGGGGAAATTACCAGGGTCTGAAGTGAGGGAGTAATGGAGTACAATTCTATTGTTGATGAGTCACAAATCCCCTTGTTGACTGAGTATAATGTCCATCATGAATATGATGATAAGTGACGATACAAAACAATGACATAGATTAAATATAGTCGGGACTCAGAATTAAGCAATACTTCTAAATACCTCCAAAGAGAGAGTGACCGGTTCCAGTGGCGCTGCGCGTCGGCTGCCTCGCCTGCAGCGGGTTCGTTGTTTCGACATTTTTTTATTTTTTTTTAGCATGTCCAAAAGTATGTTTTAGTGTTTCTCTGTTTGTCTTGTGTGGGGGGTGGTAGGGGGGGTAATAGGGGGAAACCGTTTTTCAGGCACCTACCTCGACGGAGATGCGACTTTCTTCCTTGTTCCTTCTTTGCCCCCCTCCTCGCGGCCTTACTGGTGGTTTGGTGAGGCCTTTGCCGGAGTCGGGCCGACACCTTGCCGGGGGTCGCCGGAGAAACCCTCCGATCGCTGGCCTGCGGCTACAACATCTTGGTGCTTCGGTCTGTGGAGCTTCTGGCGGCAGGCATAGAGCAAACCTTCCATCATGGAGCGGGCGGTCCTTCGCCGGAGCTCCGACCGCCAGCCTGCGGCCTGCACATCTTGAGGTGCGGTCTCCGGTAAGGAGGTGGCCGATTTGGTAGCTCCGGGCTGCGGGTGTGCTCGACCAGTCCCACGACGGTGTTCCAACCATCCGGACCAGAGGGCTCGAACATCGGGCCATCGGTAGCGGCGACCACGGAGGGTCAGGGTCCCGACCACGGTGAACAAGGGAGGAGGAGGACTGTCTGAACTGTATTGCCTTCCACCACAGTGAAGAATGCTGTGGTGGACGTCTGTGTTGAATTAGTATTATGTTGTGTAATATGTCCTTTTTTAATTGTAACAATGCTTGGTAAATTCATTTCTCATGACATTTCTCATTCATGACAAATATATTTGAACATTGGATAGATCTTTGAAGATAGACACAATGTTGGAGTAACTCAGCGGGACAGACAGCATCTCTGGAGAGAAGGAATAGGTGACAACACACCTTGAATAGATTTTGCAGTGGAGCAGATGCTGGCTTAAATCGAAGATCGACTCAAGATGCTGAAGTAATGGGCCTGTCCCACTTAGGCGATTTTTCCAGCGACTGTCAAGTCGTAGCCAGTTGCTGAAAACCCAGCGACTGGAACGGTGATTGTCAGAGTGGAACACACACACACACTCACTCACTCATTCTCTCTCTCTCTCTCACCAGCTGGTTATGCAGGTGGGGGACAGGGCAAGTGGGAGGAGCGCTGTCTGAGTGAAATTCACACGGTGCAAAGCCAATGTGATACAGACACACACCACGTTGAACCGGAAGGTTGGTGCTATAATTAAGGCGGTGAAAGCACAGTGTACAGGAAGGGTCACTTGCTTTAATAGGGGGGAGACGGGGTGCGGAGAAGGCATGGAGACAACTTTTAAGAAACCAGAGATGCGCGGCTGGGAAGCTCGGCGGAAATTAACATTACTGGTCAGCTATCCTTGTTTCTGAAAACGACTGTCTACGTTTTTTTTCCCCCAATGAGCCAATGAAATTCACTGGTGAGCACCGGCGACAACCTACGACCTCCTGACAACCCACTACCACGGCACCTACGGCACGAGAATTCTCGCTACTCTCCATGGCAGCTTCATTCTGGTTGCCGCTAATTTTTCAACATGTTGAAAAATTAGCGACGACCAGAATGAAACCGCGACTAGTTCCGAGAATGTGGGAACTACTCACGACCATGAAGGCGACTCCACGGGAACCACCCACAAACATGTGGCGACCATGTGGTGACCGCATAGTCTCCTGTAGTTGCCTAAGTGGGACAGGCCCATTACTCAGGGGGATAGATCATTGACCCTGCTTATAAGCCACAGGTGCACTATGGCAACAGAAAATAAAAACTGGAAATACTAATAAATTAGAAAACATCTGTTAAAAGAAAAAAATGGTTAACGTTTCAGGTCAATGACCTTTCATCATAACTGATAATTGACTATCTGACGATGAGTATTTCCAGCATTTTCTGTTTTTATTTCAGTTTCCAAAGCCTGCAATGTTTTAGCTTTTGAGCAGACTATGACAGGAGAATAATAAGCATACTTTGCATCATTCATTTTGGGAATCTATAACTGATTCTTGCTTTGCCCTACATATGTGCATCCTTCCTGCAGATCCCTATTGAATCTTTCTAATCAGATTTCCACCTCTCCGAATAATGGAACCATCTAAAGGGCCTGTCCTACAAGCATGCAACTCTATGCGATGAACGCGATCAAACTAGAAGCTGGGGCCGCGCGGAGGTTGGGTGATCCCCTGTACAGGGCCGTTCCCACCAGCATGCGCCTGCATGCGGCAAGCGCAACCAAACCGGCAGTAGGGGCCGCGCGGAGGTCGGGTGAGTGGCGCAATGCGGCGCAAAGTGAGGCGAACTTGGAGCGAAGTCTAAGGTAAGTTCGCCAGGACAGAGAGGGGCACAGAGGCACACACACACAGAGGGCCACGGAGCCACACACATAGAGGGTCACGGAGGCACCTACAGATAGGTTCACGGAGGCACGATGTCGGGGCGGTGTGTAATGCGCCGAGGCGACTGCGAGCCAACAAGCCGTTGCCGCGCGGAATTTTTGGACATAGTTTTTCGGAGCCCCCGCGCAGTGTCGGGACGAACTCCGCACAATTCCGCACGGCTCCGGCGATCGAAGTGGGACCGGCCCCGCGACGCCGGACGGCTCAAGCGACCACGTTAGGTCGCGCTAATCGCATACAGTTGCATGCTTGTAGGACAGGCCCTTAATTCTCAGTTATAGGTGACATCCTCAGTTGCTGTCCAGCTGTGTAAACTTCCCCATCCTCATAAAACTTTCTGCAGCCTTTGCAGAATATTTGCTTAGTGGGACATGGTTCTGCTCTCGTCTCTCTGATCATATCCAAATTACCTCCAACAAGAGGCAGTCAATGTGCTCGACCCGAAATGTCACCCATTCCTTCTCACCAGAGATGCTGACTGGCCCGTTGAGTTACTCCAGCTTTTTTTGTTAGTGACAATGTTGGACTCAATTTTTTAGTCATTGGGCGATAGAGCACAGAATCGGATACAATCAAGTCCAGTTCAGCTTATTGTATTATGCTCAGGTACAATGAGGTACATGCACAATTAAAATCTTGCTTGCAGCAGCATCACAGGCACATGACTCGGACAACATACAAAACATAAATTATGCAAGAGAGTGAAAAAGAAAAGACGTGCAAAATCAAACATTAGTGCAAAAACATAATTAGAGAACAAGTCTGATGTTGCGCAAGACATGGTCTGCCGTGTTCCATTGCTCAGGAAGGATTGTGCAGATAGTTTAAAGAACCTGGTTGTTGTCGGAAAGTAGCTGTCCCGAAATTTGTGTAAGACTTAAGCCCCTGTCCCACTTGCGTGTCTTTGGCACGATAATTACACAACCTCGTTGTCGCGTTGAGGCGCGACGGTCCCACGAGCTGTGTTGAGCGCGTTACATCATTTGAAGATGGACACAAAATGCAGGAGTAACTCAGCAGGACCGGCAGCATCTCTGGAGAGAAGCAATGGGTGATGTTTTGGGTCGAGACCCATCTTCAGTCTGAAAGAAGGGTCTTGACCCAAAATGTCATCCATTTCTTCGCTCCAGAGATGCTGCCGGTCCCGCTGAGTTATTCCTGCATTTTGTGTCTATCTTCAATTTTCTTGGCCCCTGCTCTGGGAGTAGAAGTGGGGGCGGATCCGGATCCGCAACGGCCGTGAGCCCCAGGCTGAGTTCGACGATCGTTTGCCTGCTTCTGCTGCTGTTGGAGGTGAGACGTTGCGTCGCGCCAGGGTTGTGGGCCTGTCCCACTTTGGCCGTCAGTTATGAGACAGGCTGGTGGCGTGCGAAGATTTCAATCGGTACAAAAGCCCGGAGCGCCGCGCGATACCATGCACAACTCCATACCCCTCCACGCTTCTCAGTGGGACCGGCCCTGCGCAGCCACACAATGCCCATGCGCCTCAAAGCGACGACGAGGTTGCGTAATTTGCGTGCCAAGGACACGTAAGTGGGACAAGGCCTTTAAGGCTTCTGTGCACCCTGCCCGAGGGTAACAGTGAGAAGAGGGCATAGATGGTGGGTTGTACATTGCATTCAGAAAGTATTCAGATCCCTGCTTCATAGCATTCTGGACCTCAGACTGAGGCACAGCTTCACCTTCCAACAGGACAACGATCCTAAGCACACAGCCAAGACAATGCAGGAGTGGCTTCGTGTCAAGTCTGTGAATGTCCTTGAGTGGCCCAGACTTGAACCCGATCGAACATCTCTGGAGGGACCTGGAAATAGCTATGCATCGACTCTCCCCATCCATCCTGACAGAGCTTGAGAGGATCTGCAGAGAAGAATGGGAGAAATTACCCAAATATAGGTGTGCCAAGCTTGTAGCGTCATACCCAAGAAGACTTGAGGCTGTAATCGCAAAGGTGCCTCAACAAAGTAATGAGTAAAGGGTCTGAATATTTATGTAAATGTGATATTTCACATTTCTTTTTAATTCCAAACACCTGTTTTGCTTTTTTATTATGGGGTATTGTGTGTAGATTGATGATAAAATAAATGAATTTAATCCATTTTCGAATAAGGCTGCAATGTAACAAAATGTGGAAAAAGTGAAGGGGTCTGAATACTTTCTGAATGCACTGTAGATCACGGATACTTGAGGCAGCAACCTATGTAGATGCCTTTGCAATCAGTCAGGATATCTTCTACCGTGCAGCTGCAGAAGTTTTTTAGTGCGTTCAGTGGCATGCCAGATCTCAAAAGTTCTAACAAAGTAGAGGCATAAGCTCCTTCTTTATGATTTCATCTATGTGTTTTGGACTGCGACAGGTCATCCGAGATGTTAACACCTGGGAATTTGAAGCTGCCAACGATTTCCACCGCTGTCCCACCAATGAAAACTGGCACATAGTCTCCTCACTTCCCAGAAGTTAATACTTAGTTCCAAGGTTTTATTGACGTAGAGTGATAGGTCGTTGTTGCAGCACTGCTGAACCAGGTGTTCTGTCTCTGTACACTGACACCTATGTTTTAGAGAACCACCGTGGTGAATTTGCAGATTGCATTGGAGCTGTGTTTAGCCAGACAGTCATGGGCGCAAAGAGAATAGAGCAGTAGCATGGAGGAGGCATTTGTTTCTTGCTGAAGGACTTGAATCTATGAAATTCTCTACCCCCTGAGAGTTGCGGAGGTATTGAATATAGACAGGCATCTAAAGAAGAAGGGAAGAGCAGACAAGTGGCATTGAAGCCAAGAAAGTATAAACGGTAATCCTATTGAATGATGGAACAGTATCAAGGGACTGACTGGTCCATTCCTGCTCCTGTTTCTTCTATTCTGAATTTAAAAGCTGACCTTTCCAAGGAGAATTGACCTTTGTTGTAACTGATTGCTGCAGCTTTTGAATAGTACCTCAGTGCGGATTTATCAATAAATGATAAATCCTTAAACAGCTATGGTCAGATCTCTACAGGTCTTTTAAATCACGAGGATAATCTTTAAGAAAAGATTAGTTGTCACAAATATGAGTGCAGATGGATTTGCTTATTCAGGCATCAGAGTAGGAAACTGATGAAAGGGATGCTTAAGGCCCATCTGCAGAAACATTGACAGGTACTACAAGTGCTTTCCATTGGGTTAAAGAGTCTCTCCAATTCTAGTGTGGCCACTTTATCATACTGATAATGAGACATATTCTTATAAATCATGAATAATAAATTATGATTAAGATCAATTGTTGGGATTTCTGCACATACTATTGGGAAGGGCAAGCCAGCATTTAGATGCCACTGTCATCCCAAGCGCAGTATTAAACTTCAGTTGTCTAAAACATGCCCTCTGGTCAAAACGTTATTAGAGTTATTAGACAAGGTTGTCAAGAATGGAGGTTGCTGTCAAGTGCCAGGTTTAAGTTGCTTTGGGGCAGATGTCATTAATCCAAGTGAGCAACTCAAGAATAAGAAAGCTGTTTGCTCCAGGACTATTCTCCCCTTCTGAACTCTCCACAGAGCAATGTAAGAATACAGTATGGTCAAATTTTAATTATACTTATTGCTGTAACCATCTCTTGGAAAACATATTACACCAATCACTGAAGTAAAACAAAGAAAATGCACACTAGGCTTTTAAAACTATTTTATTTCTCGGCACCCTTGCATGCTTCCAGCTAATGAAAGCCAAGTTTAGTATATCACTAGCAGTTCAACCATTTATTCCAGTTATCGTAGCACAGATGTGTTTTCATGTAAATTATAAGAGTCAGAGAATACAAACTCTTGTATTTGACCATTTTTAAACCATTTATCAACTCCTTACATTATAATTGACCTTTAAACTATTCCCTCTACTACTTTCATGCTACCAGCAGAGCCTCTCTTAAAATCCCTCCTTCAAAAAATATGCAAGGTCATTTCTTTAAGAGTAGCCTCTTCCTCTGTGTGTGTGTTCTTCACACACAAACCCCTAAATTATCATTTAAGCAAGACCTGAGAGATGACACGACAGTTAAGCGCGAGATGGTTCGACCGAGTGCGCGTGCACACACCCACACACCCACACCCACACCCACACCCACACACACACAGCAAAGGCGAGGGCCAGTGAAAGTGGCAGAATGCTGTCTGAAATTCACACCCGCAATGAAGGTAAAAGATGGCTGCACAGTGTACGGTAAGTCCTTAAGAAAGAGTGGGGGGGGGGGAGAGAAGGAGTGGAGACACTTTTAAGAAGCCAGACAACTTATAATAAAGTTTAGCGGGCATTTTACATTACTGGTCGGTTTTCCTTGGTCCTGAAAACTCAATTGAGCCAATTAAAATGCCCGGTCAGCGAAGGAGATTGCCCACGGCTGCCCTTAACTGCGTATAACTACATAGCGACCCCACTCCACTGCACTACGAGTTCAAAAGAACCATGCCGACCAATTTTTACTCGCGGAAACATTTTTTCAACATGCTGAAAAAATTTTCTCGACCAAGCTGAGGCCGCAAGTATGCGGGAACTTCCCTCGAGCATGAAGGAGAGTTCCTGTGACCTCATCGGACCTCCTTGGACCACGTGTCGATCATGCGGCGCGTTTAAGTCGAGGGCAAACTCTTCTAAACTCGCAGATTAGATCACCACAGTGGGACAGCCCCTTACCAATGACCACAAAAATTACCGAAATGTAAAAACACATCAAATTCACTGTTGTCTTTTCAGGAAGGAAATCTGACATACATACCAAGTATAATGGACATGGGGACAAGTTTAGCTTAGTTTAGTTTTCAGATGCAGCATGGAAACAGGCCCTTCGGCCCATTGAGCCCACACCAACGATCGATCACCCAATCTCACTATTTCTATATAATCCCACTTTGTCATCCACTCCCTACACAATAGGGGCAATTTTACAGAGGCCAATTAACCTGCAAACATTGGGATACTGGAGGAAACAGGAGCTCTGCCGGTGATGTACCAGATAACTAAGGACAGCAAACCTGGAAAAGCAGCAGGGAAACGCTTAACAACTAAACCTGTGAGCTTAACTTTAATGGTGGGAAAGATACTGAAATAAATTCTGAAGAAGAGGATGAATGATCACTTGGAAAGGCAGGGGATAATCAGAGATAGGCAACATGGCCAGAAATTGGGAGGTCATCAAGATATTGACGCCACATTTGGAGTATCATGTTCAGTTTTGGTCACCCTAATATAGGAAACATGTTAAGCTGGAAATGGTGCAGCAAAGATTTTTGAGGATGTTGCCAGGACTTGAGCAAGAGGATTAATAGGCTGGGACCTTATTTCCAGGGACGCAGAGGGATGAGGTGTAATCTTACAGAGGTGTATATGTTCATGAGGGAAATAGGTAAGGTTAATGCACAGTGTACTTTACTTCGAGTGAGGGAATCAAGAACCATAGGTTTAAGGTGGGGAGGGGGGAAGAAGATTTAATGGGATCTGGAGAGGCCACTTTTTTTACACTAACGTACGTATACGGAACAAGCTGCTGGAGGAGGTAGTTGAAGCAGGTACTATCACAATGTATAAAAAACATTTGGGCAGGTACATGATAGGAAAGGTTCAGAGGGATATGAGCCACATGCAGGCAGGTGGGACAAGTGAAGATGAGGAAAGTTGGTTACCGTGGGCAAGTTGGGCTAAAGGGCCTGTTTCCACACTGTGTGACTCTATTGACTCAATGGCCTGAATGTCCTCACACAGTTATGTCATAAAGAAATGAGATATTCCCTTACACATATCCTCACTCTTCCTTCCCTCTTCCCTTTTGATTTTCTCATCCGAATCACCTTGCTTTTCCTTTTTCTGCCCGTATTTCTCTGTCTTTCCTTTTCTCCACATTTAACCTCGATCTCTCGCTGCTCTCTCCTGCTTCCCCATCTCCTTTCAAGTCGAGACTTTTAATAGTATATAGATAGATAATGTCCCAAAATAGAATGTGTTAAAGAAGGAACTGCAGATGCTGGAGAATCGAGGGTTACACAAAAAGCTGGAGAAACTCAGCGGGTGCAGCAGCATCTAAGGAGCGAAGGAGATAGGCAACGTTTCGGGTCGAGACCCTTCTTCTGAGTCTGAAGAAGGGTCTCGACCCGAAACGTTGCCTATCTCCTTCGCTCCTTAGATGCTGCTGCACCCACTGAGTATCTCCAGCTTTTTGTGGAACTCCCAAAATAGAACAATGAGTTTCGTATTCATTAATTCAGGTATTAGTATTTAGAGGGGCCTGCATCTTCTTGTACATGAATAACTTACATCTTTGCATGCAGTAGCATTTATGTTACAAAATGATGGTATTCAACAACATTTAAGAGACTTCCAGAACAACATTCTAGATGTAAGACACCTTCTTCCATCAGTCTCCTGAACCAATCACCTCTTTTACATTCCCTTCTAGCCATATATTCTTACTTTTAATTCTAACGTATTTGCTTATTCCATTATAACACTTCTGCATTTCTTTCTGTATGACTACAGATTACACTGCACTCTTCGCACAGTCTGCTGTTTTGCATTTTTTATATATATATATATATATATATATATATATATATATATATATATAGAATATGATGTCCTAGAGCGGAAAGACTCATCTTGGGGACGGATACATAGATACATAGACAATAGGTGCAGGAGTAGGCCATTCGGCCCTTCGAGCCATCACCACCATTCAATGGGATCATGGCTGATTATCCACAATCAGTACCCCGTTCCTTCCTTCTCCCCATACCCCTTGATTCCATTAGCCCTAAGAGCTCTATCTAACTCTCTTTTGAATGTATCCAGTAAATCGGACTCTACTGCCTTCTGAGGCCGAGAATTCCACAAATTCACAACTCGCTCTGTGAAATAGTTTGTCCTCAGATTTAAATGGCGACCCCTTATTCTTAAACTGTGGCCCCTGGTTCTACACTCCCCCAACATCGAGAACATGCCTCCTGCATCCAGCATGTCTAATCCCTTAATAATTTTACATGTTTCTATAAGACAAAACCAAAGTACCTGTTCAACTCGTCTGCCATTTCCTTGTTCCCCTTAATAAATTCACCTGTTCGTATCTTCAATGGATTCACATTTGTCTTAACTCATTTTTTTCTCCTCACATACCTAAAGAAGCTTTTATTATCCTCCTTTATATTCTTGACTAGCTTATCTTCATACTTCGTATTTTTACCCCGTATTGCCTTTTTAGTTACCTTCTGTTGATCTTTAAACGTTTCCCAATCCTCTGGCTTCCCCTCATCATTGCTATGTTATACGTCTTCTCTTTTATTTTTATACTGTCCTTGACTTACCTTGTCAGCCACAGTCGCCTTAATCCCCTTAGAATCTTTCTTCCTCTTTGGAATGAAATTACCCTGCATCTTCTGGATTATTCCCCAAAACACCTGCCATTGCTGTTCCACCATCATCCCTACTGGGGTCCTTTTCCAGTCAAATATGGCCACCTCCTCCCTCATGCCAACATAGTCCCCTTTGTTCAACTGCAATACTGACACTTCCGATTTTACCTTCTCCCTCTTCTGCAGATTAAAATGTATCATGTTATGATCACTACCTCCGAATGGTTCCTTTACCTTGAGTTCCTTTATCAACTCCGGTTCATTACACAATACTAAATCCAAAATTGCCTTCTCCCTGGTAGGCTCCAGTACAAGCTGCTCCAAGAATCCATCTACAAGAATCTAAGGATCCATCTCGAAGGCACTCTGCAAACTCCCTTTCTTGGGGTCCAGTACCAACCTGAGTTTTCCAGTCTACCTGCATGTTGAAATCTCCAATAACCACCGTAGCATTACCTTTGTTAAATGCTAATTTTAACTCCTAATGCAACTTGCACCCTATCTCCAGGCTACTGTTTGGGGGCCTGCAGATAGCTCCCATTAAGGTCATTTTACCCTTACAATTTCTCAGTTCCATCCACAATGACTCTACATCTTCTGATTCTATGTCATCCCTCTCAAGGGACTGAATTTCACTCCTTACCAACAGAGCCACCCCACCCCCTCTGCCCACCCACCTGTCTGGCTTTTCCATAGGACGTATACCCCTGAATATTCAGTTCCAGGCTCTAATCCTCTTGCAGCCATGTCTCTGTAATTCCCACAACATTGTTACCAATTTCTAACTGGTCCACTTATACTTATACTTATTCTTATACTTCGTGCATTCATATATAACACTTTTAATTCGGTATTCACCTCAACTCTCACATCGGTTCCTATTTCACCTGACCTTACTCTCTTATCCCTTCTTGAACTTTCCTTCTCGTTAATTTGGCTGTCCTTCATAACTTTTCCTGTACTCTCCTCCCCTTTAACTCCATCCTTATATTCCCAATTTGTCATCTCCTCCCCTCCACTATTTAGTTTAAACCCACCTGTGTAGCACTAGCAAATCTGCCTGCCAGAATGTTGGTTCCCCCCCCAGTTAAGGTGTAACCTGTCCCTTTTGTACAGGTCATCCCTACCCCAGAAGAGATCCCAGTGGTCTATAAATCGAAATCCTTGCTCCCTGTACCAGCCACTCAGCCACACATTCAGATCCCCTATCTCCCTGTTCCTGCCCTCACCAACATGAGGTACTGAAGCAATCCTGAGATAACCACCCAAGAAGTCCTGCTGTAGAGCCTTCTTCCTATCTCTCTAAACTCACGTTGCAGACCTCCGTCGTCTTCTTCCAGACGTCGTTTGCGCCCACGTGCGCAACCACTTCCAGCTGCTCACCTTCCCTCTGGAGGATGTTCTGAAGTCGGTCCGGGACATCTTGAACCCTGGTACCAGGGAGGCAACAGACCATCCTCGTGTCTCGCCTGCCGCCACAGAATCTCCTGTCCGCACCTCGGACAATGGAGTCACCCACCACTATGGGTCTGCCTGACATCAATCTCACCGGTCGAGTCTCATCTAGGATTGGAGCCACCGATCTGTCCAGTGCTCGGACTAGAAGCGTCTTCAGCCCCGACAGCTCCCAAGAGAGTGTACCTGTTTTCATTAGGTACAGCCACCGGGGTTTCCTGCACTCCACGTTTACTCCTCTTTCTCATAGTCACCCACCTTCGCTCTTCCAGTATCCTTGGTGTCACAATCTCACGTGGTGGGAACTGAGAAATTGAGTACTGGATAACATTTTTTGCAAGAGGCAGGGTGAGAGGAAGTGTAATCTACATAATTGTGGGAGTTGGGTAGTTTGCAAAATACGTCAATCAATAGTATGTCCATTGTGATGGAGACAGAGATCAAGAAAGGGGAGAGAGGTTTCTAAGATAGTTCGTGAGGGCAGGGTGGAAATTAGTGGCGAAGTTCATGAAATCCACAAGTTTTCCACTGGTGTCGGAGGCAGTCCCGATGTAGTCATCGATGTAGCGGAGAAAGAGTTGGGGGGTGGTGCCATTGCACATTTGGAATAAGGACTTTTCAAAGTAATTGACAAAAAGGCAGACATAGCTGAGCCCCGTAGTTGGCCATGGCTACACCTTTAACTTGGACAAATTAATTGGATACTGTATATACTTTGTACCTTTGTCAGCGCCCTTATGTGTGACTATTTACCTTGCATAACTTCCATACACAAAGAATTTCACTGTGACTTGTCACATGTGGCAATAAAGTATTCATTCATTCATAAAAGGCATGAAAGGAGAAATTGAGGGTGAGGACAAGTTCCACCAAGCGAAGGAGAGTGTTAAGGGCCTGTCCCAAATTCACGACCTAATTCACGACCTTTTTTACTCGTGGACATTTTTCATCATGCTAGAAAAAACACACCGACCTACATGATGCCACGAGTACCTACGGCTAGCATCACGGCCTCCTACGACCTACCTACGACCTCGTGACGACCATGCTGCAAGTATAAGTCAAGGGCATATAACCATATAATAACCATATAACAATTACAGCACGGAAACAGGCCATCTCGGCCCTTCAAGTCCATGCCGAACAACTTTTTTCCCTTAGTCCCACCTGCCTGCACTCATACCATAACCCTCCATACCCTTCTCATCCATATGCCTATCCAATTTATTTTTAAATGATACCAACGAACCTGCCGCCACCACTTCCGCTGGAAGCTCATTCCACACCGCTACCACTCTCTGAGTAAAGAAGTTCCACCTCATGTTACCCCTAAACCTCTGTCCCTTAATTCTAAAGTCATGTCCTCTTGTTTGAATCTTCCCTATTCTCAAAGGGAAAAGCTTGTCCACATCAACTCTGTCTATCCCTCTCATCATTTTAAAGACCTCTATCAAGTCCCCCCTTAACCTTCTGCGCTCCAGAGAATAAAGACGTAACTTATTCAACCTATCTCTGTAACTTAGCTGTTGAAACCCAGGCAACATTCTAGTAAATCTCCTCTGTACCCTCTCTATTTTGTTAACATCCTTCCTATAATTGGGCGACCAATTTGGCAAACTTGGCAGAGGTCGTGAATTAGGTCGTGAAAGTGGTACAGGCCCTTCAGTAGGAAATTGATTGAGTCTTTGTTCAAGGAATAACCAGAGCGCCTTGAGACCTTCCTGGTAGGGATGGAGATGTAAAGGGACTGGATATCCATGGTAAAGATGAAGCAATGGGTGCTGGAAACCGAAGAGAGGAAGGATGTTTGAGGTGTCTCAGCCAGATACGAGGGTATCAAGATGTTTGGAGATTCATCACATTAATTCCTAGAGTAGAAGTTTTGTCATGTAAGTAGAGGTTATGAAGACTGAGCCTTTGCTCTCATGACTTTGGAAGAATGAGAGGTTGTTTCAATGAAATGTTTACATTTTTTCTGGAATGCATCAGGCTGGACATTAGCTATGTGTTGGAAGAACTGCAGATGCTGGTTTAAACTGAAGAAAAGCTGGAGTAACTCAGTGGGACAGTCAGCATCTCTGGAGAGAAGGAATGGGTGACGTTTCGGGTCCAGGAGGGTCCTTCTTTCCAGAGATGTTGCCTGTCCCGCTGAGTTACTCCAGCTTTTTTAGACATTAGCCATGGCAGTGCAGTCTAGAACAAAGGGGCCTGTTCTCAGGACAGAACATTCTTGCACCAAAGCAATATTGAATTTTTGTATTGGCAAGTCATTGATCAGTTTGAATCAAGAGACAGCTAGATTATTAGATATTAAGAAATTCAAAGAGCACCGTTCAGTGCAGGGAAGTGGCAATGACTCTCAGCCATGATCGTTTTGAATAGTGAATCAGATATCTCGGACCAAATGGCTTACTCTTCCATCTATTTCTTATATTCAAGACCGATAACAGGATATTAATGGATTTAAGGGCTCTGAGGTTAAAGCAGAACATTGGTGGCAAAATAAAATATCATCCATGATCTCACTGAATGACAGCACAGGTGCAAGGGGGCAAATGGCTTCTTCTGTGCATGATTCCCGTGTTTTTTTTGCTCAAGGTCCCATTGCCCCTATACAGACATTCAGTGACATAGAGTCATACAGCATGGAAACAGGCCTTTCTGCCCAACTGCCCCATGTCGATCAAGATGTCCCATCTACGCTACTCCCACCAGTACCCGAACGTGGCGCCGAAGGACGAGAAGCCCAAGCGAAGAAGTGGAAGCCAAATAACCGAACGGAAACTACGCCGAAAAGCCAAATAATCAAAAGCGTACCACGCCGAAAAGCCAAATAACCGAATGGGCGCAATGCCGAAAAGCCAAATAGCTAAAAGGGCGCAACGCCTAAAAGCCAACTCACCGAACGGACGCAACACCAAAAAGCCAAATAACGGACATGACGTTGCCGGGGGGCGGGACTTGTCAGCGAATGGTCCAGACCCCCGCGTCCATCACATCACTCACTGGTCAGGGGAGGTGGGAGGGTAATTTTCACACACAAGACCGCCCGGAGCTGGAGGGTGACTGGACGCTCTAAACCGAGGTGTAAGCGGCCGAAGGAGCAAATCCCTCGGGACAGCCCCCTCTCTCCCCCTGGGGTCAGCGCTGTCCGGCCACACTGTGACGGGCTGCGGGTCGCAGCTCACATACTCGCAAGGCCGCGGCTCCGGGCAGCAGACACATGGGGACGAAAATCCGGCACTGTCCCCGTCAGCTGCAGCAGAGTTGCGGACAGTCTGGTCCCTCCGCCCACCCAGAGTAACTAACCGCCACCGGCATCCGACCCCCACACCAGGGCGATTCACCCCCCCGACCACTGGACTCCGACACTCACAAGGGGTGATTCACCCCCTACCCCAACCCACATAAGGGATGATTCTCCCCCCGACACCCACACCGGCTGATTTCCCCCCCCCCCCTCCGCCCGGCTGCAGGGACAGACGGCGGGGGGCACTGGCAGCCATAGTAAGTGGCTCTTTCTCTTGGCTCGCTCTCTCTCTTGGCATTCCCGGAATCATTTGGTGTTTTGCAAAGACAACTGCAGCTGCTGTTCCATCTAATTGAAGACGAACCCTGGCCCGAAACAACGCCTAATCTATTCCCTCCACAGATGCCGCCTAGCCCGCTGAGTTCCTCCAACACTCTTTTTTTAATTTAACTCTGAAATTGAAGATGGACACAAAAAGCTGGAGTAACTCAGTGGGACATGCAGCATCGCTGGAGTGAAGGAATGGGTGACACTTCAGCATTATGCGTTGCCCATGCATAAAATACGATCACTCCATCGTGTGCGTGAGTAAGTGTGAATCGCCTCGGGTCTTTATTCCCATTAAGCAGAATTCTTCCAACTTCCATGGACCCCCAGCTGAACCCAGCTCCAAAATAAATTCCAAATGCCCCGTGGCCGGGGGGGGGGGGGGGTGTTGAATCACCCGACGTGGGTGTCTGGACCAATCGCTGACATGTTCCGCCCTCCTGGCGACGTCATGTCCGTTATTTGGCTTTTCGCCGTTGCGTCCGTTCGGTGAGTTGGCTTTTAGGCGTTGCACCCTTTTGTTTATTTGGCTTTTCAGGCATCGCGTCCGTTTGGTTAGTTGGCTTTTCGGCATTGCGCCCTTTTGGTTATTTGGCTTTTCGTTGTCGTAAGCTTGTGGTTATTTGGCTTTTGGGCATTGTTTCCATTCGGTAATTTGGCTTCCACTTCTTCGCTTCGGCATCTCTTCCTTCGACGCCACGTCTGCACACGACTCCCACCTGCCTGCATTTGGCCCATATCCATGCAAACTTTTCCAATCCATGGATAATCCTCATGGCAAAAATTCAACATGGCCCTAGCGCAAATAGCACAAAGACGTTCTTTGACTCAAAGTAGTTTGCACATCTTCCAAATTTGGCACACTTTCCCTCGAAGATGTCACAACACCGAGCAAAGATAAGGAATATATTATGCAGAGTTGGGGGAGGATATCATTGATTTACTCATCAGACTATTCTCACAACCTCAAATGCCATTGAAACACAACCCAAAATCCCTCTATTGGTGTCCTCCAGAGCTCCACTAGCCACCATGATGACTTACGACTTCTCGAGTAGCATCTGGGTAGAAGAAGAAATACTGCATTACTGTATCCTTGTTCAAAGCTAAGGGCAGCAAAGCTGACTGCAACTTGCAGGGGTGTTTTGCTATTCTGTGCAGCAGGGGAAATGTAAAATAATGAATTACATGCACTATATATTGATGTCAACAACAGAGAAAGTCTGTTTATTCAATGTGAATTTGGCTGCCCAAGAAAGTTGTTACAAATCATCCATGTGTTCTATGATCGCATGACTGGCCAAATGCTCTCCAAAGCTAACTCTTCCGGCACACTTGAAATTTTAAATGAAGTGAAGCAAGGTTCCCTATTTGCCCTAGTGCTGTTCAACCAGTTCTTTGTCTGCATTCCTAGTGATGTCTCAAGGGATTTGCCTGAGGAGATATACAACTGTTACTGACTCAACGGCTTGCTCTTTGATCTTCAAACACTGAGAGCTGAACCACAATGCTGGAGAGATTTCGCATCCAGCTACTCTCTATAGAGGACTGTCCCCTGATGGCAACAGTTATATGACCTACAGGTCATTGTTTACTGATTTTCTAAAGCAGTCTCTCCATCAACCTCAAGGAGAGAAATCTTGATTCAACTTGTACCTTATTTCATTGTCAGTGTGCAAGCCATCTCTATATTCATGGCATTCAGTTGAAAAACATGGACTGGTTGAAATATTTTACCAGCACATTTCCAGTAGTAGTCCCTTGGATAAGAAATTGCCAGCTGGAAACGAGTTGCCAGCTGGAAGTCCTGAATGTACCATCTATTTCTCGATTAAACTAAAGATCAAGTTCTGAAATCGTTTTGAAATATGAACCTCTTATTGGGCAGCACATTAAGAATGCCAAATTATTCCTTATGATCTCCTTTCACTCAATTCAATGATAAAATGATGATCATTGGGATGCTTGAGCTTACTAATACCACCAAGAAAATAGAGTAAACACAACGTAGATGAATTGAACATAATTTCACAAACCAATCTTGCATGGGGAGCTGAGGAAGCATTGAAGGAAGAAGGGTTATTAAACCATGCAATTCAAAGATAACCTGGAGTGCAGTCCACATTGACTGGCAACCTCTTTAAAAATTCCGTGCCAGTGGTGCATGATTTAGCTCAATGGCAGATCTTGACAAGATCTTGAGGAATCAGTTTAAAGTGAGATTAATAAAAACGGAGGCTGAGCAAGAAAGAAGCTGCAGAGCCATTATGTCAATGATCATCGTTACAAACTTCCTGTTTCCACAGGAAATAAACTTTGTGCATCAGGATTCAAGTCACTGATTCAAATGAGTAGCTACAGAAGATATTTGTGGCAACATAGTTATCTTTGTCACTGATGAATTGCTATTACAGAGTCCTGACCCCCAAATCCACTGATTCCTTTAATAGTCAAAAACCTATTGATAGAGTCATAGGGTCATGCAGCCTGAAAACAGGCACCAACGTGCCCACATCGACCAAGATGCTCCATCTACACTGGTCCCACCTGTGCGCATTGGCCCATCTGCCTCTAAAACATTCCGATCTGTCCAAATGTCTTTTAAATTACCTTATCTTATCTTTGAAGGTACTTACTGACCGAGCATTCACTTACCATGGAGCAGAATATTTTAGATATTCTGAATGAAAACATTTTTCCTGAACTCAACTGTAAACAGCTGACATCCTGAAATTGTGCCATTATTTTTTGTTTTTTCAATCTGAGGAGTATGCTTCACATCATCTTCTATGTCAATTATCACGACCATCTATTCTCAGTGAAATCACCTCTAATTCTTCTAAATTTAAATTAATCGCTCCTCAAATGCAAACCCCTTAATTCCAGGATTAAGGAATTCCAGGATAAAGGAATTCCAGGAACCCGAAACACCCAATGACCCCAGTTTACATCACAGAGATGTATTTTATCAAACTTGGTGAATAGGGCTCTTCTTTGCTTTCACAATTTTTATGTGATCTTGCTCCTTTTTACATCTGTAGCGAGTCTTGCTAATTCTTCAAGTCCAACCTCCTTGCAGCAAAGGCTAATATTCCATTTGCTTTAATCCTCTGAATGCAAGTTAATGCTGACTACAAGTCACTCAGACTTGGATTTTTCTCCATGACAGGCCCTAGCCAGTGAGCTATGCAGAGAAGTTCAAAGCAGGAGAACCTACTTGAAACGAGCAAAGATGAAACGATTATGCCATGAAGGTCTTTCAAAGGAGTCCTTCAACAAAGCCCAGTCCGTGGCAGCATCCATCCTTAATATTTCACAAAGTGATCTGGAAGACCTATTGGATCTTGAGGATGAAGAGGTAAGAAATGTTTTTGCATATCTTGTTTTCATTCAAGTCAAGTCACAAGCAGAGAACTTAATATTGGAGATAATTTGTAATTTAAAAGAGACCATTTTTTAAATTTAGTTACCTCATACAAATCAAGTTTAGTCTTCTAACTACAATACTTGCATTCTTACAAATGTCTCAATTCAGATCCCGAATATATTGACAATGTGCAGATTAAGGCCCTGTCCCCTTTCTCGAGTTACTCACGAACTCTCCCAAGTTTTCCCCTTGATTCGAACTCGGGGAATGTCGGTAGCGAGGCCGTAGGAGTCCGTAGATGTTTTGTAGCAGCTTGTAATGCCAGCCGTAGGAACTCGGGGCATCTGGTAAGTCGGGACGTTTTTTCAACATGTTGAAAAATGTCCACAAGTTAAAAAAATAGCCCCGAATACCTACAAACGGCTGTTACCGTAATTCTCCGAGTTCGAATCAAGGGGAAAACTCGGGAGAGTTCGTGAGTAACTGGGGAAAGTGGGACAGGGCCTTTAGCAGATTCTGTTAGGGTGGCCGCATCAAAGCAATAGTCCTTCGCACAACCCTTGGGCTGCCATGGACTGTTCAGTTTGAAGTTCCGCCCAGGTAGCAGAGCATAAATGTTCCCAGAAGAAATGCTGCCATATTTGTTCCAGATGTCTGTCTTTTCATGAATGTCGTTCTTCCACAGTCTCGCAGATGCTGTCTTCAATTAAATTACCAGGAACTACTTTAATTTAGTTAGTTTTCAAAAGAATGTGTGACCTAGAAATGTAATTGCGTATTGTTAGGTTTTTTTGAGCTTTGCATGATCGAATTTTCCTGGTGTGAAGTATTAACAGACATTTTTTGGTTTGTTTCACAACCCTCCAAAAATTAAACAGTGCTCTCCATGGTGATTTGCAGTTACACAGTCAGGAACGTTTCTAATCCAAATGTTTACTCTATGTCATTCCTTGTGTGATGACGTATTTCAATATCACATACCGAAATTTGGAGACAAGCTTGCGAATCATAGGCCACTCACACACGAACTGCAATTTCATTGTAACTGTTAACCAAATCAGTACCTGAATTGAAGGCAGCACTTGCGAGATTGTTGAATAAACTCAATCATGAGATATATCTGGAACAAATATCACAGCTTTTATTCAGGTAAGATTTATGCTGTGCTGCCAGTGCAGAACATCATGCTGAATTGTCCAAAACAAATCCAAAGATCTTTTGAATGACTAATCCTCAACTGTTTCATGATTCAAACTACCGGACAAATTTTCATCTGCCACTTTTGCAGACTGCCACAGAACCTTTGAGAAACTGCCTGCTTATTGTAAAATCTGTTTCCTGTCACTATAAAGAAGTCTACTGAGTACCACTTCCAGGTCAAAACGTAAACCCCTCACAGTGGGCATTGCAGTTGTGCTTCCAATGGTTTTTATTACGGACATGGAACTGGAGCAGAGGTATTAGTGGAACCCAAGAGAGAAAGTAAAGAAGGGCTCTATACCGCAGGCATCCATCCCGCAGTGTCCTCCCATATAAATCTTTCCAAAAAGCAATGTCTTTGCAGACTGACTCGCCAAGATGCTTGACAGAAAATTCCATGACTGCTCTGCCAGTCGATATCAAGGTCACTGTTGCATACAATTTCCTAGCGCTAGGATTATTCCAGGAAACTGCCATGTCTAGTGGTTTGCTGGTTTGAAGTCACCGATGCTTCGGAAAAACGCCACCACCTCCCTATCACATGCATCAGTGGAGGAAAATTATTGGAGAGAATTCTGAGGACAAGATTCATTCACATTTGGAAGGGCATGAACTCATTAGGGATAGTTAGCCAGCCTGGATTAAGGTCAGTGAGATCTTGATTTGCCAATTTGATTGAGTTTCATGAGGAAATGACAAAAATAGTTGATAAGTGTGGGGTAGTGTATATGTCCGCATGACTTAAAGCATGGCTGGTATAAAAGATTAAGAAATCGGGAACCACGATGAGTTGGATACAAAATTGGCTTGGTCATAGAAGTAGTGGTTGGGGGATTTTTTTTGACTGGAACAAAAACACAACAGTTTTTAACCAGTCATGTCTTGCAAGGATCAGTGCTGGAACCTCTGTTGTTTGTAATATAAAAATAGACTCATTTCTCCCATGCAGAGATCAGACATCAAATTCTGGACACCTCATTCCTTCCTCTTGACCATACCCCACTGATCAACACAGGGCTACCATTTCCCAGATAGATCTCATCACCACTGACGATCTCGTCTCCACAATCTCCAGCCCCGCATTGCCCATTTTGATCCCCTTCACTGCCTTACACACCACTGTTTCTTCCTGTTCCTGCCCCACCAAACTCCACTCCAAATACCTCAATTCTATCTTGTCCATTCGCTGATGGCCTACATCTGTGACACCTCACACTCATCTCATACTTCAAAACCTTTCAACTTCTCGGCACCAATCCCCTCATCTTTGCCATGAACGTCCATTCCCCTTACACCTCCATTCTTCACCATGGAGGCCTTAGAGTCCTCCAGTCCTTCCTTGAACAGAGACCCAATCACTTCCCCTCTGCTATCACTCCTCCATGTGATGAAACTTGTCCTCGCCCGTAATAACTTTTGACTCCTCTCACCGCAAGTCAAAAGGTGCAGTCATGATCCCCTGCTATGGCTGTCTTTTCGTTGGGAACATTGAATGTTCCTTGTTCCAAACATAGCTGGGATCAATCTCCACCTCATTCTCCACAATATCAGTAAACACATTGGGGATGCCTTCTGCAGAACTCAATGATTATATCAACTTGACAACTAATTTCCACCCTGTCCTCAAAATCATCTGGACCACTTCTGGCATCTCTCTTCCCTTTCTCGATTTCCATCACAGGGGACAGACTAAGCACTGATGTCTGCTATAAAGCCACTGACTCCCACAGTTTCCTTGACTACACCTCCACCCACCTTGCCTCTTGCAAAGATTCCAACCCTTACTCTCAATTTATCCGTCTCCTCCACATCTGCTCGCAGGGAGAGGCTTTACACTCCAGGTGTATGTAGAATATTATTAGTGTGCGGGGATCACTGGTTAGCGCAGACTCAGTGGGCCAAAGGGCCTGTTTCCACGCTGTATCTCTAAACGAAACTAAAACACTGACGCTAGCAGTAGGATGAGCTCACGTGATGTATTTTATTTACAGTGGTAAGAGAGTCCAGGACCTCGAGGGGCCACTGTTCCTTCCCAGGAATGATGCTGGCGATCTCTGGTTTGTCCCAGCAGCTTAGTCCTGGTCATCGAAGGAAGAGGCATGGCTTCAGTACAGGTTTCTTCCTGACAGCTCAGTTTCGTGCTTGAAAAGGCCATACTGGCAGGCTCTAGATTATTCTCGCAGTCTATCTTTCTCCGTGTGTATGTGGGAACAGTCACACTGGTGATAATAAAACCACCATTGGTAAGGTCGGCTCCCTCATGATGAGCAGTTCCTTCCTTTAAACATGCTTGCAAATTTCAAACAACTACAAATCTTACAAGAATTAATCAACTGGCTCAATCAGTATGTTTCCAATGGGTAGGAAGGAACTGCACTTGCTGGTTTACACCCAAGATAGACACAAAACGCTGGAGTAACTCAGCGGGACAGGCAGCATTTCTGGAGAGAAGGAATGGGTGACGTTTCGGGTTGAGACCCTTCTTCAGACTGAGAGTCGGGAGAGAGAAACAAGAGGTATGGAAGGGTAAAAGGCCTGTCCTACCAGCATTCGACTCCATGCGATGAGCGCGATCAAACTAGAAGCGGGGGCCGCGCGGAGGTCGGGTGATCCCTGTACAGGGCCGTTCCCAACAGCATGCGCCTGCATGCGGCAAGCGCGACCAAACCGGCAGCGAGAGCCGCGCAGGGGTCGGGTGAGTGGCGCAACGCGGCGCAAAGTGAGGCGAACATGGAGCGAAGTCTTAAAGGTAAGTTCGCCAGGACAGAGAGGGGCACACACAGAGAGGGTCATGGAGGCACCTACAGAGAGGGTCACGGAGACACGACGTCGAGGCGGTGTGTAATGCGTCGAGGCGACTGCAAGCCGACAAGCCGTTGCCGCGCGGAATTTTTGAACATGGTCAGTTTTTCGGAGCCCCGCGCGATGTCGGGACGAACTCCACACAATTCCGCACGGCTCCGGCGATCGAAGTGGGACCGGCCCCGTGACGCCGGACGGCTCAAGCGACCATGTTAGGTCGCGCTCATCGCAAAGAGTTGCATACTGGTGGAACAGGCCCTTTAGGATCTGAAAAAGACAGATCAAAGCAGACGATGATCAAGGAAATGTAGAATGGCTCATTGTTGGCTGAGAGAAAGGTGACAACGAGGCATCCAAACAGTAAAATTAATCAGGACCGTGAAACTAGTTGGAGAACTAGGATGGGGGAGGGACGGAGAGATAGGAGAAATCTCAGAAAAGGCAATAGAATGGCTGCATTTAAAGGTAATTTCTTGATGAGTGCAATAGAATGGAGGCACTGCTGTCACTAACACTTCAGCGTCAGTCTATTCTCTAAGGAGACAGCTCCAATGATGGAACTGTTTTGAAAGTAAATCAATTGATTCACAGGGTTTGATCTATCTGAACACATTATTGCAAAAGGGCTTAGGGAGATTTAACATGACTTCTTTGGGTTATTAACATGCAAGTTACACCCAACCATTTTTTTGAAGGAAACTTCTATGTCCATCAAAAACAAAGACAGGCCAAGGCCAGGGTCAGTATATGAAAGCCTGCGTCTCCTATGGGTGTTGTTAACCTTCTGCACCCTCGTGCACTGGTTATACAATGGAGCCAACCCCACCATCCCAATCAATGTGTGCTGTAAAGACACTGGCCACAAATCTGCTTTCAAAGATGAGCGAGGACCTTCCCTTCTATTATAATGAAAGCGAATGCCTCAGCATCTGTTTATTTTTTAATGTTTGGTGATCACGTTGCAGGGGATCTGTTCGGTTTGACTGCTGATCACTGGCCACATTTGCTCGCCCTTCTCAACCTTATGGGGGTTTCTTCATGCTTGTATGTTTCACGGTCAGAGCCTGATTGAAATGCAGAATTATGTTTGTGCTGAGGTGAGTAATGTTCACCAGGTTACCTTGTAGAGCATTAGTTCCCTTTGCTCCGTGAAGACCAGATGGAACATTATGAATGCATAAGCACTGTTGACCATCTGTGCCACAATGAGACTCGGAACAGGGAAGCTGTTTGTTTTAAATAATCTCCTAAAAAACTGCACCCGTGGCATAAATATCTTGGTGAGACATTTCACTATTGAAGCAGCTCCGATGCGGTATTTTAATATCCTGAACTCTGCAATTGTGGTGGAGAGAGATTTAACTTATTTGTGGAGCAGTGGGCAGGATTTGGTCATTTTCTTTCTTACAATTTCCACTTTCTGAGTATTAAGACATGTTTGATTTTCCATTTGAGATCCATCATAACTATCTGAAAGCATTAACATGGGGTGGGGCTTCTTTAATTAAATTTTTCAAAGGTACAATATGGTATGTGCCAAGAGAACGGGAGAATCTATAAACGGAGGTCCACACATGCAAAATCACCACATCTAAGCCCTGTAGGGAAATCAAGAGGAATAGCCCTGGAGTAATTTTCAGAATGTAGTACTACAACAGGAAACCTTTGAGACAAACAGCAAAGAAGCTTTTAAAATAAAACCAGATGAGTATATGAGAAAAGAGAAGCTGAATGAGGCAACTGAATGGAAGAAACCAGCATATTCTGTTTCGGTGGATGAGCCTGTTTCTGCATGTGACCATGGATTGCACAATTAAGCATAACTACTTTTATGAGAAAATGTAACAACACTCTGTATTTTATTCTTCTGCAGGAATTAGGAGAAACTAAAAAAGCCTTACAGAAAGATCAAAACTGGCTGGCTCAAATACAGAAGATACTTGGAGGCCAGGTACCGAAACATTCCATGTGTTCCATTAAGCCTAGCTTGCTCTTTTGCGTACCAAGTAACTTTCACTGACAGATTCATGAAGTAACAAAACAAATACATTAAAGAGTAAATGAAGACATTCTGAATCGGCAACCATCATTTATACCAAAAGAAAGCCCCAAACACAGTTTTTACACATTTATTTTATCCAGTACTTTCCTCAAATCATTTGTCAATCCTGCTTTCACAATTCAGCCCAATTTTCCAATACGCTGTGATTTTATTTCTTACTGTGTGACAAAAGTCCTTTGCCAGAATTCTTCATAATGTATTATCTGAACATGTGAATAATCTTACAAAATAGACAGTTGGAAATGAAAATCTGAATTAGCAGGCCCTTTGGCACAACTCGTCCAAGCTGACCAAGATACCCTATCTAAAATAGTTCAATTTTCATGTTTGACCCATATCCATCTAAACCTTACCTAACCATGTAGCTGCCCAAGTTTTTTTAAATGCTGTCATAGTACCTGCATCCTCTGGCAGGTCATTCCATATACCTGCCACCCTCTGAGCATTGAACACTCTCAAAATGTCATATAGTTTACAAAAAGGATGTCATAGTGCCAGTGTATGATGCAAGAACCAGCAAGGTTGCTGTCTCCAAAAGGTCTGTTGCATCAATAAAGATGGGTCATTGGCAACTGCAGAAACGGGACCAACCACAGCAGCAAGAATTGAATTCAAAGGTAGAGTCACACTCATACACAGAGTGGCTCAATTTACTCCAGGCCAGACGATAGTTTTCATTTCATTTGTCAGCACATATCTTTTCCTGATGTCAGGTAAGGTAAGACTGTCAGAAAATGACTCGTGGATAGCCAGCTTGGACAGGCCTAGGAGCAACCCAACCAGGACATCCCCTGCGCACAGGTTGTCCTAAGATGAGGATGGTGGGTGTGAAGTGCAGCCAGAAGGCAAAGAGTAGCCCCATTTGGTATTGGAACATGGGCTGCAACCTCACACACTCCATATATGCGTGGAACACAGACTCTTCCAGCCCGCAAAACTGGCAGGCGGCTGGCAAGTCAGTGAACCGAGAGACAGAGAGAAACAGGTTGCACGGGACTCCTCGGTGCAGTACCCTCCACCGCAGGTCCCCGATGTAGAGGGGCAGAATCCCTGCATAGAGGGACCCCCACCGGGGGCCTCTCGTGACCAAAAGGCAACACCAACCGCCACTTTGTGTCCGGACAGTGGGCAAGGAAGTGCACGGTGTGGAGGAGGAGCCCGTACAGTAGACGCCTCCCTGCGTCTCGGAGGGAGATGAAGGGTGTCGAGGAAAGGCCGCTCGGGTAGTGTGGGACCGGCTCCCAAGAAGGATTTTGGCGCCTGGGTCCGACAAGTACTTCTGGCTGAGCGGGAGTTTGCTCAGCCGCAAGTACTCCACACGTTCGAGCATCCCCGGTGGGGTGGGACAAGGGCCTGCCGCTCTCACAACCGGGGCGGATGGTGGCCCTGGTTGACGGCAACCAAGTTCCAGACTCTCAGCAGGTCCCGGTAGAAGCCCTGCATTCTCTGCAGGACAGCACGACTGACTCCTACCACCAGTATCCGCGTACCTCCTTGAAGGCAGTAGCCCCATTGGAAAATGTGCGTTGCCAGCACGTGCCAACTGAGAGGACGCCCAGAGTACAGGTATCTGCAGGATCTACAGGAGCCGCCTCCTGTGTGTGAATGCACACCAGCGACTGACCTCCCTCTTCGATCGGGAGACTCATGACCGCTGCAGAGACCCAGTGGTTTCCGTTGCACCAGAATAACTTCCTCTGGATGATCCCAGCAAAGGTGGTCGATGAGACCAAGGTGGTCCCAGAGTACTGAGTCAAGTGTAAAAGAAGGAACTGCAGATGCTGGAGAATCAAGGGTTACACAAAAAGCTGGAGAAACTCAGCGGGTGCAGCAGCATCTAAGGAGTGAAGAAGATAGGCGACGTTTTGGGTCGAGACCCTTCTTCAGAGGGTCTCGACCCGAAACGTCGCCTATCTCCTTCACTCCTTAGGTACTGAGTCAAGTGTCGGGCGAGGTTGTCACCATTCGACGCTTGGTGGTGCCGTTGTAAAGGAGGCCACATGGGGAACACTGAATGAAATAGATATGGTTAGAGAAGGTGTATGTGAATCTATATCTATACAGAGGTTCACTTGCACCACCTCTGAGACAGAGGTCCAAGCACATCTCCTCCTAGGCATAGGCTCATATGCACATTCTGAAATCCCATTTGCATCTGATGCTCTTGATGAGGCCTCCTCTTCCTTGTGCCCCACCTGATGTGCACGCATTTCTCCCAATACCGTACCTCCTTCCCCTGTCACCTGACACGTGTATCCCTGTAAGTATTCAATCAATTCATCTGGCTTCATATTTCGTACCTTTTCACTCCTTATCTCACTACCTTTCATCTCTTTACCATTTCTGGCCTTGGTCCACCCATCTGCTAATCAAAGCCAGCCTCACCTGTATCCACTTATCGGGTCAGCCGGCAGCCCTGCAGAACATGGATAAAGCACGTTTCAGATTGCGTTCGGGGAGAGAATGCTGGAAGAGAGGTGAGGGCAGGAAAAAGTCTGGCAAGTGATGGATGGATGCAGGTGTGTGAGGTTTTGACTGGCAGATGATTGGACACAGTCCAGAGATGATAAGACAAAAGGTAGTGAAGGAAGGCAATGTGTCACCCAACATGTCAATCTCCAACATTTCTGTCCACAAAATTATTCTCTGACATTTCCTCCACATTCAACATAATCCCAGCTCCAGTCACATCGTGCCATCCCCAGCCCTTTTATCCCTCGGCAACTGCTTGGTTCACTTATCCCTTCCCATTCAAACCACTTCATCCCCAGGTACATTCCCCTGCGATCGCAGGAAATGTAATACCTACCCCTATTCCTCCTGCCTTACATAGATTCAGGGACCCCTGCAAGCCTTGCAGCTGTGTCTGCCTCATTTAATCTTATCTACTGTTCTAACCAACACGAACCATAGGTTAGAAGATCGTTTCGCTGAACATGCACTCCATCTGCCGTGGCCTGCTGGATCTCCCGCTTGCTAACCATTTTAACTCCCTTCCCATTCCCATGCTGACTTTTCTATACTGTACTGGGCCTCCTGCATTACCAGAGTGAGGGTACACACAAACTGGAAGAACAGCATGTGATATTACATTTATGCAGCTTACAACGCAATGGTTCAAACATTGAATCTCCCATTTTAGATAACTAACCTACACATAATTTACCCCCCCTCCCCCCTCTTTTCCCCCTCTCTTTCCTGTCTCCCACCTGCAGGCATAATCATTTCTCACTTTTCTCTTACCCCTGTCCCCTTCTACTTATATTCCTTCCTCCGGCTTCACATTTGTACGCATCTTCTCTCCTTATCTCATTACCTTTTGTCTTTTCATATCTGGCCTTTTTCCAGCCATCTACCAATCACACCCCACCTCTCACCTGTATCCACCTATCACTTCACAGGCGTTGTCCCTCCCCCATTTCACATCCAGCTTTCTCCCCCTTAGAACAATCAGTCTGAACCCGAATAACACCTATCCTAGTTCTCCAGAGATGCTGCCTGACCCGTTGAGTTACTCCAGCATTTTGTGTCTTTTTTTGCAAACCAGCATCTGCAATTCCCGTGACCATGTTAAAAGTAAATTGTGTTCTTGATTTGTAACCAGCGGAAGCAACCCATCGATATCTGCCTTTTCAAGTCATTGAGATTTTAAACATTTCCATGAGAACAACTTTAAATCTTTAAGTCTCAAAGGACTAACCAGATTTTACCAGATCCTTTCTCATCGAGTCATTTTAGCTGCACTTCCTCTGTGGTAAGATTCATTTCTGAGGTGTGGAAAAATTGCTGTGCTCAGTACACACATTGTGTAAAGACATCCTTATTGTATGCTGCAATTCCCTTGAAATAAAGACTAACATGCTATTTGCCATGCTAGTTGCTTGTTGTACATGCACGTTAACCTTATACACAATCCTTCTGAAGTATTTGTGTTTCTCAATCTCTGCCTTTTAAAAAACATTCTGATTTTCCGTTCTGCCTACAACAGTGAATAATTTCACACTTCCTCATTTATGTTTTGCTTTTTACTCACTTATTTAATCTGCCAACATCCTTTTTACAAATACCTTTCCGCCACTTACAGTTCGCTTTACCACCTAATTTGATATCATCAGCAAACATGGATACCTTAATTTAGGTTGCTACGTTATCTTCTTTAGTTCTCTGTCCCATCCACCTCTCAGAATTTGGATTATTGTACATTCCCCAGTGTTGTTTGTTATCATCATTTGTTGTTCTGTTCAACTATCTTGGGAATCTACCGGGGCTCACTTTCTCACTTTGCCTCTTGCAAAGGCTCCGTACAAACCAAGATCTGCAACCACACTGTTGGTTTCCAGTGATTTCAATCGTTCTGTTTGTGTCTTTTTCTCTTTTCAGTTGAAAGGTTTGCAGCATTCTCAAGGTCCTAAATAAATTTGCTGCAGTGTTTATAGGTTACGTGTGCAAGTATAACATACTACAGTCCAAGCATAAATTTTAAAGGGAAAAATAAAGATGGCAGTCCTCGATGCATTATAATAGCTGAAGATGGCTGCCCCTCCAGCAAGCCAATATAAAATAACTGCAGTAACGAGAAAGCTACAGCACTATAATATTATTAGTTGTTTATATTCAGCAATAAATGAGAACACCTGAAGAGTGGTTCATAGCTTTGTGACCTTTTCCGAGGGATTCACTTGCAGTCAATTCATGTTTTCCTCACAGCTGGACAGCTGTTTATTACCATGTCTTCCTGTATTCTGTACAATATTTTCTACAGAGACTGTGCACAGCTTGTTAGTGGGAGCTGAATATTGATTCAGAATCCTGTCGATGCAGAAAGAATGAAAAAATGTCCACTAGGGACCCTGCAAACATATTCCTATTGATATTTTCGTGCTGAGTGGAAAGCTGCACACTTGATGACAAGGCTGAGACTATCTTGAATCACAGACAAATCCTCAGAGAGTCCTGCTGTGACCTATGTGTTTCTTTTCTCTTATCAGTTTCCAAGTTTCCTTTATTAACATACTGTCTTCAGGAATACTGTGTCTGTCACAAGTGATTAAGAACAATCAATTGACATTCAGTGCTTCCAATTTGTCCATCGTATTTGACTCTTGATGTCCGTGTGCACTGACGTTGGATTTAGCTAATACTGTGCAAGATCTTGATGACCTAATGTTGTCCTTTTGAGATTATCAGTGACTGTTACATTATCCATTTCTCTGCATTGCAATGTTTATAACAAGAGATTATCTTCATATTTTCCAGAGAACCACACCGCTGTTGCATTCTATAGATAACAGTGGTGCATACTATATGTGTATTTTTATATGTGTTTATACCTGTATTTCTATGGAATCTAGTCAGTTTCTAAGAATGTGACCACTGCTATCAAATGCATTTTATAGTGAGCTGGCTTCGGTGATTTTGAGGAGCAATTCAGGTCCAGTGCCCAATGATACAAATGTATGAGGATTCTGCCAGGAACTGATTTTCTCCCATGCAATTACCTTTAGCAACCCTTTACGAATGTCTCCGCTTATGAATTTTACTTAAACACACTTTTTATCTGCCTCAAATAATGTATTGAACTGTTGCCTTGACTCATGGTGTGAAATAATCTGCAAAGTGTGCTATACTATCCCCACACTGCTTTTGACGTTTGTTCCTTTCCCAAACATCTGATTGCAATCATTATACATTGCTTCGCAAGTAACAATGTTTGCTCCCCTCCACTACCTGCAAATATAAATGGGTAAATTTGGCACATTGAACAATGATACCTAAAACAGTGGATTTTAGGAGGCTACGGACAAGCCATTTTTACAATACCTTTGAAAATGTAATGTTCAAGTTATCCATCTTTAGTTTTTTTTAGTTTAGTTTAGATATACAGCGTGGAAACAAGTCCTTCAGCCCACTGAGTCCACGCCGACCAGCGATCACACACAGACTAGCACTATCCTACATACTCCGGGCATCCAGAGAAAATCCACAGTCACAGGGATAATGTACAATCTCCGTGCAGACAGCACTCACAGTCAGGATCAACCCCGGGTCTCTGGTGTTGTAAGGCAGCAGCTCTACCGCTGCACCACTGTGCCGCCCCTAAACTCAGAATTTTTTTTGGTATGGTACTGTATGCTTCTTTTGTTTTAGGGTCTCAGGGCATGGAAATAGGCTCTTTGACCCTGCAAGGTTGTGCCAACCATGAAGCACCCCCTCGCACAAATCGTGGATGGATGGATGGCAAGATATTTTAAATGACCCTGTGGAATGGTGTTGAGAATATTCAGGTAAAGGGGATTAATATGGTTGACTGAACATTAGAGCGAAACAGCTAGATTGCCACGAGCTGAAAGATGGCAAGTGGGAATGTGGGGTAGCTTTATTCAGGGCATGACTCTGAAGGATAGGCAAGGAGCAAGCTTGCACAGTGGGTGATGGTGACATCGTTTTCTACAAGGCCCAATAAAGTGGACGCAGTGGGCAGGATCAGTGGGAAACCAGGAGGTTAGGTAACTATTCAGACAGAGATGCTGTAGCTCCCGTAGGGGGAGGTAGGGGTGCAGGTGGGACTCTTTACTACGAATGTCAGGCGAGAGCCTCACAATGAATATTGAACATGGTCCAGTGTTATGGTTGGTAAAGGACAGTGTAAATTACAAATTGTATGAGTTTTTGAAAACCTTATTGGCTGCTAAGCAAAGGTGATCCCCACATGCCTGAAAACCCAGGAGATAAATAGGTGGGACAGAACTACTGGATTGCTGCCCATGTGATTGAATCAGAGAGTGAAAGGATAGAAACTGGAGTACTTCTTTGTATTTTTTATATGTCTGAAAGAACAACAACGACAATAGAAGCAAGATTGAGGCAGCAATTGAGGGAGCGAGTGGTATACTGTATAATATTAAAATCTAGGTAGTTCTATGTTTTCCATAAGAGCACAAAGATAATGGGACAAAAATGTAATTCTAACTCATCAAGAACACAGCTGGAAGTACATTTATCAAACCTGACAGTTAGTAGATTCTCATCCATTTACTCTTTGACCCCATCACAGGAACAGTATCTCAGCAAAACCCTTCCACACATTTACCTGACTGATTCCTGGGCATATGCGGCCTGTCTTTGTTATCGGTCACATGCCTTTTCAGAGACTTGACCCATTCCAATGATGACTAACACTGGGACATCTTGAATAGGAAATCCAGGCTAAGGGTCTGCCCTGGTATCCACAACCAGGTCTTCCACTGTTCCCCTTTATATGGCCACTGGCTTTCCTGCTTGTACCACTCACCTGAGTCAGCCTCCTGCCTTTCTACCAGATTGCCAAAAAAATCCATCTGACATATGCTCCATGACGAAAACCACAAGTTATTGTGTGATGGGACAATTTGTGTCTTGGAAATATTTCCAACAGAGTAAAGTTATGGGGCAACTCGTGCATTCTGAGTTGGGCACCTCTGGGTTATCAGTGCAACAGACGGTGAGATGCCTGGCAAGGACCGCTAGGTGCAGTTACCTTATTGTACTTGTGGGGTATGGGCACGTAAGACTGATACTCTGGCAGACTCATCTAATTATTCAGATTGACAGTTTACATTTTTCATAGGATTATATCCTTGGGCAGTGAAGCACAGACTACTGCTCCTCACATTCTTGGATGCAGGTGGGCTTCGGAGGCACCAAGTTCTCCCTGGTCAGCTGATATTTGCATACCGGTAGGCTGCAGGTCGAACAAGCTCAACTTGTGTAGTCTGAGTGCTCATACTTGTGACTGGCTACAATTAATTTGATGACATTCCTCAGGCAACTTGCTGTACGATAATGGGCATCTGAAATTCATGCCACAGGGCTTGCAAAATCTTTATAGGAAGGGTCTTGGCAGCTTCAACACCTACTACGCATTACAGGTATATTGGGTTCTCTCATTTCCATAAGAACACAACTAAAAATAGAAAATGAAACAAGGGAAAGATTTAATCCAAATGTCCCTCCGAAATTTATGCCCTTGGCCACTTCAGTCAATTTGCCCACCTGCATGTCTCTGGACTTCAACCAGTTCCTCTGAGAAAGTAAGAAACAAGGGTGTCCTAAGTGCCATGGGGCAGGGATGTATCAACTTGAAATGTTGGACTCTCTTCACTGCCTGACCTGACAAGTATATCTTGAATATCCTGTTTATATTCCTACGTTGTAGGTTATGTTAATTGAATTAACCTTGTTTGATTGATGCAAGTTCAAGAACAATCTGGCTTCAGGTTTGCGACAGATTATCTCAATCTTTGTAATATTCCACATAATACAATCTGGAAGCTTGTTTCCACTTAATGCTTCAACAATGCATTTCCTTTTCCGAGTTTTGAGAACTAGCACAGTTATCCCCTCTATGAATTGCAATGAGATGAATGATTTAAAGTGAAATCATAGATAGACACAAAATGTTGGAATAACTCAGCAGGACAGGCAGCATCTCTGGAGAGAAGGAATGGGTAATGTTTGGGATCAAGGCACTTCTGCTGACTGAGAGTCAGGGGAGAGGAGTCTAGAGATGTGGAAGGGTAAGGTTTGAAAACGACAGATCAAAGCAGACTATGATAAGGAAATGTAGAATGCTTCATTATCCGCTGAGGGGAACGTAACAAAGAGTTAGTAAAATTAATCAGAAGGACATTGAAACTAGTTGGAGAACTAGGTGACGAGTTACAGAAATCAATATTCATACCACTGGGGTACACAAAAATGCTGGAGAAACTCAGCGGGTGCAGCAGCATCTATGGACCGAAGGAAATAGGCAACGTTTCGGGCCGAAACCCTTCTTCAGACTGATAGGGGATGGGGGGAGGCGGGGAGAAGAAAGGAAAAAGGAGGAGGAGGAGCCCGAGGGCTCAGGGAGAGGTAGGAAGGGGAGGAGACAGCAAGGGTTAACAGAATTGTGAGAAATCAATGTTCATGCCACCAGGATGCAGGCTCCCCAAGCGGAATAGGAGGTGCTGTTCCTCCAATTTCTGGTGTTGGTCACTCTGGCCGTGGAGGAGGCCCAGGACAGAGAAGTCGGATACGGAGGGGGAGTTGAAGTGCTGAGCCACCGGGAGGTCAGGTTGGTTAATGCGGACCGAGCGGAGGTGTTCGACAAAACGATCGCCAAGCCTACGCTTGGTCTCACCAATATAGATCAGCTGACATCTCAAGCAGCGGATGCAATAGATGAGGTTGGAGGAGGTGCAGGTGAACCTCTGTCGCTGCCCAAGTGAAATATGAGGTTGGAAGATGCCCAAGTGAAATATGAGGTGTTGTTCCTCCAAATTGCGTAGGGCCTCATTCTGATAGTGGAGAAGGCCCAGGATAGAAAGGTCAGTATGAGATTGGGAGGGGGAGTTAAAGTGTTTAGAAGATTGTGTAAGCCTAGGCAGACTGAGCGAAGGTGTTCAGCGAAACGATCACCGAGCAACTGCTTCGTCTTGCCGACATATGGGAGTCCACACTTGGAAACGCGGATATAGTATATGAGGTTGGAGGAGGTGCAAGTGAATCTCTGCCTCACCTGAAAGGACCGTCGGGGTCCTTGGACAGAGTCTAGCGAGGAGGTATAAGGACAAGTGTTGCATCTCCTGCGATTCCAGGGGAACGTAACTATGGAGGGGCTTATTTGGGTGGGAAGTGATGTAAGCCAGGGAGTTGCGGAGGGAACAGTCTCCGCAGAAAGGGGTTGAGATGGGAAGATGTGGCTAGTGGTGGGATCTCGTTGGAGGTGATGAAAATGTCGGAAGATTATGCGCTGTATGTGACAGCTGTTGTGGTAAAAGATGAGGACTAAGGCACTCTGTCTCTGTTGCAACTGTGGGGAGGGGGAGCAAGAGCAGAACTGCGGGATACCAAGGAGTCCCGTGTGAGGGCCTCATCTATGATGAAAGAGGGCAACCCCCGTTCCCTAAAGAATGAGGATATCTTGGATGTCCTGGTATGGAACACCTCTTGGGCACAGATGCGCAGCAGACGGGGGAATTGGGACAGAGTCTTTGCAGGACGCAGGGTGGGAAGAAGTGTAGTCTAGATAGCGGTGGGAGTCAGTAGGTTTGTAATAGATGTAAGAGATATAATAGAAGTGAAATTAAATCTTGTTTGAATTGATGTTTCAGAGGAATCTTGTACGAATTGTTTAATTGTGAATTCTTAACCAAATAATCACAAAATAAAAGATTGATATCTGTTGGAACTCACCAAAACAGAGATTCATTTTTTAACACATTGTTGTATCTGAATAGATTAATATGTAGGCTAAAAGAGAAATGTGGTAATAAATTAGATGTTCTAATACGGGATGTTAATGAAAACAGGCTTTACAATTCTACAAAAATCAGCGCGTTTATTCATAAAGCTTGTGTTTGACACACTTTCAGCTTTGAGCAGCTATGGGCCAACTTGTTAGGATTCTCATGTGATACTAACTAGCTTCTTCTTTCATACAACAGCAGAAGGTGCAGTGAAGATTAAAGTTTGATTGCTATGGTCATCTGCAATGTCTTGATAAAGGCTCTTTTAATTCAAATAATCTATATGTCGGTATTTTTTTTCAAATGCCTTTAACTGAAAAGAGAGCTAAATAAATTTTAGGTTGCACCATAAAAAAATATTAATATTCCAAAGGTAAAAGTCAGTGAACATAATCCATTGCTGTGCTTATTCTCTCTTGTGAGAAAAAACAATTCCCTTTTACTTCTCCAATTATTTTAACTAAATCAAGATCTTGATAGAAATTACATTGGTATGTTTGATTATGCAGTCCAAGATATAGTGTCTTTCTGTGCCACTGAGTGCAGAATCTCTGAGGTAATTGCCCAACAGTATTGATTTAATTGCCTAGGTTTATTTGTGGAATCCTAATTATTGACTGGAGGAAATTTAATGGAGCAGTCTTTATGAAGATTGGGAACTGCCGCTTCTGCTGTTGGACATAATGTACTGCATCGTGTCCCCTTGGATCATTTTGCACCATTATTTTATACCTTATTCCACTATGACAACACAATAACATTTAAAAAGTCATCCTCCTTATTTTCTAATGGCTGATCTATCTTTCTTTACTGGCAGGTTGAACGGTAGCACAGCACCAGTTGCTCTGTTAAATGTTTATCCACTATTGCACTCAGGGAAAATTCAGCAATCATGGTGAATAAGATGTCCACCCTAGGTACATTATAGAAAGGAATTAGACTGCTGAGACAGCAGTAGCATCTTTCACATCTTTGAAAAACTATGTAAGCTTAGCTGTGTATTTCCTCAGTAAAGTCTAAGTGAAAACTTCACAAACACTGAAAAAAAAAATGGTTTGTGGCATTTAATAAATATTTATGTTGGTTGAGAACTAGTTTGCAGTCCTGAAACCAGATACTTGGCAGGAACTCGGATCGATAGGTTATCTAACCGAAAAGGCTCGAGCTCTTCTACATTCTTCATCTTTGCCAGATATAAAACGGAGGCAGAATCCATCATGGCCCAGGTTTTCTATTCAGTGCAAAGTAATAGTGGTGGCTCTTCGTTAGGCAGACTGGTCCGACAGACTTAAATCATTATTAATGCAGCAGTGGCGTTCTCTTCAGTGGGTGTGTAACCAGCATGAGTAGGGGAAAAGCAATGAGAGTGAAGACTTTTTTTCGGCACAAAAGTGGGCTTGGTCCATTTTCAAACTGGTACAAATATATAATTTCCAGATCAATGTCATAAGTCGTAGGAGCAGAATTAGGCATCAAGTCTACTCCGCTATTCAATCATAACTGATCTATATTTACCTCTCAACCACATTCTCCAGCCCTCTCCCCGTAACCTTTGACACCTTTACTAATCAAGAACCTGTCAATCATGCTTTAAAAATACTCAATGACGGCCGTCTATGGCAATTAATTCACGGATTCACCACCCTCTGGCTGAAGAAATTCCTCCTCATCTCCTTTCTAAAGGTATGCCCTTTTATTCTAAAGCTGTGCCCTCAGGTCCAAGACTCTCCCACTAGTGGAATCATCCTTTCCACATCCACTATGCAGACCTTTCACTATTCAGTAAGTTTCAATGAGATCCCCTTTGTCCTTCTACCTCCAGCAAGTACAGGGCCAGAGCCGTCAAATGCTCATCATACATTAACCCAATCATCCGTGGGATCATTCTTGTGAACTTCGTCTGGACCCTGTCCACACCAGCACATTCTTTCACAAATATTGGGCCCAAAACTGCTCACAATATTCCAAATGCGGTCTGACCAGCACCTTATAAAGCCTCAGCATTACATACTTGCTTTTATATTCCAATCCTCTCGAAATGAATGTTAACTTTACATTTGCCTCCCTTACTACTGACTAAACCTGTAAATTAACCTTTTGAGAATCCTGCACCAGTGCTCCAAAGTCCCATTGCATCTCCGATTTCTGAATCCTCTCCCCATTTAGAAAATAGTCTATGCGTTTATTCCATCTACCAAAGCGCATGACCGTACAATTTGCTTTGCTCTATTGCATATGGCACTTTTTTCACTCACTCTCCCAACCTGTCCAAGTCCTTCTGCAGACTCCCTGCTTTCTCGCCGTTACCTGCCCCTCCACTTGTCTTCGTATCATCTGCAAACCTGGCCACAAAGTCATCAATTCCATCAACCAAATTATTAACAAGGTGATGAGTTGTGGGAGGGTTTCATTTCGACTTCCAACCAGTGAACAGCACACTTCCCACTAACAACAATAATGAGTTTATTGAGCAAGACAAAGCCACTCCCTGCGGCTTCCCTGCTGAATTCACAGGATAAGAGTGACATCCTTTAACATCAAAGCTACATTTGATTAAGAGTGGATGAAAGAGCCCTGGTAAAACTGATAGGCTGGCCCTTGCAGGAGGAAGCATTCCATTGTTTGGGATAATAATTTCACAAAGGAAAGATGGTTGTGGTTGATGGAAGTCAATTGTCAATCATCCCGGCCCTAGGATTTCCCTACTGGAGTTTCTCAGGACAGTCGTATGCTCAGATATCTTCAGCTGCTTCATCACCGAATGACCTTCTCTCCATTTCTAAGATCAGCAACTGGGATGTTTGTGTATCTAAACAACATTCAGGCGAGTGCTGACAAGGAGCAATTATGTTCATGTCACACAATGACCATAACCAGCAACTATTTACTGTAATCGTAACCTCTACAATCAAAGAGATTAGCACATGCTTGGGAGCACCAGCATTTCCCCCCAAGTGCACGTCATCCCGACTGGAAATATATTGCCTTGTCCTTCATTGTCATTGAATCTAAATACAAGAGATGGTGAGTCCCATACAGCTGCAGTGTTTCTGGCCAAGGTGTTCCAACGGAGCAGGTGGATAGAAAGTTCCAGGAATGGGGAGGGGTTGCTCTTAGGCGTTTGCAACTTGTGGTGTTTCCCAGTTTCCGCTGTCATTTTCATTCTAGCTGGTAGGTGCTTTTGAGGAGGTTACTGGAGGAAGTAAATGTTAGGATGCTGAATGTTGCTTTGATCAGCTTAGTTTATTGTCACGTGTACCAAGGTACGGCAAAAAACTTTTGTTGCGTGCTAACCAGTCAGCAGAAAGATAAAACATGATTACAATCGAGCCATTTACAGTGTATAGATACATGATAAGGGAATAACGTTTAGTGCAAGGCAAAGTCCGATAGTCCGAGGGTCACCAAAGAGGTAGATAGTAGTTCAGCACTGCTCTCTGGTTGTGGTAGGATGGTTCAGTTGCCTGATAACAGCTGGGAAGAAACCTGTCCCCGAATCTGGAGGTGTGCGTTTTCACCAAAGATCTTAGAGCGGAGCAAGATAGACCACTCCTGCAAAATCCAATGGACTGACGTGTAGTACGCAATGGAGCGTAACTTCCGCCATTTCAGTAAACCTGACCCAACTTCAGTTATGCCTCTCGCGGTGTAATCAGCGTTGCTTTTTAAATAGCTCATGTCCGGTGTTTGAATTGACTTTTGCATTAAACGCACTGTAATTCATCTAATCCCATTGTTCACAACTGCTTGTATGCAATCATAAAGGAAATGATATATATATATATATATAAACACATATATATTTGTTATACACACAAATTTGATACACGCATATATAAATCTCATATAGATGCATATAATTATAAAAGGCTGGCGCGACAGGATCAAGGGTTTGGTTTAGTCCAGGGGTCGGCAACCTTTTTTGCATAGGGGCCAGGACCCTCCGGGACTAGCTGCAGTTCCCAGGTCGCCTGCGGGCCCCTGGTCTAGCTGCGGTTCCGTTGTCCGGTCCAGGCTGCTGCTCGCAGCCACCCGAGCTACTGAGTGAGTTGCTGGCATGATCCCAAGACCCCCTCCTCAACTCTCCTGCCCTCCCTGCAACTTTACCCCTGGCGGACCAGCCGTGATAACCCGGGACAGATTCCCCACGCGCTGTGGAAGGAACATAGGCACATTTTGGCTTTTTATTGTGACTAATGGATTATGCACCAACCCACTCAATTTAAAATAATTCAACATCGAAATTCGATGTTGAAAAAGATAACACTTTTTATTTCTGTCATTCATGGTAAGATTTACATAGTTGACATTGTTTTGTGTACGTGATATACAGGGTTGCAGTGTTTCGAATATCAGCTAACCAATGACGGCAGTTCTTTGACAAGTACTCCGTAGTTCGGTTTAGGAGATCTTTTCGACGAGTATTCTGGTGACAAGTATTGACAGGTACTCCGTAGTTCAGCATAGGAGATCTTGTCGACAAGTATTCTGGACCCACTGTCGACATCAGAAATTATCATATAGGATTAACTTATAAGAACAATCGTATTATAAGATTAACATAAGAATATCATATAGGATTAACTTATAAGAACAAATTTGATTATACCTACATACCTGCAGAATGGATGAGATCAGGGTGGGGTGCATGTATATTGAAGACCCATTTTGCCTCTAATATGTCAATTTATCTTACATGTAGAAGAGCTTATTAAAATCTTACACTAGCATGCATGCTTTACAACAAGAACAAAACCAAAAATGTACAGCAGGTGCATAAATCCTTGTAGGAGGTGGGGCAGGTTGACATCAATTAATGAAGCAAATAAGATGCTGGACTATTTAACAGAGACATTAATATAAAAGTAAAAAAGTGATGTCATAATATAATACATTGTTGGGATCCTAAGAATAGAATTGTAAATGGTTATATGTTTTATGTATATGGTTACAGTCATCAGACATTGGGATGAAAATTAAGGCTTTCGTGTGTGCTTCTCGTGGGAGCTACACAAGTGCAACAGAGCCTAGATCAAAGATCATAGTCCCTTCTACGATCTTTGGTCCAGATGTTCAGCTGAATTTGTATGAAAGGCAGAAAGAATTTACATTATTTAGCCTGCCCGATCTCTCCCATTTGATAGCTCAGATAGTCGAGTCCTGGCAACAAGTCGAGTCCTGGCACTGAGCTATAGGGAGAGATCGGGCAGGCTAAATAATATTTTCACTACACGACAGAAAGTAATACATTTTTTCTCACCTTTCATTTTTCGTGGGGAACCTGCAGCCAGGTCGATTCAAGCAAATTATAGCAGAGCAATGCGCTCTGCTTGTAGATGATGCCGCCGTAACAGAGGCCGGTTACGGGAATGTCGCTGAAGATTACCCATCAGCTACTACGGCTTTTTCGTGGAGTGAACCATCTTGCTCCGCTCTAAGATCTTTGGTTTTCACACTTCTATACCTGTTGCCTGATGGGAGATGGGAAAAGTGGGAGTGGCCAGGATGCAACTCATCCTTAATTATGCTGCTGGCCTTGCGAGGCAGCGTGAGGTATGAATGGAGCCCATAGAAGGGAGGTTGGTTGATTTGTGTGATGGTCTGGGTGTTTTGGCAAATATACAGCACTTTCTGTGTGGGCTGAATGTCCTGTTTCCATGCTGTATGGTTCTATGACATTGAGAAAGCAAAATATAATGAGGGCACTAAGAAAGATAAGGATTTTTAAAATTAAATATTTTAATCTTATTTTCTTAGATATGCAACCAGAGAGTTATGAATTTGTGGAATTCTCAGCCTCAGAAGGCAGTGGAGGCCAATTCACTGGATGTATCCAAAAGAGAGTTAAATAGATCTCTTAGGGCTAGCGGAATCAAGGGATATTGGTAGAAGGCAGTAACGGGGTACTGATTGTGGATGATCAGTCATTATCACATTGAATGGTGGTGCTGGCTCGAAGGGCCGAATGCCCTACTCCTGCACTGATGAACTATGAATTTATGTATCTATGAAAGATTGAGATTTAACTCTTGTGAAAGTAACTTCTTGGGCCTAGTGGGTCTCTTCATGAATAGGCAAGTATTTTCATGTGCACCTGAATCACGAGGAGCATAGATAAGATGGATTGTCACTGTCTTTTTCCCAGATGAGAAAACTTGAGGGCATAGGTTTAAGGTGAGAGGAGAAAGGTTAAAGGAGACCTGAGATACTTTTTTTTTCACACAGAGGGTAGTGGATATATGGATGTCAGAGGTAGTGACAGGGCCAGAGTAGAGTAGCCACTAGTGCCAGAGTAGAGGTTGCAATATTTCAAGAACACTTGGACTGGTAGACGGATTGGAAAGGTTGAAAAGAGTATGAGAATAACGGGACTAGGCCACCTTGGTCATCATGGACGAAGGGCCTGTGTTATTAGTTAGTTTCATCTGCACATTTGCTTGGTTAAATGGTAAATGCCAACACACTGGTAAACGCAGAAGAGGAGAAATTATAGCACATGTGTTTTAAATTGCAATTCTGTTGATTTGAAGATCAGAAGCTACTGAATTCCTTGACTGAAAATTGATCACAATCCAGAAATCAATAGAAATCAGACTAATTTGTGCGACTGTGATTATGAAGCAGGAGTGAGCTGATAGAACATGATGAAAACAACAGCGTGGGTTCGCGGTGGGGGGTGCGTTAAAAGAACAAGAGTTGTTTGTGTGTATCTCAACCAAAACGGCAATCTATTATCTTAATTATGACAAAGAGTTTAGTCAGTGGCCACTACATGAAAGATCTAACATCAAAGTCCCATGTAGCAAATAAAACAACAGATATTTCTAGTGGTGTGACTAGTGCTAATACAACAACCATGTTATTTTATGCTTCATGGCTGTCCAGGATTGATCATCAGGTGATTGTATCCGTTATTTGTGAAATCTTCGGTGTGAATTGTCAACTGTATTCTCTCAATTACTATTGTGATTACACTCCAAAATTGCATTGGCTATAAAGCACTTTTGGAAACCTAACATTATGAAACATGCTACATAAATACCGAGACACAAGAAACCGCGGATGCAGATAATTTTGAGCAAAACACAAAGTGCTGGAGGACCTTGGATCAGGCAGAATTTGTGGAGGGAATGTTCCCTACTCCTTGCTTTAAAAAAAAATCCAGCTTTATTTCTTAATCATTTCAGCTTTGTCCTAGTGAGTAGCATTTCTCCGTTTGGCCAGGGTTCCAACCAGGATTCATGCGAAGAATCTAGACTGATTTTGTAGCACGGTGTTAAATTTTCAAAAGTGCCATCGGGTGAAGGAGACAACAGATGGGCATTTCTAACCAACATGTCAAGGAACATTTATGGGTACATGAGAACTTTTTTTTGTATACTCATTTCTCTTCCATTAGAGGGACCTTACTGTACTCAAATGCACCTCTCATTACTTAGGTTGCAACAATTTCAGCACTTAAAAGAATGACAATGTCTGTGAGGTTGGTTAGAGACATCCTATTGTATTGATCTATTTGTAAAAAAATAATGCCAGTAATTAAACAAATCACGACAAGAAGTGAAAGAGGAAAAATTCTTACTCTTCCTTTTACTGCAAACAATTTTTAGTTGGATTTTTTGGAACATTTTATCAACATTACAATCGCTTGTAGTCAAAATGGTTTGAGCTATTCGTTCTGACAGATTGTTTATTCATTTTCCTGATTGTGTTTCATCAATTTTGCACTTATTTCCCATTGTAACCAATGCCCTACAAATGACATTTAAAAAATATACAAAATCTTTATGTTGTACCTGTGGGGAAATGTCTAAGCTTCCACTTTGAAAATTACCCTCAGATAATGCCGATCTTAAATGTATTCTCAGGACTGCAGTGTAGGCAGAAGAGAAAGACGTTTGTGAATTTATGCTACTTCACATTTTTCTTGTTTGTTGATGTAGGATAGTGGCAGTGATACTGAAACACGTGGTTTCACAGCTATTTTTCTCACGATTCATTTTCCTGACTTATTGGGAGATCTAATGCTTTGAAACGTATAGACAAAAAGATAAATGCAAATGCAGAAAAAGGCCAGAATACCAGTGTGTTTAAAATCACCATGTCACTGTATCCTGGAGATTTATAAATGCTGAAACTGTATCAAAAAATTACTTCAACATTTTTTCCTTCAGATTGTAGTTCGTCAAATAAATCGACAATATGGTACACTGTTCATTGTATTCACCAAATCAGCACAAACATTCTAATATTCTCATTGTTATTTAGATCTAGAACGCACTATTTAGTCCCATAATAGCTGAAGATAATACTCCTTTGGTATTTGATGCTGTGTTTCACAAATTAAAATATGCTGCACATTTTAAAAGAGTTAATTTTGTTTATACATTGCTTTTGCTGCAGTTGTAGGAGTAACCGTATTAAATTATTCATTGTGAAAGAATTTCATCAAAGCTGGTTCTATTTTCAAAATAAAGTGTAAAGTTCAATGAACAGAGAAGGTCAATCAACAAATGTGCTGCAGTGATTTAATATAAGTGACTAAATGAGCTTGTGTCAGCTTGGAATCATAATGGGAAATTTCATTTATCACTGTTGCACGACAAATGATACCTTGTAAAAATTAGTGACAATCCTGTTTTTTAAAATATTTTTAAGGAAAGAGGCTGTGAAAGCATATTTTGTAGCCAGCTTTATTACATTTTTTGGTAATTGTGGTTAAGTCTTAATAATTAACTTGAATTTATAGATTAATTAATCAGAAATATTAAAATACTAAATTCTTTCAGACATTTTTACAGCAACATTTTGTTAAGAATAGGGAAACTTCGAAATCTTTTTGTTGCATTTTAATATTAAACACAATTTATCTATTAACAAAATGTCATAGAATTTTGGAATGCATTTGGAAAACTAATACATTCAGAATGCATTTGGAAAACTAATACATTCGTTTGAAAGCAGTGTGAAACCCCTTGTGACAGTGCAGGGGTTTAGAAAAGGACAGGTTTTTCTATGTGTCATGTGCATATCCCAATTATGATTAATTAGGTTGATTCTTTTTTAAGCTGGCACTATTTTAAAAACGCATTAAGTAAACCCTGGGAATCCTATCTGCCATTATGGCACAGTGCACAAATAATTATAACTTATTAGCTGTATTAGGAGCTTTAAATGTACTTGCGATTCTTTGCTGAACTATATATTGAAGATTGTGTTAATTTATCCTTTGTTCAAAGTGTATTCGTATGATTAAATTATTTTACTGGAATGTAGATAAAGCTACACTAATCAAGCTACAAAAGATTTCAGTACTGCAGTATTTCAAAATATGGACTATAGTGGTTAAAAGGATCTCACCAGACATTGGCATAAAGCCAATAATAGTTATTTATTTTTGTGTAAATTTGGAGAATTATCTTCCCTGGTTAAATACAACATTTTTTGGGTTAATCTTCTGCCAATCATCTGTATTTCTAACAATGTGACTATGGAAAGCCAGAGACTACTGTTCAACTGCATTTTATTATTACTAATATAAAAAGAATAATTGGTATCTCAGAGTTGAGTAACTCCCATTTCCTTCCCTTGGGCATTTCTCTTTATTCTATAACCTAAGTAGTTGGTAAATTTTATTTTTTGCTTTGGTAATTTTTATTTAGGGGCCAGGTTGCAGAGTGGAAGGGAAATAACATATGATTAGACACTTATGATTATTTTAATGCTCAATTTCTAACACTCTCTCATCATTGAAGCTGTTTCTTTCAGCATTTTAGTTAGCTATAACATACTTTGTGTATTGACATTTTTTTATAAAGCAATTATTGTCGATCAAATGACCTAATCAGAATTGGAGGGATATAAAATTAAGTAAGAATAACTTTGAAACATAACTTAGATTTAAATAATTACATGTTTGGGTGATTTATATTGTGAGACCACAGTATGACATTTGCAGAATCTCAGATTCACAGATCCAGCTGTACCTGATGGTGTGCTTATATTCTGAGTAGCACTTTTGTCAATATGTTATTACCCTGAAAGTTGTGCAATAAACAAGCTCATCCAGTAATCACATTCTTCATGGAGTAACCAGTGGTAATCATCAATGTTGTCTAAATCATTCTGGTAGTAACACATTTGCTTAATTCATGGGTTTAAGAAAGTACAAGGGAGAAGAATTTCTGCTGCTGCAGCGCTGTTCCTGATCGGTACTGATAGGTACGCAGCATGCAGGCCTGCCATTCTGCACATGAGATTTTCTTCTCCTTTTTTTCTCTAGTTAAATTATCCCACTGTGAAATTGTGTCATATTGCAATAAGCCACATAATTCTTCACTATTTATAAAGCTGCAAGGAGAATCTGACAAAGAAATATAACCTTTAATTAATTTGTGAGGCCTCCCTAAAATTACAGATTTGCTTTTTGTGAATTCATTTTTTTATTTAAGCTGATACAATAGCACTCAATCTAGATGAGAAGTATTACCATGGACTGGCATGAATGGTACAGCAGTGACCCTTCATACTCAGCTGCAGAGTGTTAAGGGGAGTTTCTCATCAAATGACTTCAACTTGTTCTTTGTTTGCATTGTTAATAGTTGAGCATTTCAGCTTTAGTTTTCTGGTTGAATACAGCATGTTGGGTTAATCTTCAACGACATCTGTCTTTCTAACAGTGTGCCTGAGGAAATGATTGTCCAACCACTGTGGGTGGTGCAAGCTCGTGTAAGAGCGGATGTAACACGGAATAAAAAAATCCAAGTTTCAGAGTAAATATTCTTTAAATGGGCAGTGAAATTAGCCTTGGCATTTCAAAGTACAGGAGAAATAGCAGAAGCAGAACCTCTATGTTTCAGCCCATCTGCACTAACCCTACATTCCGTAACCCCTTAATATACCGAAGACTAATAATTTTGTCCCCAATTATCTTCGCCATGAACCTCCATAGTCCACATATAGAGGATTTCAAAGATTAATTGGCATGTATAAACACATTTCTTCACATCACATTTCTGAATGATCAGCCCCTTATTTTGAGACCATGGCCTCCAGCTTTAGATACCCAAGCTGTGGAAAATATCAGCCCCATACACCACATATTGAATATTCAAAAAAATTACTGCTGCTGGAAGTCTGAAATAAACTACCTGCTAGAGAGATGCAGCAGGACGAATGGCAACTATGGACCGAGAACTCAGTGATCTTCTAAATACATTGTTATGTGTAGTCATGAACCTGAACTATTAACTCATTGACCTGCTAACTACTTTCATTGTCAGAGAGAATTATAGCATGATAACAGACCCTTTGGCCCATCATGTCCATGCCATCAATCGCCCATTTACACTAATCCTATATTAATTAACTAAGAATTTTGTACCTATCATTGAAAAGGCTTCTCATTCTTTTAAACTCAAAGGAAACTGTGGGTGCAGTCTGCTTAACAGCTCAGGGCAATCCTCTACCATCCTAGAAATCAATCTGGTTAATCTTCGCTGCATTCTCCCGACAACCAGTATAATCTTCATTAGGTGGGAGACCAGATCTGTACAAAATGAATCAGGCCGGTTCTCACCAGGGTTCAAGAGCTAAAGCTTGTATTATAAGCTATGTTGAATCTAACTTTGTTGCATAGCAGTATCATACATTAGACTAAATCACTTGCAGAATCTCTATCTTATTAGAAAATAATATCAATGGAAATATTTCATTGAAATGTTCAATTAAAGTAACATCACAAAATTGCTGACCAATTATACATCGTGTATAATTGACCATTGCTGCAAGATCATTCTGTTCTGTGTAACCCAAGACAGTGGTGTGGAAGTAAATCCTTGCACTTTTATCCTGTACTGAAATCTTTAAAACTATGTCTTTTTATACAAACTTCCACTCACTATACATGTCCCAAAGCAATTTACAGACAATCACATACTTTAGAAATGCAAACGGTGCTGTTATCTGGAAATCCTGGTAGCCAATTTATACACAGCAAGTTTTAACAAATAGCAAAGAGAAAATGGCCAGATAAGATATTGGCTTTTTAAAATTAAATTCATTGAACTTAATTCGTTGACGGTAATTTGTAGTGAACAAAATAAAGTTTGTGTTTGGATAGATCTCAAGGTTACCCAGATTCACAATGGACCATTGTGTGAATATGTTTAAATACCCAGCTGCTCTCTTATTCAGTTTCCTGCGTTCTGTGGTCAGTTACCCCAAATGCAACCCATTTATTTTGCTTGGAAGCACACACACTGCATTCTAGTGGAATGACAAAGGCGACCTTCTTCTGAATTAAAGGAAAATCATAGGTAATTTCCTCAGGACATTTCAATTTAAACTAATGTGTATTTTTTGAAATCACTTAGGAAAAGTGCAGAATTTGATACTTTCTCACATCTATTTACTCCCCAAGCAATAGGTAATAGCAATAGGCATCAAGAATATAAATATAAATAGTACAACTTGTGTGGGAAAAAAATCTTGTTAACACATTATTTTCAGGAACAAAGAACAGATTCCTGTAATGTGGATGTCCCCTGGAGACAGCAGAAACATACTTTATTGATCTGGCAGCTGAGGATGAATAGCTGTTGAAAGATGAAGTGTTATTGCAAATCACGTCATTAAGAAGATCATTAAACCATGAATAGTTCAATAAGATATGAACAGCATACTCAACAGAAAGTGGACTGACTTACATTCACTACTTTTCTTTGTTGTTTTTGAACCATATGTCACAGATCATGTCAAAGTGATATCATCATACGCCTTTGCAATTATGTCTTCTACTAGAGTTGTTTGTGAAGAATTTTAGGGAACGCGAACAAGAACGTAGCAACTGCGGTCATGTTAGTAATGAACATAAGATTGGGGAAGGATCTTAAGATCAGAATGTATTCCTGAGAAAGAGTATCACATGGAATAAATAGTAGTCTGAACTTTGAGCAGCTGCGTTCTGATGTTATTTACTTAAGACTATTGCCCTCTAGAGGTGATTTGTGAAATGGAAATGTGTCCTTTTATTCATTCATTTACAATAAGTAGACTTTGCTGGTACAACATTTATTCACTATCCATACTTTTGAAGTGGTAGAGCTGCCTTCGTAAGCTGGTGCTATGAAGATACTCCCCCAGTGCTTTTGAGGAGGGAGTGCTAATCCTATTTACCAGATGTTGGTTCCATTCCCATATATGCTTTGACGATTCAAGGGCTCAACTAGTTACAGAACCTGACATGCACAGCTCGTGCATGCGAGCAAATGTTTGGGAGACCAACGGGATGTATTTGTCAACTGCTGCAGGACCTCTGGGAACTTCTGATAGTTGGGAATGGGGTATTTCCATATGCCTTCTCTCCCTCTCACTTTCCCTCCCTACCTCCCCCCTCTGCTCTTCTCATGCCTGCTTGCACTATTGTCATGGTTGATTTGTGATCCTCTCCCACACATTGCCTTTGACTTACACACAGCATCTCTGGAGAAAATGGACAGGTTACTTTTCGGATCAGGACTCTCGACCCGAAACATCACCTAAGCATTTTCTTCAGAAATGCTGCTTGACCCGCTGAGTTACTCCAGCATTTTGTGTCTATCTTTGGTATGAACCGGCGTCTGCAGTTCATTTTTTTTACATCTCAGAAATGGAACCCCATCATTACCTGGGGAGGACCTGCATATTGAGAGCGTCCAAATTCTAACAATCCCTTGGGTGAAAGAAAATCACTTCTAAATGTATTACTTAAGCCTGTGCCCTTGTTATAGATGCCTCTGTTATGGGGAAAGGCTAACTATTTATACTTCGTAATTTTTGTACGCCTCTTTCAGGGCCCGCTTCAGCCTTTACTCCTCGGAAAACAAGATTCAGCATAGCTGCAACATACCTTCCTTACGCTTACATTCTGTGCACCGGCTAATCAAGGCGAGCATTCCATATTTCTTCATTACCACCCCATCAATCTGTGCTGCCACCTTTAAAAAACTGAATTTATAAACCAAGGTCCCGGTTCTCCATACTCCCTCGGACCCAACTATTCACGGTAATGATGGTGATACTTTATTGTTACTTGTACCCAGCTAGGTACTGTGAAAATCTTTGTTTTTTCATAGAAAGTACACAAAAGGATCACCACAAAGGAGCCTAAAAGGTTACAAAAGGTACTCATCCCCTCTTCCCCATCATCAGGTCATCTTAGTTTTCGGCAGCTCCCCCACTGGGACCCTTTAATTTTTGGCGGCTCCCCAACCATGGACGTCCAGTCACTCTACACCTCCATCCCCCACCAGGAGGGTCTCAAAGCCCTCCGGTTCCTCCTCGACCGGAGAACCAACCAATTCCCATCTACAGATACTCTCCTCCGCCTAGCCGATTAAGGTAATTACCCTTAATAACTTTTCGTTTGACTCCTCCCATTTTCTCCAAATACAAGGCGTAGCTATGGACACGCACATGGGCCCCAGCTATGCCTGCCTCTTTGTAGGGTACGTCGAACAATCCTTGTTCGAGGCGTACCCGGGCCCCATCCCCGACCTCTACCTCCGCTACATCGACAATTGCATTGGTGCTACCTCCTGCACCCACACACAACTCACTGACTTCATCCGCTTCACCACTAACTTCCATCTGGCACGCAAATACACCTGGACCATTTCCAACACTTCCCTACCATTTCTTGACCTCACTATCTCCATCGCAGGTGATAGACTTCTGACCGACATCCACTATAAACCCACTGACTCCCATGGCAATCTAGACTACACTTCTTCCCACCCTATATCCTGTAAGGACTCCATTAAGTATACAAACTTAAAGCACACGGTATTGGGGGTTCAGTATTGATGTGGATAGAGAACTGGTTGGCAGACAGGAAGCAAGGAGTAGGAGTAAACGGGTCCTTTTCAGAATGGCAGACAGTGACTAGTGGGGACTAGGAAGGCTCAGTGCTGGGACCCCAGCTATTTACAATATATATTAATGATTTGGACGAGGGAATTGAATAAAACATCTCCAAGTTTGCGGATGACACGAAGCTGGGGGGCAGTGTTAGCTGTAAGGAGAATGCTAGGAGGCTGCAAGGTGACTTCTCTTTAATGTGGATAAATGTGAGGTTATCCACTTTGGTGGCAAAAACAGGAAAGTAGACTATTATCTGAATGGTAGCCGATTAGGAAAAGGGGAGATGCAACGAGACCTGGGTGTCATGGTACACCAGTCATTGAAAGTAGGCATGCAGGTGCAGCAGGCAGTGAAGAAAGCGAATGATATGTTAGCATTCATAGCAAAAGGATTTAAGTATAGGAGCAGGGAGGTTCTACTGCAGTTGTACAGGGTCTTGGTGAGACCACACCTGGAGTATTGCGTACAGTTTTGGTCTCCAAATCTGAGGAAAGACATTCTTGCCATAGAAGGAGTACAGAGAAGGTTCACCAGACTGATTCCTGGGATGTCTGGACTTTCATATGACGAAAGACTGGATAGACTCGGCTTGTACTCGCTAGAATTTAGAAGATTGAGGGGGATCTTATAGAAACTTACAAAATTCTAAGGGGTTTGACAGGCTAGATGCAGGAAGATTGTTCCCGATGTTGGGGAAGTCCAGAACATGGGGTCACAGTTTAAGGATAAGGGGGAAATCTTTTAGGACCGAGATGAGAAAAACATTTTTCACGCAGAGAGTGGTGAGTCTCTGGAATTGTCTGCCACAGAAGGTAGTTGAGGCCAGTTCATTGGCTATATTTAAGAGGGAGTTAGATGTGGCCCTTGTGGCTAGAGGGATCAGGGGGTATGGAGAGAAGACGGGTACGGGATACTGAGTTGGATGATCAGCCATAATCATATTGAATGGCGGTGCAGGCTCGAAGGGCCGAATGGCCTACTCCTGCACCTATTTTCTATGTTTCTATCCCCTATTCCCAATTCCTCCGTCTACGCCGCATCTGCTCCCAGGATGAGGTGTTCCACACCAGGGCATAGGAAATGTCCTCATTCTTCAGGGAATGGGGGTTCCCCTCCCCTACTATAGATGAGGCTCTCACTAGGGTCTCGTCAATACCCTGTAACACTGCTCTCTCTCCCCAGCCCCCCCCCCCCCCCCACTCGCAACAAGGGCAGTCCCCCTAGTCCTCATCTTCCACCCCACTAGCCGTCACATACAACAAATAATCCTCCGTCATTTTCGCCACCTCCAACGTTATCCCACCACATGCCACGTCTTCCCATCTCTCCGCCTGTCTGCTTTCCGCAAAGTCCGCTCCCTCCGTAACTCCCTGGCCAATTTTCCCTTCCCTCCCGCACCACCCCCTCACCGGGCACTTTCCCTTGCAATCGCAAGAGATGCTACACTTGTCGCTTTACCTCCCCCCTGGACTCCATTCAAGGACCCAAGCAGTCGTTCCAGGTGCGACAGAGGTTCACCTGCACCTCCTCCAACCTCATCTATTGCATCCGCTGCTCTAGATGTCAGCTGATCTACATCGGTGAGACCAAGCATAGGCTTGGCGATCGTTTCGCCGAACACCTCCGCTCAGTCACCATTAACCAACCTGATCTCCCTGTGGCTCAGCACTTCAACTCCCCCTCCCATTCCAAATCCGTCCTTTCTGTCCTGGGCCTCCTCCATGGTCAGAGTGAGCACCACCGGAAATTGGAGGAGCAGCACCTCATATTCCGCTTGGGCAGTTTGCACCCTAGCGGCATGAACATTGACTTCTCCAATTTCCAATAGCCCTTGCTGTCTCCTCCCCATCTCAGCTCTCCCTCAGCCCTCCGGCTCCTCCTCTTCCTTTCTCCTTTTGTCTCCCCCCCCCCCCCCCCCCCCCACATCAGTCTGAAGAAGGGTTTCGGCCCGAAATGTTGCCTATATCCTTCACTCCATAGATGCTGCTGCACCCGCTGAGTTTCTCCAGCATTTTTGTCTGCCTGCTATAGCTTCGTTTTTACTTTATTATACATTTCATTGACATTATTGCTATTGCAATACAGTTGAAAATCTATTATTTTGCCAAAGGTTGACACAAAATGCTGGAGTAACACAGCGGCTCAGGTAGCATCTCTGGAGAGAAGGAATGGGTGGTGTTTCGGGGCGAGACCTATCCGCAGCAATAATAAAAAAGGAAATGTTATATGTTTGAGAGAGAAGATATGCATGCACTTTGATGGACATGGGCTGATTAGGAATAGTCAGCATAGTTTTGTACGTGGAAGATCATATATCACAAATTTGGTTGAGTTTTTTGAAGATGTGTGCAAAAAGGATGTTGAGGGTAGTATGTATGGATTTCAGCACGGCATTTGACAAGGTTTTGCATGGCAGGCTGCTCTGGAAGGTTAGATCACATGGGATCTAAGGAGAGATAGCAGAATGATACAAAATTGGTTTAATGGAATGAAGCAGAGGGTTAAGGGGGAAGGTTGTTTCTCGGACTGGAGGCCTATGAATAATGGTGTGCCTCAGGGTTCGGTGCAGGGCCCATTGCTGTTTGTCATCTATGATTTGGATGAGAATGTACAAGGCATGATTAGCAAGTTTGTGGGTGCGATTGAAGTGGGTGGTCTTGTATATAGTGAAGATAGTTGTCAAAAATTGCAGCAGGGTCTTGGTCAGTTGGGCAGGTAAGCTGAGGACTGGTTGATGGAATTTAATGCAGAGAAAGGTAAAGTTTTGCATTTTAGAAAAATCTAACAGGGGCAAGACCTACCCTATGGTAGGGCTCTGGGGAGTGTTGTAAAGCAGAGAGATCCAGGAGTGTGGGAACATAGTTCCTTGAAAGTGGCATCATAGAAACATAGAACATAGAAAAATAGGTGCAGGAGTAGGCCATTCGGCCCTTCGAGCCTGCGCCGCCATTCAATGTGATCATGGCTGATCATCCAACTCGGTATCCCGTACCTGCCTTCTCTCCATATCCCCTTATCTCTTTAGCCACAAGTGCCACATCTAACGCCCTCTTAAATATAGCCAATGAACTAGCCTCAACTACCTTCTGTGGCAGAGAATTCCAGAGACTCACCACTCTCTGTGTAAAGAATGTTTTCCTCATCTCGGTCCTAAAGGAATTCCCCCTTATCCTTAGACTGTGACCCCTTGTTCTGGACTCCCCCAACATCGGGAACAATCTTCCAGCATCTAGCTTGTCCAACCCCTTAAGAATTTTGTAAGTCACAGGTAGATAGGGTGGTCAAAAGACATTTGGCACATTAGCCTTCATCAGTCAGAGTATGGAGTATACTGCAGAAGTTGGGCAGTCATGTTACAGTTGTATAAGACATTGGTGAGGCCAGATTCAGAGTAATGTGTTCAGTTTTGGCCACCATGTTATAGGAAAGATGTTGTCAAGCTGGAAAGAATACAGAAAAGATTTATTCTGTTGCCAGGACTCAGGGCCTGAGCTATAAGAAGAGGTTGAGCAGTCTAGGAGTGATGATGATGAGGGGTGATCCCATAGGCAAAGGATGGGGAGGTGGGTCTTGTGTAGATGGGGCATGTTGGTCAGCGTAGCCAAGTTGGGCCAAAGGACTTGTTTCCATGCTCTATGATTCCATGACTCATTGAGTAGATATGGAAAAACAATTTTCTCATAGAATCATACAGTTCAGAAACAGCCCCAAGCACTGATTCCTATGGTATACCACGTTGCAGATTTCCAGTCAAAAAATATCCACCCGCCACAACCTGCTGCCTCCTATCATTGCCAATTTTGGGACCAGTTTGCCAATACACCACAGATACCTTGTTCCTTAACCTTCTGAAAGGGCCTATCATATGGGACCTATTCACAGCCTACCATATGGGACCTAGTCAGAAGCCAATGGTGTTTTTATTGTCAAATGTGTAAACGCTTCTTTCACAAATAACGTGAAGTTCTTTTCTTACATACAGTCCAGTATTGCCATATCTAAGCCCAATCCCTGATTAGCAAAGTGTACAGAAATAGTCTTCTGAGCCCGCATGCATGAGGCGCCATGCTGCAGGCCTCCAGTCATCGCCTTCCTTGGATGTGACGGCCCTTTCATTGCCCGTCCATTTTTGTGCCCCGAGGTCGATCCTGCAGATGACCCTGAGGGCATGGTAGGCCGGACCCCAGTTCCCTCTCCTCATCATACCGGCCTTGCTCCTCGCATATCGTCATCGTTGATACCGGCTCCATCCTCCCGGTCTCTGGTCTTCATGGGATGAACTAGGGGCCGGCTCGGCAGCCTCCGAATCGGCAGCTTCCCTGCAGGCCGTAACGTGCTAGGAGCTTATGTCTATGTAAACCTCATCTACCACTCTGCCTTCATCAACTTTCTTTCCTCAAATACTCAAACAGATTTGTAAGACATCTCCCCTGTATAAAGTCCCCTGACTCCTTCTGCTCAGTCCCTGTCTTTCCAAAATGAACATAAATCCTTTTCCTTAGAATATTTTCCAGCCACTTAACCACTGAAGTAAAGCTGATCAGCCTGTCTTGGATAAGCCAGGCTTATCCCTACTACCCTTTTCGAGTGCGGAATAATTCAGAGAAACGGACATGATCTTAAACTAGAAGAGGGATTATTCAGAATTCATATCAGGGAGCATTCTTTACCCACAGGAGGTCTGGATCTCTCGCTAAATGACTGAAGGTCTATTGAAACTTTCCAGAGTGAGATATTAGATATATGCATTAAGGGATAAGAATGTTGTTGAGGTTTAGATCAGACATGGATTAAATGAGAGGACTGCTTGGGGAGCTTACTAACAGTATGAACATCGAATTCCCCAACTTTGAGTAACACCACCACCTTCTGCTCTGAGGAAGGCAAATGGTTTGTTACAAGAGGATTGAGTACATGAGTCTGTTTAGTGCCAAGGTGATCTGGAGTTTTGTGTCCACTCGACTTGTTCCTGAGGTGACAGTATTGACAGTACTGATGGGCGATTTGGTTGATTAGGTCAGTATTTACTGAAGTAAAGTGAATATTGCACTGTCCAGTATGGTACAGTGAATATAAAGTACTGAAGGGAGTGGATCTCGCAGAAAACCTTAAAATTCTTACAGGGCTAGACACAGACCAAAGGTGAAAGACAGGTGTTGCATTTTCAGTGGTTGAAAAGTGCCACACAACGGAATGGTACACAGGCATGGATATTCTTTGGCATTATATTTCAATGTCGTCTTCTCTACAGTAAAAAATCCAAACAAGATTGGGTATCCACTGTTCAGAGCACATCAATTCTAAAGGATACCATGAGGTTCAGATGAAAGATCAGCAAACAAGTCACATTAACTTTATTTTTCTATTTCCACAGATACTGCCATACTGAGTATCTGCAATATGCACTTTTTTCAGATTTCCAGTAAATGTTTTGTTTTGTATCTCAGGGTTTGAGACTTTTTCTCTTTCTCCTCTCTTCTCATTCACCTCCATCTATTTATATCTCCTCCAAATAATAAGCCTTCACTACCCTCTTTCAACTACCGCCACCGCCATTTGGGCCCTCTTTCTCATCTTCCATCCTTTTAAAGACATTCCCAAAGATTCTTTAATTTAGAATAAATTTGAAGTCTAACACTTCCTGATTCTGATGCTAGATCATTAACCAAATACCGTACTATTTCTCTCTTCAGACGGGTAGTCTGACTTGCACAGTATCTCCAACATTCTCTGTTTGATTGCATCAAGAGCACTTTGTTTTCTGGCTTACTGAATATTAAGGGTGATTTAGGGCAGCACGGTGGTGCAGTGGTAGAGTTGCTGACTTACAGTGCCAGAGACCCAAGTTTGATCCTGATACGGGTGCTGTTTGTATGGAGTTTGTACATTCTCCCTGTGAATGCATGGGTTTTCTTTGGGTGCTCCGGTTTCCTCCCGCACTCCAAATACGTACAGGTTTGTAGGTAAATTGTAAATTGTCCTTGGTGTGTAGGATAGTGCTAGTGTACAGGGTGATCGCTGGTTGGTATGGGTCGGAGGGCCTGTAACTCTGTTATAAAGTCTAGAGTCTAATATAAAATCAAAATTGGCACATGTCGCTTTTAAAATGGGTCTGAATGACAACATTTGGCCTTTCCTTGACCATGAAGAATGTGGTCCGAAAGAGTGCACCGATTGGCATGCTCATTGTCAGAGGAATCAGAAGTAACTTGCCTTTTGCATGTTTGAGTTTGTTGAGGGATTAGGGACGTCAAAGGAAAGGGATTGGAGACATAGCAGTGGTGTCATTGGAGAAACCAGGCTGATTTAGGATAGACAATGCAATTCTTTTAGCTTACATTTTTGGTTTTGCCTGATATTATAATGGATGTTGACAATTTTAATGTCAGGGCCCATACATTGTAATTCGATAATTTCCCAGACACTGTATAATCCTGGGACAGGATTGAATTAAGCATCTTTCAGCATGTACTACTCCTTCACTTCATTCCTTTTTGTATTGCAGTTTCCATGTGCCCCAGGTTTAATGGAAGCTCTCCTGGAAAAGATGGCAGAGAAAGAGAAACTTGATAAAGAATATGCATTGCTCCCAAAAGAAGACGTCTGACAGATTTTTTTTTTTGCCTTATCGTGAACACGCAACAATGTTATTTGGCTGATGGGTTACAACAGAATAAAAGAATAGCGTGATGCTAAAATCGGAACAGGCTTTGTTGTCTTCTGCAATGTCTGATCCTGTGATAATACAAAATACATCGAAAAGAATGGAAACATTTTTCATTGGAATATGTATTTTATTCCCCTAAAGTATAGAGATATTAATTTAATAAATCGCTTACTTCCTCATCTCTTGCTAAAAACATTTATTACATTCGATATTAATATTAAATAATTTATATTTAGAGTATTTTTTGATGAACCTTAAACATTAATTGTCTCATATCTTTATGCTTTGAATGTGGGAAGAATTCATTTGTTGAACTTCTCATTAAATGTATTATTTTTTTAATTCATAATTTATAGTACTGTTTATTTTGAAATGTAACTGTGTGAAATGCGTGTGGCGTGTAAAATGCGTGTGGTTGTCAATATCCAATCATAGATTTCACTACAAATTAATTTGGTATCTTTCTGCCCATTTTACAAGAAATATTGATAAGAATTAGTTTATTACTTGTGAGAAAACATAGTTCAATATGCAGTTATATTTAATAAATTTTGTAATTAGTTTCTTGCCTCATCCTTTTCACGTTTTAATGTTTTTAATTTTTAAAAAATAATAATCTTAATCTATTGTGTGACAGTACAAAACTTGTTAATATCTAATTACTGATTTGAACAGTTGTGAAATTGGTGTCTATGTTCCATCCTTCCATTGGAGAATGACCAGAAAGAGAAATTCCAAGCTACGAGCAATTTCATGTTTACATATTTCCCTATGATGGGACAGTGTCAACATGAAACGTGTGGCTCATTCTCACCTTAAAAATATTGTAACCTGTTTTCTCCTCCAAAATATGACCATTTAATGAATGATCACCAGAGAATTATCATAATTAATGCTCCATTTTTTTGGAGAGATCCTATGCAAATCAACTCTGGAATTTTCACTCAGGTCCAGAGTTTATGGTTTCAGGTCCCACTGCGCAGGCATGAGCACAAAATCTAGACAAATGCTCCCAGTACCCCACTTTCAAATGGACAGTGTTGAGGGAGATTTGCGCTACCTGACAGGAAGTACTGAGACGATCCCAAACCGTCAGAGGAGCAGCTCGGAGAATACCACAATGTCAGAGAAGCTAAACTCAGGAAACACCACATTGTTGCAAGATCAGAATAGGGGAATTCCCTGTGTCTGAAGATTGGGAGCAAATTTAAAGCACATATAGTTTTACTTCTTCGTCAACAGTAAGTGTTACATGTCAAGATTAAGTTTCTGTGCTTGTTTCCAATTTGTTAGGAATTTTCAATGGAAGTAAAACAGGTTTGTTTTTACTTTATGGTGTTTTTTTTCCAGAATTGAGTTTTACGCTTGTAAAAGAGACTGTGTTTCAGTAGTTATTTTATTTACAATGAGTGCAAGTATTTAGACTGTTGAGACCTTAGTTAGTTTTGCGATCTAGAAAAATCAAAGCTCAGGTAGCAAAATTAAAAACTAAAATGTTAATGTGTGTGTTCTATGTCAGTAAATTTGCGTTTCCTTTGAAGTTGAGTTCCATTACCATTTTTAGAAAGCCATATGTAAAGGACTTACTTTAAAGCAATAAGATAATTTACAAACCCTACACATTTTTAAGAATACTATCATCTCCACGATATTAGGCTGCCCTGCAGCAAAAAGAAAATGACACAAACTTTCCCTTAAGCATATTTATAAAAATGATGTCATTTTTTTCTTTCTTTTGTCTAATAAAGGATTAGCTGAGATCTCAAGCTCTCGAAGCACGGGGACTAATTTACCCAGGATCTAGCAAGTTTCCCCAGTGGTTAATTACCATTAATTAACATGGTTTCCATCTTTTCCCCAGATCAACATTCTATTATAAATATGCAAGTGTACAAACTCCTCGTTTTTTATTTCCAATCAAAAAATAAGTTTTAAAGTAGGTCAAGGTGCATAAACAGTTTAACAATTCTGTGTTTCCAGTGAAAGCAGTGACATATGTTACAGGAGTCATTCAATTATCAGATATTACGTTTTGTCACAAAATTAGTCTTCTCAATATGCCTTGCAGGTTTCAGCAAGATGCTGACACAGTACTATTTATGTGACAAGAGGTACTCAAATCTCTTTCTGGTTCCCTGAGGTTTAATTAAACAGTTCCCTTAATGCTGAAGTACTGTGAACAGGTTAAACAGATCTCAAACAAGTACCTGATGGAGCCATGGTGAAAGGAGGCCTAATTGGACACCCTGTGCAACAATGAAGGCTAAATCCAATCTACCTAAAGACCCAAACGTTTAAAATATCACTGGAAATGTACACAGTGTTCGCAAGTGCAAAATTCTTGACTGTAAATAGGCAGTGATTGACTTAAAATGAAAACCTTTTCTAAAATTGTGTTGAACCAAGATTTCTTAACATGGTGAAAGTGTTTTAACCTTAATAATGAAAGAAGCAATCTCTTCTATATAAATCTGCTTTCAAATTTGACAAATATTAGAGGTAATATTCAGTTTTGCATAATTTGTATTAAAATATATTTGTTTCATCAAAAAATGTGCTACGATATATATATAAATTAACATTTAGCTCAAGCTGATTTTAGGCTTGATGTAAATTAATATTTGCTCATTTTAGTTGAGATAGGTGCCAATTTTGCACCTATTGAAGATAATGATGGACCATATACAATGTAAGTATGTTGTATGTTATTCCTTGTGACTTAATGACAACAAGCATCTCCTCTTCCTGTCTGAGCATGGAACTATGATTATTGCAGAAAAGGAAAATGCGTTCCCAGATGCATGAGAAAGGCATTACTTGAGCTGGCTTCATAATGAATTCTTGTGTGACTGGTAAACTGGAATGTCTTTCAGTGGCATGCAAATAATTTTCACCTGTTATTGAAAAATTGTCAAAGATCATTATCTTAACGTTGATATGGTTTTTTTTTGCCTTCTTATTAATGGTTTGGTTATTGTCAGTGGAATAGTTTGACAGCATTCCTACAGTTTGGGGTTGAAATAAAATGCCAAAGTCTAACAAATGCTTTTTCAAACTTTTGTTTTTTCCCTTTACATATTTTAGTGCCATTTTCTTTCAAGGTAACTTTGAGTTATGGACGTCATTGCAGTCGTTTGTTAAAGTGGTCAATCTTATACGGTTATTTGCTTATCACATGCTCACAACCGTGGCTTCAAGAAACGTACTCTTTCTGTTAGGGTGACGTTGTTGGAATTTTCCACAAATGCTCCAAAGCCCCTTTTACTGGGGCTGTGAGAAGGGGTTGTTTTGTAGGCTAGAAAATATATATTATAAGGTGAACAAAAAAATTGAATTTCAAGGGGGAAATGCAAGGAACTTAACGTGTTCAGACTGAGGACATGGAAACAAGAAATAAGAGATGGCTCAAGAAACGCAAGCCTGTCATTTCATTGAACAAATTAGCAACTGTAAGGGAAAAACATAGCTACGATTAGAAACTTATTATGTACCTGAAATGTTAACAGTTTCTCTTTCCATACTCGAGCATTTTTCGTTTTCTCGTAGCACTTGGCTGAATGATCAGCCACAATCTTACTAACTGATGGAGGGTGTTCCAAAAACCAAATCCCCTACTTCTCATGTATTTCTTATGATTTCTAATATGTACGGGCCAGGGTGTTCTTATGTGGACTAGACTGTTCAGCCTGTGGTTGAAATCCCCTGCTACGATAGAACTGTACTGCTGGGCTGCTCATGGTCAGACTAATCTGTATCTGTTTAGATTTCCCTGATTATTTCCAAGTTAGTTTTTACATTGTTTCTTAGCTCTCCCTGTAGATCATATTGGTTTGGATGAGCTGGGATTCTCCTCTCTGTGACACAATGGGTTATTGACATTGGGTGGACAATCTGAATGCACTAGTTGTTCTAATTCCTGTTCTGCGATTGTTTATTATGTTCAGCATTTCAACATGAACATGCCTCCATGGTGTATCCATGACAATCAAATACAAGCGGAGACTCTGTGTTTCATGATTTGTGACACTTCCTGAAGCTAGTGCTGCAGGGAAGCAGGATCTTATCCTGCAGACACAAGGAACTGCAGATGCTGGAAACTTGCGTAGAACACTAAGTGCTGGAGTAACTCAGCGAGTCAGCATATCTGGAGAGCCTGGATAGGTGACATTACCAGTCAGGACTCTTCCACAAATTGACTGCAATAGTGGAAAGAAAGCTGGAAAAGAGGTGGAGGTGGGACTTAACCTGCAGCCTGTGCATCTTCTTCCAGGTCATGCACATGCAGGTGAGAGGTGAGTGACTTTTTTCATGATATTAAACAGATTCAAAACCCCAGTATTTACCGGGCCATTCTTGTCCTTTGCAGAGATGGCCAGAGCAGGATTGAACACAGACGCCAGGATGAAAGGAAAGGTGAGCACAGAGCACATTCATGTTCCTGTTGTGTGAACATGCCATGTTCAATGCTGATATTTTCCGGACTCCAGGGCAGAACGTTTTGCCACTGATCCAACAAACAGAAACAAACCTATTCTTCTTTTATACTGAATATTTCAACAAATCTGTTGCTATTTATAAAGGTTTCCCGACTACTAAAGCCACATTAACCACAATGCCTAGAGGCTAGCACGTTTAGGGATTGGGGTGAGTGAAGAATACATGGATGTAATCTTCTGCTTGAAAGCTGACTGTTCGGCTCAGAATTGCTGGCTCTCACAAACACAACCTGGCTCAGATTTCTGCTCCCACACTCCGCAGATAGAGGCTTAACCACTGAGTTCCATGATACCAGAGTAGAACAAACATCCAGAGATTTCACAACGTTGCCTGTCCCGCTGAGTTACTCTAGCATTTTGTGTCTATCTTCGGTTTAAACCAGCTTTTGCAGTTCCTTCCTACACATATTCAGGGTAGAGGTTGGGAGGTCATGTTGTAGTTGTATAAGACGTTGGTGTATTGTGTTCATTTTTGGGCACCATGTAACAGGAAGATGTTATCAAACTGGAAAGGGTACAGAGAAGATTTATGAGCATGTTGTCAGTACTGGAGGGACTGAGGTGTTGGGAAATCTTGAGTAGGCTGGGACTCTATTCCTTGGAGTGTAGGAGGATGAGGGGTGATCTTATAGAGGTCTTATAAAATCATGAGAGGAATTGATCGGGTAGATGCACAGAGTCTCTTGCCCAGAGTAGGTGAATCAAGGACCAGAGGACATAGGTTTAAAGTGAAGGGGAAAAGATTTAATTAGAATCTGAGGGGTAACTTTTTGACACAAAAGGTGGTGTGTGTATGGAAAAAGCTGCCAGAAGAGGTAGTTGGGGCTGGGACTATCCCAACATTTACGAAACAGTTAGACAGGTAAACACATGTGTAGGAAGGAACTGCAGATGCTGGTTTAAACGGAAGATAGATGAAAAAGCTGGATTAACTCAGCGGGGCAGACAGCATCTCTGGAGAGAAGGAATGGGTGACGTTTCGGGTTCAGACCCTTCTTCAGACAGAACAACGGTCACGACCTGAAACATCACCCATTCCTTCTCTCCAGAGATGTTGCCTGTCCTGCTGAGTTCCTCCAGTTTTTGTGTCCAGACAGGTACATGGATTGGACAGGTTTGGAGGAATAAGAACTAAACAGGCAGGTGGGACTAGTGTAGCTGGGACATGTTGGCCAGTGCGGTCACGTTGGGCTGAAGGGCCTGTTTCCACAGCGTATCACTCTATGACCATCCCAAGAAGAAATTAAATCACTGACTCAAATTAGAGAAACTAAGTTACCAATGGAGATGTCTTTCGTTCTGCATTATGACCACAAATCCAGAAGATGGCAGTGTGCAGCTAGTTGCTGCATGATTCGAAATACATCTTTCGATTTATTTTGTGAAGGAAGGAACTGCAGATGCTGGTTTAAACCAAAGATAGACACAAAAAGCTGGAGTTTATTTATTTTTCTCCATTGAGTAAATGTGCACTTCATAAAAGTCTGTGCAGGTAGAGGAAATCGACAGACCTTAGTGTGATTTCAATATAGAACAGTAGACAATAGACAATAGGTGCAGGAGTAGGCCATTTGGCCCTTCGAGCCAGCACCGCCATTCAATGTGATCATGCTTGATCATCCCCAATCAGTACTCCATTCCTGCATTCTCCCCATATCCCCTGACTCCGCTATTTTTAAGAGCCCTACCTAGTTCTCTCTTGAAAGCATCCAGAGAACCTGCCTCCACCGCTCTCTGAGGCAGAGAATTCCACAGACTCACCACTGTGAGAAAAAGTGTTTCCTCGTCTCCGTTCTAAATGGCTTACTCCTTATTCTTAAACTGTGGCCCCTGGTTCTGGACTCCCCCAACATCGGGAACATGTTTCCTGCCTCTAGCGTGTCCAAGCCTTTAACAATCTGATATATTTCAATGAGATCCCCTCTCATACTTCTAAACTCCAGAGTGCACAAGCCCAGCTGCTCCATTCTCTCAGCATATGACAGTCCTGCCATCCTAGGAATTAACCTTGTAAACCTACGCTGCACTCCCTCAATAGCAAGAATGCCCTTCCTCAAATTAGGGGACCAAAACTGCACACAATACTCCAGGTGTGATCTCACTAGGGCTCTGTACAACTGCAGAAGGAACTCTTTGCTCCTATATTCGATTCCTCTTGTTATAAAGGCCAACATGCCATTCGCTTTCTTCACTGCCTGCTGTACCTGCATGCTTACTTTCATAGACTGATGTACAAGGACCCCCAGATCTCGTACTTCCCCTTTTCCCAACTTGACACCATTTAGATAGTAATCTGAAGTACATTGCAGGAGCAGGCCCTTCTGACAACAATCTCTGTGCCGAATATGATGCCAAGTTAAATACATTTCCTGTGCCTGCACTTGATCCACACTCCTCCATCACCTGCATATCTATGTACCTGTCCAAAGGCCTCTTAAATGCTACTATCTTATCTGTCTTCACTATCACCCTGGAAGCACATTCCAGGCACCCACCACCCTCTGTGTATAAAACCTGCTCTGCACAACACCCACCATCCTTTGTCCCTCTCACCTTAAAGCAATGTCCTCTAGTTTTTGTCATTTCCACCTGGAAAAAAAGTTCATACTGTTTACCCTAAAGATGCCTCTCACAATGCTATATACGTCTATCATCCTCCGACGTTCAAGTTTGTCCAACCACTCCAATGCCTCCACATGCTTCCAAGAATGGTGTGAATTGAACTGCACACAATACTCCAAATGCAGCCGAACCAAAGTCTTATAGAGCTGCATCATGACTGCCTGATTCTTATATACAATGATCCTTGTCTTGAAAGCAAGCATTCCATACACCTCCTTTACCACCCTTTATACTTGTGCTGCCACCATCAGTGAGCTGTGAACGTGGACTCTAAAGTCCCTCTGCACATCAATGCTGTTTAGGGTCTTACCATTAACTGTATATTTTCCTATAGCATTCAACCTCCCAAAGTGCAACACCTCGCACTTACTTGGGTTATACTCCATTTGCTATTTCTCTGCCCATTTTTTGCAGCACATCGATATCCGGCTTTATATTATGACAGATTTTCTCACTGTCTGGAACTCCTCCAGAAAACTTACTCACCAACCCATCTACATTTATGTCCAAGTCATTTATATATATCACAAACAGCAGAGGTTAGAGAGCAGATCCTTGCAGAACTCGACTGGTCACAACCTGCAGCCAGAATATCTTCCTTCCAACACAGCTCCCTGTCTTCTATGAGTAAGCCTGTTCTGAACCCATACAGCCAGGTCAGCGTGTATCCTGGACATGTTAATCACAAACTGACACAGGTCCGAACGTCAGCTGGAAATATATTTATCTCAGATCTCTGTAACCAAGAGTAATCATGTTGATATGCGAGTTTGAGACACTCAGACAGGTGAGGGATGTAGAAGAAAGATTGTCCAAAAAATAATCCTCTGTCATCAAAAACAAGAATCCTTTTGGGTGTGTTGCCTGTCACCTACTGGGTTCAGGGATGCCTCATGCAGCCGGAGAGGAATTTGGAGTGGGGAGGTGTCATAGCCCACATTCCAAATAATGGAATGAGATAGTGGGAGGAGGTCCTGCTGAATGAACAGCAGAAATTAGTTCTAAATATAAAACCAGGAACTCTAGTAGTGATAATCTCTGGATTTCTCTGCCACAGAAGCAGCCAAATTAAAATAATTAACATGTGGTTACTGTAAAGAGCAAAGCACACTGTCCAAAATAGAAGTAACCATACTTTGAATGTATCCAAGGGTAGTAGGGATTCTTGAGACGTGGCTGCAAAAATATCAGGAATGGGATTTAAATGTTGAAGGATAAAGCAGACTGGTAAAAGAGAGAGAGAGGAGGAGGGGGGAGAGGGAAGGTGAGGTGTTTATTAGCAAAAACCAAAGTAGCAATAAGAAATGATGTAATGCAGTGGAAACAAGAAATTGAGCTGTTAGGCAGATAAAAACAAATTCCACATGGGTAGAGATAATAGATAATAAATGAATAATCACACTAATAACAAGCTCTAATAGAGGAAGAGTGATTCAGAAAGAAATATGCAAACATGACAAAAATGTGTTCAGGGATTGTTTCTACCCTAACATGTGAAAATGGGAGGATTCACTATTTAATGCAAATAATGGAGAATGAAGCACAGCGGATAAAACTAGACACAGGGGGAACATTTTGGCAATAAAACCATAATGTAATGTTTCCCAAGAAAAAAATAAAGAAGGGCAAAAATATTGTGTGAAGCCGGGCTAATAGGTCAGATAAGTTCAGTTTTGAGAGGTTGAACATGGAACATGGGTAGAAAAAGGCCAACAACACTGGCAAATAATGAAATGGAATAACAATAGTAACCATTTAAAATAGTGATCAGAGTGCTGGAATTATTTTCCTCTAATAGGAAAGTAACTAAAAATATGTTTTTAGCTGGTAAAAAGTTGAAAACAACTAATTGTTTCGCAGAGTGACCCTTAGGTAGTTGGAGCGAATCCCTTACTCGGTTATAGCGAACAATCGGCAATAACGGACACCATTCCCCCCATAACGTCCATTGTAACGAGCATTATCTGTAACGAGCCACAATGAGTCCTAACATGAGGTAATGAAGTCCAAACACAAGGTTAAGCTAGTGAAGAAAACCAATGTGGGTTTATGAGTGGAGGAGCAGAGAGTGCAGCCCACTCACCCCGTTGTGGGGAGTTTGAGTGGTGGAATGTTTCGAGTTTTTGAGCAGGTGATCCAGCTTTCATCATTTCTTCATAAAGTTATATTATAAAGTTTTGCTTGGGAATTCGCTAGCAATTCTTAACAGCTAACCAATTGTATTTGGCTGGAAACGCTGCCGTGTAAACAAAGGTGAAGATTAAAATCTTCACACGCTGACCTAAATTCTTTGCTCCATCCTTTCAGAACCTGAAGCTGACAGGAGCAAACAGATCACATTTAAGAAATGCATACTATTGCCGAATAGTTTACTATAATTGCATCCTGTAAATGCAAGCATAAAGTCAGATAAAATCCCATTAAAATTCAGCAATCTGTTTGGATAGGAATAAAATAAAAGAGTGAAAACTCATCCGTGCTTGGTCTCTGATGCTTTGCTGAGGAGACTTTAATTATGCAGTGTAAACTAATTCACCTGTCTTGTGTTAAACCTGACATACTCTTACCAAGGTCTGTGATGGGTGTTATTCCTTCGATAGAGGTTAAGTGCCCAAAGTTTCATCCCCATTTGATAACACTAAATGATTTCACAGTCAAATTTGCAATTCATACTCTGCCTACAGTGTTCATTTCATTGAAGTCAAAGGAATGTATTTGAGGGGTAGAGCACAAGTGCTGGAGCAACTGTGCAGCCAGTTAGGGATATCTACCAAGGATGAATTTTGAATACAGAATGATTCTATTTATAAAATAAATTATTTCTCAGGAAGATTTCAAAAATGCCAAGTTCCCCAAGGCACCTAATCAAAACTGGGACAGGTGAGTTGGAAAATATTCAGGAGTTCCGATCTATTGACTTTGGACATGATGATCCAATGAAAAGCCACAGCCCAGGAAGTTTTATAAATGGAGTATTAAACGTTGATATATTGGTATTCATGCATGATGAAATCTCAGCTCAAAAATTGAAAATAATATTGTCACACTTTTTCTCTATGAGCTAACATATAAACTTCCCAATGGGGTGAACAACTCTCCAAAGCAAATCTTTCACCATCCATAGCTTTTAACACACTCATACATTTCCATGTTGTATCCCTTCCGCGTATGTGGGCTAGCCACCAAACTGACACTTGATCCATGTAGTTAGTTTGTTAGTTTATAGTCACATAAACTGAGGTTCAGTGAAAAACTTTTGTTGCATGCTAACCAGTCAGCAGAAAGACAATACATGATTACAATCGAGCCATTCACAGTGTACAGATACGTGATAAAGGGAATGATATGCATAACATTTAGCACAAGATAAAGACAGTAAAATCCAATCAAAGATAGTCTGAGGGTCTCTAATGAGGGATATGGTAGTCCAAGACTGCTCTCTAGTTGTAGGATGGTTCAAGTGCCTGATAACCAATGGGAAGAAACTGTCCCTGAATCTGGAGGTGTGTGTTTTCACACTTCTATACCTTTTTCCCAATGGGAGAGGGGAGAAGAGGGAGTGGCCAGCATGCGACTCGTCCTTGATTATGCTGCTGGCCTTGCCGAGGCAGCGTGAGGTATAAATGGAGTCAATAGAAAGGAATAGAAGAAGGGTTTTGGCACGAATCATTGCCTATCTCCTATCTCCATAGATGCTGCTGCACCCGCTGAGTTTCTCCAGCATTTTGTGTACCCTCAATAGAAAGGAGGTTGGTTTGTGTGATGGTCTGGGCTGCTTCCACAATTCTCTGCAGATAGGCAATGGTTTGCAAAACTGAACACAAGATCAAGGAGCAGTCAGTTCAATCACCCACCTATGGAATTTGGAACATGCACACTGTGAATGTATAGCACTCTGGTATATTCACAGTGAATAATAACTGAACAAAGGACATTGTGGATCAAAACAATGCTAATAAATTTCAGCTTTATTGTGTCTCCTTCTGATCATTGTTCATAAGCTCCAGGTGTTCATGTGACTTGGGTTCATCGCTCCAACAAGTTGTTTGCAGCCAAGTGAATCAGATACTTATCACTGCAAATGGTACAGATGATAGAGGATTTTCCAGGATTGGAGGTGAGGTCTTGTTTAGGGCACAATATCCATGTGTTAATCTGCTTCCACCGTCCTCTCAGGCAGTATGTTCCAGATTACTGCAACTTGCTGGGTGAAAGAATTCTCCTTTTTCTCCCCTCCAATTTTTCCTTCAGTCACCTTTATCTGTGCTCCCATGACTGAACCTTGTGCCTCTGAAAACTATTTGTCCTTACTTGCTATTGATGACTTGCTCATAAACCTGGAATGAGATACATAGCTGACTCATGGGCGAGACTACTCCAAAAATGCCACTGAAATGGAAATATTTCACTTAACAGTGCATGGTGACCATCTGTAGATCCTAGATTATGAAGGTCATTAATTGGAGGGAATTTCTGTGATAGGATTGTTTGCACACTATCTTAGGCTGCAATTCTTCAAACTGAACCTGTTAACCATGCTTCTCTTTCCATCAATGTTCACTGACCTGCTGAGTACATCCAGCAATTATAATGCTATTGCCTAATCTGAAAAAACCCAAAGGACAGCATTTTCACAGAGCATTGGAGATATATACGTATATATGGAACAAGCTGCTTGAGGAAGTAATTGAGGCAGGCAAAATAATAACATTTAAAAGGCATTTGGGCAGGTGCATGGATAGGAAATGTTTAGAGGGATATGAGCCAAAAACAGGCAAATGGAATGAGCTCATTGGGGGGTAGGGGAGGCATCTTGGTCAACATGTACAAGTTGGGCCGAAGGGCCTGTTGCAGTGCTGTATGACTCAATTAAATTTTACAGCTGCATTGTTTTCAAACAGCTGAGCGCAGCCCAGAAAGGAAACTGGTCAACTTGCTTCAGTGAGCATACAATGTTTATCTTCACTCAGCACTGAATGGGTTAATCAAATATGAGAATCAGTGTATCTCAATGCTGAACCTGGTGTAACTGCGTACATTAATATGTTAAGTAAAATACCTTACATTAGGGAGCATTGAGCACATAGAACTACTGATACATCGGCATGATATTTGATAACACTTCTTCTTTTTATCATGGTTTGGTTCCAGTATTCTGTGCCTTATGTGGTAGCAGGAACACAATGCACTGTCACAGAATGTATTGCCCCATGTGGTCACGTCATGACATTTTCTGAGCCGGAAACATTAAGCATATCCCACTGGTAGTCAATCGATCTTCTCAAGTCAAGAGTTGGGTCACTCTCAGGGAGGAATAGAAACAATAGCAGGTATGGAATATTTGACTGAATTGGGCCAGGAATGTGAAAGCATTTGCAGGAATCTGACATTCAGAATAATCAAACATGACGGGAAACATTCTTCATGATGTTAAAGCATTACTGATTACAGGACCGTGTCAGGAGAATGAAAATATGGCCTGGCACAGTACAGAGCCTGTAGAAGTTGTTGCTGCCAAATGTAATTTAATCTGTGGCCAGGACTAGCAATTACTACATTGGTTATTTATCACAATGTAGAATGCTATTTATTCTAAGTATCTACTTTACCCATTTTTGTTGAGAACATTACCCCAGACAGGAGCAGTAAGATTCAGGTCTATGCAAATGTGCTCCCTTATTTTATAATGTGCTTTAAACCTCAGCATCATAAGAATTTTACTCTCAATGCATGGATGTGCCCCAAATATCAATACCAGCGATAGCTCATGTTTAATTCTACTGGTCTACCGAGCTCTTTACATCACAATAAAATCATAAAACACTCAGCAGGTCATTGTGCAAAGTGGAAACAGGAACAGTTAAGGTGACAGCTCTGAAATTGGAGGCCAAGTCAATGGATATTTTTATGGCAGAGATTGATAGATTCTTGATTAGTACGGGTGTCAGGGGTTATGGGGAGAAGGCAGGAGAATGGGATTAGGAGGGAGAGATTGATCAGCCATGATTGCATGGCGGAGTAGACTTGATGCGCCGAATGGCCTAATTCTGCTCCTATTACTTATGACCTTATGAAACTGTTTAGCTTTGGAAAACTGTAGGTATTGATATTTAGGGTACATTCATCCCTTAAGAGTAAAATTCTTATGATGCTGAGGGTTAAAGCACATTATAAAATAAGGGAAACCCAACCAAAATCAGGAAAGACAGAAAACACATTAGTTTTCAATAGTGGAGAAGGTAGGGAGGGATAGGTAGAACAAAGGGAATATCTCTGGGACGGTGTGACCGAACATAAAAATCAGAATCGTAGTTAGGATCAGATTATTGCTCTTTGCGTTTGTAATTTATTGCTAATATCAGGGTTATGGAATTTACCCAGCAGGACAAACTATACAAATAGGAAGAAAAACAGAGCGAAAATGATGTCATGCGGAAGTGTTGATACAGAGAGAAAAAAAGTGCAAGTTACCCAAAGTTGGAGAATTGGTATTGAATCCTAAATGCTACAACGTGACCTGTGGGAAGGTGAGATGATGTTCCTCAAGTTCCAATTAGACCCCATCGTAACAGTGCAGGAGGCCACAGACATAAAGGGCAGTGGGGAAGTGGGATGAGAAATTAAACTGGCAGGCAATTGAAACTTAGGTCACTTTGGCGGACTGAACATATGTTTCCCCAGTGTAGGCAGCCCACACCATGAGCCCAGAATGTAGTGCACGAATTGGAGAATATACGTGAATTACTTCTTCTGCTGGAAAAAACTCTTTGGTTTCCTGGATAATGGAAAAGAGGGGGGTAGGGGGAAGTTGAATGGACACGTGCTGCACGCCGCGATTGCATGGATGTGTACCACTAGGTGAAGAGTGGCAGATGGGGAAGGAAGAGCAGACTAATGGGCCTGCCCCACTTAGGCGACTACATGAGACGATGCAGTTGCCACATGGTCGCCAGATGTTTGCGGGTGGTTGCCGGGGAGTCGCCTACATGGTCGTGAGGAGTTCCTACATTCTGGGAACTAGTCGCGGCCTCATTATGGTCGCCGCAAATTTTTCAACAGATTGAAAAATTAGCGGCGATCAGAATGAAGCTGCCATGGGGAGTAGCGAGAATTCGCGTGCCGTAGGTGGGTCAGCAGGAGGTCCTAATGGGTTGCCAGGATGTCGAAGGTTGTCGTAGGTTTTTGTAGGTTATAGCTGGTGCTGACCGGTGAATTGGGGAAAAAAAAACGTAAGCAGTAGTTTTCAGAACTAAGGATAACTGACCGGTAATATTAAATGTCCGCCGAGCTTCACAGCCGTGTATCTCTGGTTTCTTAAAAGTTGTCTCCACTCTTTCTCCCTCCCTTCTCCCCCTTCTCTCCCTCACCCCCCCCCCCCCTTCCCCCCCTCTCCCCCCCCCTCTCCCCTCCCCCCTTCTTTTTAAAGGACTTACCGTACACTGCCTTAACCGTCTTAATTACAGCGCCAACCTTCCTTATCATCGCAGTGTGTGTCTGTATCACATTGGCTTTGCACCGTGTGAATTTCACTCAGACAGCGCTCTCCCCGCTTGCCCTGTCCCCCGCCTGCATAACGGGCTGGTGAAGGAAGCGATGTGTGTGTGTGTTCCACTCTGACAGTCGCCGTTCCAGTTGCCGGCTGTTCAGGCGACTGCCGGCAACTTGACAGTCGCCGGCAGTTGCCTGAAAAATCGCCGAAGTGGTACAGGCCCATTAGGGTTTACAAAGGGAGCGATCCCTTCGAAATGCTGGAACAGATGGGGAGGGGAATATTGTGCTGGAGTTCGTAATTATTGAAAAGGATAATATGTTGAATGCGGATAGGAGTGGGGTGAAATGAGAAGAAAGCTGTTAGTGCAAGAACAGTATTCTCCTTTCACCTCACTAGCCTCCGCATTCAACATATAATCTTTGCAATTTGCAGAAGAAGCGATGAGACAGAGATGTAGGACATAGATGAGATGTGGTTTAAGATGCTGTTTACTATGGTAGACCCACCACATCCCCTCTACCACCCTGAATGTTTACAGCATTTTTTGCTTTTACTTCAGATTTTTAGCATTGGCAATTTATTGGCTTTTGTTTTCTACAAATTTCATTTGGTTTATTTTTTGGTGTGTGCAGTTCTGTAGATTCTCCAACAGTTACTTGCTAGGGAAGCTCCATTGAAGCAGTAGAAATAGACCTTTTCAGCCACTTATGATGTTAGGATGGGACCTCCACCAGCCATTGCTGGAGATTGGGAGAATCCCAACATAACTCAAGGACAGTGATAACTTTAACATTTTAGCAGGACCTACAGTGGCTTGCAAAAGTTTTCATACCCCTTGAACTTTTCCACATTTTGTCACGTTACAACCACAAACGTAAATGTATTTTATTGGGATTTTATGTGATAGACCAACACAAAGTGGCGCATAATTGTAAAGTGGAAGGAAAATAATACATGGTTTTCAAATTTTTTTTACAAATAAAAAACTGACAAATGTGGCGTGCAAAAGTATTCAGCCCCCTTTACTCTGATACTCCTAAATAAAATCCAGTGCAACCATTTGCCTTCAGAAGTCACCTAATTAGTAAATAGAGTCCACTTGTGTGTAATCTAATCTCAGTATAAATATAGCTGTTCTGTGAAGGCCTCAGAGGTTTGTTAGAGAGCATTAGTGAACAAACAGCATCATGAAGCCCAAGGAACACACCAGACAGGTCAGGGATAAAGTTGTGGAGCAGGGTTAGGTTATAAAAAAAATCCCAAGTTTTGAACATCTCACGGAGCGCTGTTCAATCCATCATCCGAAAATGGAGAGTATGGCACAACTGCAAACCTACCAAGACACGGCCGTCCACCTAAACTGACAGGCCGGGCAAGGAGAGCATTGATCAGAGAAGCAGCCAAGAGGCCCATGGTAACTCTGGAGGAGCTGCAGAGATCCACAGCTCAGATGGGAGAATCAGTCCACAGGACAACTATTAGTCGTGCACTCCACAAATTGGGCCTTTATGGAAGAGGGGCAAGAAGAAAGCCATTGTTGAAACAAAGCCATAAGAAGTCCCGTTTGCAGTTTGCCACAAGCCATGTGGGGGACAGCAAACATGTGGAGGAAGGTGCTCCGTTCTGATGAGATCAAAATTGGAAGTTTTTGGCCTAAATGCAAAACGCTATGTGTGGCAGAAAACTAATACTGCACATCACCCTGAACACACCATCCCCACAGTGAAACATGGTGGTGGCAGCATCATGCTGTGGGGATGCTTTTCTTCAGCAGGGACAGGGAAGCTGGTCAGAGTTGATGGGAAGATGGATGGAGCCAAATACAGGTCAATCTTGGAAAAAAACCTGCAAAAGACGAGACCGGGGCAGAGGTTCACCTTCCAGCAGGACAACTACCCTAAACATACAGCCAGAGTTACAATGTAATGGTTTAGATCAAAGCATATTCATGTGTTAGAATGGCCCATTCAAAGTCCAGACCTAAATCCAATTGAGAATCTCTGGCAAGACTTGAAAATTGCTGTTCACAGACGCTCTCCATCCAATCTGACTGAGCTTGAGCTATTTTGCAAAGAAGAATGGGCACAAATTTCAGTCTCTGGATGTGCAAAGCTGGTAGAGACATACCCCAAAAGACTTGCAGCTGTAATTGCAAAGTACACTTGCAAAGTATTGGCTCAGGGGGGCTGAATACTTTTGCACGCCACACTTTTCAGTTTTTTATTTGTAATAAAATTTGGACACCATGTAACATTTTCCTTCCACTTCACAATTATGCACCACTTTGTGTTGGTCTATCACATAAAATCCCAATAAAATACATCTACGTTTGTGGTTGTAACGTGACAAAATGTGGAAAAGTTCAAGGGGTATGAAAACTTTTGCAAGCCACTGTATAGAACTGCCCTGAGGATTCCTGCTGCAGTGTCCTGGAGCTGTGATCAATGTCCCCCATTCAAGAGAATCATCTGCCTTTGTACTAGCAATGACTCCATCAAGGTGAAGTCTCTTCATCCTCATTAACTTAACTTTTTACCAAAGCTCCAGAATTGGCATGAACACTGACTTGGTGTCAGGATAGTCACTCTTACTGCGGATGTAGAATCTACTTCTTGTCCATTTTTGAACCAATGGCAAGATGAGAACAGAACCTGAGAGGCCCCAGTGAAACCCAAACTAATAAGCTAGCATTGCTTGATAGAACCGTTAAGCCCTTTATCTCTTTTAGTTTAGTTTAGTTTGGAGATACAATGTGGATACAGGCCCTTCGGCCCACCAAGCCCACGCAGACCAGCGATCGCCACACAGTAACACTATCCTACACGTACTAGGGACAACTTACACTTATACCAAGTATACAAACCCAAGCCAATTAACCTACCAACCCGTACGTCTCTGGAGTGTGGGAGGAAGCCAAAGATCTCGGAAAAATCCCACGCGAAGACAGGGAGAACGTACAAACTCCGTACAAACAGCATCCGTAGTCAGGATGGAACCCGAGTCTCTGGCGCTGCAAGTGCTGTAAGGCAGCAACTCGACCACTGCGCCAGCATGCCGCCCTTAGCTGAGGAGTGAGAGCAGATTGACGGGAACATTTAGAATGATTCAAGTTGTCTACTTTCTTTGTGGACTGGCAATTTTCCTGTGTGGTTCTCAATGTAGTTACAGTGTGGACGTACGTTCCCAGCGGTGTGGCCCTTTATGCAGTAAAAGGAGCTGCTCCCTGTGTGATGCAATACTTGACAGCAAAATAGTGGACACCTTTTTCAGTCCAGCAAACAAACCTTTCAGCTGGATCATTCTTCCTGCTGGGTGAAGGGCACTCAGTTGGAGAAAATGCAGTGATCCAAATGTAGCCTTCCACACAATTATCTTTCTTAATCGTTTATTAAACTCTCTTTGAAGTTGGTCAACATGTGTAACCATTGCTTAGGGAATTCTTATTATAATGATTACTTTTAATTCCATATTCAGTACCTCTAAAATGATTCTGTACTTTTCCTGTCCTGCATAGATTTCATTGTTAAGTGATGATTTATGATCTTCTTTCATTGTCCAGGGGGTCTTGGGATCAACATAGTAGCAAATAATGATAAATGAACAGTTATAATGTGGAGAGCTTCATTTGATCTCATTGCTACTTTGTATGGTTCAACCAGTTCAGATACTGTACGCTATTCAGGCAGCAAGATTTTTATGAGTTGTTTGAACTCACCCAGCACTCTTGTTTCATTGTGTGTACTATGATTTGATTAAAGAGGCAATGTTTAAAGAGATTTTTCGAGCTTTGATTCATCAGAAAGTGAATAAATGGGTGGTGAATAAACATTGAGCTTTGCTCTGAAGTTTGCTGTTCTGCCATTCATTCTCATATTCCGCCCTTTAAGTAAATGTAAAACACTGTTTAAATTGAATCCCTCTGATCAAGATGATGGGAGAAACAAGTTAGGGATAAGGGGAAAAAGCAAGGAAGTAAGGAAAACAGCAAAAAAGGAAGAACAAGGAACACAAGTCAAAAATGCGTTCCTGCCCTGTATATACTATCCATTTTTGACTAAATTGGTGTTGTTTTGGTTTGCAAAGGTTATCTAAAGGTATAGATCAGATGGAAAGTTAAATGGAGCATTGGCAGATGGAATTTAATCCTGACAAGTGCAAGGTGATGAATTTTGAGAAGTCAAGTAAGGGTTGGGGAGATTAAGGCACAAAGGAATATCAATATCGACCTTCAGATTCAGATTCAATCTTTACTACCATTGTGCAGTGTACAGTACAGAGACAACGAAATGCCGTTAGCATCTCACCCAGTAGAGCAAACCTAGAATAATGGAACAGCAAAATATATATATAAATATATATATATATATATATATATATATATATATATATATATATATATACAGTAGCAGTAGTGCAATTTTTCTGGGGGAAGGAGTGTCCGGGAGGGGGGACTAGCAGTCACCAAGGTGCAGAGTTAAGTTGTGTAACAGCTGCAGGGAAGAAGCTGTTCCTGAACCTGCTGGTCAGGCAACGGAGGGACCTGTAGCGCATCCCGGATGGGAGGAGGATTGAGGAGTAAACAGTCTGTGGCTGGGGCGAGACCAGTCCTTGACGATGCTGCATGCCCTTCACAGACATCGCTTGCTCTGGACAGACTCAATGGAGGGGAGTGAGGAACCGGTGATGCGTTGGGCAGTTTTCACCACCCTCTGCAGTGCTTTCCGGTCGGAGACAGAGCAGTTGCCATACCATACTGATACAGTTGGTAAGGATGCTCTCGATGGTGCAGCGGTAGAAGTTCACCAGAATATGAGGAGACAGATGGACCTTCTTTAGTCTCCTCAGGGAGAAGAGATGCTGGTGAGCCTCCTTGACCAGTGTAGACGTATTGTGGGTCCAAGAGAGGTCATCAGAGATGTTGACCCCCAGAAACCAGAAGCTGGAAACACGTTCCACCTCCATCCCGTTAATATGTATGGGGGTGTGCATGCCACCCCAAGACCTTCTGTAGTCCACAATGAGCTCCTTGGTCTTCTTGGAGTTAAGGGCCAGGTTGTTGTCAGCGCACCATGCTGCTAGGAGCTGGACCTCCTCCCTATAGGCCGACTCATCATTGTCGCTGATGAGGTCAATCACCGTTGTATCATCTGCATACTTGATGATGGTGTTAGAACCATGTACAGGTGTGCAGTCGTAGGTGAAGAGGGAGTAGAGGAGAGGGTTCACTACACAGCCCTGTGGAACGACGGTGTTCAGGATGAGGGTTGAAGAGGTGTAGTTGTTTGACCTAACAGACTGGAGTCTGTTAGTTAGAAAGTCCAGTACCCAGTTGCAGAGGGAGGGGTCGATGCCCAGGTCGATGAGTTTGGTGATCAGTTTTGAGTGGATAATGGTGTTAAATGCTGAGCTATAGTCGATGAACAGCATTCTCACGTAGGTGTCTCTGTTGTGGACGTGGGAGAGGGCGGAGTGAAGTGGCATTGAGATGGCATCCTCCGTACTCCTGTTCTTGCGGTAGGCGAACTGATAGGGGTCCAGTGTGGGAGGTCGGCAGCCTTTGAGGTGTGCCAGGACCAGCCTCTCGAAGCACTTGGTGATGATGGGAGTAAGTGCAACTGGGCGGAAGTCGCTGAGGCTCACCGCAGTGGAGTGTTTTGGCACCGGCACGATGGAGGTGGTTTTAAGGCACGTGGGGACAACTGCTTGGGCAAGTGACAGATTGAAGATGTCAGTCCAGACGTCTGTCAGCTGCGCAGCACAGGTCCTGAGGACGCGCCCGGGGATGCCGTCAGGGCCAGCAGCCTTACGTGCATTAATCCTACTCAGTGCTAGATACACGTCGTAGGTGGTGAGTGTGAGGGGCTGGTGATCAGCAGAGAGCACAGTCTTGATGGCCATCTCTTGATTGTCCCTGTCAAAGCGGCCATAAAAGTGGTTAAGCTCCTCAAGGAAGGATGCGTCGCTGGATGTTGGGGTGGTGTTGGTGGATCTATAGTCCATGATGGCCTGGATGCCTTGCCACATGCGTCGGGGGTCGGAGTTGTTGTTGAAGTGCTCCTCAATCCTAAGCTTGTATCTATGCTTGGCCTTCTTGATGCCCCTCTTCAGGTTAGCCCTGGATGAACTGTAGGCTCAAGCATTGCCTGACCTGAAAGCGGTGTCCCGTGCTTTCAGCAGTAGCCTGACCTCGCTGTTCATCCATGGCTTCTGATTCGGGAATGTGGTGATCCGTTTGACGGAGGTGACACTGTTGATGGTGGAGTAGATAAAGTCCAAAACAGAGGATGTATAAGAGTCAATGTCCGTGTGGGAGTCAAGGGTGTCCTGGGCTGCAAACGCATTCCAGTCAGTGTTTCCAAAACGCTGCTGAAGTGTAGAGTCCGCCTCCTCTGACCAAACTTTAACTGTCCTCACTGTGGGTTTAACACGTCTGATGAGTGGGGAGTACTTTGGGAGCAGGAACAATGAGAGGTGATCAGACTGACCAAGGTGGGGGAGGGGGACGGCTTTGTAAGCTTCAGCCATATTTGTGTAAACTTTGTCCAGTATCTTGTCTTCTTTAGTGGCGAAGGAGACATGTTGGTGGAATTTGGGGAGTACAGTCTTCAGGTTGGAGTGATTGAAGTCACCCGCAACAATGAAGGCTGCCTCGGGGTTGTGAGTCTGTTGTTTGCTAATGGCAGTATGCAGTTCTTTCATTGCAAGCTTAGCATTAGTATCAGGAGGAATATAGGCTGCAGTCACAACAGTGGAGGTAAACTCTCTGGGCAGATAGAACTGTCTGCAATTAACCAAGAGGAACTCTAGGTTAGCTGAGCAGTGACTGTCAATGATGGTGGTGTCCGTGCACCATGCTTTATTTACATAAATGCACAGACCCCCGCCTCAGGTCTTACCGGAGTCTGGTGTTCTGTCCGCTCGGAGTATATGACGGCTCGATGGCGCTGTCAGGAACATCGGTGTTGAGCCAAGATGCTGCAGTCTTTGATCCAGTTGTGGGAGGTAATCCGTAGCCGTAGCTCGTCCATTTTGTTTGCCAGTGAGCGTACGTCGGCTAGCTCTAACCTACCCTTTAACCCACCTCGGCATCCGCAGTGGTGCTTGCATTCGCGTCACCATCTGTGGGTGCTTCCAGTCAGCCGAGCTGACTTTGTACGCTCAGCTGATCCGTCACCCCGCTGCTCCGCTGTTCTGGCTAGTTCGGGAGCGAGACGGAGTTCGACCAAAAAGTTGTTGTAGTCGCAGGAACCGAAGTTCAGAAGTTCCTGTCAGCTGTATGAAGGGAATGCAAGACTGCTCCGTGTGAACAGACTTGAAATAAGTAAGTAAATTATCGCTAGTTCGCAAATTCTCGTGAGACACGGGGCGTCGCGATGTGCCCGCGCCGCCACCATATTCAACCTTGGTGTTCAACATAGTTTCCTGAGTGTGGCAAAGTTGGTACATTAGATGGTGAAGAAGGCAGATGACATTGGTCTTGGGATAGGATGTAAAGATTGGGACACTACATGCAAATTTACAGAACATTGGTCAGGTTGCACTTGGAGTTGGTGCACCACAGGGGGTGTGTAATTGGGCTGGAAAGAGTGCAGATGAGATTCACCAGGATGTTACCTGCATTACCTGTGACAATACAAGTGCTTAAAATGATGAGAGGCACAGATAGCAAAAACAAAAAAGTAGGTTTAAAATCAAAGGGTTTTTTTTTAACCCAGAGAGTGGTTGATATTTGGAATGTGTTGCTGAAGGAAGAGGTGGAATCAGTTAACTAGGCAAGGCGGAGAAGCATATGGACATAGTGCAGGGAAATGGAGTTGGTGTCGGTGGGCAGAAAGGTTGGTATGGTTGTGGTGGACCAGAGGTTTTGAGATGTTTTAGGAAATTCTTTTAAAAAATCACCTTCAAAAGGCTGGAAGAGACATTCCTCCCAGTTTGCTGGAGATTTTGAGGGGTAAGGGGTGAAGTCTGGCAGGTGAGTCAGCCCGTCTTCTGGGCCAGCAGTTGCTTCTCCAGCCCCACCCACTATATTGGTGAAGATGCACACAAAATGCTGGAGTAACTCAGCGGGACAGGCAGCGTCTCTGGAGAGGAGGAATGGGTGACGTTTCAGGTCAATACCCTTCTTCAGACTGAAAGTCACGGGATAAGGGAAACAAGAGAGATATAGATACGATACGATGATACTTTATTGTCAGACCGAGGTCTGAAATTTGTTTTTGCACACTGGGATGATGATGTAGAGAGAGATCGTAGAATGAAAGAAAGATATGCAAAAAAGTAAAGGATAAAGGAAACAGACCACTGTTGGCTGTTTGTAGGGTGAAAACGAAAAGCCGTTGCCACTGGCTGGGGGAGGGACTGAGAGAGAGAGGAAATGCCGGGGCTACTTGAAGTTAGAGAAATCAAGATTCATACCACCCATAAGCAGCCCAAGCAAAATATGAAATGCTGCTCCTCCGATTTGTGTTTAGCCTCAATCTGACAATGGAAGAGGCCTGGGACAGAAAGGTCAGTGTGGGAATGGGAAGGAGAATTAAAGGGTGAAGCAAAGGGGAGATCAGGTAGATCCAGGTGGACTGAGTGAACGTGTTCAGCGAAACAATCGCCCATTCTACGTTTGGTCTTTCCAATATATAATAGTCCACACCTTGGAACACAGACACAGTAGATGAGGTTGGAGGAGGTGCAAATGATGTTCTGCCTAACCTGAAAGGACTGTCGGGGTCCCTGGACAGAGTCGGGGGCGGAGGTACAGGGACGGGTGTTGCATCTCCTGTGGTTGCAGGGGAAAGTACCTGGGGAGGGGGTGGTTTGGGTGGGAAGGGATGAGTTAACCTGGGAGTTGTAGAGCAAACGGTCTCTGTGGAAGGCGGAAAGGGGTGGAGATGGGAAGATGTGACTGGAGGTGGGATCTCGCAAGTGGTGAAAATGTTGGAGGATTATGTGGTGTATGCGACGGCTGATAGTGTGAAAGGTAAGGACGAGGGGGATTCTGTTGCGACTAGGGGCAGGGGGAGCAAGGGTGGAGCTGCGGGATACCGAGGAGACACGAGTGAGGGCCTCATCTATGATGGGAAAGGGGAACGCCTATTCCCTAAAGAATGAGGACATCTCGGATGTCCTGGTATGGAACACCTCATCAGTGAACCTGCTACGCTATTAAAGGGAGCATGGGAAGTGGGGCTGGTGAATTTAAAGCGAGGGTGGAAAGCCCAGTGAGTTTGATGCAGCAGTCGGAACTGGGACCCTGGAGAGTCAGAATGGACCATGGGACTGGCGCCCGCAGCAATTTGGAAGGGATCATAGCAAGCATTACCAAGTGAGTAAGCTGCCAAATCATCACAACATCTAAAAGATTAGATAATAGATTTCTATTATCCAATAAAGGAGTTTCATTGTTTATCAGCCTTTCAGCATATGTAGTCTTTTGATGTCCTCTATAAATCACTACATCTTTGATCTTTTATATCTGCTATCAAACCTTCTGTTTGATCAAACTCGCCCACTAAGGAGTAATGTCCATTGTCACCCCAGACAGCATGCCTTAAACCCAACTTTAACCCAGCCATGCATAACCCAGCTTCAACCACATGTAAATGCTGCCAAACATTTGCGCTGCCTGTACACAAACTCTGCCACAAGCCAACCCAATGTTGAAAATATCCTGACCATAAACCAATCTCCATGGATTGTAACCTTGTCATGGTGGAGGAGCTTGTGTGGACCTGATATCCTGAGAGCGATGCTGTCTGGAGCTATGCTCCAGGTAGGGCCACCCATGGCGGCAAGTTCGACGGGGAGGACTCTGACAAAGAGCAATCCAACCAAGACCTTAATGGTGGAACAGGCGGAGGATGACAAAACTACTGGAGAAACTCAGTGGGTGCGGCAGCATCTATGGAGCGAAGGAAATAGGCTGACCTTAGTAGAGCGTCACAACGGCTGGGAAGGCGGATGAAGGCTGCAGCAGAAGAGGGTCTCCAGTCGTCTTGGAGTCCATGCCACTGGATTCTGACCCAGATCTGTCAAGGACCGTGTGGTGATTGTCTGTTTGTCTGGAATTTGAAACATGCTGCCTAATAGATTCTCACAACATTGACTTCATCTTGATAGTAAGATTAAACGAGAACTTACCAGTTTGAAGTTTGATCTTTATTTTATGAGGAGTTACGATGAGGGATTACGTGAAGACCCCGCCAGCACGCATGCACGACATTCTTCAAAGCAGTGGTGTGAAATCACAGACAGTCACAATGACTAATATAGTAAGATAAGAGAGAACTTTCATACCAGGTGATCTTTATGTTAGAGGGTTGGGAGCGGAGGGCACGTAATCCCTCATCGTAACTCCTCATAAAATAAAGATCAAACTTCAAACTAGTAAGTTCTCGTTTAATCTTACTATTTTATTTCGGTAGTCACGTGAGTGACTACGTGAAGATTTCAAAGCTCTGTGATTTCATGCCCTGGAAGCTCCATGCTCACACACCGCTAAAGTTGGGATAAGAGGATGAACGTAGTTCAGACAAGACACTGGCTGAAAAACAAAAGTAGGTATTTATTCATACCAAAACAATATAGTGTCCCATAAGGGTAAACTATCTGGCAGCACTCAAAATCCTCCCTGCATAAGTGTCAGGGGAGGTCACGGGTTTATAGTAAAAGCGGTGAAAAGTATTTTTGTTACTCCAACCCGCTGTGGCCAGGATGTGGTCCAATGGTACTTCCATCCTCCTAGCCGCCGAGGTGGATGCCGCCCTGGTGGAGTGAGATTTGAATATGTTAGTGTCCACCCCCGCCGCATCCAGTACCACCCTTAACCATCTAGAAATGGTTTGCACCGTGACTTTATGATGGGGCTTCTTGTGACTAATGAGTAATGCTGTCTCCGTGCCCCTTAGATTTTTGGTGACTGTGATGTATCGTGAAATTAACGTGACGATACAGAGACGAGAGTCTGCTGGATAAGCCAGAAATTCCAAAGTATGACCAGACACTCCGGGTCGATCTTGTTTCAACAGTCCCTGCACATAAAAAATGATTTTGTCATTGGTGATTGTCATAGCATCCAGATTAAGTTTGTGCAGGGACTGGACCCATTGTGCCGTGATAAGTGCCATGATCATCACCATTTTGTAAGTGAGTTTTGCCAGAGTGAGTCCCGAGTTAGGTGTCCATCCTCTCAGCATAGTCAAGACTGTGCTGATATCCCAAGTATGGCTATATCTGGCCCTGGGGGGATTGGAATTGAATATTCCCCTCATAAGTTTTGATACTAAAGGGTGTGATCCAATTCCCAATTGGTCACTCCCCCGGCCCAAGTAGGATGATAGGGCACTCCTGGCACTGTTTATGGCACTGTAGCTCAATCCCTCATCGAAGTGAAGGGTAGCCAAGAATTCCAGCACTTCCGTTATGGTGGCGGTTTCATATGTGGTATTGGCTGTGATGCAGAATCCTTCCCATTTCCTGATGTAGGTCAGGTACTGCTTCCTTGTGGACTCGCTGCAGGCTGCTGTGATGGTGTCTTTGGTTCTGTTGGTGAGTCCGAATCCGCAAAGAGGCCGTTTTAAAATCTGCAAATTAACAGGTCCATGCGGTCATGACATGGGTGATGTTCTCCTGTTACGGGGTGAATGAGCAGACTTGGTCTTTTATTGACCCGGATGCAAGGTTCTGTGGCCATCTTCTGTACCATAGGGAACCATGGTTGGGTAGGCCAGTCGGGCACCACCAAAATCCCCGATGCGGAATCTTGTTTTATTTTCTGCAAGACCCGACTGATGAGGCAGAAAGGGGAAAATGCATAGCAAAACAAATCCCCCCAATGTAGCGTGAAGGCATCCATCGCTACTGCCCCCGGGTCTGGTTCCCAAGCAACATATGTTGGTAGTTGGTGATTTAACCTAGACGCGAAAAGGTCAATATCTGGTGTCCCAAAACGTTCTACAATATCTGAAAACACATTCCGACCCAACATCCATTCTATGTTGTCGTTGAATTTGCGTGACCTGGTGTCTGCCACTGTGTTTAGCTTACCTGGAAGGTAAGTGGCTGAAATCCAAATTTCCCTTTGCAGACACCAGTGCCAGATATTGTTAGCCAATTCATCACACGATATCGACTTTATACCGCCCATGTGGTTAATATAGGCCACCACCGTGGTGTTGTCAATTTGTATTCTAACATGGACTTTGTGCATATTTGTGCAGTATGCTTTAAGGCCGTGAAATGCTGCCAGCATTTCTGAATAGTTAATCCCCAAGTTTTTGAATTGGGTCAACTCTGGTGCACTCCATCTACCTCCACAACTAGAGGTAGTGTTAGTAGCTCCCCACCCTTTGGCACTGGCATCCGTTTGTAAGATGATCGAGGGATTGATGATAGTGATCGGTTTAGAACAATTTTGGGCATTACCCATCCACCAATATAATTCGGCTTTCGCCTTTTCCAGTATTTTCATAGGCCTATCGAAATGGCCTGCATGACTTTTGAGCGCTGTAATTTTGGCTCTTTGTAAGTTTTGGTAATGTAAAGGCCCAAATTGTGCTGCAGGAAATGCAGCCACTATCTTCCCAATCACCCTGGCCACCTGCCGAATGGATGGGTCCTTAATGCCAATGAGGCTCCTGCAAGCCTCTATCAAGTCCTCCACCTTGCTTGGTGGCAACGTGATAGACATTTGCACTGAGTCAATGATGAACCCTAGGTATTTCATGGTGGTAGAGGGTTCTAATATTGATTTATCTGGATGTATAATGAAACCCAGCTTCTGAAAGAGATGTTTCGTGGCTGTAAATGCCAATGTAGCCATTTCCAAATTTTCCCCCACAATGAGGATGTCATCAAGATAGGCCATAACAGTATGATTCTGTTTCCTTAAGTAGGCCAAAGCTGGTTTTAATATCTTGGTAAACAATCTGGGTGCTGACGATAACCCATTAGGTAAGGCTTTGTATTGCCATAATTGTCCCATCCAGATAAATGTTAAGTATTTCCTATGATCCTTGTGTATTGGTACTGAATAGTATGCATCTTTGAGGTCAATGCATGCCATGTAGTACCCATCGGCTATTAACTGTATAGCAGTGTCGAAGGTGTCCATTTTGAAATGAACATACTGGACAGAAGTATTCAGTTCGGTCAAATCTATGATAAAGCGCAACTGCCGTCTTTTTTATTTTTGGTGAATATATTAGACACGAACTCCTGAGGTTCTTTAATGGCTTTCTCAATTACCCCTTTTCCTATTAACCTGTGAAGCTCAGCATGCCCTGCTGCCCTCTCTTTTTGAGAGAGGATGAATTTTCGGCTAGGTGAATGCTGGACCGGGGTAGGGAGTTCGTGAATAAATTCAATTTTGTAGCCCTGAATACTCCTGAGTATGTAAGGATCAGAGGTAAAAGTGAACCAATTCTCGTAGAACATGTGCAACCGGCCCCCTACATAAAGTGAATTTAGGCAAGGTGTGTTTCTGGGGAACCCAGACCCACCTACCTCCATGGTTACTGCCGGTGTTGTGGTTTCTGTCCTTGTTTCCTTGGTTGGTTCGTTGTGTTGTAGGAGTGGCGCATCTTCCAAGAAGGCCTAAAAAAGACCGCTGTGCAGGATTGCCGGCCTTCGAGCTTTCACCACCGGCAGACCTGTTATGGTAACTCTGTCCGGTGGGTGTGTAGGGGTGCTGTCCTTGTGGGTAGTGAGGCTTGGTGTAGCCAGGAACCTTGATCAGGCCTAAGGCCTTGGCCTCCTCATCAAGGTCTTTAACCTGCTTGGGGAGATCATCCCCGAACAGCAGGCTTGGAGGCTGAGTCTTCCCAGGCTTACACAACCCCGCAAACTTGGGGTTAAGCGCCGGCTTTATGATGCTTTTTCTGAAATTATTGATCTCATACTGGGTATTGCACAGTAGAGCCAAAGCATCTTGCAGTTCTTCCGGCATCTCAATACCCACTGCAGTTCTGGCCACTGCCGTAATCCCGGCGGTTAGGAGCTTCAGGATCCTTTGAAGTTTTATCTCCTGCCCTCTGCTCGAGGGGCTCATGTTCCCCCATATAGGGTTGTTTACCGCAGGGACATTTAGCGAGTTGCAGTTTTCAGGTGCCATATATCTGTCTGCAGTTGCATTAATGGCCTGTTCCTGCAACTCGTTAGTTGCCATGTAATTAATGCTGGCAGCCAGCTTTGGGTGGATTGGTAGGCCCTTCTGGTTGGGCATTGCATGTTTGCTTACCATATCCATGTAGTCTTCACACACCCCAGACACAGATGGTTGTTCAGCCAGCTCCCCTTCTTCTGGGTCAGCCCAGTTCTGACCCTCAATGCTCCCCTGCAAGGAGGGTGAGACATTAGGCAGTCCTCGGTAGGAACCTGCCGTGGGCCTGTTAAGAGGCCCACTGTGACTCTGCCCCTGCATTAGCAGGTCACGTTGGAGCAATTGCTCCATCATCCACTCCATGCGGGTTAGACGACCTCTGTCGCTATCTACGAACGGTGTGTCCTCGGGACCGGACTCCGCTGAGTCGGCGGCCCCGTCCGACTTCCGGGTGGCTCTACCGCCCGACCGTGGCGTCCCAACGGCCCCTATGGGCGAGAAGTCGGGAGCTGCAGGTAGAACCTGTAGCTCTGGAGAGGCGGCTCGCTGCTGGCTGCTCTCCTTGGCAGCTGCTTTGGCCGTAGCCCTTTTAGATTTCCGTGATTCCATTGTCGTCGACTCACTCCTCCGGTGAGACTTACCTGGCGTAAGCTATTTAAACTTACGCTGGAGGAGCCCCGCTCCTCCCGACCGTCGCTTCCGCATGCGTACGACGATATGTCGCGCATGCGTGCTGGCGGGGTCTTCACGTAGTCACTCACGTGACTACCGAAATAAAATCGTAAACTAATGCTACTTGCATTCAATAGCCTCTGTCATAAACTAATCTTCCTGTAAACTAGCCCTGCCCTGCATGAAGAAAATGTCCATGTAATTTAATCCTTCCAGCAATTTTCTTCCTGTCCACAAATCATTTACATCTGAATGCTAGACCTACATGTACACTGATTCTGCCCATGCATTAGTTCTACAATAAACAGATCCCAACTATGACCTGGCCCTGCCTACATTATACCTCGTCTAAGCTTGTTTTTGAATGGATTTCTTTAGCTTTGGAGTAAATTATATTAAAATTTGAAACGATTCCCAGATGTATGCACCCAAATGGCAAGGTGGAATATGTTGATTCGGTTTGGCATCTGCTGGAACTGTTTGTTGCTCTTGTTTTCGGTCCAGCAATATGACTTGGGATGGAATCTTGCACCTTAGTGAAGGTGATTACAACTACGCAAATGTTTGTACCATCCTCTGTAACTCACTGACAGCCAACGATCCATGGATTCTCCCACTCTGTCCATTGTACAAACATCCAGAGGTCCTATCCCCCAAATTACAAGAACAGGGGCACATTCAGTGATCAGGAGGCAGTCAGAGCTGGAAGGTGCTCCTTCAAGACCGTCACTACAGTGATTTTGCCCTTGATTACAGAGGAATGATGGCTCACTTCAACAACTATCCAATCCAGCCTCAATGCCGTCTCTGACCGACAAGAAACTATAATGGCCATGTGCTAAATGAATAACTGTAGAGACTCAAATGAATATGGTATCCCCACTGAAGTCTGAGTCATCAAGTCATACAGATCCTTCAACCCACTCAGACTGCATTGACCATCAAGCATCCGTCATGGTCTTCCGATGTCTGGGAAGATGAGGATCTGCCTGAGACTCAGAAATGGCAAGATCATGACCATCATTAGACAGGAGAAAATACAAATGTGGTAACTACAGAGGGGTTCCCCACGATTCACCACTGCGAACCTCCTCAACCATTATTTTTTATGAAGGTTAAGAGATGAACCACACTGTGCACTCAATCCATCTAGAGGAACAGTGGACATGATATTCACTGCAAAACAACTCCAGGAGCAATGCAGAGAACAGCTCCAACCACTGGCCTATTTTAACCTCACTAATGGCTTCACTCAATCAATTATGAGTGATTGTGGAACATCTTTCCCAAAATTAACTGGCCACAGAAATTCATTTCCACTGTGCAAGCAGTGATTTTACCAACAGATTCACAAGCGACCCAGTCTCAGTGCAAATCAGTGCCAATCAAGGCTGCATCATTGCCCAAAGACTTCTTTCTATCCAATATCTGTTGTGGCCTCCTTTACATTGATGAGACCAAGCGTACACTCTGTGATCGTTTCACCAAAGACTTGCACTCAGTCTGCCAAGGTGTAATGGATCTTCCAATTGCTGACCATTTTAACTCCCCTTCCCATTCTGACATTTCCGCCCTGGTCCTCCTCCATTGCCAGAGTGAGGCCACAATCAAATTGGAGGAACGACACTTCAGATTCCACTTGGGTTGATTACAAGCTGACAGTATGAATATTGATTTCACCAATTTTAGGTAACCAATCAACCACCAAGGCAGATTATTATCTGAATGGTGTCAGGTTAGGAAAAGGGAAAGTATAACAAGACCTGGGTGTCCTTGTACATCAGTCACTGAAAGTAAGCATCCAGGTACAGCAGGCTGTGAAGAAAGCTAATGGCATATTGACCTTCATAATTAGAGGAGTTGAGTATAGAAGCAAAGAGATCCTTCCACAGTTGTACATGGCCCTGGTGAGACCACACTTGGAGTATTGTATGCAGTTTTGTCTCCTAATTTGAGAAAGGGCATTCTTGCTATTGAGGGAGTGCAGCGTAGATTGACAAGGTTAATTCCCAGGATGGTGGGACTGTCATGTGATGAAACAATAGAATGAGTGGGCTTGTATTCACTGGAATTTGGAAGGATGAGAGGGAATCTTATAGAAACATACAAGATTATTAAGGGTTTGTACACGCTAGATGCAGGAAACATGTTCCCGATGTTGGGGGAGTCCAGAACCAGGGATCACAGTTTATGAATAAGGGGTTGGTGTGATGTTTGGTGGACAGTGTGGGGTGGGAGGACCCATTGCTCCTCCCGTGCAGCAGGTGGTGCTGCACAGGACAAAGGCAGATGTTTTGTATATAGTTTTGCCCTGTCTGTAGATAGTGAGTGTGCAGCCATTTTGAGTTGCCGCCAGCATTAAAGACTTCTGTTGTAAATTGAAGACTCTCGAGTTTTCTGAAGACCAAGAAAAATAACACAAGAGTGGAGTCAGAAGTGGGATAGTTCTGATTGCGTCCAAAGACCCAGATAAGAGCCTATTTTACGATTTCAAAACTTTTTTTTTTGAGTTCTGTAGTGTACTCAAACTAATATGTCTCGGCAATTCAATCATTTCGATCCTGAGCGACAGCCCATTCCCACGAAAGGCAAATGCACTGTTGCCGTTTTCTGTAATGGTATGACACAGATGTTGCCGTTGATCTTCGTTGGTAAAGAAGGTATATCCCTGTGCGCCATCGACTGGATCCATGCTTTCAAGCTTGACATGAACGCCTTGATCTAATATGGATCAACTTTGGCATTGTCATCGACCACTGATTACAACATGGTCAGCAAGTGCGAGAACAACTTGCGGAAGGTTCTTGACCAGTTTCCGGCCATTTTCGCACCTGAACTCGGGTATTGCACGAAGATGAAGGCACGGCTCATAATCAAAGACGATGCCGTCCCTAAGTTCTTCAAACCAAGACCAGTTCCGTTCAGTCGGATGGGCGCCATCGACAAGGAACTCTGCCGGATGGAATTATCACCCATGTGGACCATTCAGAATGGGCCACACCCATTGTCGTTCAGAAGCCTTGCGGCAAGGTGCGCAACTTTGGTGACTACAAAGTGACTGTTGCACATTGATCAACACCCCATACCAAGAGTGGACGAGCTGTTCGTCAAGCTGCAAGGAGGACAGTGCTTCTCGAAATTGGACATGTCCAACGAGTATCTCCAAGTGGAACTGGACGACAAGACAGAAAACCTGCTCGTGATCAACACGCACAAGGGACAGTTCAGATACAACCGATTGTCATTTGGACTGGCACCAGTGCCGGCCATCTTCCAGAAACTGGTTTTCAAACTGGTTGCCGGGATTCCGTACGCAGCCACCTACCTGGATGACATAATTGTCACCGGCCGGACAAAGGAAGAACACCTTCAGACTGACAGTCAAGGGAAAGGGAAACAGGAGATATAGGCATTTCTTCCATTCATTTGTCCTTAGTACCATCTATATCTCTTGTTCCTCTTTCCCCTGACTCAGTCTGAAGAAGGGTCTTGACCCGAAATGTCACCTATTCCGCTCCATGATTCTTGCTTTCGTCCGTCTGTCCGTGCGTTCGCTCGCTCGCTCTTGGTGCCGGAGCTTCTCCCCTCAGACTCCGCCAAACAAACACACACACACACAGGATGCCCGGGAGATCAGTGCGGCCGAGTCCAGGAGCAGGGTGAAGGATGACATCAAACTGGTCATGGCAGCTATCGAAAAAGTATGGAAATGGTAAGGGGGACATTAAGAAAAAACATCCGAAGGAAATAGATGTTTAGCAAAAAAATGCGGGGGGGGGGGGGAGGGCGATCGCTCTGTGTCCATGTTGGAGGGAAGGAGGGGGTGGGGGTGGGGGGAGAATGGTTTGAGTTCCTCTTTCCCCTGATTCAGTCTGAAGACGGGTCTCAACCCGAAATGTCACCTATTCTTTTGTCCAGAAATGCCGCCCAACCCATTGCATTTTGTGTCTCCTTTAATCTCTCAGCCTGATATAGCAGAATCTCCCTGAATTAGCTTGACACCATGACGGAAGCCGGTTACGGAAATGGCGCTGAAGATTACCCATCACCTACTACAGTTTTTTCGCGGAGTGAACCATCTTGCTCCACTCTAAGATCTTTGGTTCAATCTGGAAAGGGGGAGTGTGATGTTTGGTGACTCTGTGGGGTGGGAAGGACCCGTTGCTCCTCCCGTGCAGCAGGTAGCGCTGCACAGGACAAAGGGAGATGTTTTGTATATTATTTTTTCCTGTCTGTGGACAGTGAGTGTGCAGCCATTTTGAGTTGTCTTGCTGCCAGAATTAAAGACTTCTGTTGTAAATCGAAGACTCTCAAGTTTTGTGCAGATCTAGAAAAAGAACACGAAAGTAGGCCATTTAGAACTAAGATTAGGAAAACCTTTTTCACCCAGAGGGTTGTGAATTTGTGGAATTCTCTGCCTCAGAAGGTAGTGGAGGCCGATTCACTGAATGCATTCAAAAGAGAGTTAGATAATGCTCTTAGGGCTAGCGGAATCAAGGGATATGGGGAGAAGGCAGGATATGGGGACAAGGGGTACTGATTGTGGATGATCAGCCATGTGTAGGATTTAACCAGCACACTGGAGCCCCTGAGGCCAGGATTGCCCCATGCCAAGGTTCCGGTTGGCGGCGCGACTCTGGTTGCAGCGGTCTCTGTAGTCCGTCTGTCTTTTTTTTTATTTTTTGTCTCGGTTGAGTTAGTTAGTTTGAGTTAGTTAGTGTTCTTTTTAGTTGGATATGTATGGGGGGTGGGGGGCGGGGTGGGGAAACTTTTTAAATCTTTTCCCTGAACGGAGGACCCGACCTTTTCTCTGTCGGGTCTCCGTTGCCGTTGGGGCCTAGTACTGTGGAGCGGCCTCCAACCGGACCTGGGGCTCCAGTCGCGGAGCCTGCAGACTACTCACCATCGTGGGGCTGGCCGAGTTGGGAACGGGAGGAGCTGTGGTGGCGCGCTGCTGCTGCCCAATCCCCGGAGATTCGGAGGCTCCAGCTGCAGGCCGGTGGACGGTAACATCGGGAGCTCGCGGGTCCCCGGTGGGAGACCGCTGTGCGGAGCTCCCGCGGCGGTAACTTCTCCCGCCCGAGTTGCGGGGTTGAAGACGACCTGGAGCGGGGCCTTACATCGCCCGGCGCGGCTTTAATGGCCACGGGACTTGCTAGGGCCCGCCGTGGGCTCCAACATCAAGACCCGGAGCGGGACCTTGCATCGCCCGGCGCGGCATGAATAGCCGCGGGACATACTATCACCCGCCAGGGGCTTTGACTTTGAATCTGACCGGGAGAAGAATGGGGAGTGCAGGGGAAGGATAAGACATTGCCTCCATCACAGTGAAGAGGATATTCACTGTGATGGATGTTTGTGTAAAATGTGTTTGTGTCTTGGTTCCTTTTTTGTATGTCAGACTGCAGAAACGAAGTTTCGTTTGAACCTCAATGAGGTTTCAAATGACAAATAAATGGTATTGTATTGGTATTGTATTGTATGCGCCCGGCGCCAAAACACAGCGGTTCCACCAATGACCACAGAACTCGCACGACCCACAGAAGCCAATCAAACCACGAACCACATGTCTCTGCAACGTGGGAGAAACCGGAGCACCTGAAGTCAGGATCAATCTCAGGTTTCTGCCGCTGTAAGGTAGCAACTCTACCCTGGTGCCACTGTGCTACCCCAAGGTATTGTGTACTTTGTGTCCTTTACTGTTTATTGTGTAGTGTATGTTTACTGGCTTTCCATTAGTACTGTACATATTCTGGGTGGCGCGGTGGCACAGCGGTAAGGTTGCTGCCTTACAACACTTGCAGTGCCAGACCCGGGTTCGATCTTGGTTATGGGTGCTGTCTGTACAGAGTTTGTACGTTCTCCCTGTGACCGCATTGGCTTCTCCGAGATCTTCGGTCTCCTCTCACGCTCCAAAGACGGACAGATTTGTAGGTTAATTAGTTTGGTTCCAGTGTAAATTGTTCCTAGTGTGTGTAGGGTGATGTTAATGTGCGGGGATCGCTGGTCGGCGCGGACTCGGTGGGCCAAAGGGCCTGTTTCCGTGCTGTATCTCCAAAAAAAATGTATTTTTAATTAACCCTCTTATTCGGTTATAGCGGACAATTGGTAAAAACAGATACCATCTCCCCCGGAGTGGTCATTTATTGCAAAGGTTACTGTACATTTCATTAACTTCATGCCTGCCTACTAATGACGAGTGGCCAGTTGTGCTGAAGATCTTTAACTGCTAGTCCCAAATCAGCCAGCAGAGGTCTGTAAACACCACATTTTGTAGCTGAAGACCTTTATTTTGAAGGTTACACAAAAAGCTGGAGAAACTCAGCGGGTGCAACAGCATCTAAGGAGCGAAGGAGATAGGCAACGTTTCGGGTTGAGACCTTTCTTCAGACTGGTCAGGGATCAGGGAAACGAGAGATATAGACAGTGATGTGGAGAGATAAAGAACAATGAATGAAAGATATGCAAAAAAGTATTGATGATAAAGGAAACAAGCCATTGTAAGCTGTTTGTAGTGTGAAAATGAGAAGCTAGTGCGACTTGGGTGGGGGGGGGTGGAGATAGAGAGAGAAGGAATGCCAGGGCCCGAGGGCTGAGAGAGAGGTGGGGAGGGGGAGGAGGCAGCCTGGGTTAACAGAATTGAGAAAATTCAATGTTTAAGCTCAGAGGATGCAGACTCCCCAGGCGGAATATGAGGTGCTGTTCCTCCAACTTGCAGTGTTGCTCACTCTGGCCATGGAGGAGGCCCAGGACCGAGAGGTTGGATACGGAATGGGAGGGGGAGTTGAAGTGCTGAGCCACCGGGAGGTCGGGTTGGTTATTGCGGACCGAGCGGAGGTGTTCGGCGAAACGATCGCCCATCACCGATGTAGATCAGCTGGCAACTGGAGCAACGGATGCAGTAGATGAGGTTGGAGGAGGTGCAGGTGAACCTCTGTCGGACTTGGAAGGACTGCTTGGGCCCGTGAAAGGAGTGGATGGGGGAGGTGAAGGGACAAGTGTAGCATCTCTTGTGGTTGCAAGGGAAAGTGCCCGGGGAAGGGGTGGAGCGGGAGGGAAGGGAAGAATTGACAAGGGAGTTGCGGAGGGACCGGTCTTTGCGGAAGGCAGACAGGGGGGGAGATGGGAAGATGTGGCGAGTGGAGGGGTCACGTTGGAGGTGGCGAAACTGGCGGAGGACTATCTGTTGTATGCGCCGGCTGGTGGGGTGAAAGGTGAGGACCAGGGGGACTTTGCCCTTGTTGTGAGTGGGGGAATGGGGAGAGAGGGCAGTGTTGCGGGGTATGGAGGAGACCCTGGTGCGAGCCTCATCTATATTGGGGGAGGGGAAACCCCGTTCTCTGAAGAACGAGGACATTTGTGATGACCTTTATTTTGAAGCCTTTTATTCCAGCAAACAACTCGGTTTTCATTTATTCCATTTGTTAAAATTATTGCCCCATCAATTAAATATTGAACTTCACATTTTGTTTAAATATGTTTAATGCAGAAATGTGGAATGAAGTACATTGGCCTGAAGGTTGTGCAGGAATTATGAGATCTGGGTGCTTTTGCAATTTAGTCACTGAAGGTGGCAGGACATGTTGAGAGAGCGGGTAAAAACACAAATAGGATCCAGGATTTCAGAAAAGGAGGCAATGGGTGTAAAATTAATCACGTTACATTGCTGGGACACAGGGAGAGTTTTGTATCCATTACCCGTCACCGCATGCTACTAAGGATCTAAAGGACCCAGAGAATACCTGGATAGGGTGAATGTGGAGTGGATGTTTCCACCAGTGGGAGAGTCGAGGACCAGAGGCCATAGCTTCAGAGTAAAAGAATATACCTTTAGAAAGGAGATGAGAAGGAATCTCTTTAGTCGGTGGTGAATCTGTGGAATTCAGAAGAATGAGGTTGAGAGGAAAAGATAGATCAGCCACGATGGGCTGAATGGTCTAATTCTTTTCCTAAAACTTATGAACTTATGTAAAGAATTGCAAAGATAGTCTCAGGTATGATACACAAGAGAAGCTGGGATTAATCACTGTAGAATAAAGAAAGATCAAGGGTTCTTTGATTGATGCGCACTTGATCATCAAGATTCTCATGAAAGTGAATGAAGGGGAAGTATTCCCTTCATTCACTTTCATGAAATATCTGGTTCATCACAAAGAACAGACATGAGTTATGGAAGTGGTAACAGTCTTTAAGGGATTCTGAAGAGAAAGCAAGCACCTGCAATACAGAAATGAATGGACTGAACATTCATTCGTAACACGGTATTGGCCTCTCAGGCCTGCTCCACCTTTCAGCAGAAGCATGGCTGATCTTCCTGTTTAGTACCTGTTCCAGCTTTCTCTCTGTACTTTTTGCACTTAGTACGAAGAACTATATCTAACTCCCCCTTCAACAGAGCTATATCTAACTCCGCCTGATAATTTGCTGTTCAATTATACAGAAAAACTGACAGTTGTACATCTGCCCCATCAGTTGATATTTCCCCTGCTCCTTTTGAACAAAAGTTCAGTTTATTTTATTGTCACGTGTTACCGAGGTACAGTGAAAGCTTTTGTTGCATGCGATCCAGTCAGCTGAAAGACAATACATGATTACAATCAATCCATTTACAGTGTATAGATACATGATAAAGGAATAACATTTAGTGCAAGGTAAAGCCAGCAAAGTCCAATCAAGGATAGTCCGAGGGTCACCAACTTACCAGATGCTCATTTCCTACATCTTTAAACTCACCAGGGCCCCTTGTCCCACACTTCTTTGAGACACTGGGCACCATTTCCCGTGACCCCTTCAATCTCAGGGCCACTTCAATCTCAGAGCCCATTCCGTGCTTCATTTAAGCTCACTGGGTTCACTAGAACTATATTATACCTCTGTAACATCAAAAAATTAAAGTAAAATTCCTATCTAATAGTATGCCAGTCCTGCACTACCAAAGTCCTGAGCATGCTGAATTAATGTAGTTTTACTGTATTTGAATATATTTAATGTCACATGTAGAAGACAAAGGACAAAGGAGATTTATTGCCACATACACCATTTCTGGTGTAGTGAAATTTGAGTTGCCATTTGCAGCACACCAGTAAAAGTAAGACACGACATTAAAGAAGAATTTAACATAAAACATAAAAACATGCCCCCACAATGGTTCCCACTGTGAGGGAAGGCAACAAAGTCCAGTCCTTTTCCTCTTGTTCACCCCGTAGTAGGGGCCGATTTGAGGCCTCCGCAGTCACCACAACGGCGGCCCGATGTTTCAGGGCTCTCGCCGGACGATGGAGCTCCGGCGTGGGAGAACACTCCTCAGTGGCTTGGAGTGCCTGGAACGGCCGCCTGCTGCCAGAGACCGCAGCTCCCGAAGTCCACAGCCCGCGCTGGTCGGAGCTCCGACACTGGCGATCTCGGCGAGAGATCCCAGGCTCCGCGGTGTTTAGAAGTCAGCGCCCCTGCTGGACGTCGGCAGACCCCACTGCTCCGCGATGTTGGAGTCGGCGGCCTCAGCACTCCAGAGCTTACCACACGGTGACCCGGGTAAGGCACCGCCCGCTCCACGATGGTGCTTCAGCTCTGCACCGCCGCTGAAGTTTAAGTTCTGGCCGGTCCCGGCCCGTTGGTAGGCCATGAGGAAGGGGCGAAGATACAGCTCAGAGAAATGCCACACCCGACGGCGCCCCCACATCTATTTATAAAGCAACATGATTCAATATAATTAATGCTTTATTCTCCTATACATTATGGCAATCTATAGAGGTACCAATATCCTGGCCATCCGGTTTGCTAGTGCTACATGGATGGGTTTAAACTAGATTTGCAGGGGGCTAACATCCAATGCAGGTGAGAGGCGAGAAGTTGGCATGGATAATGATGGTGATGAATGTTATATTCCGGACAGCAGAATGAATAACAACTTACACATAGGCTGCCTGGATCACGAGAGAGATTTATTACCCAACATTCCCTACTTATGTACAAGACCAACTCATTAGCATATACATGAATATGCATGAATACATTACACTTTTCTCCTTTTTTTAAGTATTAAATCTAAGTACACAGTTACATTTTTGTTGTTGTGAAACTTAATTTAACCAGTATTTATGAAATTCTAAATGATAAACATAATATATTTATTTTACATATTTACACATTTTCATTTTACTTATACAGTAAATTACTTAACTTACAAACCTAACCTGAATACTGGTTTACGGATCCTGCCTGATCGTCTAACAGTAACAGGTGTAACAGTTTTAGGTGTTGACTCAACTGTTGGGTTGTTTGGCTCTATTTTAGTACCCTGACTTTGACCAGAGGAATCTGTTTCTTTGTCTGTACTGACTGAATTTTGTGTTGCAATCACAGTGGTCTCTTCCAACTCACTTTCAGATACAACTCAGGGATTAGGACTTTATGCTCAGTTTTTGGTTCATCTTTGGCTGGAATCATTTGATCAACATGAACACTTTTGATCCTATCTCCAACTTCAACTAAGTATCTTTATGTTCCACACACTTCCACTATTTTCCCAACATCCCATTTGTCTCAACTGGACTTGTTGAGAGGACTGAGAACACGAGCACGAACCTGCTCATCTGGCTTGAAGTACCTCTCTCTTTGTTCGGTGTGGCGGCGCCTTGCGGCAGTGGCTCGACTGCAGTCCGTCCATTTTTTCTTTCTTTTTGTCCCGTTAGATGTATGTTTTTGGTTTTATTTTTTAGATGTGTATATGTGGGAGGGGGGGGGGGGGGGGGGGTGAGGGAAACTTTTTAATCTCTTCCCTCTATGGGGACCTGACCTTTTCCCTGCAAGGTCTCCGGTGTCGTTGGGCCCAACATCATGGAGCCTGCGGCCTCCAACCGGAACCAACCTGAGTGCTCCAGTCGTGGAGCCTGCGGACTCACCATCACGGAGCTGTGGTGGCGCACGGCTGCGACCCGACTCTGGAGCTTCGGAGGCTCCGGCTGCGGGCCCTGTGGACGGTAACATTGGGAGCTCGCAGCTCCCTGGTGGGAGACCGCTTTTCGGAGCTCCTGCAACGGCAACTTCTCCCGCCTGAATCGGGGGTTAAAACCACCCGGAGCGGGGCCTTACATCGCCCAGCGTGGCTCTAACGGCCACGGGACTTACCATCGCCCGTCGGGGGCTTTTACATCGGTAGCTCCGGTCGCCTCGACGCAGCAGTTAGACTGCTTGACCGCAGGAGAAGAATAAAGAACAGGGAAGAGACAAGACTTTTGTCTTCCATCACAGTGAGGAGGTGTTTCGAGATTCACTTTGATGGATGTTTATGTTAATTGTGTAATTGTGCGTCTTGGTTTTTTTTGATGTTATGACTGCAGGAACGAAATTTTGTTCGAACCATGTCTGTTTGAATGACAATAAATGGCATTCTATTCTATTCTATTTTTGTGGGAGTCAAAATAGCGTTTTTGACTTAATTGTTTTTGTTCAACTCTCAAAGCCAAATTGGGTTGAACTAGACTTAGGTGTATTCTTAGCTTCTCCTCATCAACAGCTCTGCAGGTGAGTAACCTGTTGTGTGTGGTGTGGTTCTGTACTTCAGCAAGAAACTAGCCAAACGATGTTTCATGCTGAGCTTTGAACTGCCCTGCAAAACCTGTTTCTTGAAAGCGTCTTTGACAACTCTAACAGACCTGTCCGCCGCCCCGTTGGAGGCTGGATGCTATGGGGGAACAAGTGTGTGTTTTACACCATTCCGCTGCATGAACTCTGAACCGTTCTGAATGAACCTGAGGCCCGTTATCAGAAACAAGTTATTCTGGTAAACCATGGCATGAAAAAATTTATCTCAACTCATCTATGGTATGCTCAGTAGTAGTGCTTGACCCCATAAGCTTAACCTCGATCCATTTTGAATGACCATCTACTAGCACCAGAAAGTGATCATTACCCTTTTCGCAAAAATCTTCATGAACTCTCTGAAAAGGTCTACTAGGCCATGCCCAGGGTTGCAGTGGTGTTTTTGGTGGTTTCCTCTGACAATTTTGGCAGACGATACATTTGCTCACCAGTGACTCGATGTCACTGTCAATACCAGGCCAATACACAAAACTTCTGGCAATTGACTTCATGCTTACTATGCCAGGATGTTCGGCATGAAGTTTGTTCATAATTTTGTTTCTCAAAGACTCTGGTACAATCACTCTGTAACCCCATTTAATGCATCCCTGCTCACATGATAATTCATGGCGTTGATTATGGAAAGGCTTTATCTCTGAATTCAGAACTGAGTTTAATCCACTATCGATTTCAGTCCAACCATTCAATGTCTGTTCATAGACCCAATTCAGCACAGTGTCTTTCTTTGTTTCTGCTGCAATTTCTGTTGCAGTCACTGGAAAGTCTTCATCTACAACTTGCATTGTGTAGATTGAGTTCTCACTTCCCACGTCAGAGTTCTCATGGGGCAACCAGGACAATGCATCTGCAACTGCGTTGCACTTGGAGCTTCTGTACTCCACCTTGTAGTCATACTGGGACAGCAAAATTGCCCAGCGCTGCATCCTTGATGTCGCTGTGGAAGGTATAGCTGACTTGGGACCAAGTCTCACTAGTAGTGGTTTGTGATCAGTCACTAGGGTGAATGGTCTGCCGAGAAGCATCTGATGGAATTTCTTGATTCTGAACATAATGCTGAGTGCTTCCTTTTCTATTTGTGCATAGTTGCGTTCACTCGATGACAGGGTGCGGGATGCAAAAGCAATAGGCTTTTCCTGTATGCCATTCATTACGTGGGAGATCTCTGCACCTACACCATAACTTGAAGCATCACAAGCAAGCTTCATCTGGCGTGTCGTATCATAGTGACCAAGATGTTTGTCACTTGCCAACTTCTCCTAGCTGATGTCATGCGCACGTTGCTGTTCCTTTCCCCACGCCATTTTGCATCTTTTTGTAGCAGATGATGTAGTGGCTTTAGCACAGTTGCTGAATCTGGAAGGAATCGTGCATAGAACTGTACCATCCCAAGGAATGATCGTAGCTCTGACACATTGTTGGGTTTTGGAGCATTCACTATTGCTTCCACTTTCGCCTTCACAGGGCGAAGTCCGTTGGCGTCCATTTTTTGTCCAAGGTAGACAACCTCTGACTGCGCAAATGCACATTTTGACGCAGTTTGACATTGTGGCAGTTCAGTTTTGTGAGAACTTGCTCGAGGATTCCCAGATGTTCTACCATGTCCTCTGTGAATATCAGTAGGTCATCCTGGTTGCACACACAGTGCAGAATGCCTTGTAACATTTTGTCCATGACAGACTGAAAAATCTTGAGGGTTGGTAACGGATATTGTTCGTCATCAACGGCTTGGTTGATTGTGACTGTAGTCACCACATAGTCGAACAGTTTTGTCAGCCACAATTAGGTACGGCTACAATTGCCGTTGCCCAGGTCTGTCTTCACGAGTACTCCATTCTGTTCTAATCTGTCGAGTTCTACCTCCACTTGGTGCTTTAGTGCATATGGTGCAGGTCTTGGTCGACAATACACAGGTCTCACATCTTGCTTAAGTCGAATGTGTGCAGAGTGCCCTGTTATTCCCATGTAACTGTCAGCAAAAATGTTTGCATGTTTGCTTATGACGTTTTCAAGACGTGATTTGGACAAATCAACGCTGAAAATGTTCTTCCAGTCTAATTCTATTCTACTCAGCCAATCCTTTCCAAGGAGGGTTGGTTTATTTCTGTAACTGCCTACTATGATGGGCAGTGTTACTGACTGACCATTGTGCTGAACTTTACAGTTAATTTGTCCACGTGTCTCCAAAACTTCGCCCGAGTAGGTTCTCAGCTTGATCTTACTCTCAAACAATGGTATCTGTGGGAACTTTGTTTCGTACAGATCTCTGCGCATGATCGAACAATCTGCTGCCGTGTCAATACACATCGATTAACTGTTCATTAATCAATAGTTTAGATTGCAAGTCCTTGCCTTGGCTGGTTGTGGGCTTATCGATGTTGGTTGCATAAATGGTGTACAACCCAAGTTCATTTCCATAAGGGTTAATCTCCAAGTTATGAACTCCTTTCTGGTGTTGTCGCTTGTTTCCTGCAGATTGTTGGTTTCCTGTTTTAAGCTTGGCCCGACATCCTGAGGCTCTATGGCCTTTCTTCTGGCAGTTATAGGACTTGGCCATTTTTAACTGACAACATTGGGATGAGTGATGACCATTGCAACGATAACAACTGGCTGAACTCGGCTCCCCGCTATACTTCGGTTTTGCGCCTCTTGGTTTGGCCATAGGCACTGCCTTGTGACTGTAAACGGCCACTGCAGTTCGTGGTGGGCGAAACCCGTGAGCATTCTTTAATGCCATCTCCATTGTGGTAGCAATCTTGCATGCTTTCTCAAATGTAAGATCTGGAGTGTTCATGAGTTTGGACTGAATTCGTTCATCCACTAGACCACAAACAAATCTGTCGCATAGTGCGCGTCTGAGAAAGGTTCCAAAGTTACAGTGTAACCTTAAGTTTTTCAGGGCAACAATGTACGCATTGATTGTCTCATTGTGCTTCCTAGTGCCAAATTAATAGCTTTCTGCAATTTCCAGAGGCTTTGGGTTGAAGTGCTCCTCCAACTTCTTTATAATGTCATTGAATGGCACGTCTTTTGCCTTTAAGGGTGCAAGGCGATTCACGAGTGTGCCGTACACCTCAGGATCTACCTCCGTGAACAGAATCGCTTTCATGCGTTCGCAAACAGCCTTATTTGTTTCAGTCACTATCTCCCCTTCACCACTAATCGCCAGTATATTGTTTGCCATGAAAAACATGTTTGCTCTCTCCATATAGGAGCTGAACGCCTCTCTACTCTTGTCAAAAGTGCCAAGGTTTCCGTTGTAGCCTATGGACACTGCCATCGTGTTGTTCTTTTTTTTTTAAGTCCGTTCAAAAACCCCGAATTCCTGTCCGTTCTGGTGTAACAATTCACCTAAAACCTAGCTGTATAAAGACTGTACAGCTTGAGGAACTCGACAAAAAAAACTCATTCTAGAATGTTATGTAATCCCAAGGATGACATCTTGCCACGTAGACACAACATAGAGATAGCCTGATAAACTCTTGCCAAGTTGTCAGCCTCTGTTTTAAACTACAGTCCCCTGCATAGAAGGATCTGCGGCCTCTCGTGTCCAGCTCCCAAACAACTGCGACACAACTCCATATTTACTGTTTAAACTGTTAAACAATACTGCGTGTTGCAAAACAGTCCTGCACTGTATTTAAAGGATGAGTTCACAAACTCTATCCCATCCTCGTCGCCAATTTTGTTATATTCCGGACAGCAGAATGAATAATTACTTACACGCAGGCTGCCTGGATCACGAGAGAGGTTTATTACCGAACATTCCCTACTTATATACAACATCAACTCATTAGCATATACATGAATATGCATGAATACCTTACAATGAAGTTAAGTTCAGTGGACAGAATAGGCAGGAGAAAGGCAGGGATGAGGAAGAACTGTCACAAAGCGAGAGGTCTGACGGGGAAGGCAGATGAATTCAGGGTGTGGAAACGTACATGCAACTGGGCCATTGTAGCCATTAACCTGGCAAAGAGAGGGACAAGACTATCAGCTTAATGATCCAGGGTATAGATGCTTCAGGAAAGAGAGAGAGAGATGGGGAAAAGAGGAGGGGATGTTACTTCATTGAGTAAGGAGGATGCTGTGGCAGTGGTCAGAGATTACATTACTGATGGCTCATCCAGTGAGGTTGTATGGGTGGCGCTGAGAAATAAGAAAGGGATGATTACCTTGTTGGGAATGTACTAGAGGATCCCAATAGTCAATGGGAATTATAACAGCAAATATGCCAGGAGATTTCAAACAACAGCTGCAGAACTAATATGGTTGTTGTAGTTGGGGGTTTTAACGTTCCCAATATTGACTGGGATTGTCATAGTGCTAAACGTTTAGATGGGGCAGAATTTGTCAGATGTGTTCAGGAAAGTTTCTTCGGGCAATATGTCGAGGTCCCTACACGAGAGAGGAACCAATATCCTGGCCATCAGGTTTGCTAGTGCTACATGGATGGATTTAAACTAGATTTGTACTGGGGTGGCATCCAATACAAGTGAGAAGCTGGAAGCCGGCATGGATATACACGAGAAAATATGGCCCCTCAGGAATCAACGCAGTCAAGTCCGTTGAGCCCCAGATGATGGGAAAGGTCCCCAATGAGTATTTCTCCTTTGTTTTTATTGTGCAGAAAGACATGAGGAATGGGGAATTTGGGCCAGTCAATGGAAGTATCTTGAGGGCAGGCAGTTTTATGGTCAAAGAGATGCTGAAGTTAATTAAGTGTATGCAAGTAGACAGATGTCCAGGGCCTGATCGGATATATAGAAACATAGAAATTAGGTGCAGGAGTAGGCCATTCGGCCCTTCGAGCCTGCACCGCCATTCAATATGATCATGGCTGATCATCCAACTCAGTATCCCGTACTTGCCTTCTCTCCATACCCTCTGATCCCCTTAGCCACAAGAGCCACATCTCACTCCCTCTTAAATATAGCCAATGAACTGGCCTCAACTACCCTCAGGGTAGTGGCAGAGAGTTCCAGAGACCCACCACTCTCTGTGTGAAAAAAGTCCTTCTCATCTCGGTCCTAAAGGATTTCCCCCTTAACCTTAAGCTGTGGCCCCTTGTCCTGGACCTCCCCAACATCGGGAACAATCTTCCTGCATCTAGCCTGTCCAACCCCTTCAGAGTTTTGTAAGTTTCTATAAGATCCCCTCTCAATCTCCTAAATTCTAGAGAGCATAAACCGAGTCTATCCAGTCTTTCTTCATAAGACAGTCCTGACATCCCAGGAATCAGTCTGGTGAACCTTCTCTGCACTCCCTCCAAGGACATTGTGGGAAACTGGATTGTGAAATACGGGTGAGGTGCCGGAAGACTGGAGGCTGGTAAATGTTGTGCCTCCATTTAAGAAGGACTGCGAGGAAAAGCCTGGGAATTATAGGCCAGTGAGTCTAACACCGGTAGTCGGAAATGTGCTAGAGAGTATTTTGAGCGATTAAAAATACGCATTTAGATGAACAAGGACTGAACTGGGATAGTCAGCATGGTTTGTACATGTGAGATCATGTCTCACAAATCTGATTGAGTTTTGTGAAGAATGATCATAAAGGTTGAGGAGGGCTGAGCAGTGGAAGGTATATATATGGATTTCAGCAAAGTATTTGACAGGATTCCACATGGTAGGCTGCTGTGGAAGGTTAGATCGCAGGGGATCCAAGGATAGCTAGCTGAATGGATGGAAAATTGGCTTCATGGAAGGAAGCAAAGTGTGATCATTGAAGGTTGTTTATCGGACCAGAGGCCTGTGACTAGTGGTGTTCTGGGCCCATTGCTGTTTATCAGGTATGTTAAAGATTTCGATGAGAACGTACAATGCATGATTAGTAAGTTTGAACATTGCATTAAAATGGGTGCTAATGTGGAAGGCCAATGTGCCGAAAGCCTTCTTGACCATCTTATCTATCTACAGTATGACGCCAGTTTCAAGGAACCATGTACCTAATGTACATATCATTTTGAAAGTAAAGTTTCTTGTTCATATCTCCCTCATCTGAATGAGGTCCCTGCTTCTAGTCCCTACATAAGTCAGCGACAGGTAGTTACTTAAAAGTGGACAAAAGTCTCTTCCCAAGAATTTCTAATGGTCTCACACCAGTGTGACATGGATCAGGAAGAATTCTAAAAATCTGATATTGCTTTGATCTTTGGTGAGACTTGCACAACTCTTGGCAAGGTACTTGGCATTATTTCACCAAGTGCAGCTGTTTCCTCAGCAACGGTCATCGTTTGGGATGCACAATATTTTAATTTGCAGGTAATGGTTAAAGAAACAAGAGAACGGGTAGAATTTGTTGGCTGTTTGCTGGACTGTAATCGATTTAGTGAACTATATTTAATGGTGGGGTTAGTATTTTGTCAGAGCTTAGTCAGTAAAGGCAGACTATTGTTAGTTTTGCCTGGTTGGGCTTGTGAATGCCTGGTTTTCTGACTGTTTGTTGTGTAGGCATATTTTATCTGTGGGATAGATGGTGCACAGAACCCAGTGACAGATTGAAGTCCAGCAATACTATGGTTACAGATGGTGCTCACTGATGCTCAGACAGAATAGATCGCTGTTGTTTTTTGGTCCGAAGTTGGTTCATCACCAGGAAGTTCTGGTATGGTTCCAAAGTGGCGAGAAGAAAAATGGAGCGATTTATTTTTAAATTCTCATAATTCTTACTCATCAACTATAAAAAAATATTGGTCTTTGGGGAAGAATAGATGCATGACCGACATTTGACAAACATTCATCCAGTATGAAGGACCCGTGTTCTTTGCAAATCGTGCAGAAAATGTGAAGCAGCAGAAGGGAAGCAATCAGCTGGCTGAAGGTGAGATTGTTGATAAGGCTCTGAGAGGATACATCTGGCCGGCTACCAATAGTCTGTGTGTGGGAGTGAAGGCCCAAAAAGCTACAACGTGCAAACATTAACAAGACAATTTGGTTTTGAAATGAAACGGAAAATGCTGGAAATATGCAGCAAGTCAAGCAGTGTTTATGCAAAGAGCTACAAAGCTCATGGGTAGTTAGATTGTACTCAGCACAACGCACCCTCACTCAATCACTCCACAACACCAACAGCCACGCGGATCTTTTATGGCCCTACGAGTCTACTGAAACTTAAGGCTTGGCTGAGTGAAGCCACCTCTGAGTGATGACTTGGCCTCAGGTGTATCGAACATGGAACGGAACAGCACAGGAACAGGCCCTTCAGCCCCACAATATTTTGCTGAGCTTGATGTCAAGTTAAACTAATCTCAGCTGCCTGCACATGATCCATATTCCTTTAAACCTGCAGATCTAAATGCCTATCTCAGTCTCTTAAACCTTAATATCATATTTGCTTCCTCCGCCACTCCTGGCAGTATGTTCCAGGTGCCCACCACCCCTTGTTCAAAAAGATGCCTTAAGGGCCTGTCCCACTTTCACGACCTAATTCAGGACCTTTTTTACTCGTGGACATTTTCATCATGCTAGAAAAAACGCCCCGACCTACTTGATGCCACGAGTACCTATGACTAGCATCACGGTCTGCTACGACCTACCTATGACCTCCTACGACCTTGTGACGACCATGCTGCGAGTATGAGTCAAGGGCAAACTCGGCAGAGGTCGTGAATTAGGTCGTGAAAGTGGGACAGGCCCCACCCACATCGCCTTTAAACTTTGCCCCTCTCAACTTAAAGCTATGCCCTCTGGTCTTTGCATTTCTGGGGAAACAGTTCTGACTGTCTACCCTATCTATACCTCTCTAACTGCATGTACTTCTGTCAGGTCTTCCCTCAACCTCTGGCATTCCAAAGTAACCAATCCACGTTTGTCCAATGTGTAGCTAATACACTCTAATGCAGGCAGCATTCCGGTAAACTTCGTCTGCATCCTCTCCGAGGCCTCCACATCCTTCCTCTATTGAGGTAACCAGAGCTGCATGCAATACATATACCAAATGCAGCCATATCAAAATCGTATAGATCTGCATCATAACTTCCTGATTCTTATAAGATTTAGAAAACGCACTGCAGAAATCCCTGGTGGCCTTCACACAGCCTGTTCTGTTAAAGGCCTTTACAACTGTTTCTAAACATCTCTGCTATTTTAAAACATCAGAAACATTTAAAAACTGTGGGCATAGCTTGAAACAATTAAAAATGTCAATACAAATTGAAACATCATTTAAGACACCAATATCTATAAGTTCTTGACCGCTTTTGACTCACTGTGATTTGATTTCCGAGAGAACGCCGCCACATACGACCGTCATTTTTGGCCACCTCGCTCAGAGCCCCCCTCAGCCAGACTGGATCAAAGGATTTTTCCCATCGATGAAAAATCAGAGAGATATTAATGTTTATTTTTTAATTGCCATTCTCTCTGCTGCCCCGGCTGGTGAGAGAGGGGAGGGCCTATAAAACCCGGACGTGGTGTGCCTCACTCAGTCTCTGCAAGATGGAGGAAGCGAGAGGGTCACGTCTCTCTGAGCTCTGAATAACACTGAACACATGTCTACTCAACTGTGAGTGCCCTTAATGTGGTTTGAAAATGAAAATATGGTTGGGTTCAAGTAAAAAGGCACGCAAATGGTTGTTTGGGGGATTTGGGTTGAAGTAAAAAGGCACTGCATGCAAATGGTTGTTTGGTGGGGTTGGGTTGAAACATAGAAACATAGAAAATAGGTGCAGGAGTAGGCCATTCGGCCCTTCGAGCCTGCACCACCAATCAATATGATCATGGCTGATCATTCAACTCAATATCCTGTACCTGCCATCTCTCCATACCCCCTGATCCCTTTAGCCACAAGGGCCACATCTAACTCCCTCTTAAATATAGCCAATGAACTGGCCTCAACTGCTTTCTGTGGCAGAGAATTACAGAGACTCGCCACTCTCTGTGTGAAAAATGTTTTCCTCATCTCGGTCCTAAAGAAATTCCCCCTTATCCTTAAACTGTGACCCGTTGTTCTGGACCTCCCCAACATCGGGAACAATCTTCCTGCATCTAGCCTATCCAACCCCTTAAGAATTTTGTACGTTTCAATAAGATCCCCGCTCAATCTTCTAAATTCCAGCGAGTACAAACCGAGTCTATCCAGTCTTTCCTCATATGAAAGTCCTGACATCACAGGAATCAGTCTGGTGAACCTTCTCTGAACCCCCTCTATCGCAAGAATGTCTTTCCTCAGATTTGGAGACCAAAACTGTATGCAATACTCCAGGTGTGGCCTCACCAAGACCCTGTACAACTGCAGTAGAACCTCCCTGCTCCTATACTCAAATCCTTTTTCTATGAATGCTAACATACCATTCGCTTTCTTCATTGCCTGCTGCAGCTGCATGCCTACTTTCAATGACTGGTGTACCATGACACCCAGGTCTCGTTGCATCTCCCCTTTTCCTAATCGGCCACCATTCAGATAATAGTCTGCCCTCCTGTTATTTGCCACCAAAGTGGATAACCTCACATTTATCAGCATTATACTGCATCTGCCATGCATTTACCCACTCACCCAGCCTATCCAAGTCACCTTGCAGAATCCTAGCACCCTCCTCACACCTAACACTGCCCCCCAGCTTCGTGTCATCTGCAACCTTGGAGATGTTGCATTCAATTCCCTCGTCCAAATCATGAATATATATTGTAAATAGCTGGGGTCCCAGCACTGAGCCTTGCGGTACCCCACTAGTCACTGTCTGCCATTCTGAAAAGGACCCGTTTACTCTTACCCTTTGCTTCCTGTCTGCCAGCCAGTTCTCTATCCACATCAATACTGAACCCCCAATACCATGTGCTTTGTATACTAATCTCTTATGTGGGACCTTGTCGAATGCCTTCTAAAAGTCCAGATATAACACATCCACTGGTTCTCCCTTATCCACTCTACTAGTTACATCCTCGAAAAATTCTATAAGATTCATCTGACATGATTTACCTTTTGTAAATCCATGCTGACTTTGTCCAATGATTTCACCACTTTCCAAATGTGCTGCTATCCCATCTTTAATAACTGACTCTAGCAGTTTCCCCACTACCGATGTTAGACTAACTGGTCTGTAATTCCCCGTTTTCTCTCTCCCTCCTTTTTTTAATGTGGGGTTATATTAGCTACCCTCCAATCCTCAGGAACTACTCCAGAATCTAAAGAGTTTTGTAAAATTGTCACTAATGCATCCACTATTTCTGTGGCTACTTCCTTGAGTATGGGATGCAGCCTATCTGGCCCTGGGGATTTATCGTCCTTTAATCATTTCAATTTACCCAACACTGCTTCCCGGCTAACCTGGATTTCACTCAGTTCCTCCATCTTATTTGACCCCCGGTCCCCTGCTATTTCGGCAAATTATTTAAGTCTTCCTTAGTGAAGACAGAACCAAAGTAGTTATTCAATTGGTCTGCCATGTCCTTGTTCCCCATGATCAATTCACCTGTTTCTGACTGCAAAGGACCTACATTTGTTTTAACTAATCTTTTTCTCTTCACATATCTATAAACACTTTTGCAATCAGTTTTTTATGTTTCCTGCCAGTTTTCTTTCACAATCTATTTTCCCTTTCCTAATTAAGCCCTTTGTCCTCCTCTGCTGGACTCTGAATTTCTCCCATTCCTCTGGTAGGTTGCTTTTTCTGGTTAATTTGTATGCTTCATCTTTTATTTTGATACTATCCCTGATTTCCCTTGTTATCCACGGATGCACTATCTTCTCTGATTTATTCTTTTGCCAAACTGGGATGAACAATTGTGTAGTTCATCCATGCAGTCTTGTAGAGTAGGGGACTGAGAACACAGCCTTCAGATGCTCATGTGTTGATAGTTATCATGGAGGAAGCGTTGTTGCAAGCTCGCACTGATTGTGGTCTGCCAATGATAATTTAGAGGGGATGGTGATGTTAAACGCCGAGCTGTAGCCAATGAACAACAGCAAGATGATGTGGTTCTTTTAACGCAGGTGGGAACCTCAGACCAAAGTAATTATAGGTTGAAGGTGTCCACAAAGACTCTAGTCAGTTTGTCCACTCAAGTTTTGAGAACATGGGCTGTTGCACCATTGGGGCTGAATATTCATCCTCATCAAGGATCTTTGACGTCAGCTTGGTGATTGAGATAATAGTGTTGCCAGGCACTAAGAGGTCTTGAGAAGGTATATCAATGGTCTCCTTATCGAAGCAAGTGTTGAAAGCAAGTGATGTCTTGCTGTCACCTTGGTTTTGTGGAAAGTGATGACGTGCAAGGCCTGCCACATCTGACAAAAGTCCACCTCACTCTTCAGCTTAGACCACAAAGGTCTTTTTGCTTTTCTGATGGCCTTATTGTGGTTGCACCTTGACTTCCTATGTAACCCAGAATCACCAGATTTGAATGCCCAAGATTTGTTCATCAGTAGATTGTGAACCTCCTGGTTCAACCAGGGCTTCTGGTTAGGAAACACCCGGATGGTATTTGTGGGAATGCACTCCTTCACTCTTCTTCTTATGGTCTGCAACATGCGGTTCAGGTCCACTACTGGGTCCTTGAACATTGCCCAGCATACCTTACCCCAAGCAGTCATGAAGTTATTCCTTTACAGCCCCTGACCAGTTTTCTGCAATCCTTATTAGTGGAGCTATGCTCTTCAGTCACTGCCTGAAGGCATCTTTGCTGGTGGAGTAGTAATTGAGAGTATTCACTCTAATGCTGCAGGAAATGTGTTGGTGGTAGGTAGAAAGTGACTTTTTTTTTCAAACTAGCCTTGTTGAAGTCCTCAGCTATAATGGGAAAGGCATTGGGGTATGCCGTTTGGTATTTGTTGACCACGGCATGCATCTCCTCCAGTGCTAACTAAATGTTTTGGGGAATATGGAGATGAGCCATTCACTGCACATCTTTGGACTTTTGTCGCCACAGTGTTTATGTGGCTTGTCCAGTTTAATTTCAGGTCCACATTGACCTCAAAGATGTTGATATTGGGTACCTAATGGCAATGTCAAAGGTGGTTCGAAATGATCATTGAATGGCATTTGAATGGAATTAAACATTTTCTCATATGGACAGTACAGTGGTGCAACAGGAAGAACTGCTGCCTAACAATTCCAGAAACCCAGGTTCAATCCTGACCTTGGGTGCATTTTATGTGGAGTTTTATACATTCCCTGTTTTCCTGTAGATGCCCCAGTTTCTTCCGGCTTCGCAAAAATATGTGAGTTACCAGGTTAATTGACTCTGGAAAATTACCGGTGATGTATGGTAGAATCTGGAGGTGGGGGTTAGTGACAGGGGAGGGGAAGTGGATGAGAATATGGGCGGCCCTACAGCATCAGAGACACGGGTTCGATCCTCGGTACAGGGTGCCTTTAGTACGGAGCTTGTACGTTCTCCCTGTGACCTGCGTGGGTTTTCTCCGGGAACTCCAGTTTCCTCCCACACTCCAAAGATGTAGGTCAATTGGCTTGGTAAAATTGCAAATTGTCCCTTGTGTGTGCAGGGTAGTGTTAGTATGTGGGGATCGCTGGTTGGCGTGGACTCGATGGGCTCAAGGGCCTGCTTCCATGCTTTATTTCTAAACTAAATTTGTTTTAAATGGGATTAACATAGGGTTCATGTAAATGCCTGGTTGATGGTCAGCTTAGACTTGATGGGATGAAGGGGCTGTTTCCATGCTGTATATCTCCATGAATCTATGACTTTATAAAAGATTTAACTAAACATGTGTAGGAAGGAACTGCAGATGTTGGTTTTAAACCAAAGATAGACACAAAATGCTGGAGTAACTCAGCGGGACAGGCAGCATGTTGTCAGGTCTTACCTTCTTATCATTGATAATCATAGACAGTCATTGATAGTCATTAGAAGGATGAGAGGGGATCTCATTGAAACATATAAGATTATTAAGGGTTTGGACATGCTAGAGGCAGGAAACATGTTCCTGATGTTGGGGGAGTCCAGAACCAGGGGCCACAGTTTAAGAATAAGGAGACGAGGAAACACTTTTTCTCACAGAGAGTCGTGAGTCTGTGGAATTCTCTGCCACTGGGAGCAGTGGAGGCGGGTTCTCTGGATACTTTCAAGAGAGAGCTAGATAGGGCTCTTAAAGATAGCGGAGTCAGGGGATATGGGGAGAAGGCAAGAACAGGGTATAGATTGGGGATGATCAGCCATGATCTCATTGAACAGCGGTGCTGGCTCGAAGGGCCGAATGGCCTACCCCTGCACCTATTGTCTATTGTCTATACCTAAGAATGAATGAAACTGGTTTACGGATATTTCAGTCTTGCCTCGAGTATCAGTCCTCTTTTAAAAAGTCATAAAATAATTATTCTGTAATTCCTTAAGCAGGAACTTCAATGATCTTTGTCATTATTTTTTAATAAACACCTGATTTGGCCTTTTCATGACATGTGGAAACATTTTATTGATTTTAATGCTAATCATAAACTAACAACTCATATTTTCCAGTGTTCATCAGCAATGGATCGCTGTGGTGGAGGCAAGTACTCTAAAAAATGCAAGTGTTCCGAAACACTCTCTCCATTCTCTCTTCCTCCCACCTATCTTCATCTGTCCCTAACTCTCTTTCCTTGCCCCTCTTTACCGAGCACCCATCCACCCATTGTCTCCTGACTCCACCCCTCCCCCACCCGATTCCATCTGCCCTTCATCCTCACTTGATTCAACCTATTGTCAAACAACCCTTGCCTCACCGCACCCTCTCACTTCTCCAAAGCGGCTATTTTTGCTCCACACTCTTTGGTCTGATGCAGTGTCTCGGCCCATATCATGGACTATCCCTTTGCCTCCACTGATGCCGCATGATCTGCTGAGTTCTTCCAGTAGTAGGTTATTTGCTGCAGATTCCAGCAGTCTCTTGTGTCTCTCGGATTGAGAATGACTTGTTTCTGGTCTAGTTCTAAGATGGTTGTTGAAGCCAGTCAGTGCAGGGCAGACAGGACAGGCAGTAACTGATGAAGTGGGTGTATAGTTTGTTAGCTGGCGCGCTCCTTCTGCCGCAGTGTCTCCCAATGCATGGACACAATGTTGTCAATATTCCCCTTAAAGCTTCTCCTCCACTTAGAATGGTTATGCGCAGAGATTCACAGACGTCAGTGGGGATGTTGCCACTTACATTCTTTTACTTTATTGGTCTCACTTCTGATTATTATGACTTTCAACAGTGCCTTGTACAATTAGAGAAAACTGCTCCAACTCCAGTCTGTTGATTCTACAGAATGTAATTGACCCATCCCCAGGAGCTGTCAAAACACCAGTCTAGTGTCTCAGTCTTAATGTGCTCTGATTTTTTTTTTGTCTGTCTCTCGCTTAAATTGTTGATTAAAACCTACCTTTATGGCCAATAACTTGATGTTTTGTTTGGTCTATCTTCGACCTAGTGAAGATAACGGGTTACATGAAGTTGTTGTCATTGAATCATTGTTGTTTAGTTTTCTAGTTGAGAGATACAGCACGGAAACAGGCCCTTCAGCCCACTGGGTCTGCGCTGACCAGCCATCCCCACACACTTACACAATCCTACACACACTAGGGACAATTTACAATTATACAAAGCCAATTAACCTCCAAACCTGTACGTCTTTGGAGTGGTCGAGGAAACCAGAGATCCCAAAGAAAATCCACAAGGTCACAGGAAAACATACAAACTCCGTACAGACATGCACCCATTATCTGGATCGTACCCTGGTCTCTGGCGCTGTAAGGCAGCAACCCTACCACTGCGTCGCCATGCTGCCCTAACACCGTTGTATCGCATAGAGGTGGGCCCTTCAGCCATATTCACACCAACCTCTTTGCCCATCTATAATTAAATCAATTTGCCTGTTTTATGATAGTACCTTGCTACACCTTGCTTATTTAGGTGTACAGTGCCCTCCATAATGTTTGGGAGAAAGACCCATCATTTATTTATTTGCCTCTGCACTCCACAATTTGAGATTTGTAATAGAAAAAAAATCACATGCGATTAAAGTGCACATTGTCATAGTTTATTAAAGGGTATTTTTATACATTTTGGTTTCAGCATGTAGAAATTACAGCTGTGTTTATACGTAGTCCTCTCCCCCATTTCAGGGCGTTTCATGGGTGTTTGTAATTGCTCAGGTGTGTTTAATTGCCTCCGTAATGCAGGTAGAAAAGAGCTCTCAGCATCTAGCCTTTCCTCCAGTCTTTCCATCACCTTTGGAAACTTTTATTGCTGTTTATCAACATGAGGACCAAAGTTGTGCCAATGAAAGTCAAAGATGCTGTTATTAGACTGAGAAACAAGAATAAAACTGTTGGAGACATCAGCCAAACCTTAGGCTTACCAAAATCAACTATGGAACATCATTAAGAAGAAAGAGAGTACTGGTGAGCTTACTAATCGCAAGGGACTGGCAGCACAAGGTAGATATCCACAGTTGATGACAGAAGAATTCTCTCTATAATAAAGGAAAATCCACAACACCTGTCCGACAGATGAGAAACACTATTCAGGAGTGAGGTGTGGATTTGTCTATGACCTCTGTCTGCAGAAGACTTCATGAACAGAAATACAGAGGTTGCACTGCAAGATGCAAACCACTGGTTAGCCGCAAAAATAGGATGGCCGGGTTACAGTTTCCCAAGAAGTACTTAAAAGAACAATTGCAGTTCTGGAAAAATGTCTTGTGGACAGATGAGACAAAGATTAACATATCAGAGTGATCGCAAGAGTGATGGAGGAGAGAAGGAACTGCCCAAAATTCAAAGCATACAATCTCATCTGTGAAACATGGTGGTGGGGCTGTTATGGCCTGGGCATGTATGGCTGCTGAAGATACTGGCTCACTTATCGTAATTGATGATACAACTGCTGATGGTAGTAGCATAATGAGTTCTGAAGTGTAGAGACAAATGTTATGTGTTCAAATTTAAACAAATGCCTCAATACTCATTGGCTGGGGGTTCATTCTACAGCAAGACAATGATCCCAAACTGTAAAGAACATGCACGTACACAGAGAATTCTTTACTGTTAAAGCAACAAAGGAGTTTTTCAAAGCTAAAAAATGGCAAATTCTTGAGTGTCCAAGTCAATCACCTGATCTGAATGGAATTGAGCATGCCTTTTATATGCTGAAGAGAAAACTGAAGGGGACTAGCCCCCAAAACAAGCATAAGCTAAAGATGGCTACATCACAGACTTCAAGCAGTCATTGCATGCAAAGGATATGCAACAAAATACTAAACATGACTACTTTAATTTACATGACATTGCTGTGTCCCAAACATTATGGCGCCCTGAAATTGAGGGGGGGGGGGGGGGGGGGGGGGGGGCTATGTATAAACACTGCTGTAATCTTTACATGGTGAAACCAAAATTTATAAAAATGGCCTTTACTAAAATCTGACTTTAACCACATGTGATTTTTTTATATTACAAATCTCAAATTGTGAGGGCAATGTATATCTAAATGCTCCTTTAAGATAGCAATTGCACCCAATTCCACCTAACAGTGAGTTCCAGATTTCAGAGTCATATTCAGACAGTCTGGAAACAGGCCCTTTGGCCCAACTTGTCCATGCCAAACAAGATGCCCTATCTTAGCTAGTCCCATTTCCTACCCATGAATCTGTCAAAAGTGTCTTTTATATACCAGCATAATTTTCCATTAATAAAATAAGTTCCCAGGAAGCTTTTCTGTACATTTTATGCCTACTTACTGCTGAGTATGCAATGTCTTTGCATATGGAAAAATCTTTACCTACCAATCAATGCAAAAATATTGGCACATTTCTGGATCAAATATATCCTGTGTAGTTTTACACCTGAAACCACCCACTTAAAACGTGTAACCATATGTTCATGGGACGTTATTTAAGCACCACAGCAAGAACTAATAGTCCAGTATGATTTGGATGCATTGCGTTAAATATAAAATTTATATCAACCACTCTCTTTGTTAAAAATGTACCCCTGAAAAAGAACTCCTTACTTCTTTTTAAACCACTCTCTTATTTTTTTTATACCCTTACCATGGGAATCTGATAATCTACTCTAATCTCATAATCTTACATACTTCTATCAGACTACCTCTTGGCCTTCTTCATTCCTGTGAAAACAAGGTGACCTATCCTAACTCTCATAACTAAACTACTCCAGTTCACGTAACATCCCCATGAATTGCGTCTGCTCTCTCCCCAACACAATCAAACTCTCCTCCAGAGAGATGAGCAGAACTCCAAGTGGAACTAAACAATATTTTGTAAAATGACATCATGATGTCCCAATTTACAATCTGAAGGACATCGGCGAACCTGATGAGTTTTCACAATAATCTGGAGGTTTTTGTGTTCTAACAATGGCTGGTATCTAAAATTTCAGATTATTAACGCAATTGTATTTCCAAACCATATATGGTGGAATTTAAACGCGGATCTCTGGATCTCAGAGACGTGGATGTCTAGGTCTCTGGATTACTGGTCAGGAAACATAACCATTGTGCTACCACATGTTTAAACTAGAATATAATAACTTCATTTGAAGAAAGGTATTTATGCATTAAGATTATAGGTGAAAATGCAACGGTTCATCAACAAGATATAGAGTCACAGAGAAAATGGTTCATCTCCACACAGATACTGTGAAGACAAAGGAAGGACCATTGGTTAGCAGAGTGTCCATGATGTCTGGATCTGCCTGAAGACCACCCTGCTCAGCACCTGAAGAGAATCATGTCTTCACTACCAAAATAGACAATAGGTGCAGGAGTAGGCCATTTGGCCCTTCGAGCCAGCACCACCATACACTGTGATTATGGCTGATCAGCCACAATCAGTACCCCGTTCCTGCCTTTTCCCCATATTCCTTGACTCCGCTATCTTTAATAGCTCTATCCATCCAGACAACTGGCCTCCATTGCCATTTGAGGCAGAGAATTCCACAGATTTATAACTCTCTGGGTGAAAACGTTTTTTCTAATTTCCATTCTAAATGGAATACCTCTTATTCTGAAACTGTGGCCCCTGGTTCTAGACTCCCCCAACATCGGGAACATGTTTCCTGCCTGTAGCGTGTCCAATGCCCAATCTTAATAATCGTATATGTTTCAATAAGATCCCCTCTCATCCTTCTAAATTCCAGTGTATACAAGCCCAGCTGCTCCATTCGTTCAACAATTAACCTCGTGAACCTATGCTGCACTCCCTCAATAGCAAGAATGTCCTTCCTCAAATTTGGAGATCAAAACTGCACACAATATTCCAGGTGTGGTCTCACTTGGGCCCTGTACAACTGCAGAAGGACCTCTTTGCTACTATACTCAACTCCTCTTGTATGAAGGCCAACATGCCATTAGTTTTCTTCACTGCCTGCTGTACCTGCATGCTTACTTTCAGTGAGCGATGAACAAGGACCCCCAGATCTCGTTGTACTTCCCCTTTTCCGAACTTGACACAATTCAGATAATAATCTGCCTTCATGTTCTTGCCACCAAAGTGGATAACCTCACATTTATCCACATTAAACTGCATCTGCCCACTCATCCAACCTGTCCACGTCACCCTGCATCCTCCTCACAATTCACAAGGTCACCCAGCTTTGTGTCATCTGCAAATTTGATAATGTTACTTTTAACCCCTTCATCTAAATCATTAATGTATTTTGTAAATAGTTGTGGTCCCAGCACCGAACCTTGCGGTACCCCACTAGTAACTGCCTGCCATTCTGAAAGGGACCGTTAATCCCTACTCTTTGTTTCCTGTCTACTAACCAATGTTCTATCCATGTTAGTACCCTATCCCCAATACCATGTGCTCTACTTTTGCCCACTATCTTTACCTCAAGAAAACACCAGGACTGATTTGATAAAAATGAGCAGGAGTGCTAGCAGCTAATTAACCACAAACATAAGGGACTCCTTTTTTATAAACACCACCACTCATCAATGGAAAGGAAACAGCTCTCCGTGCATCTGAAGGTAGCAGTACAGGAGAAATGCTATGATCTGAAGAAAATATATGGGGTTGAAAGAGCTTTGGAGGCCTTGCAACTGACTGACAGTCTGACATGCACAGAATAGATTCTTCAACATTTAGCCCTCCTATAGCCCAAAGAGCCAAGGCTGCAACCCAAGGTAAAAACATATTACTTTGACACGAAACATCATAACACTGAGTTCCGAAAGCTAATTTTCACTTCAGATCCTGGAAAACATTGATCGTTTGTATTTCTTCCAAGTTGGGCGTTGATGCCGAGTTTCAACATTGTCAATGCACCTGCACTCTTGCTATCTGAGGAAAAGAGACATCAAGACCATTCACAAAGCTCCTTATCTATCAGGCAGCAGTAATCTCTGCCCTTCTGCTCACCCCTGGAACCTGGAGAAAGTAAAACATGAGGATCAACTTCGACATTTTGACTGGATACACACGTATACATCTACGGATATTGCGGAGTGCGTATCCATTTATGCCTATGAATAAAACAATGCATGTATTAACGCGTAACCCGTGCCTGTAAAACATAACACGTAGGTAAAGTATATGATGCGTCTGGGTGGAGTGTATGTACATACGGTGTGGAGTGCGGGCAACACGGACTGGGGATATAGTTGGCCTGGGGTACAAACAGTGTGGAGTGTGGACAACACGGACTGGGGCTGCCACTGGCCCGGCATCTCCCTGTCTCTGTCTCTCCACCGACTGTGTCTTTAAGAGGCTGACGTCAGGTTGTCCGGATATCCTGGCTTTGTGGAGAGCCACTCAGTGGGGAGGGAGATGAGAAGGAGCTGCGGCTGATCGTTGGTTGAGTTCGGGCGCCGCTGCAGCTGCTGTGGGACCATGTCTGTGGCGGGGTTTAAGAAGCAGTTCCACAAAGCCACACAGGTAAAAGGGAGAGGGTGTCTCCCCGGCGCTGCCAGAGGTCCTGCTCCCTCATTTCTTGCTCCCTGTTCCCGCTCCGCTCACCCCGCCGGGATTTGCCGCTCCACGGTGGCAATTTATCGCACTGTGCTTCCCCGGAGATGCAATGGGGTTTGAGAGCTGGGTGCCCGCACCCGACCGTGTGAAAGCATCGACAGAGCAGCGAGTACCCGCGCCCCCGTTCCCGGCGGCTGCACTGTCTGCCCAGTCTGCACAGCCGCTTTCCCTGTGTGTCTTGGACGTGGTTGCAGATATTGTACACGGAGCGGTGGCGATCTCCAGCTCTGGGTACACGGAGCGCTGTTAACATCCAGTGTGCATTGTTGATGTGTACTCCCCACATACACGGCGCGGTGTCGATGTGTGGTCCAGGATACATTGTGGTGTGGATGTGTGGTGTTCCCTGGCTACACGGGGAACGGTGGATGTGAGCTTCCATGCTATGTGGTGCTTCACCCGAGTCTGCTGTAATGGCATTGTACAGTGTCCTGGAATTCGGATTGAATAAGGAACACATTGTCGGTGAAACATTGAAAATCATTCAAAGCAGGGTTGAATCTTGATTAGTAATGACAAATGTTGAGGTTAAGTACACATGAATAGTTTGATCAAATTGATGCATCCAGTAAATTACTTGCCAGTCTGGCTCTGCATTGTCTGCAGGTGATCACTAATACGGTCTGAATTTTGACAATCTGGCATTACCCTGTGTGTGGGGGCTGGATGAATCCAAGTCAGTGATTCTCGCCGTTGTTATCAGATGTTTCAGTCTTAATGTTACAATATTGATAGCAACCGCACGATTTGCTGTTTATTTAGCGTGCACGTGTGTTTACGGATAGTTAGTAGATATTAAGTATCCTCCTGAGGGGAGGAAAATGATTTATAGTGTGGGGCAATGGGTATGAGTTATGTTGGCTGGAGAGGGGGTGCTGAGCTATATTACATTACTGGAGGTGGTGGGAATGGACTGGCAGTGGCAAATGACAGAGGAAACGCAAGCTTCCAACTGGGAGATGTGAGAAGTGAGTCAACAGATAATTACGGACTCCTGAAAATGAAGCAGCAGGCACATCACAAGATATTTCGAACATCTGGATAAGAATATTTATGGACTATGACAGTCCCAATGGTTTGTTACTGACTTAGCGATACAAAAAATTAATAATGTCAAGACTTGAGCTGAAACCCTACCAGCCATTGTGCTCCAAATCGTCTTTGGCTGCACAGCAGTTATAAAACTGATGCATATGGTGCTTTTCTTATATTCTTTCAGTTTAGAGATACAGCCTTCGGCCCACCGAATCCATACTGACCATTGATCACCCCCTTCACACTAGTTCAATGTTATCCCTCTTTCTCATCCACTGCCTACACACGAGGGCAATTTATAGCAGGCCAATTAATCCACGCACCCACACATCTTTGGGATGTGGGAGGAAACTGGAGCACCCATGCAGTAACAGGAAGAATGTGCAAACTCCACACAGACAGCACCCGAAGTCAGGATTGAACCTGGGTCTTTGACATTGTGAGGCAACTGCTCTGCAAGCTGCACCACTGTGCTGCCCTTTTTATTTTGTTATAATAAATTAACTTTCAAATGAGCTAGTTTATTTTTCTATATTTCCTCTTATTCAGCAATTATTTGAGATATCAATGTTATGAATACTTCACTGGGCTGCTTCAGGGAAAATGTATTAAGTAGGGTGTGAGTAGGAAAGCAGGGACAAACCTCATAAATGCAGGTTAGTTGTGAGTTTGCAGTTGGAAGACTTGCAGCCCTGAGAGAGTTGTCCTCAGATTGGACTCATCCTTGTATAGTTGACACTTGCTCGTGTTGGGTGGGGTGACCATTCTGCTAAGTTAGGTGGGATCTGGAAGTTTTAGTCACATGATGTGGGAGTTGGTGGTGGGGCCAGTATTTATTGCCTATTCCGAACTTGATGTGAAGGTCATGCAGCACCCAAATTGCCCAAAGCAGTATCCTTCAGAAAAAAAAGGAGACATCTTTGAGATTACTTTGCAGAGACCTCTTGCAATGTTTTGCTCTCTGTGTCAAGTGAAGCTTGATATAAAAGTGGCAAAAACATTTACTGCTGAGACCATCACTTAGGTTTACATCATTGCTTGCCTCTTGAAATGCTTTAGCCCATGTGTTGTATGTACTCCAGGAGTGCAGATAGGGAGGTAGATCCAAGCTTTGAATCTGACATGAATGAAGGCTCAGTGATACTATTTTTTTTCATTCTTTATTCATTCACAAGGTGTACACATCGTGGGTATTTATGGTCCGCCTCTAATCACTGATGGAACGAGAAGGCAGTTAAGAGTCAACCACATTGGTGATTCTGAAGCCATAGAGGCCAGATTGAATAAAGATGGCAGATTCCCTTGCCTGAAGGACATCAGTGTACCAGATGGATTTTTACAATAATTTATTATTTCATCATTACAGTTACTCCAACACAATTTTGCTTTTGAATGCCACATTCATTTAATTACTTGAATTTAAATCCAAATGTTGTGTGACTTGGAAGGGAATCTGCAAATGGTGATAGACACATAATGCTGGAGTAACTCAGCTGGGACAGGCAGCATCTCTGGAGAGAAGGAATGGGTGACGTTTCAGGTTGAGACCCTTCTTCATTCCTTCTCTCCAGAGATGCTGGCCCGCTGAGTTACTCCAGCATTTTGTGTCTATCCTCGGTTTAAACCAGCATCTGCAGTTCCTTCCTACACATTTTGTCTGCAAGTGGTGGTCTTCTCTGAACCTGCTGCCTTTGCTCTTCTTACTGATGAAGGTTGTGGGTTTGGAGGTGCTGTTGGTATAGCCTGGGTGCACAACTGCAGCGCCTTATGGAGTTAGTACCCACTGCAGCTATAGGGGTGGAGGAATGAATGATTAAATACATGAAAAATCATCTCTAGGATAATTTGAATGTTTAAAATATCTTTGCAAAACCTTCTACTTAAAAACAAAAAAGACATTTTATTTTTCATTACCATTTTAATCAATAGTGTAAACTATTGTGTGTGATTGTTTCAGCAGCGATTGTTTTTGGCAATTTTATCTGCATCTTCACAAGTCTGTAGTGAGCAAATCATTGCAAGAGATCTCTGCAAAGTCATCTCAAAGATGCCTGGTATGCAGGTGTTTCTATTACAGTCAGGTTGGGGCAATTTATATGCTGCAGAATCATGTTACACTTGGAAGGAGCAGCTGAGCGAGGCATGTTCAAACACTGAGGCAGTTGTGTTGGCAGTGGCATCAGCAGAGAACTGTATCGCTTCCTTTGGTGTTGATGTCCTCGCTGAAATCTGAAGCACTTAGAAGGAATGAATTTCATTACGAGATAATTGAGCAGTCGCAAATTACGAATATACACTGCCAGAGCAGGTGTAGTGTATTCGGCTGTAGCAATAATTTACTGACGTAACTTACTGGACAATACCCCAGGCAGGCAGGCAGGCAGGCTGAGAAAACGATCTTAAAATAGTTTTGCATCCGAAAATTAACTGGGACAGTATGATGTGTTTGAAATTGTGGCTGCTCTTGCATACCGTCTTTTATTACGAAAACTCTTTGGACTTGAGTTGCTTGATTCTGCCTTAAATAAACAATTACAAATGTTTGGGTAGTTTCTAGACATGGTGCTGGATCTCTGTGTCTGTCAAATGCTCAGAGCTAAAAGGGCTGTCTTAAGTATTAACCATTTCTTTTTCCACAGATGCTGCCTGACCTGCTGAGCTTTTTTTAACCATCTGACTTTATTTCAGATTTCCAGCATCAGTGGTGTTATTTTTATTGTTAGATTTTCATTATTATCTTAATTTTAACATTTGATGAAAACGCTGCATCAATGTATTGTCTTGTTTTGATGCCTTTAGTATCTGAGCTATTCCCAGTGTTATCTACCTATGTGTGCTATTCTTGGCCTAGCTGACACCAGATAATCTTTGCAGATACTGGTAAAAAGGAGTTAAGGTGATTTATGGAACAATTATTTTAACAATTGTTGTTCAAAGATGTGAAATTCTTGAAGGACATTGAATTTAACCCTTTGTTCAGTAACCAAATATCAACAGCTCAACACCACTTCTCCAATCGGTTCCAGTGCGTTTCCTCCTTGTCTAATTTAGATTTTTTGCTAAATTATTTTTTTGATATATAACTGTTTTCGGTTTTTATTGGATATTAGCTCCATGATTAAGTGATAAATTATTTTTGAAAAGTCATTATAGTTATTCGACGTGAATTGTAATAACATAAGATTGATTAATCAATAAACCTTGTGAAGAACATCAATGGAAGACCAAAATTAATATCTGTAATTCATTTTTGCTTCAAATTACAATTTCCAGTCATCAAATTAGAATTACAATGCTTTTCCAAGCTTTGTAAGATGCCTAAAATTTAGTTTAACCTTTATCTAGCCCTTAACTGTCGAGAATCGTCAAATATGGATTATTAAGGAAATTGCCATAAATTAATTTGTTTCATTGACAAATTTAGGTTTGTAATAATTTCTTTGGACGTTTATTTCTAGCCTTGAATATTTGACTGCTTCATTAATGGTGGCTGTGCGGTCAACTGCTTGCCCCTAAATACTGCTCTTCCTAAATGCCTCAGCTTTGTTTTTCTACATTAAATGCTTCTTAAAGTCTATGTATTTGACTTCTTTTGGTCACCCAATAGCATCTCTTTATGTCGCTCTGATGTTTAACACTATTGCTATGAAGCAGTTTTTGTTGTTTATTTTGCCAAAGTTGTTGTTGCTTATCCAGAGCTTGCATTTAAAGGTCAGAATATGAGGATGAAGGAGCCCAATAACATTTAAATATATTTTGTCATCGTTGTGGAGGTACATTACAGAAATAAGCCCTTTAGCCAATATGGTATGTGCTGACCATCTAACATTCATTTGTGTTTACACTACATGAATTCCTTTTTTTCCATATTGGTTTATTGTTTTTGCCAATTTTATCTGCATCTTTACGTCAATATTTTCAATAATTCCTCCCAGATTCTGCCATTTACCTAAGCAATAAATTAATCATAAGTGCATTGATTTCCTGCTCTTCTTTGAAATCGTACCATGGGATCTTTTTTATCTGCTTGTGAGAGCGAATGCAGCGGCGGAGACCCGGGTTCGATCCTGACTACGGGTGCTGTCTACGCGGAGTTTGTACGTTCTCCCTGTGAACTGCGTGGGTTTTCTCAGAGATTTTCGGTTTCCTCCCACACTCCAAAGGTGTACAGGTTTGTAAGTTAATTGGCTTGGTAAATGTAAAATTGTCCCTAGTGGGTGTAGGATAGTGTTAATGTGCGGGGATTGCTGGTCTGCGCGGACCTGGTGGGCCGAACGGCCCGTTTCCGCGCAGTATCTCTAAAAATAAAAAAACTAAAACTCTCTCACCTGCACCTTGTACTCAAGTATTTGGAATGAGACATGATCCTCATTATCCCACGGCATTGCGTGGTGCTTCATATTTCCAAGGTCTAGGATGCGTGTGACAATGTACAATGGCACCATGTTTCATGTGGCAGTGGGGAAATAATCAGGGTGGATCCGATTGGAGATCACATTGCAATGAACACACATTATTATCTCCCTGAACTCCAGCATCTCAAGAATCCATTCATTGGCATGTGTGGAATTGATCATGGTATCTGTCTCAGCACAACGTTTGAATGTCTTTTGAAATTTCAGGGACATTCACAATCTTTTGCAATCTTTAATGACTGATTAACGTTGACCGCATAGGTTAGTCGACTGTTCGAATTTACCATGTTGTTTTGCCAGCGGGACCTACTCTGCCTCACTACGAAGCCATTGCTTTTGAAGCGACTTGTCATTCAGGGCCGGTACAGAAGATGTCAGCAGTTTGCCACTGCAAGTTCCGGCTCTCAGTGATAGAGGAAATATTGAGGGTTTTTAAATAATTTTCAAAATGGAAACAGGAGCAAATTGTGGAAACTTTGACCATTTGTTTTGAAGGAAGATCATCCACTTCAAACTTCAACTCTGTTTCTTGCTCCAAAGTTGCAGCGTGAATTGCTGATAATATCTAAGATTTTTGTGTGTTTGCTTCAGATTTTCAGCATCTGCATTTTTTTTTTTTCAATTATTTTCTTACCCTCCTTGTGATTTGTGTGGGGGCGAATGATTGAAAGAAGCTGAAGTGGTATTGTTCACAAAGAAAGAAAAGGAGACTCGGTAAAGATGCTGAAAATCTGAAATAAAAGCAGAAAATGCTGGAAACACTGCAGACCAGACAGCCCAACTAATATATGTTATAGATAAATTAGGCCAAGTAGCGCTGTATAAGATGGCCATCTATGATATAAGTTCAACATCCCACATTCGTGTAGGTTAATTGGATTCTGTAAATTGCCGCTAGTGTGTAGGATACGAAAGGGGGATAGCATAATACTAGTGAACAGAGGGTCGATGTGGACTCGGTTGTGTTGAAGAGACTGTTTCCATGCTATTTCTCTAAACTCTGAGCTTGATTTTAATTTTTTTGGAAGTAGGTGACATACTCAGCATGACTTTCTAGGCATGTCTTTCTTTTTTTTGACATTTTTGACATTTTTTGACATTTTCAACCTCACCATTCTTGGTCTGTCCCATCATATCTTCTCCTATCTTCTCGCTCTCAAATTCATTGACAGATATGGTCACCTTCGGTTTTATCCTATCAGAGATATCCCACCCCTATCTCGCTCTTCAATGAATGAGTGAATGAATACTTTATTGTCACATGTGACAAGTCACAGTGAAATTCTTTGCGGGCATACCCAAGGTATGCAATTGGTCACCAAATAAAGGGCGCTGACATAAATTACAAAGTAACTTGCTTCAGCTTTTGGTGCCCTTCTCAGTTTGGAGAGTTTTTGTCCTGAAATGTTAACTCTGCTACTCTTCCTACAGCCACATCCCAACCTGTTAAATATTTAGAGTCGTAGAACAATACAAAATGAAAACAGGCCCTTCGGTCCAACTTGTTCACGCCAACAATGTTGGCATTCTGGGCTAGGCCCATTTGGCCTAAATCCTTCCTCTCCATATATCTGTGCAAATGTATTTTTTCATGCCAGATATGGATTGCCCTCAGGGTTAAAACTTTCTCTGGGGAGCTCTCTTAAATCTCCCCTCTTCCACTTTCAGCCTATGCCCTCTAGCTTTATAATTCTCTACCATTGTAAAAGACTCAGTGTTGACTTTATCCATGCCCCTCATGAATTTGTACAACTTGATAAAGCCATCTCTCAGCCACCTATGCTCCAAATAAATAAATCCCAACCTACCCACCCTCTCCCCAAAACTGAAGCCCACAAGTCCAGGTAAATCTCTCCTGCACCTATCCAAATTAATGACACCCTTCCTATGGCAGGCCAACCAGAACTGCACACCAAGTGAGGCCTCGCCAACAACTTGTAGAGCTACATCGTGGTGTTTGGTTCTTTCTGATTTATTGTTATTGTTGCATGTACTGAGATGCAGTTGGAACTTTGTTTGCATGCTTTCGGAGCGAATCATACCATACATGATTACAATTAAGATATCAACAAGTAAAACAGGTAGCGCAAGGTGAAAAATACTTGAATATAAGGGGCGGTACGGTAGTAGAGTTGCTGCCTTACAGTGCCAGAGACCCGGGTTCGATCCTGACTATGGGTGCAGTCTATACTAAGTTTGCACATTCTCCATGTGACCTGCATGTGTTTTCTCCCACACTCCAAAGACATAAATGTTTATGGGCTAATTGGCTTGGTAAATTGAAATTTGTCCCTACTGTGTGTCGGATTGGGTTAGTGTGCGGGGATGGCTGGTCAATGTGAACTCAGTGGGCTGAAGGGCCTATTTCCATGCTGTATCCCGAAACTAAACTGAACTAAATAGCATCACAGTTATGGAGAAAGAGCAGATAACAAAAATGTTCCTGAACCACAATGAGGTAGGTTAGGAGGCCAGAACTGCACCTGTAGCTTTTCAGTGGATCATTCAATAGCCTGGTAACAGCCGGAAAGAACCCATTCCTGAATCTAGTGATGCATGTTTTAACGCTTTTGTATCTTCTGCCCAACAAGTGAAGGGAGAAGAAAGAATGACAGGACTGTAAATGGTCCTTGATTTTGAAAAATGGATAACTCAGTGGGTCGGGCAGCAGAGCGATGTTTTTTGGGTCGGGACCCTACTTCTAATTCTGAAGATGGTCCATGACCTGAAATAACACCTATCCATATTCTCCAAAGATGCTGCCTAACCCCATGAGTTCCTCCAGCACTTTCTGTCCTTTTTGGAAAAAACGGCATCTGCAGTTACTTGTGTCTACTGGTCCTTGATTGTGTCGGCTGCTTTCCAGGGCATGAGGTGTAAATGGATTTGATAGGTCGAAGACTGGTTTGTGCAATAGACTGGGCTACTTCCACAACTCTCTGCAATTTATTGTGGTCTTGGGCAGAGCTGTTGCCAAACCAAGCTCTGTTGCGTCCTGAAATGACGCTTTCTGCAGTGCATCTTTAGAAGTTGATGAGTTGTTGGAGTCAGGCCAAACATCCTTAGTCTTCTGAGGAGCTCGAAGTATTGGTGAACATTCTTGGCTGCACATCAATGTGGTTGGTCCAGGACAGATTGTTGATGATATTTATGCCTCATAGCCTGAAACTCTCATCTATCACAACTATGGGACCATTGATGTTTTATGGGGTGTATTTACCACCTTGCTTCCTAGTCAATACCCTTGGCAATGAAAGCACTTTCTTCACCACCTGACTCGCCACTATTAGTGAACCATGTACTTGCACTCCCAAGTCTCACCTCATTGTCAACTGCATTGCCTTTCAAATCATTAATGTATAAAACAAACACTAGTGGACCCAGCACCGATGGCACACCACTGGTTACAAGCCTCCAATCAGAAAAACAATTATTCACAAAGACCGAAGATAGACATAAAAAGCTGGAGTACCTCAGCGGAACAAGCAGCATCTCTGGCATGAAGGAATGGGTGACGTTTTGGGCCGAGCCTTCTTCAGACTGGTTAGAGATAAGGGAAATGGGAGCTAGACGGTGATGTGGAGAGATAAAGAACAATGAATGAACGATATGCAAGAAAGGAAACAGGCCATTATTAGCTGTTTGTAGGGTGAAAATGTGTGACTTGAGTGGGGGATGGAGAGAGAGAGAGAGAGACACACACAGACAGAGAGAGAGGGAATGCCGGGGCTACCTGAAGTGAGAGAAATCAATATTCATACCACTGGGCTGTAAGCTGCCCAAGCGAAATATGAGATCCTGTTCCTCCAATTTGTGTTTAGGCTCACTCTGACAATGGAGGAGACCGAGGACAGAAAGGTCTGTGTAGGAATGGGAAGGAGAATTAAAGTTTCCAGCAACCGGGAGATCAGGTTAGTTCATACGAGCTGAGCGAAGGAGTTCTGCGAAACAATCGCCCAGTCTGCATTTGGTCTCGCCGATGTATAAGAGTCCACATCTTGAACAACAGATACAGTAGATGAGGTTGGAGGAGGGTGCAAGTGAACCTCTGGTTAACCTGAAAGGACTGTTGGGGTGCCGGGCCAGAGTCGAGGGACGAGGTATAGCGACAAGGGTTGCATCTTCTGCGGTTGCAGGGGAAGGTACCTGGGGAGTGGGTGGTTTGGGTGGGAAGGGATGAGTTAACCAGGGAGTTGCGGAGGGAACGGTCTCAGCGGAACGGGGTGGAGATGGGAAAATGTGGCTAGTGGTAGGATTCCGTTGAAGGTGGCGGAAATTTCGGAGGAATATGTGTTGTATGCGACGGCTGGTAGGGTGGAAGGCAAGGACTAGGGGGACTCTATCTCCGTTGTGACGAAGGGGGGCAAGGGCGGAGCTGTGGGGTGCCGAGGAGACATGGGTGAGGGCTCATTTATGATGCGAGAGAGGAACTCCATTTCGCTATAGAATGAGGACATCTCGGATGTTCTAGTATGCAACACCTCATCTTGTGCGCAGATGCGGCGTGGACAGAGGAATTGGGAGTAGGGGATAGAGTCTTTGCAGGAAGCAGGGCGGGAAGAAGTGCAGTCAAGATAGCTGTGGGAGTCAGTGGGTTTATAATAGAAGTCAGTCAGTAGTCTATTTCTTGTGATGGAGACTGAGATCAAGAAACGGGAGGGAGGTGTCAGAGATGGTCCAAGTAAATTTGAGTGCAGGGTGAAAATTGGTAGTGAAGTTGATGAAGTCCATGAGTCCTGCACGCGTGCAGGAGGTAGCACCTACGCAGTTATCAATGTAACAGAGATAGAGGTTGGGGATATGGCCAGTGTACAGTGTTTCTCCGACAGCTCTTCACAATGGCCACTTGACTCTTTCCTCCAAGCCAATTTTGAATCCAATTGAATAACCTGATTTGGATTCCATGTGATCTCACTTTCCAGACTAGCCTAGCATGCTGGATTTAATCAAAAGTTTTGCTGGAGTTCATATAGATCTCTGCCGTTCCCTCATCAATCATTCTTTGAGGTTCAGGAGACACTATTTCCTATGCACGAAGCCGAGCTGACTCATCCTAATCAGTCCTTGTCAATCCAAATGTAGATCCTGTCTCTCAGAATCCCCTCCAACTATTTTCCCACCAATGTTGACCTGACTAATCCTTATTGCCATTGTTACTTAGCGTACAACATTAGCTACTCTGCAGTCTTCTGGAACTTCGCCTATGGCTGTGTCATCCGGCTGATGATGCAGGAGCTTAAACGGTGACCAGCAGGTTCAAGAACAGTTTCTTCCCAGCAACTGTCAGGCTCTTCAACATTTTGCCACTCTAACCCCCGTAACTATCGTCATCTATGAACTGTCTTTGGTGCAAAACAGCCTTCGGTGTAGCACTTTATGGTTACCTAGTGTTATTGTTATTAACTTCTTGTACCATTGATTATTGTATATTTATTTGTGTAGCATTGCATTAATGGGCCTGTTAAGCTGCAGCAGGTAAGAATGTTATTGTTCCAAAGTTGGTACATATGACCATTAAACTTTTGTGACTCTTGCCAGATCCATTTTGGGCCCTTGTTTTGCCCTCCTGATTGCCTTCTTAAGTGTTTTCCTACATTTTTTAGACACACTGAGTGATATGCTTGATCCCATCTGCCTAATCTAACATATGCCTTCTTTACCCTGACCAGAACCTCAACATCTCTCGTTAACCAGAACTCTTGTGCCCTTCATCCTTGCAGGAACATGCTGTCCCTGTACTCTGGTCAACTCACTTTTGAAAACCTCCCACCTGCTAGACATCCCTTTACTTGCAAACAGACTTGGTCAATCCACCTCTGCATGTTCCTGCCTAATGCCTCCAAAATTTTCCTTGCCCCAATTTAAAATCTTACCTTGTGGACTAGTCCAACCCTTCTCCATAGCTACTTTAAAATTAATAGAATTGATCCCTAAGGGCTCCCCCACTGACACTTAAGTCACTTGCCTTGTTCCCTGAGAGGAGGTCAGGAGTTGCATCATCCTTAATTGATCCTTCTGCATATTCCATCTAGTACAAGCCTCTTAAACTCTGGAAGCCTCGATCAACATTGGTGAAATTGAAATCTCCCACTAGTACTACCAAATTATGTTTTTCCAGCTATCTGCTCCTCTAACGTCTGCTGATTATTGGGGGACCAATAATAGGGTCCCATCAATGTGATCATTATCCTCCTGTTTCTTGCATTCTATCCATATTCTCCCAAGAATATCCACTCGGAGTGTAGTTATATCTTCTCTGATTAAAAAGGGAACCTCCTTCGTCTCTATAAGGCCCATGTGATCTGTGTCTTGGAATATCGAGCTGCCAGTCTTGCCCTTCTCTCAGCCATGTTTGTGTTACTAACATTAGTTATTAACATAACCAAGCCAACCCATAGTCTGCCATCATCCTTCCTCTCCAAATGTTGATTTATGCTGTCCCTCATAAGTTGTTTTCCAAAATCATGTCAATTTCCAGTGTTGCAGTCAAAAGCATAAAATCTGAGATAAAAAAGGCCAGGGGGCATCTGTTAAGAGAGGAACCAGGCTAAATGTTCAGGTCCTTTTCATTTCAGACAGAATGTTGTTCAACTGAAAAGTTAACTCACTTTCACGAGTGATGGGCTGCTGGGTCTCTGGTAACTTTGTCTGCCTCCTACTCCTTTTCTAAGCAAGGGTACCACATCAGTAACCTTTCTGTTCCTGGGCAATGGACCTGTAGCCAAAGATCACTTCAAATTGATGGTCAGAGCTGGTGCTGTTTCTTCTTTGCTTCTTTTTTACATCCTGGGATACATCTTTCAGGGATCGGTGATTCATCCATTTTTAAAGATGTCAGATTTCTTTAAATGCCCTCTCATTGCTTATCATTTCCAATATGTCCATGTCCTTCATTAATGACACTGCATACACCATTCTATCTTCAGTGCAAACGGGCTCCTCAGTCCAAAATGTCTGTTCTGAACATGATGTCAAATTAAACTAATTCCTTCTGCCTGCCCTTGATCCTTATCACTCAATTCCTTGCATATTCTTGTACCTATCTAAAAGCCTGTAAAACGCCTTAATCTGCTCCCAACACCAACCCTAGCAGTGCATTCCAGGCACCTACCACTCTCTGTGTAAAAACAAAACTTGGCTCAACTCCTTTCAACTTTCGTCCTCTGATCTTAAAGCTAAGTATTTGACATTTCCGCCCTGTGAGAAAAGTTCTGACTGTCACGCTATCTATGCTTTCATAATTTTATAAACGTTTTCCCCGTCTCCCCTCGACCTCCAGAAAACACAATCCAAGTTTGTCATCCAAGTTTTCATTCACTTTCTCATTCAGACTGTTCTGATCACTAATAGGTCCCACTCGCTCTTTCTTTTTCCTATCATGCACTTGTAGAAAATCTCAGGCATAAAATATATGATACTTAATTAGTATCACCAATATTCTTTCCACACTTCCTTTTTAGCTTCCAAATTTCCCCTCTGCACCTTCTTGTCCACCTGGCTCTCCGTATCTGTCGGGAGTTTCTTCCTTTTTGCTATTTTCTGCCAGGTGAGTTTCTGGATATCCAAGAGAATTAGAATTGGAAGGTCCACCCCTCCTTGGCCCACCAATCGCCCATTGCCTTGGCTTACCCCTGCTCATCTCTTCTTTATACTGGCTCTCTCTCCCACTTCTCACTCATTGATGCAGGGTTTTGACATGAAGCATCGACCATTCCTACCCACCAGCAGATGCTGCTAGACCCGCACAGGTCCTCCAGCAGATTATGACGACCTTGACATATTTTTCAACTCGTCTAGGGTCTTCTAAACTCGTGGGTTAGATCATCCAAGTGGGACAGGCCCTTAATATGTTCCACAGAAAAGCAAAAAAGAAACAAATAAAGACAGAACACTGGATAAATTCAGCAACGATGGCAGCAACGATGGAGGGAGGGACAGAGTTAATATTCAGATCAGTAGATCGATCCTTCAAGGGAATGGACATAAAGCTGAAATGGCAATGTAGTTCCATTTGCCACAAATGCTGCCTAATCTGCCTAATTATGTTTTATTATGAAACTGAAGCTGGTATCTGATACCAGCATTAACGGTGTCAACATTTTACAGGGACAGCCTTTGGGTTTGTTCGGTTCCCCCTTCAGTCAGCAGTGAAACCCGAGGCTTGTCTTTTTTGTCCTTGACGTGTTCGGATTAATCTGACGTATCCGCATGATGGAGAGGAGTGTGCTGTGTTTGAGCATAAATCCCTCGGCTTGAATGAAACTGCACCTCGGGCATCTGCAATGCAGTCTCACCGATCTGGATTCAGCACCGTTTTATGCAAGCAAGCTGTGTTAACATTTGTCATCCAAACGACATGAAAAATCACCGCACCAGAAGGGCAGCCTTTTATTTTATTCCTGTCCCTTTGGTCAGATGGCCATTGCTTGCAGTTTAATGTAAGTCCCTCTCCTTTCTTTTAAGGCTTTTAAATGCCCCTCTTCCTAGAGTTAATTTTAACCCAACATACTGTCAGAATCCGTCATGCAGGGAATGAGATTACAGCTTTACTCCCACATGACATTCCCCTCCAGGAGGCGATGGTCATTGAATCTTTATTAGTTGCCATCAAGCAGATTAGGATAAATTGAGCCCTTCAATCTGTCTTTCTCTTCCTTCCTCTCTTCAAGTGCGTTATTTGATGGAAATTCTTAAAGAATAATGGGGCATAGTAAAAGGAAGATAAATTGCTGGAGAAACTCGGGGTGTCGCAGCATCTATGGAAGGAAAGCATAGATGACATTTCGGGTCGAGACCCTTCTTCTCGACCCGTGACGTCACCTATTCCTTCGCTCCATAGATGCTGCCTCTCCAGCATTTTTATCTACCTTTGATTTTTCCAGCTTCTGCAGTTCCTTCTTAAACATGGGGCATAGTAAAAGTGCATTTACTCTGCTCTGCCCCTCCGAGGACCATTTGCCAGAAAATAAGTTCCTTTGATTGTCTCCCTGCTTCTGCCATCCTACCTTCCTCTCAACGTAGTTCCCAAGAGATGAGCAGAAAGGCAGTGTGGAATGGTTGAAGTGGATGATATGGGGGTGGCTAAGGAGAAGCTCAGTATACACCAGGGCAGAGAGAATTCAGGGATTTGCGGAGAGTTAGATGATGAGGAGGAGTGGACCAAAAACAATGCTTGGGACACTGGGTCTGTTTCAGCAATGTACCTCCTGCAGAACTTTTAAAATAGTGAAGATTCGCTGAGTTTGGATACTCTGGTGGAACAGGAATGGAGATCCGTTAAACTAGTGGTGCAGTGAGAGTAACTGGAGTTGGAAGAATGGTGGCTATTGTTTTTTATCCACATATGGACAAACGTCAGTGGAAAGACAATACATGATTACATTCGAGCAATCCACTGTGATATCTACAACTAATCCATGATTAAGGGAATAATGTGAATAACCTTTAGTGCAAAATAAAATCCAGTAAAGTCCGATTAAAGATAGTCCGAGGGTCTCCAATGAGGTAGATAGTCGCTCGAGACTGCTCACTAATTGTTGGTAAGATGGTTCAGTTGTCTGATAGCAGCTGGGAAGAATCTGTCCCCGAATCTTGAGGTGTGCGTTTTCACTTTTCTGTACCTTTTGACTGATGGGAGAGGGGAGATTGTTGACGTTGTGTTGTGAATTTGCAGAGGCTTGAATGGAACTGGAGACATGGGAAACTACAGATGCAGGAATCTTGAGCAAAACGCAACGTGCTGGAGTAGCTCTGTGGGTCGGGCAGCAATTGGGAGGGAATGGACAGGCATGGTTTGGGATCCTTCAGTGATTGTTGTAGGGGGGAGAAAGCTGGAAAAGAGGTAGGCAGAAGAATGCCTGGCAAGTGATTGGTGGATATGTTGGGGGGGGAGCGGGGGGGAGATTATTGGCAGATGGGTGGAATAAGTGGCAAAGGCTCGAGATGAAAAAGAGACAAAAAGGCGTCAGAGAGGAGTGAAATGTAAAGCTAGAGGAAGGGATATGAGTGGAAGGATATGGGGGGGGGGTAGATAGTGGGGAAAATAGATGTGAACCGAGGGAGGGGAGGGATGGGGTGCAGTGCATGAAAGAGAGAGGAGGGGAGGGGGTTGTTGCTTAAAATTGGCCAATTCAATATTTATGCTGTTCGTTTGTAAGCTACTGGAATATGGGGTGCTGTTTCTTCAGTTTGCATGTTCCATCTGACATTGGAGGAAGGCCATAGCAGAACAATTGTTATGGGAAGGAGAGTTAAATTCAAGGGATGTAGGGGAGAAAGCAGGAATGGGGTACTGGGCTTGGATGATCAGTCATGATCATATTGAATGGCAGTGCTGGCTCGAAGGGCCGAATGGTCTATTCCAACAACAACAACAACAATACCGTTTATTGTCATTTGAACCTCAAATGAAGTACAAACGAAATTTGGTTTCTGCAGTCATACAACACGAAAAAGCCCAAGACACACAATTAACACAATTTACAAAACATCCAGCACAGTGAATCTCCTCCTCCCTGTAATGGAAGGCAAAGTCTTGTCTCTCCCCTGTTTTCCATTCTTCTCCCGTTAAAGCCCCCGGCGGGCGATGGCAAGTCCCGCGGTCGATAAGGCCGCACCGGGCGATGTAAGGCCCTGCTCCGGGTCTTGATGACGTCGTGAGATGTAGGACTGGACCAATTTTGTTGTGAGCTCCGGGTTGGAGCCCCCGGCGGGTGTTGCCAAGTCCCGCAGCCATTAAATCCGCGCGGGGCGATGTAAAGCCTTGCTCTGGGTTATTTTCAACCCCGCAATTCGGGCGGGAGAAGTTGCCGTTGCTGGAGCTCCGAAAAGCGGTCTCCCACCTGGGACCCGCAAGCTCCCGATGTCACCGTCCACTGGGCCTGCGGCTGGAGCCTCCAAAGCTCCGAAATCGGGTCTCAGCAGCACGCCACCCCAGCTCTCCACGCTCCGAAGCCGGGCAGCTCCACGATGGTGAGTCTAAGAGACCAACAGGCTTAGGTGGGGGTTGAAGATTGCAACCTTCATGTGGTCTACCCTGTTTCGACTAATGCAATCAACTCGACGTGCACAAACGGAAGATCAAATAGAACAAGTTGTCCAACAACTTTAGGCTGTGCACGCCACACGAAAGAAGAAGGAGGCTTAGGTGAACTGAGCTCAAGTGTTTGGCGAAACAGTTGCCTGGTCTGCACTTAGTCTCACCGATGTAAAGGAGGCCACAATGGGAGTACCAAATGGAGGAAATGGAATTTAACCAAGTGCGTGCGATCCTCAGTGACTCCCCTTACCATACTGAGAGCAATGTTATTAGGTTGGAAAGGTACAGAAAATATTTGCCAGGATATTGCTTGTAATTATGGGCTTGAGTTATTTGGAGAAGCTGGAAAGACTGGGTCTTTTTTCTTTGAAGCGCAGAAGGCTGCGGGGTGAACTAATTGAGGTGTACAAGGTCATAAGGGGCCTGGATAATATGATCGCTCACAGCTCTTTTCCCCAAGTTGAAGATTCTAAAGTTAGAGGGCATAGGCTTAAGGAGAAAGATTTAAGAGGGATATCAGGAGCAACTTATTTGTTCGGAGGGTAATCCTTACCTGGAATATGCAGCCACAGGATCTGTTGTGCTTTTCTGTGCTCTACCGCTCTGACTTGAATTTTACACGTCTGCATATCTGGAACAGCATAATGGCTGCTGGATCATAATAAGGTTGATTTTTATCCCACTGATGCACTTTTGTACCTCGCCCATGGAGTTAAATTGGTCAGAGTGTAGCAAACTTTCCTTTCTGATCGAGAAGTACTGTAACATGCAACAATGACTGTGGATTAACGAATGAAGAGGGGCAGATCCTTGTTGATGTTACCCCAATGTCATTTGTTGTGGGCTCTTTGTTGTATCAAAGGGCTGGGAGCAAGGATAGGGAAATATTCCAAATTGGGCACAATTCCCTTCTTGAGCAGGTAGATAGCATGGGCCACAAGAGGATGCTTAAACTGCTTTCATAATTTCCTTTTCATACACACTGGATGGTGCAAGTTGGAAGTAGCTCTGCATATTTGTCTTTGGAACCTTGCAGCAAAATAAAGGTCGTTTGGCATATTGGGTCTGTGCCGCTTCTTTCTCTATTCTCCTTTTCATACTTCAGAAAGCTTCAGTACTTTGTTAACTGTGGGATTGTGTCTGTGACGAAATGTGCTTTGTGTAATTTTGGTTTACTGCTTCCTCAATTTCCCAATCTTCATCTATATTTTCATGCTTTCCATTGTTCATTTGTTTTCTCTGAAGCAAACTATGCCTCTTCCCTTTGCCGGTCACCCTGCAACTGCTTTCCAATTCCTGTTTTGGGCTTTTTGTTTTCTTCAGTTAAAGTTTAAAAAAAAACCCATATCAAGTGAAAGAAAGGGTGGCACTGTGGCATGTGATGCCGCTGACTCAATGCTCACCTCTGGTGCTGCCCATGTGGAGTTTGTATGTTCTTCCTGTGTCTGCGTGCGTTTCCCCTGACGATCTGGTCCCTTCACCCATCCCAAAGACACGCGGATTGATATATTACTTGACCACTGGAAATTGCGCCTGTTGTGTTGGTGAGCGCCAGAATCTGAGGTAAATTGATTAGAATGTAAGAAGATTTTTTTTCAAATGGGTTGAATGGTATCAGTGCAAATGAGTGGTGATGGTGAATACGGATTTGGTGTACCTAAAGGACTACTGCTATGCTGTACATCACTATGACTATTGATTTATAAAATCAATCAATGTTTGAGCTATTTGTCCAAACACATTAAACTTTAACACGTCCTATGCAATTTGTTGTGATATGAAAGTAGTTTTGAAAGATCGCTTAATAGAGAGAAAAAAAGAAATGCTTATGTGATTGGGTTATTTCACTGAGTTAAACATAAAGAGATAGTCATTGTCATTTCAGTTATCAAGATCCTTCATGGTCTGATTGAGGCCTGGGGTTAAACACAAGCCATAAGACATGGAAGCAGAATTAGGCCGTTTGGTCCATCAAGTCTACTCTGCCATTCAATCATGGCTGGTCTATTTTTTCCGCCTCAACCCCAATCTCATGCCTTCTCCCTGTAACATTTGATGCCCTCACTAATCAAGAACCTATCAATCTCAGCTTTAAAAATACCCAATGTCTTGGCCTCCCCAGCAGGCCTGTGCCAATGAATGCCACAGATTCCCCACCCCCTGGCTAAAGAAATTCCTTCTCATCTCCATTGTAAAGGTATGTTCTTTTATGCTAAGGCTGTGCCCTCTGCTTCTATACTCTCCCATTACTGGAACCATCCTTTCTACATATGCTCTATCTAGGTCTTTCATTATCCTTTAAGTGTCAATGAGATCAGCCCCCATCCTTCTAAACTCAGCAACTACAGGCCCGGAGCTATCAAACACTCCACATGCATTAACCCAATCATCCCCGGGATCATTCATGTAAACCTCCTCTGGACCCTCTCCAACACCAGCACATCCTATGGACGATGGTTCAATCCTAACAGTGGGTGCTGCACTGTGTGGAGTCTGCACGTTCTCCTTATAACAATGTCTGTTTTCCCAGGAAGATCCAGATTTTCCCAGGACGCAAACCATTCCTCTGTAAATGAATTGGCATCTGTAAATTACTTCATGTGTAAAGCAGCAAAATAATCAATGGGGAGTTAATAAATAAAAGAGGAGGAATTGGAATACTGTGATTGCTTTGCTGAGAGCTGGCATGGGCATAGTGGGCTGAATGGCTTCCTTCTGTGTTGCATCAAGTAAGAGTAAAGTGTGCAGGAGCAGAGACCACAACATGGCATAACCAGAATCATCTGCTGTTCCATAATGGTGTGTCAGCCAAAACGCAACTGGTTACATTCTGGCATCCGAGGCCAGGGTTATGGGGTTCAAATCCCATGTCAGAGCATGGAGGGGACGTGCCTCTTCACTCTTCACAGGGCAACAATGTGAGAAATTTGCAGTGTTGGAAGGACCATCTTTCCGAGGAGATGTTAAGCCAATGCACCTGTCAGTTCTCTGAGGTGGATGTGAGACACCATGACTGTGCTTTGAACAAATAATAATTTGCTACTGATATTTGTTACTCAGTCCTCAATGTTAGATAGTTTCTGCGGTCTTAATGATGTGCCGTATTTCCTGCATATCAATAGTTAGAAGTATTGTCCATGTAAATACCAATTTTCCCAACTTGTTTCTACATTAGCAATGTATAGCATTGTAGAAAGTTGCTGAATTGGATCCCTAGTGGTTTTGTACTTTCAGAGTGGAGCCCAGCTCATTCTATACAACAGTCGGTGGAGTAGGCGGTGAGATTTGGTGGGGGGAATGGTGCAGGGAGAGAGAGGTGTAATGGTCAGATTAATCTCCTAATCCTTATTGTTTGTTCCCACTCATTTTAGAATATTTGGTTCTGGGTGGTGTTGCTACAAGTCTGCATTCGGTTTTTGCAATTGGAAAATAAATTGAATCTAAGTTGAATCTCAGCAGACATACAGCAATGTGTGAATCCACAGATGCAAAAACACATCTTCTCTTCCTTTGGTGTGAACCTCAGAAGAATCGGGACATTAACAGACTTGGATGGTGTCATGTAAAAAGCACTATTTTTGTATTTTCAATACTTTTTTTCTCACCAAATGACTGGTGCTGAAAAGAATTCATAGGGAAAGGAATTGGTGCAGTGCTGGTATCTCATTAAATTGTGCAAGAAATGGAGTGGCTTTCTGCTTAAGGTAAACACTTCCACACCTGTTTTATTGAAGTTATGTCCATGGAAAACGTGTATTGTGAACAACAGAAAAATAGTTCTTCGTATAACAATGACCATTGAAATTTCTTACTATTCACATGAGTACAGCAATCAAAATGTGTCGGATAGAACTACAGATGCTGTTTTAAATCAAAGATGGACACAAAATGCTGTAACTCAGCGGGACAGGCGGCATCCCTGGTGAGAAGGAATGGGTGACATTTCGGGTTGAAACCCTTCTTCAGACTGATGTTCGGGGAGTGGGCGGTACAGAGATTAAAAAGTTGTCGGAGACAGTAAGACTGGTAGAGAACTGGAAAGAGGCAGGGGATGGAGAGAAAGGAAAGGCTATTTGCAGTTAGAGAAGGCAATGTTCATGCCGCTGGCGTGTAAGCTACCCAAGTGAAATATGAGGTGCTGTTCCTCCAATTTGTGCAGCATCTCCTCCTACACTGACCATTGCTATTGAGGGAGTGCAGCATAGGTTTACAAGGTTAATTCCCGGAATGGCGGGACTGTCATATGCTGAGAGAATAGAGCGTCTAGGATTGTATACTCTGGAGTTTAGAAGGATGAGAGGGGATCATATTGAAACATATAAGATTATAAAGGGTTTGGACACCCTAGAGGCAGAAAACAAGTTCCCGATGTTGGGAGTCCAGAACCAGGGGCCACAGTTTAAGAATAAGGGGCAAGCCATTTAGAACGGAGATGAGGAAACACTTTTTCATACAGAGAGTTGTGAGTTTGTGGAGTTCTCTGCCTCGGAGGGCAGTAGAGGCCTGCTCTCTGGATACTAGATAGGGCTCTTAAAGGTAGCGGAGTCAGGGGATATGGAGGGAAGGCAGAAATGGGGTACTGATTGGGGATGATCAGCCATGATCACATTGAATGGCGGTGCTGGCTCGAAGGGCCGAACGGCCTACTCCTGCACCTATTGTCTATTGTCTGATGAGTTCTGCTTTGATGTTTGTTCACTGGGTAACTGATTTTGCTCGGACTGTAGGCAAAGAGAATGAACTATGCTCAATGACTGTTTGCAGAGCCTCCTAAGCTAATGCAAGGGCAGCGTCAGTTTGATCCTAGTTCTCCAAAGCAAAGGTTCAAAGGTTATTTTATTGGTCACATACACCTATTGGTGCAGTGAAATGTTTCTTGCCAATGCAGCACATAAAAAAAGAATACAGACATAACACTAATAACGAGATTTAAACATAAAATACATCCCCCCACAATGGTTCCCATTATGAGGGAAGGCACAATGTCTGGTCCCCAACATGTTCACCCATAGTCAGGCCTATTGAGGCCTCCGCAGTCGCCTTCACGGAGGCCCGATGTTCCAGGCCGTTCTCACCGGGTGATGGTGCTCCGGCGTCCGGAGAACCCTCTCTGCGGCTTGGGGCACCTGGTACGGCTGCTTCCTTACCGGAGTCCGCAGCTTCCGAAGCCAACAAGGCCGCGCTGAATAGAGCTCCCCCCACTGGCTCCCAATGTTGAAATCAGCGCCGCCACCCACAGCTGTCCGCTCCACAGACCCGCAGCTCCGCGATGTTTTTCTCGGCGGTCTCAGCTCACCAGAGTTCCAGCGTGGCGACCCAGGCAAGGCATTAACAAAACACTTTAACTCACTAAAAATAAAGAAAAGAGTGAAAAACAAACAGCTGCAGGCTGGGCAGCCATCCCATACAGGACGGTGCCCCCTATCTGCCCTGCTCTATAGAATCCTGCCCTGCTCTATAGAAGTCAATAGAAAGTTACACATTTGACAAGTAGGTAAGAAGGCGTAAGGTATATTGGCCTCTGTTGCAACAATTGTACAGGTCTTTGGTGAGACCACATCTTGGGGTACAGTGTGCCTATTTACTCCTTGCCAAAACAGTAATATATACTGGCCAGTGAATGTCCAGCAGTGTGGATTCTAGGAGGACATATCAGGGGAGATTGAGTCATCTAATCCTGAGACGCTGAGAAAAATGAGAGGGAAGGTAATTTAAAAGTACAAATGCCGATGAGTTATTTGGGCTTGATGTGAAGAGAATATTCTCGTGACTGAGGTTTTTTATTTAAAATTGTGATTTCTTCACTGGGGAGTGAAGAACCTGTGGGATTCTCTAGCGCATGACAGAGGAAGCCAAGGAATTAAATATATTTAAAAAGAAAGTAGATGGATTTCTTGACACAAAAAGCATCAAGAGATATGGCGTGGTGGGAATAGGGTATTGAGGTATAAAATCAGCCCTGATTGTAATGAATGGTGGAGCAGGCATGATGGATTGAATGGCCTGCTCTTGTTAATTGTTTTTTAATTGTATCGTTATACGAATGAAACAATGAAGTGATAACAATTGGACAAAGTGTTCCATAAGATGTGCCTGATGTATTGAGGTCCCAGTCCACTCTTGTACCCAGTCAGTGCTTGCAGACTTGGTTGAATGGTGCAATTTGGACGAATGGCTGGCACTAGTCCAGTGGTCCACGTACCGTTGGAGTGTGTGGTGGTGGGGGGGGGGAGGAGAAGGAACTGTGAGAATGAGATTGGGGGGGGGGGGGGGGGGGGTGTTATTAAAGAAGTCCTGGATGTCAGAAATTACATGCTGGAGACAGAAGGTTCAAATTGTTGAGTTACCATATGCACAGATTGTCCAAGGATATGGTGCGGGAGAACGTGATGTGGAGAATGAGCTAGGGTTCCAGCTTCAACTTGTTTCCTTCACTGGTTAGAAAACTGCGGGCACAAAAACTGTGTGGTTGACATAGCTGACACGAAGAAATTATCACCAGCAGTGGGTCTGATGTGGACATATCGATGAAAAGGGCATGTTTCTGATATATCAGGGGCTAAGAGGATTAGAAGCTGGATTGAACATAGTTATTAACTCTGGGGTTATGTGTACATTTTATTATATTGTAGAGGATATAATTGTTGAAGATTAGAATTGATTAGGTTCTGGTGATGTGCACGAAGATGCAATGATACCTCATGTTCGCATGAAGCTCACAGAGAAAAGAGTATACATGATAATGGTGGATTTAACAATAAATGCAACCAAACAGTAGAATGGTGCAAAGATTGTAGTGCAACTTGAAGTTGTGCTAAAATGCAATACCTGAATAACATAATGAACTAGAGTTAAGAGTAAGAATATATGGCAGCAATTCTCAGAAGAGGATGTGGAAGTGTGATTAGTCAGGAGCCTTACAGCAGTAGAAGAACCTGCTCTTAAGTATGATCCTGTATCTCAGGCACGTGTCATGAGTAATTATTCAGGCTAGGCAGTGGCTTTTAAAAATATTGAAAACCGCGCATGCGCAGATTGTTCTCTCCCCCGCGAGCTGTCAATCAGCTTTTTTAAAATCGTGGAAACCACGCATGCGCAAATTGTTCTCTTTTATCAAGTAATTTGTCTTCAATAGGTTCTGTCTCTTAATGAAGTATTTAAAAACATATAGCTCAAAGAAATTTACTTACCATATTATTTGTACACAAAATCCATTCTTCCCTCTTTGTTTCCTGTTGTACCAAGCTGTTAAATGTTCCTTTGCGTTGTTGAAGTTCTTTAAGTTCCGGCGTTGGTCTGCCATCTTCAATTATTTTGGTCCTTTCCTCGTAAGTTTGCTTCGAGAAACTCTTCAGGTAATCACTATCCATCTTTGAAAAACCCGCCAAGTAACTTGCGTGTGCGCATGCGCAGTAGGCTGGTGCGCAGCACAGCATATGCACGCTGTCCACGGTGTAAAGGCAGAATTTCAGCTGCCTTTACGGACCGTTCCCACTGATGGCTTGAAGCATCGTCGATGGCACGCAAGTAACACATATTTCCGCGTTTTAAATGTACTGCGGATGAAAGGCACGGGAGAATTATGCCTCCCTCAGAGACCGATCTCTTAGGGAAGCATAATTCTTCCGTGCCTTTACTATTTATGACCCTTTTATATATCTAAAATATATATAAAACATATATTTTAGATATTACATATATATAATAATAACCATTTTATAATTTTAGTCAGGGTAGGCACTGCCTACCCTGCCTGCTGTATCTTCACCCAGAAGATAGAAATAGAAAAGTGAGTGGCAAGACTGGCAAGCATAAGAGTCAAAGAGTCGTAGAACACGGAAACGGTCCCGTCAGCCCAACTTGCCCATGCCAAACAACATGTCCCATCTACGCTTGTCCCACCTGCTCGCATTTGGCCCATATCCCTCCAAACCTTTCCTGTCCATGTAGTTGTCCAAATGTCTTATAAATGTTGCTATTGTACCTGCCTCAACTACCTCCTCTGGCACTTTGTTCCATATACTCGCCACCCTCTGTGTGGACAAAAGTTGCCCCTTAGTTCCTACTCTGGGAAAAAGACTGTGCATTCACCGTATCCAGGGCTCTCACTTAACTTTTTTTCTCTGATGTAAGCCGGGCAACCTAGGCAGCTTTTTAGGTGTTCCCAATTACAGTTTAGGTGGTCATTTAAGATGGCTTGCATGACGCGTGCGATAATGTGCTCGGACGAAGTGCGTAGTTACCAGTCGGAATTATGCTCAATGAAGCATTCACATATTATTTCTGCTTCAAATAAAGTCACAAACTAAACATATTCACCAATCAAGACATGATATATACCACAATGACATGCAGCAACATTACAATATAGTATCTCAACTCTTTTTACACGTTGCAATGAATGCAATTTCTATTATTTCTTTCCACTTCCAAACAAAAATGTGGTTGGATTATTCAGCATATGATCAACCTCGGTGAGACCAAGCGCAGGCTTGGCGATCGTTTCGCACAACACCTCCACTCAGTCCGCAATAACCACCCTGAGCTCCCGGCGGTTCAGCACTTCAACTCCCCCTCCCATTCAAACCCGACCTTTCTGTCTTGGGCCTCCTTCATGGCCAGAGTGAGGCCCACCGCAAAAGGGAGGAACAGCACCTCATATTTTGCTTGGCTAGTTTACACCCCAGCGGTATGAACATTGGCTTCTTCAATTTCAGGTAGTCCTTGCTTTCTCCCTCCTTCCCCTCCCATTCCCAGCTCTCCCACAGCCTACTGTTTCCGCCTCTTCCTTTTTCCCGCACCCACCCCCCTCCCGACATCAGTCTGAAGAAGGGTCTCGACCCGAAACGTCGCCTATTCCTTCGCTCTACAGATGCTGCCTCACCCGCTGATTTTCTCCAGCTTTTTTGTCTCGCACCCATTCACACAAGTTCTGTTATCCCACTTTCCTCACCCGCTCCCTACACATTAGGGACAATTTTGCAGAGACAAGTTAACCTACAAAGCCAATGTGTCTTTGGGATGTGGTGACCCACACGCTTGTAGGGAGAATGTGCAAATTCAACACAGACAGTGCCCGAGGACAGGATTGAACACAGATCTCTGGCGTGTGAGGCAGCAAGTCTACCAGCTGTGCCACTATATTTTATATTCCAACACACAAAAAATTATACGTTGATAACTTTTGTTACTTAAAAAAAAGAAACTATCCATTTTCAGTCTTAAATCTCTAAGTGACGCCATGTTCCCCTTCACAGCTACTGTATGTTTTAAATCAGTTCAAGACAATGGGGCAGTACATTGGCCATAAAGTTGCTGCCTAAAAGTGCCAGAGACCGGAAATTGATCCTGAATATGGCTGCTGTCTGTATAGAAACATAAGGACACGTAAGTGGGACAGGCCCTTAACTCCAGCTTTTTGTGTCTATCTTTGGTTTAAACCAGCATCTACAGTTCCTTCCTACACACACGATGGTATACGATAGAACTTTATTAATCCCAGGAGGGAAATTGTGTGTGTGGGTATATATATATTACACACACACACACACACACACACACACACACACACACACACACACACACACACACACACACACACACACACACACACACACACACACACAGTTATATATTCATATATAAATATACAGTTTTGTTTTCTCATTTATAACATTGTTTACAGAGAACTATGTTTACATATTCTGTTGTGCTGCTGCAAGGAAGGATTTAAATGTTCTAACTGGGACATGAGAGAATAAAACACTCTTGACTTGCATCACTAATGTGTGGGATAAAACTAGTGTACTGGTGATCGGTGGTCGGCGTGGACTCGGTGGGCCGAAGGGCATGTTTCCGCTCTGTATCTTTAAATTAACCAAAAAAACACTAAAACCAGAGGGAGTCTAAAGAAGGGTCTCTACCTGAAATGCCACCCAATTTCTTCTATCCAGAGATGCGGCTGCTCTATGAAGTTCCCCTGCACAATTAAAGCATGGAATAGTCTTCACCTTACCATAGTTACCCAACCAGACGCAACTAAATTTAAGGTAGCCAGAGCCCTTTTTTGCTTAAGTCCACCCTCCACCACCTCCAGTTTAAATTCCATTCGGAATATTTTTGGAGGACCAGTAAACCAAGAAGCAAGAGTTACTCCAGCTCCAGCGAGTGATTCTGCGTTGGGTTTCAGCGGTCCCGGCGAGGCGGCGACTGGACAGCAATGGCGGACAGATCTCCCACAATGCAAAGGGAGGGAGAAAGTGCCCGGCGCCGACCAATGGCCATGGCAGTGCGCATATGCAGGACGGCCGATGATGTGCTGGCCGTGGTTGTATGCATGTGCAGGGGGAGGATGTGCAGGCTGTGCAAGTGCGTATGTGCAGGGCAGCCGAGGATGTGTTGGCCGTGGCAATGCGCGTGTGCAAGCGGCCGGCCGTGCCAGCGGATGAGGTGCGGCCGGAGAGCGGACACAGATGGTGGGCGGAGAAGGAGAGTGTCAGAGAGAGTGATGGAGAGGAGTGGCAAGCCGGGAAAAATTACACTCCTTTTAGGTTGCTCGGCGGAACTTTAGGTGGCCATTGGCAACCAGGCAACCGTTAATTTCGAGCCCTGCTATCTATCCCATCCTTGATGATGCTAACTACCTTCCTGTTGCAAAACACTATTGCCCCAATAGGCAGGATATTTCCTATAATGCATCTGTTGAAGTTTAAGAAAATCCTCTTGAAGATGCTGTACCTTTTCCATTGACTAAGAAAATAAAGTAATTACGTTCTTGATAACCGCACTTTCTTGATAACCGCATACCACATGAGTGTGAAGAGAGAAGGTTAGGTTGCTGGTGACATAGATGGCTGGGAACTTGAAGTTGTTGACCATCTCAACAGCAGTTGGAAAGAACTGCAGATGCTGGTTTAAATCGAAGATAGACACAAAATGCTGGATTAACTCAGTGGGTCAGGCAGCATCTCTGGAGAGAAGGAATAGGTGACGTTTGCGGTCGTGACAGATCTGAAGAAGGGCCTCGGCCTGAAAAGTCACCTATTCCTTCTCTCCAGAGATGCTGCCCGTCCCGCTGAGTTACTCCAGCATTTTGTGTCTATCTACAGCAGTTCTGTTGATAAGGAGAGAGATTACTTCAACCATTCCTCCCCGCCCCCCCTCCCGGCCTCCCAAGCTTCCTTGGGGTTAGGGTTGCATGGACGTCAATGTCACAGTAACTTTGATAACACTCCGAGGATTTCTTTAGTCCCTCCACTGTTACTCATCCATTCTCTGGTTTATTTTAGACCTTCAGTGCATGAAATACTGTTTGGTTCTTATGTTGTACAAATAAAGTTGGCGCTTATGGTTTCACTTAGAATTCGCAGTCCTGAAGTAAGTAAGCATCTCTGGAGGACGTGAATAGGTAACCCAAGATTTCAGCATCTCTAGTTCCTTATGTCTATGGTTTCACGTTCAGATTAATGTTTTAGTTTTAGAGATACAGCACAGAAATAGTCTCTTGGCCCCATTGAGTCCACATCGACCAGCAATTGCCCTGTACAATAGCACTATCGTACACACTAGGGACAATTTATAATTTTTAATGAACCCAATTAACCTACAAATGTGCATGTCTGTGGAGTGTGAGATAAACGGAGAGAACGTCCAAACTCTGTGTACACAGCACCTGTCGTCAGGATTGAAACTGGGTCTCTGGCACTGCAAGGCAGCAACTCTACCACTGCACCACAGTGCCACCATAATCCTCAGCTAATGTTCAGTGTAATGAGCCCTGTGCAGGAGTGAGGCGAGTGACATCACTGTTGATGCGGTGCCTGTAATTGCTTTGCTTCCTCCTGCTATAACACAGCAATAACGTTATTGAGATTAATGAGGAAAGGGTCGGAGCAATGATAAGAAGAATAAAAGAGCTGTTGTAACACTAGAGCTTCCGTGAATGCAGATTAATAACGACATCTGACCACAGACATTACCGTCCCAGATATCATCATCTCACTGGAGGAAGGGAACTAACCTCTGAATCTGTACCTTAATGGAGGAATTTGAGTTCTTTTATTTGGAAGTGTCTAGGTGTGAGTGGATGGCAGCTGAAGGGAGAGAGGACACGGATATGGACATGATAAATCGGATTCGGGGAATAGTGAGGGAGTGAACGGTGAGGGTGGGAGATAGGGGGAGGAAGTGAAATGGTGGGTTTAGAGGGACGGGAGTGGGAGAGCAGAGTGAGTTTGGGGCAAGGAGGGGTTACAGAGAGCAGCAGAATGGAAGAGAGCAGTGGATGGTTTGAAGAATGAGAGAGAGCAAGGGAGTGAAATGGAAGAACAGGGCAAGGCTGGGTCAAGAGTGGGGTTTGGTAAAGGGAAGGGAGAGAGAACTCGGGTTGAACTAAACAGATTGAAAAAAGGAGGCAAATATGCTCAGAGGATATGTATGCAGGATTGAGGTTAGAACTCGGGGTGGTGGGGCCAAGTGGGTTGCTTCCTCTGGAAAGCCACCACAGTCTCGAAGGGCAGTCTGTGATCCTGGAATATTGTCAAATGGCTCGAGCGACTGATTTGTCCTGATCCTTTTCCCATGTAGCATAAGGTACAGAGAGAAATCTTGCATACCATCTTCATCTTGTTGCAGAAGGATCCAGCTGTGGTAATTTGATGTGTTTTAATCCTCTCAATGAAGGAATAACGGTACAGAGATTGAGGTCTTCAATGATGCTCCACAATGTTGCTCCTGTGTGGAGCAATGCATTCCTGCTGTGGATCTTGTACATCACAGGACAGATTGTGTGGGCAGGCAAGAGTGCTCATGAGACCAGCTGCAGCATGTATTCTGTGTGTTATGTGTGCCTCATTTGTTGTCTTTAGTCAACTGAATTTTCTTCTGCATTTCATGTTGGCTGGTTTGCAGTCTATTAAGCTCAAGTCTGCTGCTGGGTAATGTCATTAGTTTTGGTCTTCAGGGAGGATTGGATAAAGTCTTGAACGTATGACTATTACCTCCATCAATTTCATGCAGCAACACTTGTCCATAGAGGGCCTTAATTAAAAAGGACACGGATTAAGCCATTATTTCTCAAATACTGTATCAATTCCCTTCAGCATAACTTAATTGAAGCCCACTGTTTTACACAGTAATACACCAATGTATTTGAAAGTACTCAATCATTTTCAGAAGATGTTTTGACCTCTGTTTACATTTATTCTTCTGGGCAGCTACTACCACTGTGCCAGGTATCTTGGTCCTCACTCTGGCTGAACAAGCCCCCTCAGCACCGTGCTGTCACTTTTCTGCAGATTTTCCATAAGGCTGCATGCTGATTATTTGTTCCATCTTGCATTGAGCAAGATAATATGCTAGTGTAAATCAGAAGAATGGGAGCAAGGTGAAAAGTCAAGTCTCGCAGTTAGTGGCCTCAGCTGTCAGAACTTCCCTTTGAGAATGGGAGCAAGGTAAAAAGGCATGTCCAACCGGTCGGCTAGTTGCCAGTAAAAGGAAAGTAAGCTGAAGTGGTGGCCATAGTATGAGCGGCATTGTGGGAGTGGACAGAGTAAGAGTGGGGCATTAAGGCTTGAGAGGGGGCTGTCAGAGTGAGGGGCATTGGCTAGGGCAGGATAAGGTTTGGTCTATCGCTTCCTGGTTGTTTCAAAGTGCAACTTGGTGCTGGTAAAGTGGGATGGAAGCTCATGCTGTGTAGTGCTTAACTTGTGGGAAGTGGAAAGTCAGCCGGACGGCCAGTGTCCGATATATCTGCGGGAGGTGTGTCCAGGTGCAGCTCCTTAAAGGCACAGTTAGGGAAGTGGAGCTGCAGCTCGACGGCCTTGAGCTCATCCGGGAGAGTGTGGAAATAAGCTATCAAGAGATGGTTGCACTAAGGGTACAGACAGGGAATAGATGGGTGACCACCAGGAAAGGGAATAGAAAAAGAGTACGGGAATTCCCTGTGGCCATTTCCATACCAATAAAACCCCTCGACCTGCATCCACCCACCACTTGCCAGGCTTTGTCCCCCTTCCCTTCACACCCAATACAATCTGAACAATGTGCCCAACCTGAAACATCACATATCTATTCTTTTCACAGAGGCTGCCTGACCCGCTGAGTAACGCCCCTGTCCCACTTTCACGACCTAATTGGCGACCTCTGCCGAATTTGCCCTTGACTCCTACTCGCAGCATGGTCGCCACGAGGTCGTAGGAGGTCTTCGTAACTTCCTCATGCTCGTGAGTGGTCTTCGCGTACTCGTGGCCTCAAGTAGGTCGCGGCGTTTTTTCCAGCCTGATAAAAAATGTCCACGAGTAAAAAAAAAGATCGGCATGGAAAAAATTGATACTTATTACTCGTAGGTAGGTCGTAGTAGGTCGTGATGGTAGTTGTATATAGTCGTGGGTCGGTGACTGGCCCGAGGGAAAAAAATGCAAACATGACATCATTTTCCACTTGTAGCAAGTGGAAATTCTTGTGTGTGGAAGACTGAGGTCAAGGGGGGTCGTAGGGCGTCATAGACATGATCGTAGGAAGTCGTAGACATGGTCGTAGGAGGTATTTTTCTTCGTCGAGTCAACAGGGCCGTGACATTTTTTTCAACTCGTCTAGGGTCTTCTAAACTCGTGGATTATGTCGTCCAAGTGGAAGAGGCCCTTTACTCCAGCACTTTGTGTGTTACATTAGGGGACTTAGTTGTATGGCACAATTATAGTCAACAGCGTGAACTGATTTTTGAAATGTACTTTGACATTATTTCCCTGGTAATCAGTAGTAGATGCCCATCCCTGTGTTTGTAAGTTCCATAAGCCTTGTAATTCCTTGTGGATCATTGGATCCATGTGATTAGTGTTCAGATAGTTGCGCTTTCAATTTTTCCATTGTGTTTGTGAAGCAATCTTTTATAATCGGGGAGCTATTCCTAGCTGTCAGTGGAGTCAATGCTGAATTCAGGATTCAAGGGCATTTTAAGGGTAGAATAGACTTAAATTCGCATTAAACTTAAATTGGATTTAAGTGCTGAATGCTCCAGCTGCATAGTTATGGTGGTGAGAGCCAGTGAGATGACGCTCTCTGATGCGACCCACACAGCTCCCCTGTACAATCTGTTCTCTTTGTTTTGCAATCTGGAGAACAATTACTGTCTTTTTATTACATCCATCATGATACTTTCTGTATTGATGTAACTGTGACATGTTGCGTAGCAATCGCAATGTAGATTTTGAAAAGGGTTAGTTTTTAAGGACTACACTCATCTCCAGATTGGTGTTAATACATGATTTCTGCAACTAGAATGAGGGCAGACAAAAAATGCTGGAGAAACTCAGCGGGTGAGTCTCAGGGAGCTTCCCCCAACCTAGGTCTCCTACTAGTTTCATTGTCCTCCTGATTAATTTTATTGTTTTTACACCTCGTTGTCACCTTCCCCTCAGCCAACAATGAACCATTCTACATTTCTATGATCATCGTCTGCTTTGATCTGTCCTTTTCACATCTTATATGTTCTCGGGTGGTGAATCTGTGGAATTGTTTGCCACCGGCTGTGGAGGCAAAGGCTTTTAGTTTTTGTTTTAGATGTACAGCACGGGAACAGGCCCTTCGTCCCACCTGGTCCGCGCCGACCAGCGATCCCCGCACGTTAACACTATCCTACACCCACTAGGGACAATTTTTACATTTACCAAGCCAATTATCCTACAAACCTGTACGTCTTTGGAATGTCGTAGGAAACCAAAGATCACGGAGAAAACCCACGCAGGTCACGGTGAGAACGTACAAACTCCGTGCAGACAGCACCCGTAATCAGGATCGAACCCGGGTCTCTGGCACTGCATTCGCTGTAAGGCAGCAACTCTACCGCTGCGCCACCGTAGCTGTCAGTGGATATATTTGAGGCAGAGATAGATTCTCGATTAGTATGGGTGGCAGAGGTTTTGGAGAGAAGGCAGGAGAATGGGGTTAAGAGGGAGAGGTAGATCAGCCATGATTGAATGGTGGAGTAGACTTGATGGGCCAATGGCCTAATTCTGCTCCTATTACTTATGATCTTATGACTTGATCTTTGTACCCTTCCATATATCTCTAGTTTCCCTCTCCCCTGACCCCCAGTCTGAAGAAGGATCTTGACCTGAAACGTCACCCATTCCTTCTCATCAGGGATGCTGCCTGTCCCGCTGAGTTACTCCAGCGTTTTGTGTTTTTCTTATCGTATTGTTGGATGCAGGCATCCCAGTCTCGGTTGGCATTCCCAAAGGGGAAGCTTGTTGGGCATCTCAGTGGGTGCTAGAGTCTGGTCATTGCCGTGAATCTGGCACATCCTAGGTCAGAGTAATGATTCCCTTCATTCAGTAGCAAGTAGATCAATGTGACTAACTAGCAGTGTGATGGTTACCATTGCTGATGCAAGCTTTTTATTTCACATTCATTTTAACTATTATGTTCCTCAGCTGCTGCAGTAGCATCTGTGCACATTAGTTGCCTCAGGTTTTACCCTCACCATGTGGGTATTGCTGGCAAGCTTACAAGAAACAAGAATGCAGTAATTATATGCTTACTCTTGCAGGGACCAAAGTTAATTCCAGATTTGTTTAAATTACCTGAATGCAAATTGCTCAGGTGATGTGGTGGGATTTGAACATTCCTCGGATCAGTTATCTGGAAGTCTGGCCTCGGGTTTGCTTTCTTAAGCAGTGCAGCACAGTCCCAACAAGTGAATACATTATAAAGGCCAGGTGGGGCTGAATTACTTCATGACCAGCTGCTATTGGTGTCATAAGGAATAGGAGTAGAATTAGGCCATTCAGCCCATCAAGTCTACTCTGCTATTTAACCATGGCTGATCTATCTCTCCCTCCTAACCCCATTCTCTTGCCTTCTCCCCATAACCTCTGGCACCTGTGTGGTGCATGTGGTGCTACAGTGTTGTCGGGTAGGTGAGTTTGATGTAATTTGCTGGGACATCCTGGAGCAAGATATGAGGTTACTATAACTATATTGCTGTAGGTCTCCAGTCATATACAGTCGAGGTAGTGAAAGATGGATCATTTCTGTGGTTTTCTAAGACAATACAAAAGCATCCTGCTCATTTTTGGTGATAATGTTTCTTTTGGCCTTTCTGTACATTTAGCTATTTTGCACATTATACTAACATATGTTGGGGCAATACTTTCTGGAGTTTGGGGAGTAAGATTTGCTGGGGTAAGCTGCAGGGGACAACACTCCCCAACAAGGGAAACTTGAGTAAAGTTCACAGTCTTAGAATAAAGGATGAGCCACTTGGGTAGAAGTGAGAGAAAACCTCTTCAGCAGAATCATAGTCATGCAGAGTGGAAACAATACCCAACTTATCCACGTCGACCAAGATGCCCCATCTACGCTTGTCCTTCCTGCCTGCATTTGGCTCGTATCCCTCCAAACCTTTCCTATACATGTACCTGTCTTTCAAATGTTATAGTACCTGCCTCAACTACCTCCTTTGGCAACTTGTTCCGTACGCCCACCACCCTCTTTGTGAAAAGGTTGCCCCTCGGGTTTCTATTTAACCTCTCTCTCCTCAACAAATCTCTGTGTCCTCTGGTTCTTGATTCTCCTACACTGGATAAGAGACACTGGGCATTCACACAACCTATTACCCCAATAATGTTCCACATCTCTATAAGATCACCCCTCAGCTTCCTGTGTCCCAAAGAATTAAGTCCCTGCTGGCGTGACTTCATAAGTTTGTAACTCGGGAGCAGAAGTGGGCCATTCGGCCCATCGAGTCTACTCAGCCATTCAATCATTCAAAATGCAACACCTCTCCCTTACTTGCAGAAAACTCCAGTAACCAATCCTCGACACACTTGCCCAGCAGATCAAGAGTCTACGACACCGCCTACTCTAATGCCATCTACAAACTTGCTAATCACGCTTATGTCCATCTATGACCTGGCATGCTTTGGCCTGCCTCTCCTCTCTTCCAGCTTTCTTTATGCCACCCCTCTACACTTGGTCTGACGAAGTGTCCCCAGCTGAATTGACACCTTTCCACACTCCTTATCCTCCAGAGCCAGAGTTGCATGACCCACTAAGTTACTCCAGCACTTGGTGTCATTTTCCCTATCTAGAGGGGCAGTTCTCCTTGGATCTGATATGATCTAACATTCCAGAGCAGCCTTCCATGCGAAACCTTATCAAATGCCTCGCTGACAACCAGATAGAAAACGTCAATGGCTTTGCCTCGTTAACTGCGTAACCTTCAGTTACCTTCTTTCTCTTCATGTACTTTAATTTAATCTCTTTCATTTTCCTTAATATTATCTGCCAGAGGTAACTTCTGCCCCCTTTTGAGGGTGATGAATGTTTGAGATTCTCTAACCAAGAGGTCTGAAGAGTAGCTCAGTATATTCAAGGCAGAGTTGTATTTTGTGACAATAAGAGAATGAGGGCAGACAAAAAATGCTGGAGAAACTCAGCGGGTGACGCAGCATCGATGAAGAAAAGGAGCAGGTGACGTTTCGGGTCGAGATCCTTCTTCAGACTGATGTCGTGGGGGGGGGGGGGGGGGGGGGAAGGAAGAGGCGGAGACAGTAGGCTGGTAAGGGGGAGGGAAAGGAGGGAAAAAGCAAGGACTACCTGAGATTAGAGAAGTCGATGTTCATACCGCTGGGGTATAAACTACCCAAGAGAATGAGTGGTCAGTGCATGAAAGTAACACTGAGTTGATAGATCAGCTGTGAAGAACCGAATATGTATGAGGAGCCGAATGACCTACTCCTGCTTCTATTACTTATATTTTTAGATACACCTTTGCGCATAATGCTGGATGGTTCAGAGGCATGTATCCAATATTTTAATTAAATTGCCATATGATTAACCTTGTTTCCCAAATTCCCCAAGAATTTGGGGGGTTTATTTTCCAAATTCTACAAAATGCCGATCCAATTAAAACATTGGCTTTGCTGTCAGTTGGTGATTGCAGTGAATCAGTTAATTTACATTCACAGGAATATAAATATCTAAGGTTTGGTGCAGAAGCAGAGAGAATGGTCCTCCATTGAAAGGCCTTCTGCAATCTGCTAGTGTTGCAGTGATTTTTTTTTAGGTCAAACTATTCATGCAACAAAAATTCTATCAGCTGGCAGCTCAGTTTAGTTGACAGTGCAGTCATTTTGTTGTAGGTCATATTGAGGATATAGGAGACTGCAGATGCTGGAATGATGAGCAAAGAACAAATTGCTGGATGTAGACACAAAATGCTGGAGTCACTCAGCGGGACAGGCAGCATCTCTGGAGAGAAGGAATGGGTGATGTTTCGGGTCAAGACCATTCTTCAGACTATCTTCGGTGTAAACCAGCATCTGCAGTTCCTTCGTAAACAAATTGCTGGAGGTGCTGAACAGGACAGGCAGTGGAGATAAATGGAAGGGTTGAGATCCTTCTTTGAGACTGATGTAGCAGGGAAAGCTGAGAAAGAGGTGAAGGAAAGGGCAAGGGCAAGAGGTGGAAAATGTAGGGGACCTCAACAGCCCTTCCTAGTGAGACAGTGGTTCACAGGCAGGTCCTCAAACCTCATCTACCGCGTTTGGTGCTCTCGATGTGGCCTCCTTCTTCCAGAGTAAGGCGAGGCGCAAACAGGAAGAACAGCATCTCACATTCCACTTGGGCAGAATGTGATGAACATTGAATTCTCAAATTTCAGGTAAAACAACCCAACACCACCTGCCCCCCCCCCCCCCTCCTCCAACCCCCCTGCTAATCTACCCAGGTCCTCTCATGCACACTTTTTCTTTCCACATCCCCATGCTTCCCATTACTGAGTTCCTCTCCTCTCCTCCACACCCTCCATCAGATTATGACCTCCCTTCCCTATCCTTTCTCATTTATCTACTATCCCTCCTTCTGGTTCTATATTTAACTCCTCGCCTTCCTTCCATACAGATACCACCATGTGAAGCCCTTTTGTTTCCTCCACCTATCACCTGCAACCTTTGTGACTATCCCCACCCTTCCCTCCCCACCAAGCACGTCTGCCAATTAACCCCCCTCACTTGGTTCCACCCCACCACTTTCCCATACTTCCACCATTGGGACCAGGGCAGTAGATGTCCAAGGTACTTTGCTCAGCACAAGCCGACATTCTGAAGGAGATCAAATGGAAGACCTTGGGAGATTCTTTCAATAGAATTTCACTAAACTCAAAGCACACTGAGTTTCTAAACACTTTGGAACAAAGATAACACCAGCTGACGGAATACAATTTCAATAGTTATAGTTACATAATGACAAAGGAAACAGGATATGCTGCAATCTGGACCTTTAAACCAGATTGCTGGAAGAACTAAATGCATGAAGCAGCATCTGTGCAGATAAAAGGTGCAAGATGATGTTTTGTGTGAGGATTGATGCAGGGTCTCGATCCAAAACATTGTCTTGCATCTTTTGCCTGCACAGTTGATGCCTGACCTGCTGACATGGCTGCTGCCATGAAAAGTAAAGTGACCTGTCTCAATAATTGCTGCCCAGTATCTCTAAAATCAATCATAATGAAGTGCTTTGAAAGGTTGCTAATGGCCACATCTGCGCCAATGTACGCTCCTTCCAATTTGCATACAGAAATAATGGGTCAACAGATGATATCACATCTTGCATTACATTGAGTCCAGGACTACTTTGACAATAAGAACATCTGTGTCAGGATGCACATGGGCTCCAGCTCCTCCTTCAACACCATAATACTGAATAAGCTCATCTCTAAAGTTCTGCACCTTTTGTACTTTAACAACATTTAAAAGATATTTGCAGGGGTACATAGATAGGAGAGGTTCAGAGGGATATGGGCATTAAAGCGCTGCTTTTGTGGACATTTAGGCTCAGCCGCCGGGACCACACAGCACGGCACCTATGGACGGCCTCGGCGATCGCAAGCCGTCGGAGCTGATGAGCGATATGCTCACCCTAATGGAAGCACATCGGCCCTGCCTGCTCTTTGAGCACGCCTTCCTGGAGCAGATGCCAGCCACATCCGCCTGCTGCTCGCCGGTGAGGATTTTGTGGACCCCCTGCTGCTAGCAGAGCGAGCTGACGAGCTTGGTTGAGAAGCGGCGGTGCCTTGGAGTTCCCAGAAACCAGGTCCTGCGCCCACCGGGAGTCCAGCTGGAACGCCTGTCCCGAACGACCCGGATGAGGGGAACCAGCGCTGGGGTCCCACAGCCCGTCAGTGCCGCCCGCCCTGCTCGTATCTGGGAAACGCCAGGGCCGACCGGCAGGAGTCACAGCGGCGGTGGCCTAAAACATCGCCTCTCTTTTAGCCCACTAATCACCTATGTGGGACCTAATCAAATGCTTTCTGAAAGTCCAGGAACACTACATCCACTGACTCTCCCTTGTCCATGTTCCTAGTTACATCTTCAAAAAATTCCAGAAGATTAGTCAAGCATGATTTCCCCTTCGTAAAACTTTGCTGACTCGGACCGATCATGTTACTGCTATCCACGTTTTCCGGGCCAGAGTGGATGGACGAGTTAGCTTGTGTGTTGCTGGGAACCGCCATGGGGTGGTGCCTTCACATGTTCCAGCTGCTCTTCAGGACTGTGCTTCTGTGTTTGCCGCCGCTGCAGTGGCCTTACGAGGTGCCCTTCCGTGTGCTGCAGAGGGGTCTTACGACTTTTGTTTTGGACATTGGGGGGACGGGGGGGGGGGGGGGGAAATGACGACGTGAGACTGTGTCGGTGGCTCGGTTGAAGCCTGTCCATGTCGACCCAAGTCAACCTGTGTTGGTGGCCCAGCCTCATCTTCATGAGCGTCTGCGGTCCTGCCCGCTCACTCCTTCGCCTTCCTTGGGGGAGCCTCCTGTGGGGGGGGGAATGTGTGTACGAGGCCCGGCCACCTCGTTCGTCCACCCTTTCGGTTTCATGCTTCGGGTTCTGGGGGGGGTCCTGTGGCACCACCCGGTGGTTAGGCCACCTGTACTCGAACCTTGGCAGTCAGGGGTAGGGTCACGTGACTGGGTAATGGCGGGTAGCAGTTGTCACGAGGTTTAGGGGTGTGCCCTGGTATTAGTATAGAGACCTGGGTCAGCCCTCCCCCATTCGCGTGTGTATTGATCCCGTCACCTGAGCAGTAAAGTTCTCTTTGTTTTCACCGCGCGTGGCTCGTTTATTCGCCCGACATAACATTGTCAGATTTTAATAAAGGCCATTTTTATACATTTCACCATGTTGAAATTGCAGCCGTATTTATACATAGTCCCCCCAATTCAGGACATCATAATGTTTTGGACACAACAGTTTCATGCAAATGAAAGTAGTCATGTTTAGTAGTTTGTTGCACATCCTATGCGTGCAATGACTGCTTGAAGTCTGCGATTCATGGACATCACCAGTTGCTGGGTGTCTTCTCTGGTGGTGATCTGCCAGGCCTGTATTGCAGCCATTTTTAGCTTATGCTTGTTTTGCTGGCCAGTCCCCTTTAGTTTTATCTTCAGCATATAAAAGGATTGCTAATTTGGGTTCAGGTCGGGTGATTGACTTGGCCACACAAGAATTTACCATTTTTTAGCATTGAAAAACTCCTTTGTTGCTTTAGCAGTAGGTTTGGGATCATTGTCTTGTTGTAGAATGAACCGCTGGCCAATGAGATTTGAGCAGATAGGATTGAATTTGAACAGATAGGATGTGTCTATACGCTTCAGAATTCATTATGCTACTACCATCAGCAGTTGTATCATCAATGACGGTAAGTGAGCCAGTACCTTCAGCAGCCATACATGCCCAGGCCATAACACCCCCACCATCGTGTTTCACAGATGAGGTGGTATGGTTTAGATCTTGGGCATTTCCTTCTCTCCTCCATACGTTGCTCTTACCATCACTCTGATATAAGTTCATCTTTGTCTCATCTGTCCACAAGACCTTTTTCCAGAACTGCAATTGTTCTTTTAAGTACTTCTTGGGAAACTGTAACCCGACCATCCTATTTTTGCGGCTAACCAGTGGTTTGCATCTTGCAGTGTAACCTCTGTATTTCTGTTCATGAAACCTTCTGCAGACAATGGTCATTGACAAATCCACACCTGACTCTTGAAGAGTGTTTCTGATCTGTCGGACAGGTGTTTGGGGATTTATTATCAAGAGAATTCTGTCATATGCTGTGGTGGTCGTCCTTGGCCTGTCTGTCCCTTTGCGATTAGTAAGCTCACCAGTGCTCTCTTTCTTCTTAATGATGTTCCAAACAGTTGATTTTGGTAAGCCTAAAGGTTTGGCCGATGTCTCTAGCAGTTTTATTCTTGTTTTTCAGTCTTATAATAGCTTATTTGACTTTCATTGGCACAACTTTGGTTCTCATGTTGATAAACAGCAATAAAAGTTTCCAAAGATGATGGAAAGGCTGGAGGAAAGACTAGGTGCTGAGAGCTCTCTTATACCTGCATTAAGGAGGCATTTAAACACCTGAGCAATTACAAACACCTGTGAAGCCATGCGTCTCAATCATTATGGTGCCCTGAAATGGGGGATCTATGTATAAACACAGCTGCAATTACTACATGGTGAAACCAAAATGTATAAAAATATCCTTTAATGAAATCTGACAATGTGCACTTTAACCACATGGGACTTTTTATATTATAAATCTCAAATTGTGGAGTACAGAGGCAAATAAATAAATGATGGGTCTTTGTCCCAAACATTGTGGAGGGCACTGTAGCTATGACATGTGTACTGTAATCCTTTGTGGTTCAATCTGGTCATCCGCATATATTTCTGGTAACCAGCGATTGTCACATTTAATGAAACAGGATTTTGAGGATTAAAAATCATTGCAAAGTCACTGAAGGACATCATTTCTGTGATTCACTAGGAGTTCTCACATGGATGGCAATGTGCTGCTGCTGCACTCAGACCATGTGCTGTCAGAAATCATTGCTATTAATCAGAATGACATACTCTCCCAGCACTGGTAGGTTCCATAAACCCTTGATGGAATTATTTAATTGTTGAATTAAGTTCCTTATAGTGTTCAGATGTATTGCTTCAACTCTGTCTGAATCTTTTGTCAGCGACCTGGGGACAAACAAAGGGGGAATAATTTTTATAGAATTGTTAGAAGTCATCACTATTAACCAGAATGACATACTCTCCATGACTTGGTAGATTCCATAAACTCCATCTTAGTGTGCAACAGCTCAACTGCTCTGTGCAGGGAGGTGGCCAGGACAGTAGTCTATCACCATTGTGGATGATAATCTTCACCTACTTCTGTCGAATCAGACGGCATAGTGTTAGTTTGGGGAACAGTTGTACAAGCCAGGGACATGAGAGTGCAGATATTGGAACCTTAAACAAAAAGCAATCTGCTGGAGGTAGCATATTGAAGAGGGAAAGACCTGAAATATTTTCTGCCCATTTCCCTCCATGGTTGCTGCTGGACCCGCTGCATTCCCTCAGCAGTTTATTTTTGGCTCCATTGCAGAAAATCATGTTGACACAGGTAACACAAGATCCGGTCCCGACACTCTGCCCTCACAATCATGTCGATGTTAACAGTTACTGAAAATCAAAGAACTGCCCTGCTGGAAATTGAAATAAAATCAGAAAGCGTTAGAAACACTCAGCAGGACTGGCGGCGTCTGTAGAAAGGGAAAAAGAGTTCTGAAGAGAGGTAATCGACCTGAAAAGTTGACTGTTTCACTCTTCACCCATGCTGCCTGGCCTGCCGCATGTCTCTGTTTTCATACCGACGCTTGTTTACTTCATTGCATCTTTTAAGAAGAGTTTGTGAACTTTTCTACAGAAACGTTGTCATAATTTCAATGATTTATGCATTCTCTGTATCGTTACTGTAGGCATTCCCACACAGTTTTTTTTTAGTGCCGCATAACAATTTATGCACGTAATAATTTACGGTAATTTGAATGGCAAATAAAAGACCTTTCATTGATTTTGTAGCCAATATGATTGAAGCAAAGATATATTGGTCCTTTATCTACTTCATAGGGTGGGAGATTGCAACCTTCACGTTTCGACGAATGCGATCAACCTGGTGTGCACAATCAAATCGAACAAGTTGTCCTTCAACTTTAGGCCCTGCACGCCATAGGCAAGAAGAAGATCAACTTCATCCAAGTTTGCTCTGCCTGGAGTTTACTGTTCCATCTGTGTACCAAATAAGTAACACACATGAGTAAAGGGCCTGTCCAACCAGCATGCAACTCTATGCGATGAGCGCGACCTAACGTGGTCGCTTGAGCCGTCCGGCGTCGCGGGGCCGGTCCCACTTCGATCGCCGGAACCGTGCGGAATTGTGCGGAGTTCGTCCCGAGTTTGTCCCGACACCGCGCGGGGCTCCGAAAAACCGACTATGTCCAAAAATTCCGCGCGGCAACGGCTTGTCGGCTCGCAGTCGCCTCGACGCATTACACACCGTCTCGAAGTCGTGCTTCCATGACCCTCTCTGTAGGTGCCTCCGTGACCCTCTATGTGTGTGGCTCCGTGGCCCTCTCTGTGTGTGCCTCTGTGTCCCTCTCTGTGTGCCCCTCTCTGTCCCGGCGAACTTACCTTAAGACTTCGCTCTTAAATAGATCTTAAATAAAGATCAAACTTCAAACTGGTAAGTTCTCATTTAATCTTACTATTTCATTTCGGAGTCACGTGAGTGACTTCGTGAAGACTTCAAAGCTCTGTGATTACACGCCCTGGACCACGTCCATGCTCACACACTGCCGTAATACTGATGGAGGAAGTATGTTAACGTATTTCAGACTTGAACAAGCTGAAAAATAATAACATTATTGTTAGTACAACAATAAACCCCTGAACTCGGGGACAAACGTTTAGGGACAGCACTTAACGTGCGTAACGTTGCGGGAAACGGCCACAGGTTAGTTATGAAACCACTGAAATGTAGTTTCATTGGCCCAGCCCGCTATCGTGAGGACATGCTCCATGAACACCTCCATGGTCCTCGTTCCTGATGTGGATGCAGCCTTGGTAGAATGACATTTCAAATGTTTAGTGTCTTACCTGCTGCATCGAATACCACCTTAAACCATCTGGAGATAGTCTGCACCGTTACCCTGTGACGTGGGTTTCCATGGCTGACAACAGATCCGCCTCCATATTCCTGATGGCCATTTCCAGACCTGTAGTCGCAGGTCTGTATAGTTTAAGTAACTCTTTCATAAAGAAGTTACTTTTTTATGGGTCGATCATTCTATCCAGGTTTAATTCCTGTAGAGTCTGGACCCGTTGTGCTGTATTCAGTGCTATTGCCATCACCACTTTTAAAGGTGAGTAAGTCCAGTGGTACCTCCGTCATATGCGACCACCTCCTGAGTAGGGTCAACACCACCCTAATCTCTCAGATATTATATCATGGTCGGGAAGGGATGGATAGAACATATCCCTCGTAGTTTGGATACCAGCTGGTGAGATCCCACTCCAATGTTGAGCTAGGATGACAGTGCACTATAGGTACTGTAAGCAGCACTGTAACTGAGGGCGCATCATAATGAAGACCAGTGAGCATGCCAGCACATTGGAGATCGTAGCAGATATGTAGGTCGTCTTGGTCCGACTACAAAAACCTCTCATATCCTGTGTAGGTGAGGTAGTGCTTCCCAGTGGACTTTCTCTGCACGATCTATATGACGTCCATGGTCCTGTATGTTCCAGACCTGGGTACGTTTTCTGCAACACCTGTCTGATGAGGCAGAATGGGGAAAACATCGAAATCCATTTCCCCCAATGTAGCGAGAACTCGTCCATCGCCGCACTTGGAGACCACATTCTGCAGTTTCTCCTGGGTTTCCTCAGGTACTACAGGTTCCTCCAGAACTGGAGGACATCTGGTCCAGCTGCAGAGACTGTGCTCTAGGATACGCTCCATCATGCGCTCCATCCGAGCCATGCGACCACTGCCGCATATGCGGACAATAAGTCGACTTCCTCAGGTTCTGGAGAATCTCTGAGGCTTCTGTCATTGCCCCACACCTCGTCGAGGTGATGACAAGGGTGCAAGACAGGATGTCGCTGCCTGCCGCTCCTGCGTGGCTAAGCGACTCCCGCGCGGACCTGCCGCTTACTCCGCCGTCTTCCGGACGGAGGCATGATAGATATCATAGATATCATATCATATAAAGACATGATAGCGGTGATGAGTTGGTCCCGGCCGCCGAAGCGTGGTACCCCGACGTCTGCGCGGGCTTGCCGCCTGTCCTCCAAAGGCGACGTTCGGTCACGTCCTCCACTACAAGGGGGTGTGGTGACCGAGATGAGACTACACTGACCTGCAACCAGGCAGGCTCCCTCGGTGCTGAGTCGGTGTCCTCCTTTGGGACAAAGCGTCGTTCGATCACGTCCTGCCGCTAAAGGGGGTGCGGTGACCGAGATGAGACTACTCCGACCTGCAACCAGGCAGGCTCCCTCGGTGCTGAGTCTGTGCCGGCCGCACATGTGGTCCTCCAGACCCAGGCCTCAATCCTTCACCGGTCCACGATCTGGTGGCCTGCTCCAGTGGAAGTCGACCCCGGCTCTATGGCGGGTTCACCGACTACTGTGCGATACTTCCCCTGGTCCTCTCTCTGGTGACCTGCATATTTGGGGAGAGAGAACGTGCCAAGAATATAACACGTTACGCACCTTTGCTCCACTGTCGCTATGGTTAAGTGACAGAGGTAGGGAGTCAGGGTCTTACCTACCCTGCTCCTGTGTGGTTACCACTTATGGCACCATGATCAGTCGTGGTGGAGAATCAGGTCCTGACTGCGCAGGGCTCCCCTGATTTCCGCGTTTTTATCCCGACCCGCAGAGCGGGTGCTGCCGACGTTGCGGGCAGCTCCAGGAATGGTGGGCGTTGACTCACATCTGGAGGTATGTAGGTCCTTGCTGGCCTTCCGGTTTGACCCCGTGGCCTGGAATATGGAATTTTCCTGGCGGTTTGTCTGGTCAAGGTGTGCGACCTCATAATACCCACTGTCTTGGCATGGTCGTCTAAATCCTTGACCTGCTTCAGAAGGTCTTCCCTGAATTGTTGTCTGGGTGGTGGTGTTGGAGATGCTCTGCATAGCCCCGCAAATTTGGGATTTAGCGTGAGCTTGATGGCACTTTTTCGAAACGCATTTATTTCGTATAGCGTGTTACATAATAATTCAAGAGCATCCTCCTGTTCGGTGTTTCAAGTCCATCCCGTCCACCGACCTCGCAAAAGCGGTAATCCCAGATGTGAGCAGTTTTAGGATTTTCTGTAATTTTTACTTCCTGTGCTCTTATACCCGGGCTTATATTGCTCCAAATAGGCATGTTTACAATAGGTACATTGAGTGAGTTACAATTACTCGGTGCCTTGTACCCATTCATGGCCTCCGCAAGGACCTGATCCTGTATGGTGGTTGGTGAGGAAATCAATGGTAGCGGCCAGTTTAGTTTTGAGAGGTTGTCCCGATGATTCGGGTAACGCAAACTTGGCTGCCACGTCCAAAAGTTCTTCCTGGGGAACCTCAGGTGCCACTGGTTCGTGTACCAAGATATCCTCTTCTCCTGGCTGCCTCATGCTACCAATGGACGATGGGGATATATCCAAAAGTCCCCGGAACTGGACATTTCCTGCCGTTGATTTTGCTGCAGGATCCGTTCCATCATCCTCTCCATCCGTTCAATGCGCCCTTCATGGTGCGTAAATGGGAGGTCAGAGCCCTCATGCCCGAAGGAACTCCTGAGGCTCCTATCATCGGCCCGTACCTCATCGAGGTAATCTCGGTGCCGTGACGAAAAGTCGCTGCCAGCCGCCTCAGCGAAGCTGTACGACTCCCGCACGGATCTGCTCATTCGCCTCCTTGGATGAGCTAGGCCCGACTGCCTCAAAGGGCATATGCGGTGTGAAGTCGGCACCTGACGCCTGCGGCGTGGTGACCCGACATCCGCGCGGGCTTGCCACCTGTCCTACTCCTGGACTCAGGCGGCGTACGGTCCCGTCCTGCCGCTTTTGGGGGATGCAGTGACCGTGGCGAGACTCCACCTGTATGACTCCACCTGGTCCAACTAGGTGGTGAGTCTACACTGGCCCTCCCTGGTCTGCCAGTGGACTCGGGTCTCGGTAAACCACCAGTCCGCAATCTAGCGGTCTCTGGTGAAATTCCTGCCCTAAAAGGGCTTTGTTATTGAGCTCTATCCCTGGCTCTTTCACGAGGGCTCGGGGAGAAGGGCCGTGCAACAGCATGTGAAACCCGTTTGCTCATATCAGCCAACGATTCTCTCCCTGTTGGAGATAGTGAAAAATGGAGTCAGGGTCTACCTGCTCCGGCGCCGTACCGACTTCCTGCTCTGCGGGTACCCCGCTTGTACACAGCTGTGTCGGTGGGTCGGGTCCTGTGATCACAGGGCTCCCCGACTTTTGCGCCTTTTTCCTGGCCCGTCTAGCGGGTGCTGTCGTTGTAGAGAGCTCCGGGAATAATGGCCGACGATTCCTTTCGGAAGTCCTGCGGCCTGTACTCCTCATTATCCATGTCCCTGTTGGAGAAAACACAATTCAAAACAGAAGGGACAACCAGCTCAAGGTTGCCTGTACTTACCTGAGTGGCCCTAATGAAGGGCTGTCGTTCTGCCATTGCTGCGCAATGGTGAGCGTTGCGCCCGGACCCCGCAGGGTCAACGAGCTGCCCCATTGTAAAAATAAGTTGGGCTTAGAACAACATGATAATGGCTGCAACTCCATTCCCTCTTAATTACAGCACTGGGATAATACAGGCTGTGTAGAGTTGAGTTGGGGCTAACCCCTTACTCTGAGTAAATGCCGACAGCCCGCAGTATCGTGTGGGCTGCGGTGTAAGTCGGGCTGCTGCTGCAAGCCCCTAGTTCAATATAAATGCCGACAGCCCACAGTATCGTGTGGGCTGCGGTGTAAGTCGGGCTGCATCTCTGCCATTGCTAACCGCGAATGGCGAGCCTGCAAGCCCCTAGATCAATATAAATGCCGACAGCCCGCAGTATCCTTGCGGGCTGTGGTGTAAAATCGGGCTTATTCTCTGCCGTTGCTTGCTGCATACGGCGAGTCTGCAAGCCCCTACTCACTTATAAATGCCGCCAGCCCGCGACCTGCGGGCTGCGGCGTAGAGTCGGCTGCCTCTGCCGTCCTCCGCCGGCGAGTGTGAACCCGGACCCACCTGGGTCAACGGGCTCTCCCGACTCCATGAGTTAGAGCCGCCGCTGACTGCCCGCATACCGTGGTCCGCAGTCGGTGTTGAAGCGGCCTGGAGCACTCTGGAAACAGAGTCTCTGTAAAGAAAAAACGGACGGCGGGTTAGTTTTCCACTTACCTGCAGGTCCCAGCAGTGGAGGAGCAGCGCTCCTCCCTGCCCGTCGCTCGCACGCGCGTCGACGATATGTCGCGCATGCGTGCCTGGCGGGTTCTTCACGAAGTCACTCACGTGACTCCGAAATGAAATATCCTGTCCATTTGTCCTGGACGAGCTCACCAGATTCCTGATCAGGATTGTCCTTCCTCTTTAACCAGGGTGAGCTGACCAGAATCCTGATTGGATTGTCCTTGGGGAGTGCAGTGCAGTGAGCCTGCAGTCCCTCAGCTTCTGCACTGCACCAGGCGTGTGAAGGGCCACGTTATCATGGAGAAGCCCTCTGCAATGTGTACAGACCTTGAAGGATACTGGCATGCAACAGACTGAATCCTTTCCACACTTGTGCTGAAGCCGAACACATTCTATGCATCTCTCTTTGAACACTGGTCTCTTTGCTGCGACAGGAAATATTCCCATGGCTTGCTAGGCTTCACATCCCTGCCCTAATTCTGAAAGCCTAAGCTGGCTATGCAATTTAAAAGAGAACATGTATTAATTCTCTCCATTTTCTTTGCTGTGCTGTTTCGGCACTGAACCTTGTTTCATTTCATTGCTGCTTTAAACTTCCAGATTTGCTTGTATTGGTATGGATAAAGAACCTGTGATTAGAGGCAGATTATTCTGCTTACATGGCAGCAGGATGACCTTGCAGAGCCGCCACAGACACGCAAGGTTTGGATCCCTGCAGTATAATCTGCTTTTGCTCATCCTATTCCACGCTGCTTTTACTGTTTAGTTTTGCAGAATGTGATTTCTATATGCTGTCTTACAACTTGGGTATTTATCCTCACATTTCACATGGACAGCTTACAACCCAGCGGTATGAATATTGATTTCTCTAATTTCAAGTAACCCTTGCTTTCCATTTCTCTCCGTCCCTCCCCCACCCTAATTATCCGACTAGTTTCACTGTCCTGATTAATTTTACTGTTTGTATGGCCCGTTCTCATCTTCCCCATAGCCAACAATGAACCATTCTACATTTTCGTTGAACATCGTCTGCTTTGATCTGTCATTTTCACACCTGACCCTTCCACATCTTTAGTTTTCCTCTCCCCTGACTCTCAGCTTGAAGGGTCGCGACCTGAAATGTCACACATTCCTTCTCTCCAGAGATGCTGCCTGTCCCGCAGTTACTCCAGGATTTTGTGTCTATCTACACTTTATATATCCTTAGAACCTAAATAGTTTAATAACATTCAGGCTAATTAAATGGATAATGTGCATTAAATTCTCACATGTGCATTTTGATGGAATTATTGAAGTGTTGAAATGTGTTCTTTATAGTGTTCAGACATATTGCTACAAGTTTGTCTAGCTCTTTCATAAAGTTCATGTTCAAGTGATTGGAGTAGACTTAGGCCATTCGGCCCATCAAGTCTAATCCACCATTCAATCATGGCTGATCTATCTCTCCATCCTAACCCCACTCTCCTGCCTTCTCCCCATAACCCCTGACACCCATACCAATCAGGAATCTATCTATGCCATAGAAATACCCATTGACGGTTTCCACAGCCTTCTGTGGCAATGAATTCCACAGATTCACTACCCTCTGACAAAATAAATTCCTCCTCATCTCCTTCCTAAAGGAACGTCCTACAATTCTGAGGCCATGACCTCTGATTCTAGACTCTCCAACTAGTGAAAACATCCTCTCCACATCCACTATCCAGGCCTTTCACTATTTGATCTTTGGTCAGTGGCCTGGGGACCAATGAAGGGTGGATGAATTTATGTAGAAACAGACCACTCGGCCCAAGCAGTCTGTGCTATGTTTACGTTCCTGTCAAGCTTTCTCTCATTCCTCTCCATCAACATATCCTTCTGTTCCCCTCTCCACCACGTGTTTTCCCCACCTCCCTTTGTTTCATGTATTTATCTCCGGCACTGTCCCTGAGAGTGTGTTTTATATTATCATCATTCTCCATGCTCTGAATTTTCTATTTGAGAATTTTGTAGACTCTCATTTATTTGCAGCCTACGGTTTTATTTTATTTTATCTGCCTCCTCCACCAGCACATTTCCTCATTTAAAAGAATTTATGAAGTCATCTAAGATAGACACAAAATGCTGGAGTAACTCAGCGGGTCAGGCAGCATCACTGGAGAAAAGGAATATCTGACGTTTTGGGTCGAGACTCTTCTTTAGATAGAAATAATCTCTAAGCCTGTTTTTGCCAAGATGAAAGCTATTTCATCTTTTTTTTACACTTGGGGAAATCCTCACTGTTTTATTGGAAATGCCAGCAAAGGCTTTTGAATTTGTGAAATTAAATATTCTCGATTGCCTGAAATGATGAATTGATGGCTGTAACTCCATGCTGGTGAATGTCATTTGTCATTTATCAGCCTCACATTTTGTATGTTGTCTTGGCCATGTTTAGTGTAGTTTAGTTCATTATTGTCATGTGCATCAAGATACAGTGATAAGCTTTTGTTTGTGTGCTCTTCAGTCAAATAAAAAACTATACATGATTACAGTCGAGCCATTCACAGTGTACAGATATAGGGTACAACATTTAGTGTAAGATGAAGTCCAATTAAAGACAGTTGTAAGGTCTCCAATAGAATAGGTGAGAGGTCAGGACCACACTCGAGCTGATAAGAGGGCCATTAATTTGCCTGATAACAGCTGGGAAGAAACAGTCCCTGAAACTGGAGTGCATGTCCAACCTTCTTTACCTCTTGCCTGATGGGAGAGGGGAGAAGACGGAGTGACTGGTGTGAGACTGGTCCTTGATGATGCTGATGGCAGTGCCGAGGCAGCATAAAGTGTAGATGGAGCCAGTGGAAGAGAGATTGGCTTGCATGATGGTCTGGGCTACGTCCACAACTCTCTGCAGTTTCTTACGTTCTTAGATGGAGCTGTTCCCAAATCAAGCTATGATGCATCCCGATAAAATGCTTTCCACGGTGCATCTGCAAAGTTGGTGAGGGTTGTTGGGGACATGCCAAACTTCCTAAGGCTTCTAAGGAAGTAGAGGTTGGTGTGCTTTCTTGGCTCTAGATGTGATATGGCTCATGCAGAACAAATTGTTCGTGATATTTATTATGAAGAACTTGAAGCTTTTGACCATCTCTACTTTGATGCCATTTATATATAATTTGTACTGTGCGGGAGGTGGGGCAAACCTTTTTTATCTCTTTCCTTGACGGAGATGCGACTTTTCCGTATAGTATCTACGGCCGCGCTGCGGCCTAACATCCGGGAGCTGGGGGCCTCTTGCTGGGGATCGACTTTGGGAGCTCCAACTGCGGGCACATCGGACTTACCATTGTGGAACTTGCGATCCCTTTGTCAGGGATCGACTCCAACTGGAGCTCCAACTGCGGGAGCCTGCGGACTTAATATCGCGGAGCTCGCGGGCTCTTGGTCAGGGATCGACTTTGGGAGCTCCAAGCCGCTGCAGCTTCGACCGCCCCGATTGCGGAAGCTTCGATCGCCCTGACACGGGAGCTTCGATCGCCCCAACTGTGGATGGTTCGACTGCCCCGACCGTGGGAGAAAAGGAGGGAAGAAGATAGTACGTCATTGCCTTTCATTACAGTGCGCTGTGGTGGATGTCTATGTTAATTTTTATGTAGTTGTGTGTCTTGTTGTTATTTGGTATGACTGTATGGCAAATCAAATTCCTTGTACGTTTACGTGGCCAATAAATTCATTACAGTACAATTACAATTATTGTATGTGTGTGTGTGTACTGTTTTGCCGCCTAAAGTCCATCACAATCTCCTTTGCATTGCTGACATTGAGGGAGAGTTGTTACCTTGGCTCCAGGTTACAAGATTCTCAATCTCCTTTCTGTAATCCATCTCATCATTATTTGATATCCAGCCCACCATGGTGGTATAATCCGCGAACTTGTAAATTGAGTTCATTAGAGATGCAAGCATGAGTTGCTTCATTTACCTAGTCACATGTGCAAATAAAGTATTCCATTCCATTTACTGAGTAATTTCAAATGAAATTGAACATTGTGCACTCACCAATGAATATCATGAGCTGACATTTTGATGGAAGGAATGGCAATGGTAGACAGTCTGAACATTTTCCCAAGGTAAAATGTCAAAGACGAGAGGCATGGCTTTCAGGTGAGATGGGCAAAGCTTCAAGGAAATGTGCGGGGTGTGTTTTATACACAGAGAATGATGGGTGCCTGGAACGTGCTGCTAGGGTAGTGGAAGTGACAGATATGATTGTGGCGCGTGAGGCTTTTGGATAGACACATGGATATGCAGGAAATTGAGTGATATGGATCACATGCAGTCACAGGAGATTAGTTTACCTTGGAACTTTTTTCAGCACAGACATTGTAGGCTGAAGGGCCTGTGCTGTACTTTTCTATGTTCTATGTTCTAGGAAGCTGACCTGACTGTTGGCCTGGTCTGGAATGATTGACCTCTAATAAATACAACCTTATTCCTTTTTGTGCAGGGTATGGTTTGACTACTGAGGTATTTTCCTTTTTGATGCCCATTGACTTCATTTTTACCAGAACACCGTGATGTCATATTTGGCCAAATGTCATCTTAGATTCCTAGAGTGATACAGTGTAAAAACAGACCCTAGGGCCCAACTTGCTCACACCAGCCAACATGTCCCAGCTACACTAGTCCCACCTGCCTGCGTTTGGTCCATATCCCTCCAAACCCTGTCCTATCCATGTACCTGTCTAGCTGTTTCTTAAACGTTGAGATAGTCCTAACTTCCTCTGGCAGTTTGTTGCATACACCCACTACTCTTTGTGTGAAAAAGTTACCCCTCAGATTCCTATTAAATCTTTACCCTTCCCATTAAACCTACGTCCTCTGGTCCTTGATTCACTGATTCTGAGCAAAAGACTCTTTTCATCTACCCGATCTATTCCTCTCATGATTTTATACACCTCCATAAGATTACCCCTCATCCTCCTGCAACCCAGGGAATAGTCCCAGCCTGCTCAACCACTCCCTATAGCTCAGACACTCTTGTCCTGGCAGCATCCTCGTAGATATCTTAATGTCAAGGGCAATTGCTCATGACTCACTTCTTTAATTCATGTCCATCATTAGACACGGGCTGTGATCTAGAACCAGTGGTCTTGTTGAAGCCCAAACTGGGTTTAACCAGGTTATTGGAGAATAAGTGTCATTCGACGGCACTGTTGATCACTACTTCCACCGTTTTCCTGCTGATTCAGAGCAAAGGTTGGGCAGTGTTTGGATTTGTCTTTCTTTTTGTGAACAGGGCATTCAAAGGTGCTGAGGGATGTTTAAACACTATGAGGAAACAGAAGATGCAAATCAGCGATAAGCCTGAGGGATCAAGCAAATCCCTCGAGGAATATGAGAAGCGTAGGAGTACACTTAAAGCAGAAATAAGAAGAGCAAAAAGAGTAAATCAGATGGCTCTGGCAGATAAGATAAAGGAGAATCCTGAGAGATTCTGTATTTGAAGAACAAAAGGTTAACTAGGGAGAATACAGGTCCCCTTAAGGAACGATCTGGTTAACTATGTGTGGAGCTACATACAGGAGATGGATGAGGTATTAAATTAATATTTCTCATCCGTATTTATCATGGAGATGGTTATAGAAGATGTGGATTAAATGAAAATGAGCAGTGATGGAAGGGAATATACCCACATCACAAAAGTGCAGTTAAGGAGAACTTAAGGCATATTGACGTGGATAAATGCTCAGGGCCTGATCAAGTGTATCTGCAGACCTTGTAAGATGCTAGGGAAGAAATTTGCTGGGCCATGGTAGGGATATTCACGTATTCTGTAACCCTGAGTGAGGTACCAGAGACTGGAGGGTGGCAAATGTGCTTTTTTTTTTAAAGAGGCGTGCTGCAAGAAAAGTCAGACTGTCAGAGGTTATTGGGAGAAGGCAGGAGAATGGGGTTAGGAGGGAGAGATAGATAAACCGTGATTGAATGGCAGAGTAGACTTGATGCGCCGAATGGCCTAATTCTGCTCCAATCACTTATAATCTTATGACCTTCAGAAAGGAAAACTGCCATTTGATGAGCCAAATATGAATGGTGGGAAATTTACAGCAAGAGATTCTGTGGGACGTGATCTACCTATATTTGGAAAGGCAAGGACTGGTGAGAATGGCTTTGTGTTTGAGAAATTGTTATTCATAAATTTCAGTGAGTTTTTTTGAAGAGATGACAAAGAGTGCTGCTGAGGTTAGGGTGATATAAGTCATGTACATGGACTTCAGTGTGGCCTTTGACAAGGTACAGCAGGGTGGGCAAGTCTGGAAGATTAGATCACACAGAATTCAGGGTGGGCTAACCAAATGGATAAAAGTTGGCTTGGTTGAAGAAGTCAGAGGGTGATAGTGGATGTGTAGGAAGGAACTGCAGATGCTTGTTTAAACCGCAGATGTACACAAAAAGCTGGAGTAACTCAGTGGGACAGGCAGCATCTCTGGAGAGGGGGAATGGGTGACGTTTCCCGTTGAGACCATTCAGATGTTTGTTATTCTGATCACACGCTTGGAACAGTGTTGTGCCACATGGGTCGATGTTGAGTCCACTGTTGTTTGCCATCTACATTAATGATTTGAATGATAATGTTGTTGGTAAGCCAATGGATGACTGAATTGTTAGACAATGGAGAGGGTTATCTAAAATTCGAACAGATCACTCCGTACACCAGCACTATCCCACACACGAGGAACATTTTTACAATTTTACCGTCATTTAACATGCAAACTTGCACATCTTTGGAGTGTGGGAGGAAACCGGAACCCATGGTGAAAAACTACCTGGTCACATGGAGAACGTACAAACTCTGTACAAGCAACGCCTGTAGGCAGAACCGAACCCAGGTTCTCTGGTGCTGTAAGGCAGCAACTCGACTGCTGCACCACCGTGCCATCCATGTTGTCTGGGTCTTGTTGCAAACAGGTGTGTGTGGCTGCTTCATTTTCTCACTTGCAGGAAGAAAACATTGTTATACTATCAGGGAATTGAGGCCTATGGGGAACTGATACGTAAAGATGAGATAAGGCCTGAGGCAGATCAGGCATGATCATGTAGAATGGCAGGACATAGGCAATTGAAGTACTTGGTGGCCTTCATCTCCTTCTATTTTCTTAAATTTGAATCATTGCCTTCCCCACCGATGCACACTAGCTGTGTGTATCATATACAGGAGGAAATATTGTGCCTCACATGTGACCACCACCAGCTTGAAGGATGTAGGCAGCAGATAGTTGAGAAAGGTCGTCCGACACAATCTTGATTTGGAAACATACAGCCATTCCTTTGCCATTATTACGCCTTAAATCTAGTGGTGTCCACCTAGGAGTACTTATACCTCACAGACTGCAGTGATTTGAGGAGATAGCTCACCATTATCTTCTCCTGACTGATCCCTCTAGGCTTTGATTATCTTAGTATCTAAAGATCTATCGATCTCTTCCTCGAATGAATGATGATCATTCATACCTGAAAATTCAAAGCCCTCAGAGTGAAGACATTTCCCCTGAATTCAGTCCTTTTCCACATCATTACTGATCAAATGCATTGGATAATGGTCCTGCATTAATGATGAAAGAATGGAGTAGAGAGGAATAAGCACTGTAAGCTATCACATGAATGTTTCAAGTTTCTAATAACCTAACCCGTCTGGAATAACTGGACTAATGAAGCTGCTGGGTTAAATCCAACATTGGGTAATAGGTACAAAATTAATGACATTATGTTCTTCTCAATGTAAAGGGAGCTGCATTCATAGACTCAAATGTAGTTTCAAATATAAGGGATTGATCTATTTGCAACCATTCTTTGCTCAGAATACATTTAAAAACCTTTCAAAACTGAAGCCAACTATTTAACCAATACAGGTAATTTCTCCTGATACTGACAGTGCAGGAATGGTGCAGTGTCGGAAATTGATAAAAGTTGCTGATCATGTGAGATAAAACAGAAAATTAGAGCGGGAATTGGCCAGACAGCCCTTTGGGCCCCACTCCATCAGTCAACACAATCATGTTTGATCATCCCTGTTCCTGCCGTCTCCCCATATTTCTTGATCCTTTTGGCATTAAGAAATATATCTCTTTCCTTCAACATTTTTATTGACTTTGCATTCGCTGTCTCCTGTCGTAGAAAGTTCAAAAGGTTCATGTTCCTCCATCACAAGTGGCTAAATGAATTAGATGTGGACACTTTGGAATTTAGAAGAATGAGGGGTGATCTTATTGAAACATCGAAGATTCTTAGGATAGGGTAGATGTTGTGACGTTTTCACTGGTTGGTGAAACTTAAATGAGGGAATATGAATGCAAGATTAGGAAGCAGTCATTGAAACAGGTGTGCAGGAATTTCTTTCTGTAAAGGGTAGAATTGTCTACCGGGAGTGTAGGATTGGTGATTGGGGTATTTAAAGAAGGAGACAATAAGTTTTTGAAAGTAGGGAATTAAGGATTGCAGGGAAATTATACAGATGAGGAGATGAGGCGTGGGGCATATCAGTCATGGAGTGAAGGAGTATGGAAACAGGCCTTTCGGCCCAACTTGCCCACATCGGCCAACATGTCCCAGCTACATGAATATCACCTGCACATGTTCGGCCCCTATCCTTCTAAACCTGTCCTATCCATGTACCTGTCTAACTGCTTCTTAAATATCAAGATCAGTCATGATCATATTGAATGACAGGTCAGACTTGAGGGGCCAGGTGGCCTATTCCTGGTCCCATTTTCATTTGTCCTTGTGTTTCTTATATTTCTGGGCAAAGACATTTTTCCCACAGATCTGGCCGTGACCTACTAGATTGTAGCTACATCACTTTTTCACTCTACCAGTGATAACTTTAGGGTTTAGCAGCAATTTTAATGCATTTGGAGTGTTGCAGGTTTTTTTAAACTGTGTGTACCTTTGACACTGCCAATATTGGTGTGGCACAGACAAGAAAATATTTGTATCCAGTTTTGAACTTCTACTCTCCATATCAAGGGGCCAATAACCTACAAACCCACACATCTTTTGGATGTGGGAGGAAACTGGAGCATCCCCTGGAGGAAACCTACAGGGAAAAAGTACAAACTCCCCGCACATGCACCTGAGATCAGGATTGAACCCAGGCATTGTGAGGTAGCAGCTCTACCAACTGCGCCACAGTGCTGTCCCACTTTACTAAAAAATATTTCAATATGATAAGAATCCACATAATTGACCCGTATTTATTTTAGCAGGGTTTTATTTTAAATGCGTTGTCACAAGATGTCAATTTAGCAATTTTGCAACTTGTACGGATATAGATGTCCAGATTCCAGAATCACTGTTTGACTTGCTGATCTATAAAATAACTAGCTCTTCATCAGGGACTCTCACAGAGACAGTATTCTCTTGACAGTGAACCTACTGCGGAGATCACTCATCAGATTTAGGATTTGTTCCTCTACACTACTAACATTTATCATGTTTTTTTTCAAATTGTTTTCTATTTAAACAGTGTTGACCTCAAAAGAATTGCTCTGAAAACAGTACAGCAGCTGGTGAAGGGACTGAGTGAATGTACAGATTTAATGACGAGTTGCTGCAGTATGGATCGTACGTTTATGGAATACTTGATTAGTCATTGTCTTATCTGGCTGAGTGAAGGTGCAACAAATCCACCTGTAAGACAGGGTTGTCTTGCAAGTATTTTTCTTGGGGCAGTGAGGTCCAAGCTCACCTCCAATGTTCCAGGTGGAGGAAAGGCATCCCCCCCCCTTTCCGTCACCAATGCGGAATTTCTGTCAGTTGCAAGCATGATTGGTGGCCAGTCCACTTTCACTAGTTACTTAAAACAACCTGAGATGATAATGAGAACATTTCATGCGAGACAACAAGATGATTTTCAACTGCAGAGCACTGCAATAAGCAGTCTCACGGCTGAATTTATTGACAAGCAGAGTCTTCACTGGCATAATTAGAGTCACTGATTCATAGTTATAGAGCACAGAGACAGGCCCGACTCATCCATGCCGACCAAGATTGCTATCTGAGCGAGTACCATTTTCCCACATTTGGCCCGTATCCCTCTGAACATTTTCTGCCCATGTAGCTGTCCAAATGTCTTTTAAACATTGTAATCGTACCCATCTCTACAGCTTCCTTTGAAAGCTTGTTTCATATACACGCCAGTCACTGTGTGAAAGAGTTGCCCCTAAGGTCAATTTGAAATCTTTCCCATCTCATTTTAAACCAATGCTCTCTAGTGTTAAACTTCCCAACCCTGGAAAAAGATCAACTACCTTATCTACACCCATCATGGTTTTAATACCTCAATAAATTCCCCCGCCAGTCTCCTTTGCTCCAGAGAAAAATGTCTCGGTCTATCCAACCTCTCCTTATAATTCAAGTGCTCCAGTCTCTTGGCCTTGTGACTGTCCAATTCCTTGCCTAGACTCCATAGCTGCTGACCCACAATCAACCTGCATTGATGTTGTTTCATCCCCACTACTAGCTTTTGATTTGCACAGAAATAACCCCCTGACTTATTTACTGAGTTTTGCAACAGTGTGGACATACATAGGTCTACTCACCAGATGGAGCATGGAGAAAGCCCTGCTTCCTGGCTTGCCTCAGGCCTCCATGGTGCTCTCTGGTGGCTCTCCCTAGTGACAGGCTGTAGATGGTTTTGCATGCAACCAATAACATAGTTACCTCAGTACCATTAACCCCGCCTAGTTAACATCAATTATAACGCCTTCCCCTTCCTGGATACGGTTCACTAGAAGAATGTAGCCAGTATTTGAGGATGTATGTAATACCTTGTGCTATCATTAAAATGTGTTGAACACTTTTAGAGTTTGTAAATTGCTTATTTACATGGTGTCAGAAGTGGGATACGAACCCACGCCTCCAGGCCTGTGGGGAGGGCCACTTTAACTTGCAGGCTACAGAAGGCCACGAGAAACTTGATTTTTTATGTTTTGAACTCTGACTGTGTTACCCTGCTGGGAAACCGTGCGTGCCAAGATCTTGGCCTGGTGTCCTTCGACCACACGGTCCACAAAGTGCAACTGTCATTTAACCCGATTGCAGAATACCAGGACCTGTTCAACGATGACCTGGGAAAGTTACCACTGACATACCATATTTCCATTGACCCAAATGTACAACCCGTGGTCCGCGCACCTCACAGGGTGTCCCACGCCATGAAAGACAGGGTCGAGGCGATGCTTAACAACATGGTCGACAAGGGGGTGCTAGAAGCGGTCAGCGAGCCCACCGATTGGGTCTCCACCATGGTTGCCACGATAAAGAAAGACAAGAATGAAATACGTGTGTGTATCAACCCCAAGGACTTAAACCTTGCCATCAGGCGACCACACTACCCCATGCGGTCCGTTGAGGACGTGGCAGCTCAGGTCGGGCAAGCCACCGTCTTTTTGGTCCTAGACGCTAAGAACTCGTTCTGGCAGATCCCGTTGGACAAAGCATCTTCCGACCTGACAACCTTCGCCACACCATTCGGCAGATTCAAATTCCTGCGAATGCCATTCGGCATCAATTCCGCTAGTGAGGTGTTCCAGCGAACGATGGAGCAGATATTCTCGGGCCTGCCATGTGCCATCATCGTGGATGACATCTTAGTCTATGGGAAGGACATTGCCGAACATGACCAGAACCTCCGCCGCGTCCTGGATCGGGCGCGAAAGGCCAACCTGAAGCTGAACCCAAAGAAGTGCCGGTTTCGTGTCTCAGAAGTCACGTATGTTGGACACGTTTTCACCTCTAACGGACTAAAACCCGACCCTTTGAAGGCAGCGGCCATCTCTGAGATGGCAGCCCCCACCGACGTGCCAGGTCTACAACGTTTCTTGGGCATGGTGAACTACCTTGGGAAGTTTGTACCAAATCTCAGTGAGCTGAGTGCTCCCCTGCGGCAGCTGACAAAAAAGGATATCGCCTGGGTCTGGCTCCCACAGCACCAGCAGGCGTTTGACTGTCTCAAGTCGAAACTGATTAACCGGATCAGCAAGCCACCTGTTCGTTATGGCGATTCTGTTTAATTCTGTTTAATTCTGTTGTAGTGACAACGGTCTGTTTCTTTTAAATTTTCTAAGGGGAAGGATGTAGATGGTTTTGCATGCAACCAATAACATAGTTACCTCAGTACCATTAACCCCGCCTAGTTAACATCAATCATAACGCCTTCCCCTTCCTGGATACGGTTCACTAGAAGAATGTAGCCAGTATTTGAGGATGTATGTAATACCTTGTGCTATCATTAAAATGTGTTGAACACTTTTAGAGTTTGTAAATTGCTTATTTACACAGGCCCAGAGATATTTGATACCATTGAATTGAGTTTATTGTCATATGCACAAGTATACAGAGATACGGGTGCGATGTATAATCTTGTTTGCGGCAACATCACAGGAACATAAACTCAGACAAGCAGGTGATACATAAATTATACAAAATTCGAAAAGAAAGGAGATTGTGCAAAAACAAGATATCAGTGCAAAAATAAAATTAGAAAAAAATAGCCACACAACATTCTTCTGCTCTGGTAGTTTTCAATCTAATAGTGTGACCATTCAATTCTCCAATTTTAAGTAACCCTTAACAAACTCCCCTCCCCTTTCTCTCCCCTACCCCACTAGTTCTATTCCGCACACTTGGACAATTTATGGAAATAGCACGCAATACAGATAGCCTCAACAAAAACATTTGGTGGAATAAAACTGGGTGAAAAAAAGGTCTTACCTTCCACTACCTGCAACCTCCGGCAACCACCTTCAACTAGCATCACAACCGGCTTCGACTAAAAAATTACCGATTTTTAAAACGGCAACCTATCTTTAGTTGCGGCCGGTTTTTAATTTTTTGAAATAATCGCCGGAACATAGAAGAAGCGCAAACCACTTTCGACCATTAGGGAGACTGACAAAAACCTCCGGGAACCGCACGGAAACCTTGGGTTGGGTGCAAAGTCTCCAGAGGTTTACGTTCAGGTTTCTCAAGTAGGACAGTGGCGTAAGGCAGCAACTCTACCACTATGCAACTATGCCGTATCTGTGTTTTATTTTATCTCTGGCCCTTGTCCAACCATCTCCCTAGTAAACGTCCTCCTCCCCTGTGTTCACCTATTACCTGCCGTGCTTGTCTTGCTCCTTCTCGGTTCATCGTCATTTCCCTCCCTCCGTCCCTTCAGCAGTATTCAAAATGCTATCCTTGTTAAGGAGCGGAATGGCCATAAGGGACTCCTGCACTCTGTGGCTACTCCCTTTCACAGTGGTCATCCATTTACTTTCTGCTTGTATCTTGGATGTGACCACCTCTCTGCAACTCCTCTCTATTATGCTCTCTGAGGCAGTCGTTGATTCTTGCTACAACTAACCACTTGAAATGCTATCTGGGACAGATGATTTTTGTTGGTTCATCCTCCTGAAGGTGGGAATGAACATGAAAAATTAAAAGGGTACACAAAAGGCTGGAGAAACTCAGCGGGTGCAGCAGCATCTAAGGAGCGAAGGAGATAGGCGACGTTTCGGGTCGTGACTCTTCTTCAGAAGCTATGCATGTGTTTTTTCAACTTCAGATCAGTGTGGGAGAAGTCTGAGTGTATAATATGACAAACAGAATTTCAAGTTCACACAACACAAATCTTCACCGACTGTGTGTAAAAGCAGGTAGACGTGTCATTTGAACATTTTCCATGTGGCAACAGGTGGCTTTGTCACTACTGCTCTGCCCCTCTCTATTCCCCACTAGGCAGCTTCTGTCCTTCTGTTTCTCACTCCAGTGCAGTCATCATGAAATTGTTTGACATAGTCATTTAATATGATTAATCCATTAATATTTGGGTCTTAACGTCTGTTTGCGAGGAAATTCTGGGAGGTCAATTTAATTTGCACACATGCTATAATGGTGATGCATGTGCACTTCTTTAGCCTGCTATAGTTCTCAAATATCTTTTCCCTCCAAAAATATATATCCTTATCTGCAGATAGACAAAATGCTGAAGTAACTCTGTGGGTCAGGCAGCATTTCTGGGGAAAAGGAATAGCTGACGCTTCAGGTTGAGACCTTTCCACTGAGTTAAGGCAGGGCTGCCAACGTTGCGTGAGAGTTGAGAGTGAGAAATTGCGAGGGAGCATAGCGACCAAGCCCAAGGAAGCGTGGCGACCGAGGGGAGCAGGGTGTGGGAGAGGGGTGTCCCCCCCCGCCCCCTCCCACGGTAGGGAGCTTTTCATTTTTCAGCTTGAAATTGTGCAATCTGGTGTATATTGTAGTGAGTCTTTTAACTTACACTTGAATGTAACATTTATGTTTTAAATTGGATTAGGTATGAATAAGGTTAGGCTAAATTACATTCCACAGTAGAGCCAGGCTCTGATCAACAGGTGCAGCACATGAATGACCTTAGTATATTCATGTATGGAAATCAGACCATAATTCATGCTGTTATGCATATATATAGCAAACAAAACCCGCAATAAACAAGGCAAGAGGAGTCAGACTTCCATTACTGTTCTGCACAAATAAATTAATCAACCTTACCCTTTGACTATAGAAGCAAGACAAAAATAATGCCACATATTCAACCATACATGGTTCAATGAAATTAAGATATATATGTAAAACATATATATGGAAACAGGCCCTTCGGCCCACCAAGTCCACACCGACTAGCAATCTACCATAAACCAGTTCTATCCTGCAAGCCAGGAACATTTTACAGGTCAATTAACCTACAAACCTGCACTTCTTTCGGATGTGGGAGAAACCGGAATATCCGGTGAAAATCCATGTGGTCATAGGTCACAGCATCCATAGTCATGATCAAATCTGGGTCTGTGGTGCTGTCAACTCTACCGCTGCGCCACCGTGCCACCCCATTAAATTATTTTTTCTGTTGTAGTGGCCTGGTCAAGGTCAGGAAAAGACCGGACGAAAGGCAGATTCGAAAGAAGCTTTTGAATTGTTACTGCTCGAGAGCACACAAGGACACTCTTATCTCTACCCCTGAAGAGTCTCGACAGCAAACCCCGTAGCAGACCAACGCCCCTGTCCCTCAATCGGTGAGGGGGATGATCCAAGGAGTGGCCTACCCCCCAGGGACCACCACACTGTAATATATTTATTATGGTGTCACGTCAATAAACATGAACACATGATTTTGATTTCTGCCCTTAGTTGGATAACACAATTCTCCAGTCATTGTGTTTTACATTTATGTGGCTGGATTTCAACCTCTTCAGTCTGAAAGTCTTGATGCGCAACATCACCCATTCTTTCTCTCCAGAAATGCTGCCTGTCCCGCTGAGCTATTACAGCTTTTTGTGTTTATCTTCAGCTTAAACCAGCACCTGCAGTTCCTTCCTACACTCTTTGTGAAGCGAAACACGTCCTATTCTCATATTATTCGCCTCAACTAAGTCTTTTCTTCACTTCCGTTGCTGCAGAGAATACGATCCCAGTTATCAAATATTCCTGCCCTGCCAACATCTTCATAAATTGCCCCTGGATCCTTTTCAGAGCAATTGCACCCTTTCTCCAATGTGTCATAGTCTTACAGGCCCTTCATCCCAACTTGTCCATGCAGATTAAGATGCCCCATCTAAACTAGTCCCATTTATCCACATTTAGCCCAGGGGCTCTGTGTCCAGATGGGGTAAGAGGGAGGTGAGGGTCAGTGACCCGGGGTCAGGCATCGGAGCGGAGCCTTAGCCCGAGATTCATCCCCGCGGCTCCAGAGGTGGCACTGATGCCCCCACTCACCCGGTCTGCTCCTGGCTCCGGGCCGGAGTTAAAACTCCATTGGGATGTGGACAGAGTGGCTGATGGACACAGAGTCGCCACAGGTGAGGGTGGGAGGTGTGAGCGGTGCCTCGGGGGTCGGTGCTGTGACCACCACCATGTCTCACCTTTCACACCATCTGCACGGGAATGTGTAGTTTACTACTTTTTTCACGCCCAAATCATCCCGCGGGCCCGGATTGGACCTCTTCGCGGGCCAGTAGTTTGATACCCCTGCTTTAAACCAATGCCCTCTAGTTCTTGAATCACATGTCCCGGGAAAATATTCCCCTCGTGGTTTTTACTCGCCTCTAAAACAATTTTTGCTTTGTTTTGAATTTCCAGCACCTGCAGATTTTGGTTCCATAAATGTCAAATGGAAAGATTAGTACTGCATTTGCATTGCAATTTAAAATAGTGTGTGATGGGCTTAAGACAAGCAAATTGCTCGTTCTTTATGGGAAACCCGCTGACAGAAAACTATTCTGTGAGTGTGGAGGAGATCTGGAAGCCTTGGGTGAATTGAATTGTTCATGACTTTCTTTATTTATTTAAAAAAAAAAAAAAATTTTTGGAGCGTGCGAAATCCTGTGATTAGCGTGAAAGTGTGAGAATTTTGTGAAATGCGTGAGAGTTAGCAGCCCTGGTTAAGGGCCTGTCCTACAGGTGATTTTTTTCGGCAACTACAGAAGACTAGGCTGTCACCACATGGTTGTGGGGTGTCTCCTCAAATCGCCTAAAGTGTCGTAACTTTTTTCATGTCGCTGCTGGATTTTGAAATATTCAAAACCTTTTGACGACTATGGGCTTGACGTAGCTTGTCTTCTCCTGTCGTAGGTGCTGTCGTAGGTTGTCGCCAGGTGACGTAGGTTGTTGCCGGATGCTGACCGGTGAATTCCATTGGTGACGACCTAAGTCAACCGGCGACAGGTACCGGCGACTGAATTGCCTTCAGATGTCGCCGACAGGGTCGTAGCATTTCCTGGGTCGACGTAGGTAGACTTCGGTTTTCGTAGATTTAAGCCTGTCGTAGGTGGACGTCCTAATGGGTGACCGGTTGTCGGTAGTTCGCCATAGCTTGACGTCGACTAGGTGGTAGGTTGTCGTAGACATTGTCGTAGGGGGGGTCCAGTCGCCGTTTTTTCAGCGAACTGCTAGGGCTGTGACTGTCGCCGACAGTCGCCAAAAAAATCGCCTAAGTGGGACAGACCCTTTACTCTTCTAGCTTTTTTTGTCCCTGCTGAGTTACTCCAGTTTTTAGTGTCTATCTTCGGTTTAAACCAGCATCTGCAGTTCCTTCCTACACTAACCTTATTTCTTGGAACCATTCTGCATGCTTATTGGAATTGTTGTTTGTTTATCTAATTATAGCAATCAGTTTGTGAACTGAACTTTATGCTTCCAATGTTGCTTTTGATGTGCTGCCTGTAACACTGAGAATACCTCAGTAATTGTTTTGCAGGCAGGCAGGGACTGAGATTATCAAATTTGCTATCCCTTCATTAATTTGGGATTAAATGGCTTGTTTATAAATGGGTTTTGCAGGCTGTTGCTTTATTGTAATCTCCATGTTTCATGGGCAAAATCAACAAATTTTACAAGCTAAAGGAAAGTCATTGTGCCTGCCAGCCTGGCCATTCACATTTTCCTCTTCTACCTCCTGGAAGAAGGTACAGGAGCTTGAAAAGTCAGTCGTTCAGACTTAAGAGCAGCTTCTTCCTCAGTACTACAAACTCCTGACCCAATCATCTCTTTCACACCCCTTCCAGGATGTGCTGCCATGTATTCTTACTTTTACCTCTACCTCATTTAATTATTCTGTTATTATACTTGAATATTTTCTTTGCATTATTTCAGATTGCATTCCAATCTTGCAACATTTTGTGTTGTATTTATTGTTGTATTTATCATTATTGCATGTATATTATTACTCTGTGAGTTTAGTTTTGTTTAGAGATACAGGGTGGAAACAAGCCCTTCAGCCCATCGAGTCCTCACCGACCAGTGATCCCCGCACATTAACCCTATAACATACGAGAGACAATTTATACTTATACCAAGTGTACAAACCCAAGCCAATTAACCTACAAACCTGTACAGGAGAAAACTGAAGATCTTGGAGAAAGCCCACGCGGTCACGGGGAGAACACGTAAACTCCGTACAGATGGCACCCATTGTCGAGATTGAAACTGCATCTCTGGCACTGCAAACACTGTAAGGCAGCAACTCTACCACTGCGCCACCATGAGTTTCAAGTGGACAGGAATTTAATTGTTCCCTGGTGTACATGAGAATAAACTAATCTGAATCTGTGGTGTTTGGAAGAGCTGCATGGTGAATGAGAAACTGCAGCATTGACTGAAGCATGCAAGGCTGTTGACTGAGCTAGTCATCAGTTGAGATAAAGGGATACAAGTACAAATGACCTAAAGGTTCAATGCTGAAGATGCTCAGCAGGTTGCGCAGCATCTGTGGAGAAGAAAATCATGTTAATGTTTCAGGATGACTTTGCATCAGAATTGATCAGAAACTGCTAAACTGAGTTCTTTTGTCAATCTAAATTCAAGAAAACTTGACTCAAACACTTGTTGCTGTCAAAATTGATTCTTTATTGCAGCACCGCGATAATTCTCTGAACCTTCCAACACAGAGCTGACAGCTCTGGGGCAGGTCCAAGGAATTAGTAACTCTGGTACAAACTCAAGGCATTTATATAGGTATTAGACACTTGTGATACAGGGGGTATGGCAAACTAGTAACTAATCATCTGAGTTCTTCCAGTGATTTACACAGCAGTCAAATGCCCCCCCATCTCTGGCCTCAATTTACAACCCTCGTTTGCCTGTGGTTTAACCTTGTTCAGAATCATTTTATTTCAACAAAGTGAAACCACAGTAGGCTCAATTATCAGAGACCACTCCTCAAAATATAAGATATACACATATAATACAATGATCACACAAGTCATACAAAGAAAACACATTTTCCATACCAAGAAGAAAGATATCTCTACAGATCTAAACAAGGTCTAATGTTTACAATCCTATTTAGACACAATACATTTCTACAATTTACACAGTTTAAATACTATTACCTATGTATTACAAACATTAAATATATAAGTTTGCCTTATTCGTACGAATTACACAGATTTGTAACTTTAATTCCAAACACACACCTTCCAACTCCAAGCACACATGGGTCTTCTAACTATCAAACTTAATTGGTAATAAGTGTTTCGTGCCAGGAAACAGCTTCATTCTAACTTACAGCCTCCCCTTCTCCTGCTATCTCTGGGAGATGGAATTCCAATCTCATCTGCAGGGCCTCTTTACAAACATTACAGAACAAAGGGAAAATTACAGCTTCAGACCACTAACTCAAAGTACAGTCGCCTCTTCGACTTTCTATAAACATGTCAAACTCATACGAAGGTCATAAAACCATCAATCTGATTCTTTCCCCTTGAAGCGACCGTACTCCCTTACACACACATCCGATCCCTTATCTCAACATAATTATAATTCAACTTAGCCAAAGCTGAATTACAGAGTCTATTATATTCCAGCCTTGGGTCTCGGACTTAGTATAAACAGCCATAAACCCTTATCTTTATGTCACACCTGGAGCACAGGAATGTGCCATAAAGAAAAAGCAAATGGGCAATGAACAAATGGCCAATGACCTAAGAAGAGACCCTATTAACAACTACTCTATGAACACGAGATTATACCAAAAACAACTTCTTACAGCGTTATAATTGCTTCAAAGCAATAAAAAAAGATATGCATGTTCAGATTAGCGTTTCCATGTTTTGATAACCCATCTGTTCCCTGTGTGTGTTTCTTTGTACTTTATTTCCTGCAGGGACATGTGTATCTGAAAGCCTTAAGCTTTTCTCTTGCAAATTGACTCAGCTTATATGAAAGTTATTATTCGAGCAGTTCTATTATATAGTATTTCCTCAAAACCAAATGTTTTAATTTAGCAGGGTGGGGGGAGTAAAAAATGGGCATGAGGATGAAGGGAACAGAGAGAAATACTTTTAAAGAACATCTTGAGGTGGAAAGATAAAATGTGAAGATGTTTGAGGAACCAATTCCAGAGTTTTGGCCCAAATAGATGTGTTCACAAGATATAGGAGTAGAATTAGGCCATTCGGCCAATCAAATCCACTCCGCAATTCAATCACGGCTGATCTCTACCTCCTAATCCCATTTTCCTGCCTTCTCCCCATAACCCTTGACACCTGTTCTAATCAATAATTTGTCTATCTCGGCCTTAAAAATATACACTGACAGCCTCCACGGCCCTCTGTGGCAATGGGTTCCACAGATTAATATACCCTCTGTCTAAAGAGGGTACAGAGGTCAATGGTGGAGGTATTTTAAATAGCATAATATCAATCTCTTTTCTGTGTTACTTTCTGTTAATTGCCTCACCATAGTTTGCATTTTGGTAATGTAACCTGTGATCGGGTCTCCTCCCCAGTCCTCAGTTATTTTCTTTTGCATCAAAATGTTCAATAATTTAACAGTTTGGATTTGAATCTCCAGTTTTAGGATCGGGATTAAGTTTAGAAAGCACTCACTTAACAATCAAAATGCAAACTTCTACCAGATGTGACCTAATGGGTAAATCTTTGTTTACCGTGTGGTACAGCATTGTGTTCAGAATTTCCTGATTACTGTAATGACCTCTCGGTAGCCTCAGTGACAGGTAACTCCACTTCCCTGTAATCACCATCTATTCGTTGGCATCCACATTTCCCAACCCACTTCTCACCACACTCTTCTGAAGTCACTGGAAAAAAACTCTTTCCCCAAGTCTGAGTAATGAGCCTGTCCCACTTAGGTGATTTTTTGGGCAACTACAGGCGACTAGTTTGTCGCCACACGTGCGCCGGTGGTCGCCGGGAGTAGTCTCCTCAGTCGCGCAATAAGTCGTAGCGTCTTTCTGGTCGCCGCTAAATTTTCAACGTGTTGAAACCATTTTGCCGACAGTGGGTTTGATGCCAATGCGCGTATCTTAACTTCTCCTGACGTTGGTGCTGTCGTAGATTGTCTCCAGGATGACGTCGGTTGGAGCCGGTTTTTCGGCGACCTGCTATGATTATGACACTCGCTGGCAGTTCCCTAAAAAATCGCCAAGTGGGACAGACCCATAATGCTTTCCCAGCCATTTAGTCGTTTTGGTCTTTCACACAGAGTGGTATTTCCACATCCGCTGATTTTCATCTTCTGATATCTTTGTCAAATCCTGATTTTCCCCAGATTAGCTTCTCCAGTCTCAATCCTCAAAGAATGTGAAGACACACACTGTATCTGGCTCATGGTTGCTTTAGTGCTCCATCATTTAGTGGGCTGTCTGAAGGAAACCAAGCTCTCCATCATATTCACTGGCTGCACAACATTGCAGACAGCAATACATTAAATATTTATAACCAATCTATCATTGGTGGATTTTCACCAGTTTGTATCAAAAATGGATTAAACATTTGTATTATAAGTTTCAAATATCTATACTGGCTGCATGTTCTGATCTTGTTTCATTGTGGACATTCTGTTTGTATTATGAAGATTGAAATGGACACTGTTCTCTGTTTATCCTACCTTATTTGAAAGTTGGAGACCTTTGATATGGGGGTGGTCTCCAGCGATTTGTTCTCGAGAGGGTGCAGTTGAATCGATTTGAGGGCCAATATGAAATAATTATTTTTCTTTTTGATAATTCATATTTTTATTTTCTCATTTTGATTGGATTGCGTGCATTGCTGGTGTAACTTTAATTGGTGAAAATTAGGGTCCCTTTCCGTGCTGTTAATTGGATGTCTTGGCACTCAAGGGGAAGGGGGAGGTGAGATACTTGTATCTCAGCCAAACAATTGGGAATATTTCATTTAGGAAATCATTGGCCCAGGTTCGATCCTGACTAAGGATGAAACGCAGGTCTGTATACATGCAGCAGCACAGCTGCCGCGAATGTTTATCGCGAGTGACCTTTGGCAAATCCCATGATTCCTTGCGTTTTTCAGAATACCGAACTCGCTCATTCACGTCAAATAGTATTAGAGGACTTGATGAGGATGTAAAGAGGCTTTAAGGGGAAGTAAACAAGCTGAATGTTAGATGGAATATAAATGTAGAAAAAATAAATTAATCTACTTTGGTTCCATAACAGAAAAGCAGAGTATTTGTTGAAATAGCAAGAGATTGGGAAACATTGTTCAAAGGGCTTTTGGTGTTCTACACAAGACACTGAAAGCAAACAAATGCAATTAGAAAAGCAAATGGTATGTTGGTCTTCATTGCAATCGGAGTAAGACATGCTTGTTTTTATGCTGCCACTGAGCACAAGAATAAGGATGTCTTGCTGTGATTAAACATGGCCTGCAAGAACACACCTGGGGTATTATGTATAATTTTAGTCTTTCCTTGCCACGAGGAAAATCAGTGAAATAGTAAGATTAAACGAGAACTTACCAGTTTGATGTTTGATATTTATTTTATGAGGAGTTACGTGAAGAAGGCCGTCAGCCCAAATGCGCGTCAATCTTCAAAGCAGCGGTGTGAAATCACAGATAACAGTTGTTGAACTGAACATAGTAAGATTAGAGAAGACTAGAACTACCAGATGACCTTTATGATATGAGGGTTGGGAGCGGAGGGCATGTAATCGCTCATCGTAACTCCTCATAAAATAAAGATCAAGCTTCAAACTGGGAAGTTCTCGTTTAATTTCACTATTTTACTTCGGAGTCACATGAGTGACTACGTGAAGATTTTAAAGCTCTGTGATTTCATGCCGTGGAAACGAGTCCACACACTGCATCAGTTGACCATGATGAGTGAAAAATAAATAATGCATTCAGACATTACATAAATTAAACATGCTGATGCTTTAATGAGCAAATGAAAATAATAGTGACCCCTCTCATCCTGGGGGAAACTATAAAACATAACCTAAAATAGAGTTGGCAAATATCCCCGGTCTGGCAATGGGTTATTATAAAATTTTTGGAAAGTATGTTTGTTTGACCATCCTGCAACCGCTAGGATGAGGTACGTAACCCTTGCTGCTGATGTAGTAGCAGCCCTGGTGGAGTGATAGTTGAAAATATTAGTATCTACTCCTGCATAAGCAAAAACCCCGTTTTAACAACCTGGAGATGGTCTGAACTAATACCTTCTTATGAAGTTTTTTGTAACTAACAAACATTGCTAGTTTAGAGCCTTTAAGGCTCTCGGTGACCTTGACATATTATTGTAAATGTGTGACCACACATAACCAAAGGTCCATGGGGTATGCCATGAAAACTAGTTTGAGACCTGACGCCCCTGGTTTGCTCTGCTTAACTAAATCATAAACATAAAATATTATGTTATTTGCAGATGTAATGATCCTGTCCAGTTGCAATTTATGTAGTGACTGGACCCGTTGCGCTGAGACCAGTGCCATGAGGATAACTAACTATGAGAGCCGGCTAAAGATAAGGATGTAGCTGGAGCCCCCTGGTGAAGTAGTGTTAACACAATGTCAATATTCCATACTCCCGTGTACCTGGGCCTGGGAGAACTTGTTTTAAAGATATCCTTTATAATTCTGGTTATCAGAGGGTGAGACCCGACAGAGTGGGTCCCACTCGCTGCAGCAAATATGATGAGAAGGCATGTTTGGCACAGTTAATAGCACTATAACTTAATTTATTGTCAAAGACCCATTTGAAAATGAATTCCAAGACATCAATTATCCGTGCTGTATTATATGTAACATGTGTATTTAAACAAAAATGCTTCCCATCTCCTGAAGAAGAAATGTACTGCTTTATTGGTGCTATCCCTACATACATGGATCGTTCTGACAACCCGAGCCGCAGGAACAGTCGTCAAGTCAATGAATTGATTTTATCATGCAGAGGCTGGTTTCCCGAGTCACAGGCTGAACCAGCAAAGTTTTATGTTTAGAATAACCATATAAGGTTCTATTATTATTCCCAACATTAGCGGGAACCATGGCTGCATAGGCCAGTCAGGCAGTACGAAAAGCCTGAAGCGGGATCTTGCTGGATTTATTGCAAGACCCGACATGAGGCAGAATGGAGGAAAGACATAAAATAACATTCCTCCCCATTGTAGCGAGAATGTATCTCTCGCCACTGTTATGCCACATATGTTTGCAACTGGTGAGTGAGCCCACATATGTTTGCAACTGGTGAATGAGCCTGGATGCAAACATATCGATATTCGGTGTTCCATGGAGCCACAATGTCATTAATTACTTTGTGATTGTGATGATACAACAGCGCCAAATGAGGTTAGGTAAATTATCACAGGATACTTTGACTTGATTGCACCCATGTGACTAACATATGCCACCGCCATAGTGTATCAACTGGGAGTTGAGCATGCAGATTATGCATATTCGCACAATAACCTTCAACCTATAGAATGCACCTAGTGTTTATAGGTAGTTGATACCAGTAACTGAAGAATTGGTAACGCATGCAAAACGCATCCGCCTCCGTAACTAGAGATAGCATTCGTAATTTCCCATCTTTGAGCACTGGCATCAATTTGTAATATAACTGAAGATTACTGATCAAAAATTACTGGAGCAATGCTGAATACTGTTCGTCCACCATTGTGACTTTGGTAGCTTTAGCTGGTAATAGCGTAGGTCTGTTAATGCTCGTCGTCGGTACCTTGATTAGTCCGACAGCTTTTTGCTTCCTCATCCAGGTCTTACCTGTTGGATAAGTCTTACCTGAAGAGAAGATTCAGTGGCTGGTTTCATTTCCTGGATTTCTTGCCCCCTCCAATGTCACCCTTGATAGCGCGGTTCACTGCCGGCACTTGTAGCGTGTGGGGAACTCTGGCACCTTCCGGGTTTTCTGTCAAGGGCTGGAAACCAACTCTTCCGGCAGCAACACCTTCGCTTGCGAGTATTCCTTGAAGCCATATGCATGTGCTCCAGTATGTTCCACAGACATACTTTCTAATTTGAAGTCAGTTACACACTGACCACTCGCACTCCCCTCCACAGAGAGGGAGATTTGGAGGCAGCCCTGAAACAGGTGCTGCCGCAGGCCCATGAGGATACCTGCGCTGATATGGCCCCTCCAACGGACCTATATCAGGATTGAGCATCACATTTGTGGGATAAACGCCCAAGGGCGCCATCCATGCTCCTTCTCGGTTAAACGTCCGAGGATGCACCCGGGCATGTTGAAGGGGAACCCTCCTGGCCTGACTCGTCCAAGTCCACAGGCCTAACCGACTTACTGTTGGTTTTACCCCCTTTCTGGGGAACCACAGTGGTCTGGAAGCCACTGACTGTACTGTCAGTACCCGACGGCCGCCGGCTACCCGCACTTGCGCGGCCTCTGTAGCCGGTTCCCCGTGGTCCCGGTTTCCGTGGTCCGAGACCGCAGCTTCAGGTTTTCAATGTCAGATATGAAAGTTTCATAACCTGAGACTATACATGGAAAGGAGATGAAGAACTTTGAGTCTATGTTTTACAGAAATTAATTCAAATTAATCTTGCATCTGTGCAACAATTTTTAATTAGTTTTTGGAATTTTCCAGAAATTATATGAAATACAGTCACTGCAGGGAGTTGTGATGATGGTTCAGGATTTCAAGAAATAATTTGTTGAGGAAATCGCAGCCAAATTAAGCATGGCAATCATGTACCATTGAACCAATATTCTGCTTAATATGTTACAGAGTAATAGTGGGGTTATCAATAATCTTTTTTAATATTCCAAACTAAATAGTCAGACAAAATCAGAAGGTGCTAAGTTCCACCCAGTATAACTGCAAAGGTCTTTTGGAAGCATTGTCAGAAGCTGTCCACAGAAGCTGTCCACAGAGGGAGCTGGGAGCTATACTGGCAATAGCCCTCATTGTGTCATTGCTTGGGTGGGGATTTATTTGATACATTCATACTAATCAAGACCATGGTCTCTATTTTGGGTTTCTCTCTGTCAAGTGCCAGGTACTTGTGTCCTCTGCAAAGTCTTTGTTTTATTCATTATGATTCGCAACATAAGAAATAGGAGCAGGTCGGCCTTTCAGCCTCATAAACATGTGCTGCCATTCAGTAAGATCATGGCTGAACCAATCTTGGTCTGCATACACCAAGATGCCCTCATAACTCTTGATGCCTTTACATTTTAACTGTTAACTTCCATCTTTGATCTATTTAACAAACTTCACTTCTACAATTCTAGGGTAGAAAACTGATTCCTGTGGCACCCTATTAATTACTGATTGTCAGCCAAAAAAAGCCCCAGTTATTCCAACTCTCTATCTTTTGATAGTTTGCTATTCCCTTATCCATGCTGGAATAACCTATAACCCTGTGCATCTCATTTTATGCAGTGACCTTTAATATGCCGAATGCCTTCTGGAAATCTAAATATGCCACATCTACTGGGTCCTGTTTATTGCTGTATTTGTGACCTCCTCAAATAACTGCAGCAAACTTGTCAATTATTTCTGTTCCATATAATATTGTGTCTCTTGGTCACACTTTGTTGATGTGAACCAAGCCGACTCTTTATTCTTTACTAGAGCCTGGCTCATCCTCTGATAGGAGCCTGGTGAGACATGTATTGGGATGCAACCCAGACCATCACACAAACCAACCTCACATCTATTGACTCCATTTATACTTCACTCTGCCTCAGCAAGGCCAGCAGCATAATCAAGGACATGTCGCACCCTGGCCACTCCCTCTTCTCCCCTCTCCCATCAGGCAAAAGGTATAGAAGTGTGAAAACGCACACCTCCAGAATCAGGGACAGTTTCTTCTCAGCTGTTACCAGGCAACTGAATCATCCTACCACAACCAGAGAGCAGTGATGAACTACTATCTACCTCTTTGTTGAGCCTTGGACTATCCTTGATCGGGTTTTACTGGCTTTACCTTGCACCAAGAGTTATTCCCTTATCATGTATCATACACTGTAAATGAATCGATTGTAATCATGTATTGTCTTTCTGATGACTGGTTAGCACGCATCAAAACCTTTTCACTGTACCTTGTGACAATAAACTAAACTAGGTTTTCGTTGGTTGTGAGTAAAGAGATTCGCATGGATTTGGGTTGGGTTGTGTTAAACTGCGTGGTGCTGCCCATTCTGGCATTGTGCACAGCAGTCAGATGGAAGGATTGTTTGCAGAGCAGATTAATCCAGACAGGTGCCAGGAAATGAGGCTGACGGGAGCAGAGTTAGGCAGCATGTTTCTGTGCTGCAGGAGGGCTCTGGGATGGAGAGCCAATGTTTGCTTGGAACAGGAACATCGTTTTGGCTTATGTGTGAGGAGAAAGTTTTAAAATTTGGACACGTGGGAGCCGTACATTACTCAGCTGAACTGGTGTGAGCTGAGTGCCTGGAGCAGGATGCGGGATAATGCATGGTTTGGGCCATTATTGTGATTGCCAGAATGGGTCTGAAAAATATTTAATAACTGGGACTAGGGTTGGATTTGGAGTGGCTGCCATTTGGCTGAGCTGGGATTGGGTTCATACTGGTTGAGTTCAGGCTGGCCTCAGTTGGATGCAAATTGGCTGCGATTGAGTTTGGACTGGTTCACATTGGCTGAGGTCATCGCCTGAGTTTGTTACAGATTGGCTGAGGTCATACTCACCTGAGTTTGATGCAGATTGGCTAAGGTTGTGTTGTCCTTGGGCTGGGTTCAGATTGGCTAAATCTAACCGGCCTGAGAGTGTGTTTGGTTTGGCTGAGATCAAACCAGCCTGAGATTGGCCTTGGATTAGCCAATGTTACATCTGCTTTTGGTCAGGTTTTAGTTTTATAAAAGTGGATCATTAGTCCCATGCAATGGCAGGAGATGGCAATATTTGTACTCTTTGGGTAAATTGAGGACGATGTTGGACATATAATTCCTTTGATCTCACTGGATACGCTCCTGTGAAGGCCAAGTTGAGAGTGCTGGATGGTGAAACCAAATGAATGGAGCAAACAAATTTAACAGCAAAACCAGAACTAGAACGGGTGATGGAAAGTTTGGATCAAAAATATGTGCACTGCAAGGCAGGTTTTCTACATAGAAGTTGTTAGTAGCCTGGAACATACTGCCAAGGATGGTGTTAGAAGCAGATATAAGTAAGTAAGTAAGTTTATTGGCCAAGTATTCACATACAAGGAATTTGCCTTGGTGCTCCGCCCACAAGTAACAACATGGCATATAGTGACAGTTACGAATGACTCAGAAAACCTTAAACATTAATAATAATAAAACATTAATGATAAAACACCATTGATCAAGCATGTGAACCACCAAAATACCAGATCAAAGGGAGGCTACAGATTTTTGGCTGTTGAGTAGAGCATATGATAGCAGTATTTTAAAAAAACATTTAGACAGACATATAAACAGGCAGGGAATTGAGGTATATAGACCATGTGCAGGTAAATGGGGTTAGTTTAATGTGGCATGGGCAAGTTGGACGGTAGGGCATGTTTCTGGGCTGTGTGACTTTGTGGTGTCAAATAATGTGACACAGGGTAACTGGGGCAAAAATTCAACAGGATGCACAGGGCTCTCGCTTATCTTTTTTTCCCTGTTACCAGCCGGGCAACCTTGGCAGCTTCTTAGGTTGCCAAATGACAGTTTAGGTCGTCATTTAAGATGGCTTGCATGACGCGTGCGATAATGTGCTCGGACGAAGTGCGTAGTTACCAGTCGGAATTATGCTTAATGAAGCATTCACATATTATTTCTGCTTCAAATAATGTCACAAACTAAACATATTCACCAATCAAGACATGATATATACCGCAATGACATGCAGCAAAATTATAATACAGTATCTCAATTCTTTTTACACATTGCAATTAATGGAATTTATTATTTATCTATTATTTCTTTCCACTTCCAAACAAAAAAGTGGTTGGATTATTCAGTATATGATCAACTTGTGTCAATAAATCCTGGACCATGATAACATATATGCTTAACCATGCACACTACAGATTGAAGCAAGCATGTTTTCTGTGAAGGACCGAAAATTATCATGACATGGCCATAGCATGGGTCGTTATTGCTATTGGTACAGAAACACTCTCGCTTCCCACATAATTTATCCATAACAAAATATACAGGTTGCAAGGAATTTTTAAAGGCCTTTTATAATAATAGCTGTCAAAACTGACTATACCCATCTGACAGGTTAAACATTACACTAACTAACAAGAGATGGCCAAAGGACATAAATGCAGCAAATGGTCTTTTGGTAATATATTTAAAGGTGTCAAGACGCCACATTACCAGACATTCAGATTAGTTGTATGTGGTGTGAACAGCAATGAAGATACCCAGTTTGTAAGCAACAAATTAAAAAAGGTGTTGATAAACGCTTTTTCCATCATTCCCACTTCAGAATGAACGTTAAAATTTCAACTGAAATATCTCCTGACCAAATTTGTGATGTATATGACTGACAGTAGAAGTAAAACCTGGATAAATCCAACATATGGTTGTGAATGTTGTTCATTAAATAACTACAGTACTGATACTCCATATTAAGAGCATTGATTTGCCGTTAAAATGAATTCTGTAATAACGTGTCAACGGCAGCAGTGACAATCGAACACTGCGGTTTCAATGTTTCACGTGTTCACAATTTAATTAATCCATCTTTATGGATTAAAACAAATAATAACATTGGGAATTAAAACATATTTGATTGCATTCCGTTATCAAACATAGTCAATGTTCGCTCTGAAGACATTTCCAGCACAATAGGGTCGGGGGGGGGGGGTGGGAGGGGGGGGGGGGGTGAATCAGTGCAGGATGGATAGGTGGCGGTGAGGAATGGATGGATTGAGGCAGGGGAATTAGTGCGTGTTGGTTGGAGTAGGTAAAATTGTGAGGGGAGAGCGCGGTGGATGACAGTGGGGTTGAATGGGGGGGATCTGTGCAGGATGGATGGGGGGAGCAGTGCAGGATGAAGGGAAGGAGCAGTGCAGGATGGATGGGAGGGGAGTCAGTACAGGATGAATTGGGGGACCAGTGTAGGATTGATGGGGAGTGGCGAGAGTTTGTGAGTAACTCGGGAAAGTGGGACAGGGCCTTCAGTTTAGTTTAGTTTTTTTAGTTTAGAGATACAGCGCGGAAACAGGGCCTTCGGCCCACCGAGTCCGCGCCGACCAGCGATCCCCGCACATTAACACTATCCTGCACACACTAGGGACAATTTACAATTATACCAATCCAATTAACCTACATACCTGCACATCACACTTTAGAGTGTGGGAGGAAACCGAAGATCTTGGCGAAAACCAACATGGTCACGCGGGGAATGGTGAAACTCCGTACAGACAGCACCCATAGTCCGGATCGAACCCGAGTCTCCGACGCTGTAAGCACTGTAAGACAGCAACTCTACCACTGTGCCACTGTGCTGCCCCTAATGAAACAGGGAACTGCAGATGCTGCTTTGCAAAAAAAGACACAAGGTGCTGGAGTAATTTAGCAGGTCAGGCAGCATCCTGGAGAAATGGATAGGTAACTTTTCAGATCAGGACCCTACTTCAACTGATTCAAAACCCACTTCAGTCTGACGAAGGGTCCAGACCCAAGACATCATCTATCCATGTAACTGTCCGAGATCTTCAGTTTCCTCCCACACTCCAAAGACGTACAGGTTTGTAGGTTAATTGGGTTGGGTTTGTATACTAGGTGTAATTGTCTCTAGTGTGTGTCCCGGGTAGTGTAAATGTGCGGGGATCGCAGGTCGGTGCAGGCAGGTGGGCCGAAGAGCCTGTTTCAAAGCTGTATCTTTAAACTAAACTAAACACTAATCATTTTAAAGAAATACTTCCATCTACTGTATTTCAAACTCTGTTCTTTCCTGAGGTCATTGACTGAATTCTATGGTCACATCAGAGAGTTTATTAGTGGGAGTGCATGATCACAAGTTCTCAATATCAGAAGCTACTCCTTACCTCAGAATGGATAAACTAATTCTAGTATTAAATTACACGAGAACATTCATGCAGCATTGCAAAATAAGGATAAATAACTCATTTTAAATGGAAACCCAATAACAGCCAAAACATGACAGTTATTCAAAGATAATTGTATGATAATTTCAGTGATGTAAATCAATGTTGTCATATCATCTTCATTTCTTGTTTATTTCTCAAAATAAACTTTTTCCTCAAGATATAATTCATTCTTCGAGCAGCACTTTTCCACTACTCTTGCAGATAACGTGATTACAGATTATATCAATAAAATGTAACGTTCGTGTAGGATTGCCTGCTCTATAACAGACATTGCATCCCAACAGTCGCCAATGCTTAATACAGACGTAATGCAAACCTGGCAAGCAGGGACCAAAGAAATCCCCTCTGTTTTCACATAATTTTATTCTAATGTCCCTTAATATCTTTGGCACGAGCCTTCATGTTGAATGAGTAAATTTCTACGAGTTTCACCTTTCTCTCTGAATATCCTTGCTGGCAGTGTATTCTATAACAAAACAAAACACTCTATTCGAGTAACTCAGTGGGCCAGTGAGAATCTGTGGAAAGAATGGACAGATGGTTGGAGAAACTTGTATGACTGGGGTAGGGGGAGACTTGGGAAAGAGAAAGCTATAGAGGAGGTGTTACATGAAATTTCAGAATTCGATGTTCATCAGTGATTGCATTGGGGCTGCCTTCTGCACATAAGCAGGACTTGTTAGTTACATCAACCTTACACTAACATCCATCCTGCTCTCAAATTGATTTGGACTATCTCTGACACCTCTCACCTCTTTCATGATCTCTCTGATCCCATCACAGGGGGCAGGCTATCTATTGACGTCTGCTGCAAATCCACCCACAGCTAACTTGATCACATCTCCTCCCACCCTGCCTCTTGCAAGGATGTCATCCCTACTCTCAATTGCTATGTCTCCCCCACAATCTGCTCACAAGATGAGACTTCCCATTCCAGGACATCCGAGACGTCCTCTTTCTTCAGTATATATGGAGCCCTCACCCATGTTTCCTCTGTGACCCGCAGTTCTGCTCTCACTCGCCTTCCTCCCAGACAGAATAAGGATAGAGTTCCCCTGGTCCTCATCTTTCAGCCGAAAAGCCTCTGCATCAAATAAATCATTCTCCACCATTTCCCCCACCTTCTGCGTGATCCCACCACATGGTCGCATATTCCCATCGCCACCCATTTCTGCTTAACATAGGGACCATTGTGTCTTCAACTTCTTGGTTTGCTCACCATCTCCCACAACCCCAGTCACCCTGCTCATACATCCATCTCCCATCCCCTTTTCCCTTTTAACCCCATTCTTTCACCTTCTCTTGTCCTCTTCCACCCATATCCCACCCTCCAACTTTACATTTCATTCCTCCTCTTCTTACTTTACGTATGTGACACCCATAATTTGCCTTTCCAGGGCTTCTCTTTGGCACTTACTCCACCCATCCACCAATGACCCCTCGTCCCCCTCCCTCACCTGTATTCACCTATCACTTGCCTGGTTTTGCACCCCCACCCCCCCCCCCCCCCCCCCCCATCACTCTTTTGCAGCTTTCTAATCCCGGCTCAGACTGGAGACCCTGAATCGTCGTCAGTCTATTCCCCCTGCAGAGGTTGGCGACCCACTGAGTGCTTCCAACACTTGCTTTTGCTCAAGATATTCCCACGTCTGCTGTTTCTTCTGTCTATAGTGTATTCCACAGCTTGTCTGAACTATTGGAAATAACAGATTGATGTTTCTTTCATCCCTGGCCTTGACTTCACACCTTCTGTGCGAAGCTTTCAGGTTTAATTCCTCTCCAAATGCTGCACAATATCCAGACTGCAAGTAGCTTTTCTTCACACAGTTATATTCCTTGTAGTCATGGGCAACGTTAATTATCTGTCTTGCAGCCTTTCGTGGGAGATAGGAAATGGAATGTGCTGTGAGAACATGCTGATTCCATGTGGTTTGTCTGTGAGATAATATTGCTCTTTGACAATGGCTCAGGAATTGGCTCAGGAATTTGTTGTGTTAAAATAATGTTTCCTGGTTAACTCCTCTCTGCTGAAATCCATGTATCCTGATCTTTGAAACCCCACTCCCGAACCTCTTCCCTCATAATCTTCCTTTGCAAACTGGAACTAAATTATTTCTTGTTCCCTTGTTTATTTAGAATCCAACAACATTTATTAACTGCTTTTGAATGTTCTCCTTTAAGCAGTAAAACCAAAACTAAAAATAATACCCCCCAAATCTCTTTATTGTTTTACAATGACTTGCCTTTAATGTCTTTATTCAAGTACCAGACTGATACATTGACAAATTAGCACATTTTCCACTTAATATTTAAGAATTTGTTAGCAATACTTAGCAACAATAATGTTGGTCCCTTGCAGTCAGAAACAGGTGAATTGATCATGGGGAACAAGGACATGGCAGACCAATTGAATAACTACTTTGGTTCTGTCTTCACTAAGGAAGACATAAATAATCTGCCGGAAATAGCAGTGGAACGGGGGTCAAATAAGATGGAGGAACTGAGTGAAATCCAGGTTAGCCGGGAGGTGGTGTTGGGTAAATTGAACGGATTGAAGGCCGATAAATCCCCAGGGCCAGATAGTCTGCATCCCAGAGCACTCAAGGAGGTAGCCACAGAAATAGTGGATGCATTAGTGATAATTTTTCAAAATTCCTTAGATTCTGGAGTAGTTCCAGAGGATTGGAGGATAGCTAATGAAACCCCACTTTTTAAAAAAGGAGGGACAGAGAAAGCGGGGAATTACAGACCAGTTAGTCTAACATCGGTAGTGGGGAAACTGCTAGAGTCAGTTATTAAAGATGGGATAGCAGCGCATTTGGAAAGTGGTGAAATCATTGGACAAAGTCAGCATGGATTTACGAAAGGTAAATCATGTCTGACAAATTTGATAGAATTTTTTGAGGATGTAACTAGTAGAGTGGATAAGGGAGAACCAGTGGATGTGTTATATCTAGACTTTCAGAAGGCTTTCGACAAGGTCCCGCATAAGAGATTAGCATACAAACTTAAAGCACACGGTATTGGGGGTTCAGTATTGATGTGGATAGAGAACTGGCTAGCAGACAGGAGGCAAAGGGTAGGAGTAAACGGGTCCTTTTCAGAATGGCAGGCAGTAACTAGTGGGGTACCACAAGGCTCAGTGCTGGGACCCCAGCTATTTACAATATATATTAATGATTTGGACGAGGGAATTCAATGCAACATCTCCAAGTTTGCAGATGACACCAAGCTGGGGGGTATAGTTAGGTGTGAGGAGGATGCTTGGAGGCTGCAGGGTGATTTGGATAGGCTGAGTGAATGGGCAGATGCATGGCAGATGCAGTATAATGTGGATAAATGTGAGGTTATCCACTTTGGTGGCAAAAACATGAGGGTAGACTATTATCTGAATGGTGGTAGATTAGGAAAAGGGGAGATGCAACGAGACCTGGGTGTCATGGTACACCAGTCATTGAAAGTAGGCATGCAGGTGCAGCAGGCAGTGAAGAAAGCAAATGGTATGTTAGCATTCATAGCGAAAGGATTTGAGTATAGGAGCAGGGAGGTTCTACTGCAGTTGTACAGGGTTTTGGTGAGGCCACACCTGGAGTATTGCGTACAGTTTTGGTCTCCAAATCTGAGGAAAGACATTTTTGCCATAGAGGGGGTACAGAGAAGATTCACCAGACTGATTCCTGGGATGTCAGGACTTTCATATGAGGAAAGATTGGATAGACTCGGCTTGTACTCGCTGGAATTTAGAAGATTGAGGGGGGATCTTATAGAAACTTACAAAATTCTTAAGGGGTTGGACAAGCTAGATGCTGGAAGATTGTTCCCGATGTTGGGGGAGTCCAGAACAAGGGGTCACAGTCTAAGGTTAAGGGGGAATTCCTTTAGGACCGAGATGAGGAAAACATTCTTTACACAGAGAGTGGTGAGTCTCTGGAATTCTCTGCCACAGAAGGTAGTTGAGGCCAGTTCATTGGCTATATTTAAGAGGGCGTTAGATGTGGCACTTGTGGCTAAAGGGATCAGGGGGTATGGAGAGAAGGCAGGTACGGGATACTGAGTTGGATGATCAGCCATGATCATATTGAATGGCGGTGCAGGCTCGAAGGGACGAATGGCCTACTCCTGCACCTATTTTTCTATGTTTCTATGTTCTATGTTTCTATGTTAAATTCTTACATTGTGACTTGCTATGTAGGTACTTTAGCTAATGTACCAACATTAACAATTGCCATTTCCTAGGTTGCCCATTCCATGTCCAATGTGACAGTTTATATATATATATATACAGTTTCAAAGATGAGCTGTCTCTCATTTTTTTTCAGGCGGATTCTCCAGTTGATCGATTATAATTTGGCCCATCTAAAGACAGATGCTTGACTGATTGTTGTGCTTGTTATTGTCTTGTGTCACATTTGTAGGCATGAGTTGCTGCAATACACTGATTGTGGCTTGCTCGGTAGTGGCACTTGTCGCATTTAATGAATCTGTGTCACTTACAATTTTGGAGGATGCTTACATTTGTTTAATTCCTGCTCACTTTTTATCATGGCATTTTTTGAAATTCGTCTTGTTCATTCCAGAATAGAGTTATAACATAGAGCTGCACTTCCTGCCTTTTTTCAAGTTTGCACAAAAAGTTTTCTAGGAATTCTGCTTAAAACAAATTAAATTATTAATTTGGGTTCAGTCTTGAAGGTGCTGGTCCAGAGCAAGTTTATTGCTCAGACAGCAAAACAACATTAATGAGGGCATTTCTCAAAGAGGTCACAACTTGGTTTCCTGCATCTCCAAGGTGATCAAGATGGGCATCTGCAGGTGGGTGGGGAGAGGGGTTGAACTTTCTATTTCTTACAATAATGGAAGCCATTTCAATCCATCAAATCTATGGTATCTCTCAGAGCAACCATTCCCCAATAGTTTTCCCTGTAACCTATTTTGTCCACGTTCCCATCTTCCATCCATTGTGTGAGCTTCTGACGAAACATTATTTATTGCTCCCATGAAGTCCAAACTATCTATTTGACGTTGATTCCTATCAGATGATGTTGAACACATGGACTGAAATAAGCTTCCTTTCAATTTAATCTCCAGGATTTGAGACGATTGACAGTTACTCATCTCAGGTCATTTCAATTACTTATCCATCAGTTACCTGCAACCCGACCACGGTTCCAGTCAGCGTGCCGTGCGCACGTTCCCATCTATTCTTATCTCACAAGGTGTAAATGATACAATCAACAACATGTTCATCAGAGAGATAAGCAGAGCAGCATCTGCTGAATCACACTGTTGTCTGAGACACAAAGCACAAGGCAATGCATTTCACTTACTTTATGCCATCCTAATCATTGTCCCCCGAAACATTGAAGGCAACAGAAATGCTGCCAATAGAAGCAGCAGTGCTGACCTTAAAAGAGAGTCTTACTCAGTGTTTTATAGACAACCTGATGACTCCTCTGCAGCCAGATCTGTGGCGTGTCTACGGTGTATGGCTGCCCTGTGGTCCACCAACTGTGAAGAAATTCTAGTTCTCTGCCATAAAACACTAGGACTGCTTTGATGAGGCTAACCAGAAGATAATTAGTTGATTTAAAAAATGGAAGATATTCTTGGATTAGAAATATCTTATCAGAAGTGAAAGTAAACACTACCTGAAGTCCAAAATCCAATAAAAGACTTGACCTATAAACAGACGGTGCAATATTGAAACATTTACAATAGCTCCAGGTACCCAGATATATATTGGCAACACAGGGCTTTACAACATCATGAAAACCATCCTCCACCCGAACATTTGAGGGTCCACTCTACTGACAGCCAGGAGCAGAGGTGAACTCATCAAGGACAGAGGTAGTCAGCGCCTACTGGATGAAAGACTTTGACCTTTCTGTAATGAGATAATAGACAATGATAGATAATAGATGTAGGAGTAGGCCATTCGGCCCTTCGAGCCAGCATCGCCATTCATCGTGATCATGGCTGATCATCCCCAATCAATATCACGTTCCTGCCTTCTTCCCATATCCCCTGACTTCGCTATCGTTAAGAGCCCTATCTAGCTCTCTCTTGAAAGTATCCATAGAACCGGCCTCCACCGTCCTCTGAGGCAAATAATTCCACACTCACAACTCTCTGTGTGAAAAAGTGTTTCCTCATCTCCGTTCTAAATGTTTCACCCCTTATTCTTAACTGTGGCCCCTGGTTCTGGACTACCCCAACATCGGGAACATGTTTCCTGCCTCTAGCGTGTCCAAACCCTTAATAATCTTATATATTTCAATGAGATCCCCTCTCATCCTTCTAAACTCCAGAGTATACAAGCTCAGCCGCTCCATTCTCTCAGCATATGACAGTTCCGCCATCCCAGGAATTAACCTTGTAAACCTACGCTGTACTCCCTCAATAGCAAGAATGTCCTTCCTCAAATTAGGGGACAAAAACTACACAAATACTCCAGGTGTGGTCTCAATGGGGCCCTGTACAACTGCAGAAGGAGCTCTGCTCCTATACTCAACTCCACTTGTTATGAAGACCAACATGCCATTCGCTTTCTTCACTGCCTGCTGTACCTGCATGCATACTTTAATTGACTTATAAACAAGGACCCCCAGATCCCGTTGTACTTCCCCTTTTCCCAACTTGACACCATTTAGATAATAATCTGCCTTCCTGTTTTTGCTACCAAAGTGGATAAGCTCACATTTATCCTCATTAAACTGCATCTGCCATGCATCTGCCCACTCACCCAACCTGCCCAAGTTACCCTGAATTCTCAAAGCACCCTCCTCACAGTTCACACTGCCACCCAGCTTTGTGTCATCTGCAAATTTGCCAATGTTACTTTGAATCCCTTCATCTAAATCATTGATGCACATTGCAAACACTGAGGTCCCAGCACCGAGCCTTGCGGTACCCCACTAGTCACTGCCTGCCATTCGTTAATCCCTACTCTTAGTTTCCTGTCTGCCAACCAATTTTCTACCCATGTCAGGACAATTCCTTAGTTCTATCCATACTGACTCCACATCTCCTGTTTCAATGTCACCTCTTGCAAGGGACTGAATTTCATTCCTCACCAACGGAGCTACCCCACCCCCTCTGCCCACCTGTCTGTCTTTTCTTGAATACCCTTGAATATTCAGTTCCCAGCCCTAGCCCTCTCGCAGCCATGTCTCTGTTATTCCCACAACATCATACTTGCCAATTTCTAACTGAGCCTCTAGCTCGTCCACTTTATTTCTTATATTGGCAACACAGGGTTTTACAACATCATGAAAACCATCCTCTACCCAAACATTTGAGGGTCCACTCTACTGAGAGCCAAGAGCAGAGGTAACTCATCAAGGACAGAGGTAGTCAGCGCCTACTGGATTAAAGACTTTGACCTTCTCCAATGAGATATTAGGTAATAGACAATAATAGACAATAGGTGCAGGAGTAGGCCATTCGGCCCTTGGAGCAGCACCGGCATTCGATGTGATCATGGCTGATCATCCCCAATCAGTACCCCGTTCCTGCCTCCTCCCCATATCCCTGGACTTCGCTAGTGTTAAGAGCCCTACCTAGATCTCTCTTGAAAGTATCCAGAGAACCGGCCTCCACCGGCAGAGAATTCCACAGACTCACAACTCTGTGAAAAAGTGTTTCCTCATCTCCGTTCTGAATTGCTAACCCCTTATTCTTAAAGGTTTTCAAAGAGCTCACAGGGCACCTGTTGCAGTGTGAGGGACTCAGACTAAAGGGCCTGTCCCACTTACGTGTCCTTGACACGCAAATTACGCAACCTTGTGGTCTCGTTGAGGTGCAGGGGCATCGTATGGCTGCACGGGGCCGGTCCCACTGAGGAGCGCGGAGGGGTGTGTAGTTGTGGGCGACATCGCGCTGGGCTCCGAAATTTTTGTAGCGAACAAAATCTTCGTGCGTCAACGGCCTGTCGCGTAACTAACGGCCAAAGTGGGACAGGCCCAAGACCCTGGCGCGACGCAACCTCACCTGCAACAGCAGCGGAAGCAGACAAATGATCGCCAAACTCAGCCTGGGGCTCACGGCCGTTGCGGTCCGGATCCGCCCTCACTCCTACTCCCAGAGCGGGGCCAAGAAAATTGAAGATAGACACAAAATGCTGAAATGACTGAGCGAGACCGGCAGCATCTCTGAAGAGAAGCAATGGGTGACGTTTTGGGTCAAGATCCTTCTTTCAGAATGAAGAAGAGTCTCGACACGAAACATCGCCCATTGCTTCTCTCCAGAGATGCTGCCGCTCCCGCTGAGTTACTTCTGCATTTTGCGTCCATCTTCAAATTACGTCACGCGCTCCAGGCGGCTGTGCCTACGCATGAAATCGCGTGCGAAGGTGAGACTTCGCGGGACTGTCGTGGCTCAACACGACCACGAGGTCGCGTAATTTGCATGACAAGGACACGTAAGTGGGACAAGTCCTTAAGATGCAATCCGGCAGTTGTCATTGTGCTCAAAGACTTTGGGCGTTGTCTGTGTGGAGTTGGCACATTCTCCTTATCATGCGCTGATTTCCGCCAAGTGCTCCAGTTTCTGCCCTTGTCTCAAAACACGTGGGTTGGTGTGTTTATTAGCCTCTGAAAATTGTCCTTTGTGTGAAAGTGAATGATAGAATCTGGGGGTAGCGAGTAAGAATCGTGGGAAGAATAAAAAGAAAAGTAGGATTAGTGAAAATGATGACTGATGTTTGACACAGACTCCCAGGTAGGCAGCTGTGATGAATCAAATCCCATGTGTCAGGCCACAGGAGGAAATGAATACATTATCTGTAATTACTGAGGTGAAGGTCTGGGAGGCAAAGGAATTTTTTTTTAATTTTTTTAATTTTTATTTATTAGAAGCAAATGTACAAGAATAAAACAATCGGCATATAAAATTATACAGTTAATGTACAGCTTCAATTTTAACTTTTTAACTTGAAAATAGCGGAAAAGAAAAGAGAAAGACCAAGAGAGAGAAAAAGTGAGAGGACCCCTGGACTACCAAAGTAGTGTAGCCAAAGAGTGGATAAAAGAAAGAAAGAAAAGAAAAAAAGAACAAAAAGAAAAAGAGAGAAAAAAGTGGGCTATACCTGCCTCTCATCACCCCCCACGCACCTCACCCAACCCATAGTTGGATTTAAATCCAAAGTTGTGTTGCGCCATACTATCCTTGTAAGAATTCGGTGAAGGGTGTCCACGTCTTGAAAAAATGATCTGGTTTTTCTGCCAAGACGAGTCTAATATTTTCAAGATGTAGTGTCTCGGACATGTTTGTAATCCACATCTTAACAGTAGGGACTGATGTGTGTTTCCAGAATTTAAGTATTCGTTTTTTCGCCGTTATCAGGCCATAATTAAGGAAACGTCTTTGAAATAATGTTAGCTCAGAACAGGCTTCTGACGTACCTAGAGTGATCAGTTCAGTGTCAGGGTCCAATTTTATTTTAAGTATTTTAGAAAAAAATTCAAAACTTCCTCTCCAGAAATTATGTAACTTTATACAAGAGGCAAAAGAATGGGTTATAGTTACTTCCTGAAGGAGACATTTATCACAAATAGGAGAAACATTTGGGAAGATCTTATTCAGTTTAGACTTTGAATAATAGAGTCTGTGCAGTACTTTAAATTGTATTAGCGAATCCCTAACGTTAGGAGAACATTGTCCTTAGTGTGAAAGTGAACGATAGAATCTGGGGGTGGTGAGTGAGAATCGTGGGAAGAATAAAAAGAAAAGTAGGATTAATGTAGGATTAGTGCAAATGATATCTGATGTTTAACACACTCCCAGGTAGGCAGCTGTGATGAATCAAATTCCATGTGTCAGGCCACAGGAGGAAATGAATACATTATCTGTAATTACTGAGGAGAAGGTCTGGGAGACAAAGGAATTGAGTAGTGATGTGGTGTGGACCATATCTGAATCACACAAGAGGCAGTCTTAAAGAATATTAAAGCGGATAAATGCCCAGGGCCCGACCAGGTCTGTCTTCAGACATCATGGGAAGCAAGAGAAAAATTATTGGGGCCTTGCCAGAGATATATCATCTTTAGCCAGTGGGGACTTACTGGAACACGAGAGGGTGGCTAATTTACCTTATTGAAGAGGATTACAGGACAGGCCATAGAATTATAGGCCAGTGAGCCTGATATCAGTGGTGGATCAGTTACTGGAGGGCAAGGATGTATCAGCATTTGGACAGATTAGGAATAGTCAGCATGGCCTTACATGTGAGAAATCATGTCTCTCAAATGTAATTGTGTTTTGAAGAGATCACCAAGAGGATTGATGAGGACAAGGCAGTGAATGTTGTTTGTGTGGAGAACAGCAAGGCCTTTGATAAGGAGCTGCATGGTCGGCTAGTTCGGAAGGTGAGATCGCAGGGATACACGGTGAGCTCACCAACTGGATGCAAAATAGTTTTCGTACAGGAGTCAGAGGGTGGTGGTGAAAGGTTATTTTTCAGAATAGAGGCCTGCAATCTGTGGTGTGTCGTAGTGACTGGATTGAGTTCACTGTTGTTTATTATCTTTGTTAACGATTTGGATGTACTTTGGTTCTCTTCACTAAGGAAATCACAAACAATCTCCCAGAAATACTAGGGGACTGAGGATCTAATGGGAGGGAGAAATTGACGGGAATCCACATTAGTAAGGAAATGGAACTGTTGGGACTGAAGGCCAATAAATCTCCAGGGCCTTATGGTTTGCATCCCAGAGTACTCAAGGAGGTGGCCCTAGAAAACCTGGATGCATTGGTGATCATTTTCCAATGTTCTCTTGACTGGATCAGTTCCTGTAGCCAATTTTTAAGAAAGGAGGGAGCGAGAAAATGGGGAATTATACACCAGTTAGCCTTACATCGGTAGTGGGGAAGATGCTTGAGTCGATTATTAAAAATGCATCGCATTTGGAAAGCAGTGACAGGATTGGTCAAAGTCAGCATGGATTTATGAAGGGGAAATCATGCCTGTCTAATATTCTGGAATTTTTTGAGGATGTAACAAGTAGAATGGATAATGGAGAACCAGTGGATGTGGTGTATCTGGACTTTCAAAAAGCCTTTGACAAGGTCCCACACAAGAGATTAGTGTGCAAAATTATAGCACATGGTTTGGGGGTAGGGTATTGACATGGATAGAGAACTGGTTGGCAGACAGGAAGCAAAGAGTAGGAATTAACGGGTCCTTTTCACTGGCAGGCAGTGACTAGTGGAACCCTCGTTATTTGCAATATGTATTACCAATTTAGACGAGGGAATTAAATGTAACATCTCCAAGTTTGCGGATGACACAAAGCTGGGTGGCAGTGTGAGCTGCGAGGAGGATGCTATGAGATTACAGGGAGACTTGGATAGGTTGGGTGAGTGGACAGAAGTATGGCAGATGCAGTATAATGTGTATATATGTGAGGTTATTCACTTTGGTTGCAAGAACAGGAAGGCAGGCTGTTATCTGATGGTGTCAGATTAGGAGAAGGGAAGGTGCAACAAGACCTGGCTGTGTTTGCACATCAGTCCCTGAAAGTAAGCATGCAGGTACAGCAGGCAGTGAAGAAAGCTAATGGCATGTTGGCCTTAATTGCAAGAGGATTTCAGTTCAGGAGCAAGGAGGACCCACTGCAGTTGTACAGGGCCCTGGTGAGACCACACCTGGAGTATTTTGTTGGGGGAGTCCAGAATCAAGGGTCACAGTTTACGAATAAGAGGTAGGCCATTAAGAACTGAGATGAGGAAAAACATTTTCACCCAGAGAGTGGGTGAATCTATGGAATTCTCTGCCAGAGAAGGCAGTGGAGGCCAATTCACAGATGTTTTCAAGAGACACAGATTAAGCTCTTAGGGCTAAAGGAATCAAGGGATATGGGGAAAAAGCAGGAACGGGGTACTGATTTTAGATGATTAGCCATGGTCATATTGAATGGCGACGCTGTCTCGAAGGGCTGAATGGCCTACTCCTGCACCTATTTTCTATGTTTCTATGACATTGATAGTACATCTGTGGGTGACATCAAAATAGTTGGTATAGGCGATAGTGAGGAAGGCTTACGAAAGGATTTGATGCAATCAGGGTCGTGGGCCAAGGACTCTGAAATGTGGAAGGTGATGCTTTTTTGATTAAAGGACAAGGACAAAGGACATTATTGTCACATACACCAATTAGTGCAGTGAAATATGAGTTACCATGCAGCACACAAATAAGATAAACACAAGACTTTAGAATTTAACATAAAACATTAAAAAAGAAACATCCCCAACAGGCCGTCGAACAGAAGAACACTGTCAGTGGCCCGGAATCTCCAAATCGGCCACTGCACAGGAATTGCACAGTAAGTGGTATGGCCCTGGAGACTGTAATACAGTAGAGAGACAGTAGGAGTACAGGTGCACATTTACCTGAAAGTGTTGAAAAGGCAAAAAAGGCATTAGCACACTTGCCTTCATTGGCAAGGATATTAAGTACCAGATTGGTATGTCGTACTACAGCTGTACGTTATTGATTAAACCACATTTAGAGTATTGTGTGCTGTTCAGGCCTTGTCTTCCTGGTATAGGAGGGGTCCCATTTAGCTGGAATGGGTGCAGAATAGATTTACATGGATGTTACCAGGACTCAGTGGCATGAATGATAAGTAGAGGCTAGATAACCATATAACAATTACAGCACGGGAACAGGCCATCTTGGCCCTTCAAGTCCGTGCCGAACAACTTTTTTCCCTTAGTCCCATCTGCCTGCACTCATACCATAACCCTCCATACCCTTCTCATCCATATGCCTATCCAATTTATTTTTAAATGATACCAACGAACCTGCCGCCACCACTTCCACTGGAAGCTCATTCCACACCGCTACCACTCTCTGAGTAAAGAAGTTCCCCCTCATGTTACCCCTAAACCTCTGTTCCTTAATTCTAAAGTCATGTCCTCTTGTTTGAATCTTCCCTATTCTCAAAGGGAAAAGCTTGTCCACATCAACTCTGTCTATCCCTCTCATCATTTTAAAGACCTCTATCAAGTCCCCCCTTAACCTTCTGCGCTCCAGAGAATAAAGACCTAACTTACTCAACCTCTCTCTGTAACTTAGCTGTTGAAACCCAGGCAACGTTCTAGTAAATCGCCTCTGTACCCTCTCTATTTTGTTGACATCCTTCCTATAATTGCGCGACCAAAATTGTACACCATACTCCAGATTTGGTCTCACCAATGCCTTGTACAATTTTAACATTACATCCCAGCTTCTATACTCAATGCTCTGATTTATAAAGGCTAGCATACCAAAAGCTTTCTTTACCACCCTATCTATATGAGATTCCACTTTCAAGGAACTATGCACGGTTATTCCCAGATCCCTCTGTTCAACTGTATTCTTCAATTCCCTACCGTTTACAATGTACGTCCTATTTTGATTTGTCCTGCCAAGGTGTAGCACCTCACATTTATCAGCATTAAACTCCATCTGCCATCTTTCAGCCCATTTTTCCAACTGGCCTAAATCATTCTGTAGACTTTGGAAATCCTCTTCATTATCCACAACACCCCCTATCTTGGTATCATCTGCATACTTACTAATCCAATTTACCACCCCTTCATCCAGATCATTGATGTACATGAGAAACAACAAAGAACCCAACACAGATCCCTGAGGCACCCCACTAGTCACCTGCCTCCAACCCGACAAACAGCCATCCACCATTACCCTCTGGCTTCTCCCATTCAGCCACTGTTGAATCCATCTTGCTATTCCTGCATTTATACCCAACAGTTGAACTTTCTTAACCAACCTTCCATGAGGAACCTTGTCAAAGGCCTTACTGAAGTCCATATAGACAACATCCACTGCTTTACCCTCGTCAATTTCCCTAGTAACCTCTTCAAAAAATTCAAGAAGATTAGTCAAACATGATCTTCCAGGCATAAATCCATGTTGACTGTTCCTAATTAGACCCTCTTTATCCAGATACTTATATATATTATCTCTAAGTATCTTTTCCATTAATTTGCCCACCACTGAAGTCAAACTAGCTGGTCTATAATTGCTAGGTTTACTTTTAGAACCCTTTTTAAACAATGGAACAACATGCGCAGTACGCCAATCCTCGGGGACTATTCCCGTTTCTAATGACATTTGAAATATTTCTGTCATAGCCCCGGCTATTTCTACACTAACTTCCCTCAATGTCCTAGGGAATATCCTGTCAGGACCTGGAGACTTATCCACTTTTATATTTTTCAAAAGTGTCAGTACTTCTTTTACTTTGAAACTCATAGTATCCATAGCTACTCTACTAGTTTCCCTTACCTCACATAATTCAATATCCTTCTCCTTGGTGAATACCGAAGAAAATAAATTGTTCAATATCTCCCCCATCTCTTTTGGCTCTGCAGGTAGCTGTCCACTCGGTCTCTCCAATGGACCAATTTTATCCCTTGTTATCCTTTTGCTATTAATATAGCTGTAGAAACCCTTTGGATTTACTTTCACCTTACTTGCCAAAGCAACCTCATATCTTCTTTTAGCTTTTCTAATTTCTTTCTTAAGATTCTTTTTACATTCCTTATACTCCTCTAGCACCTCATTTACTTCATGCTGCCTATAATTATTGTAGATCTCCCTCTTTTTCCGAACAAGATTTCCAATTTCCCTTGAAAACCAGGGCTCTTTCCAATTTTTACTGGTTCCTTTCAATCGAACAGGAACATAAAGATTCTGTACTCTTAAAATTTCCCTTTTAAATGTCCTCCATTTCTCCTCTACATCTTTCCCATAAAACAAAATGTCCCAGTTCACTCCTTTTAAATCATCTCGCATCTCGTTAAAGTTAGCCTTTCTCCAATCAAAAATCTCAACCCTATGCCCAGTTCTGTCCTTCTCCATAATTATATTGAAACTAATGGTATTGTGATCACTGGATCCGAAGTGCTCCCCAACGCATACCTCCGCCACCTGTCCCGTCTCATTTCCTAACAGGAGGTCCAGCACTGCCCCTCCTCTAGTAGGCACCTCTATGTATTGCTGCAAAAAACTATCCTGCACACATTTTACAAACTCCAAACCATCCAGCCCATTTACAGAATGTGTTTCCCAGTCTATGTGTGGAAAGTTGAAATCTCCCACAATCACTACCTCGTGCTTACTACTAATATCTGCTATCTCTTTACATATTTGCTCTTCCAATTCTCGTTCCCCATTTGATGGTCTATAATATACCCCTATAAGTGTTGCTACACCTTTCCCACTTCTAAGTTCCACCCAAATAGCCTCCCTAGATGAGCCCTCCAATCTATCCTGCTGTACTGCTGTAACAGCTTGCCTGCTGTAATATCTTCCCTGACTAGCAATGCAACACCTCCACCTCTTGCCCCTCCAATTCTATCACACCTGAAGCAACGAAATCCTGGAATATTTAGTTTCCAATCACAGCCCTCCTGCAACCATGTTTCACTGATCGCCACAACATCATACTTCCAGGTGTCTATCCAGACTCTAAGCTCATCCACCTTTCTTAAAATGCTCCTAACATTAAAATATGCACATTTAAGAAACCCCCCATCTCTTATTCTCTGTTTATTTCCTTTTTTTTCTTTCTCCTCTTGTGTCCGAGTGCTTCCCTTTTCTGCTTCCTGCCTCCCATTCTGTCTACTAGCTTTTGCTATTTGCATCCCTTGCCCCAACCATTCTAGTTTAAAGTCTCCCCAGTGGCCTTTGCAAATTTCCCCGCCAGGATATTGGTCCCCCTCGGGTTCAAGTGCAACCCATCCTTTCTGTACAGGTCCCACCTACCCCAAAAGAAGTCCCAATGATCCAGAAACTTGAATCCCTGCCCTCTGCACCAGTCTTTCAGCCAAGATAGGCTGGGACATTTTTCAATGGCGCACAGAAGGCTGAATAGAGAACCATTGGAAGAATACAATATCATGAGAGGCATGGATAATCCAGTTGATCACAGTCTTTTTCCCCAGGGTAGAGAGACAGATACATGGATAGGAAACCACGGATAGGAAAATGTTAAGAGGGTTATGGGCCAAACACCGGCAAATGGGATTTGCATAGTGATTGGCATTAATCAGTTTGGCCCGAGGGCCTGTTTCTATTCTGTATGACTTCATGACCCCACTTGATGTGCAACAAGATGGATCAATGCTGAAAAGCTCCATGATTACAAAGCAGAATGATGCCATTGTCCTTCACATCTGTGCTGTTTCTCCAACAAAGCAATTCAATAATTGCATTCCACATCCCCTTCTCTAACATTGAAATGTTCCTTTCACACTGTATAAATACCCATTTCTTTCTTGGAACCTTATTGCATCTGTAGGCAGTGCACTCCAGATTTCAAATTTGTGTAAAGGTTCTTCTTAATTTTCTTCTGCTTAGATTATACCTGTGACCTTTACTCATTGATCCTGAAACCAATTCGAAACAACCTCCCACTCTGTCCAGACCCTCCTCGTCATTTTATACACTTCTTTCTAATCTCCACTCAGCCTTCTCTTCAACAAAAAGCAGCCACGGCTTTACGAATCTTACCTTGTAACTGTGGTCCTTCGTCCCATGGACAGTTCTCCTAAATTCCCTTTGCATCCTCTCCAATGCTTCTGTATCTTTGCTATTTCAAGGTGACCAGAAACAAGCGATACCACACGATAGAACTTTATTCATCCCCGGAGGGAGATTGGTCAGCCAACAGTCATAACACACAGTGTTAAAGAAGGAACTGCAGATGCTGGAGAATCGAGGGTTACACAAAAAGCTGGAGAAACTCAGCGGGTGCAGCAGCATCTAAGGAGTGAAGGAGATAGGCGACGTTTCGGGTCGAGACCCTTCTTCAGACTGAAGAAGGGTCTCGACCCGAAACGTCGCCTATCTCCTTCACTCCTTAGATGCTGCTGCACCCGCTGAGTTTCTCCAGCTTTTTGTGTAACCCCAGTCATAACACACAACAAGATACACGAAAACTTGAAATTAAAATTACATTAAAAGTGAAGTTTAAAAGAAAAAGACAAGCGACTGATATGTGCACAGCGCCTTCACCGGAATGAACGAACAAACAAACAAACAAATGCAGGTTTATCCCCTGGGCAGAGGATTCTAAATAGTTTCACCGAAGATAGACACTAAATACTGGAGTAATTCAGCAAGACAGGCAGCATCTCTGGAAGGAAGGAATGGGTGACATTTCAGGTCGAGACCCTCCTTCAGACAAGTCTGAAGAAAGGTCTCGACCCGAAACATCACCCATTCCTTCTATCCACAGATGCTGCCTGTCTTGCTGAGTTACTCCAGTATTTAGTGCCTAGCTTCGGTTTTAACCAGCATCTGCAGTTCCTTCCTACACATAATGATTGTCTCTCCATTGACAGAGCATGTAACTCCCACATTGGCCTCATTAATCATCTCGGAAACCACAATGCCAGAGTGAAAGCAAGTAATTCACAATCCCAAGGGATTATTTAGAAAGAGAGGCTTTAATGAGAGATTTAACACGCTGAGAATGTTTTGATGTGGTCAGGTCTAGGCTGACTGCATCAAAACATTCTCAGTATGTTAAAGTCTCAGTGTGTTAGGACAGGCATAGTTATTTGAAATGCAATATTGTACAAGACATTGGTGTGGCCACACTTGGAGTATTGTATTCCGTTTTGGTCACCCTGCTATCAGAAAGATGTTGTTAAGGTGGAACGGGTCAGAGAAGATTTACGAGGATGTTGCCAGAATTGAGCTACAGGGAGAGGTTGGGCAGGCGAGGACTTTAGTCTTTGGTATGTCGGAGGCTGAGAGATGATCTTACTGTGGTATTTTTAATCATGAGGAGAACAGATAGGGTGAAGGCACAGAGTCTTCTTCCCAGGGTAGGGGAATCAAGAACTGCAGGACATGGGAAAAGTTTAATAGGAACCTGAGGGGCAACATTTTCACATTGAGGGTAATGGGTATCTGGAATGTGCTGCCAGGGAAAATAGTTGAGGCAGGTACAATAACAACATTTAAAAGGCATTTGGCCAGATACATGGACAGGGATATGGGAAAACATGGGTAAATGGGACTAGCTTGGATGGGGCATCTTAATCGGCATGGACGATTTGTGCTAAAGGGCCTGTTTCCTTTAGCACTTTCGCGGGGTTAAAAACGACCCGGAGCAGGGCCTTACATCGCCCGGTGCGGTTTTAACGGTCGCGGGACTTACCATCGCCCGCCGGGGGCTCCGACATCAAGACCCGAAGCAGGGCCTTACATCGCCCGGCGCAGCCTTAACGGCCGCGGGACTTACCATCGCCCGCCAGGGGCTTTAACATCGGGAGAAGATTAAAGAACAGGGGAGAGACAAGACTTTGCCTTCCATCACAGTGAGGAGGTGTTTGGAGATTCACTGTAATGGATGTTTGTGTAAATTAGGTTAATTGTGTGTCTTGGTTATTTTTCTTGTTCATATGACTGCAGAAACGAAATTTTGTTTGAACTTAAGTTCAAACGACAATAAACGGTATCTAAAACAAAATCTAAATTGAGTTGTTCACAGTGTACAGACACAGAAAAAGGGGTTTGGCATTTAGTGCAAGATAAAATCTAGTAAGGTCTGATTAAAGATAGTTTGAAGGTCTCCAATGAGGTAGATGGGAAGTCCAGACTGCTCTTTAGTTGGTGAGAGGACTGTTCATTTGCTTATTAAAAGCTGGGAAGAAACTGTCAAGAGGTACTCGTTTTCAAAGTGTCTTTTCATTGAGGAGTATTTTCGGTCACCTCTCATCCTTTGTTCATAAGGGAATTTTAGGTTTATAGGTTCCTACATGGCTAGTGGGAAGCACATTCTCTTTTCTCAATCTACGTCAGGGGTCGGCAACTTTGTTCTGCATAGGGGCCAGGACGCATGTTTATGAGTGATTGGTAGGCCACATCTATAAACGTGTATGCATGGATCCCGCCACTTCGAAGACGCCACTCATACTCACTGGTCCCCGGCCTATTGACAACCCCAATCCCGACCAAAGATACTAGAGCGGATCTTTGATCCTGACAGTGAAGCCCAGACACAGAAGGTGCGCGGCCGTGCTGGCGACTTAGCGCAGGATGCAGTACAGCCAGAGCTCAGCGCTTGTCAGCGTTCGGCGCTGCTCAGCGGCTCCGCTATTGCGGCCACCAGCGCAGGCCTCCTTGAGTCCTTGTGCCTGTGCGCCGCGGCCTTGGGCCCGGAAAGTACCGGAGATGATGGAAGTCGGCAGGCCGGATAAATACAGAAAAAAAGATGCGCCTGCGGGCTGGATGACTTTGGGTTACAGGCCGCATTCGGGCCGGGGGCCGTAGGTTGCCGACCCCTGATCTATGTGATCAGTTACTTGGGTGCTGCACCAGGATAGAGTGATGGAAACAGGCTTTTGGTCATTCTGCTTCTCGCTGTATCAACAGGACTAGAGTGTGAGTGAGAATGCAGTGCAGCTCCTGTGGTTTTTGTATCATGTGCAGAATCCCATTGAGATCACAGCACGGCAATCTGCCGAGGTTGAATAATATATCCTTGGGGGAAACCTGATGGATGGTGTTGCCCGGTGATGCTAATTGTTGCACAGCTAAACTGCAGAGAGTTGCAAGCCATGCTTGATTGATTGTCAATACTATTTCTGACGGTGCACTTCACAAAATAGCCAGAAGCCACCACTTTCAAAGCTCAAGCAACTCAGTGTGTCAGCTAGGTGGGTGGGGAGAGGGGTTAGTACTAAGAGCAACAGGTTGCTTGTTTTCAGCAGTGTCAGAAATCAGAGCCCCATTTTAAGATTCAGGGTGCATTCGGTGGAGTTCCCCATTACACTACATCCCGTGTGCCACACATTGAATGATACAACTTCATCTTTTCATTGTTTACAGGACTGGTTGTTACTTTACTGCTGGATGATGCATGAATGTCCAGATGTGGAAATAATAAGCTGTAGATGATTGAGCCCACGGAGCCCATCCATATTCAATAAGACCGTGACTGAAAACCTTAACATTCCTTTTACCGCAGAACCATTTTCCAACACTAACCCCATATTCTTTAATATATATGTGTCATAAAAAAATATTGTTTACGATTGGGCCATTTTGAGATAAAGGGAAAAGAGGAGATCAAAACAGTGGTGTCTCTCGGGGTTCGGTGCTGGACCCATTGCTGTTTTTCATCAATATCAATAACTTGAATGAAAACATACAATGCATAATTTGCACGTTTCGCAGATGATACAAAAGTGGGTAGTATAGTAGATAATAAAATTGGTTGTAAAAAATTGCAGCAGTTTCTTGATCATGTGGCAGCAGTTGCGGCTTGCAGCAGTTTCTTGAACCAGAGGACATGACTTTAGAATTAAGGGACAGAGGTTTAGGGGTAACAAGAGGGGGAACTTCTTTACTCAGAGAGTGGTAGCGGTGTGGAATGAGCTTCCAGTGGAAGTGGTGGCGGCAGTTTCGTTGGTATCATTTAAAAATAAATTGGATAGGCATATGGATGAGAAGGGTATGGAGGGTTATGGTATGAGTGCAGGCAGGTGGGACTAAGGGAAAAAAGTTGTTCGGCACGGACTTGAAGGGCCGAGATGGCCTTATTCCGTGCTGTAATTGTTATATGGTTATATGTGTGCTGAGGATGGTTGATGGAATTTAGCACAGAAAAATGTGTAGTGTTACATTTTGGGGAAATCTAGCAAAAGCAGGGCCTACTCAGTGAATGGTCAGGTTCTGAGGAGTGTTGTAGAGCAGAGGGATCTAGGACTGCAGGTACATAGTTCTTGATAGTTATTGGGGGAACCAGGGGCCACAGTTTATGAATAAAGGGGTAGGCCATTTAGGACTGAAATGAGAAAAAATCGTTTCACCCACGGAGTTGTGAATCCGTGGAATTCTCTGCCACAGAAGGCAGTGGAGGCCAATTCACTAGATGTTTTCAAGAGAGAGTTAGATATAGCTCTTAGGGCTAACAGAATCAAGGGATATGGGGAAAAGCAGGAATGGGGTACTGATTTTGGATGATCAACCATGATCATATTGAATGGCGGTGCTTGCTCGAAGGGCTGAATGGCCTACTCGTGCACCTATTTTCTATGTTTCTATGAAAGTGGCATCACAGGTAGATAGGATGATCAAAAATGGTTTTCGCCACATTGGCCTTCATCAGTATTGAGTGTAGATGTTGGGAAGTTATGTTTCAGTTATATAAGACATTGGTAAGGCCACATTTAGAGTATTGTGTTCAGTTTTGGTTACCATGTGATAGGAAAAATGTTGTCAAGCTGGAAAGGGTGCAGAGGAGATTTACGAGGATGTTGCCAGGACTTGGGGGAGAGGTTGAACAGGCTAGGACTTCATTCCTTGGACGCAGGAGATTAAGTAGTAATCTTATAGAGGTGTACAAAGTCATGAGAGGACTAGATCGGGTAAATTTACAGTCTTATGCTCTGAGTAAGCAAACTGAGAACCAGAGGACATAAGTTTAAGGTGAGGGGGAAAAGATTTACCTGGAACCTGAGGAGTAACTTTTCCACACAGAGGATGTTTGGTGTTTGCAATGAGCAGCTGGATTAGGAAGTTGAGGCAGGTACCATTACAACATTTAAAAAATGTTTAGAAAAGTACATGGATAGAATAGGTTTAGAGGGATGTGGGGCACATGCAGGCAGGTGGGATTAGTTTAGATGGGGAACGTTGGTTGAAGGGCCTGTTTTCATGTTGTATGACAATGACTCTCTATGTATGAAGGGCCTAAATGTCTTTATGCTGCATCTTTTGCATTTTGAATAATACTGTTTGAATAATACTGCTTTTGAATAATATTGTTTTTGCATTCATCCTTCAAAACTGAACCACATGTTTCCCACATTATGCCCATTCATTTAACCTACCATGTATTGTTCTGTTTATATTCTCACGGTGCATATGCTGGTAGCTCCACCACAGTTTGATTACCCTGCGGCAATTTTCATCTTTGTGCAATTTGTTTATTAATGAAAAGGAAACTAAACTATATACATAATGTTGTTGCATAGCTGGTTCTTTGAGTTCCCTTTGAGTGTGTTCATAGAACTCACCTTGGTATGTGTTCTTGTTTTTACAGCGTGTCAGTGAAAAGGTTGGTGGCGCAGAGGGCACCAAACTTGACGATGACTTCAAAGAAATGGAAAAGGTAAATGGTGCACAAATCTATTTCCAAAGTTGCTTCATTGCGATTTTCCTGTGAGCAGAAGAGCATGACTTCAAAATCAATTTGGAAAAAGTTGTGGACTTGGTGATTGTGTAAAAATAAACAAGGAGAGTCAGAAAAAAAGTAGAGAGTTAACATCTAGGAGATGTTAGCAACTGAGGCGATATTGAAGGCAAATAGAAACAAGTTAAATTTAAAAGCATTATGTCTAAAAGCACAGAGCCCTGTGAAAATAAAGGCAAACAGAAACAATAAATATGAGACATAGAGGCTGAGTGAATGAGATTGAATATTCTGGGATACCAAACGTCGAGAAGTGATAATGGATAAGAAGGGTGTGAGGTCATTGTGCAAAGTAGCCCTGATGATAAAGGATAGAATAAAGACAAGTGCAGCATTCCCTGGTTCTCCCGCCTTCTCCTGCAGGATCGGAAGTCTGTACTGGTCTGCCTTCCAGATAATAACATAACTGAGCAAATGGTTTAGGAAATCTGGGGCAGATTTGGTGAATCACCATAGCTTTAGATGATCAGCTATCATCATAACTGATTGTTACATGGTGAAGCAACAATCATTCCTTTGTTACTTTACCATGAGCCGTTGCTGGCATGACTGTGGCCTGATCCTCACGGCCATCTGCCCATTATGGTAGATTGACCATTAGCCCACTAGCAACTGAGCATATGCCTTAAATTCAAGCCGTGTCTTTCCAGCACGTGAATCACTTCATAGTAACAGGGTTCCTAATTATAGACTCTTAAGAACACCAAGCTAAAATTAGAAACATAAATGGAAAGGAATTGAGCTGTTTGTGAAACTAAAGAATCAAGGAGAAAATGAGATTTACATTTGCACGTCAGAAGGGATATAGAACAAAATGTGATTCAACTGTAGTACTTGAGAATTGGAGTGTTATCTGAAAGACCAAATTTGTCAGCAATGGAACAGATGGTCTTGGATAAAGTTAGCAGCCAAATTGTAAGCCTCAGGGAATGGAGTTAATGAGGAAATATTAATCAGAGGGGAGAACCCGTTTCCACTCGAATAACGGGTTGTCGCAAGTGTAGGTGGTTTGATTACACACAATATTTTGAATTTAATTACTTTCTAAATTTCTATTTAGCCTCTTCATCTGCTGCTTTGGATGTTAAAAAAACACATATGAACCAACGTTAGGAAAAGTCTTTTATTTGCTGGCGTGATATTTCTCTGAAAAATCCTGGGTAATTAAGTGCTTACCATCACAAAATCTATAATTTTGCTTTAGGGTCATAGTGCATGGAACTAGGTCTGTTGGCCCATGAAATCTGTGCTGATCATTAAGCACCCATTAACACTAATCCAACAGTAATTTTTATTCCACCCACATTTCCTTAAACCCGCTATAGATTCTACCACATAAGGGATAGGCAGGATCGGCCCACCATGTCTACGCCATTCAATAATGGCTGATCTATCTCTCCCTCCTAACCCCATTCTCCTGCCTCCTCCCCATAACGTCTGACAGATGTACTAATCCAGAATCTATCCCTGCCTTAAAAAATATCCACCAACTTGGCCTCGACAGCCTTCTGTGGCATAAATTCCACAGATTCACCGCCCTCTGATTAAAGAAATGTCTCCTTATCTCCTAACTAAAAGAACACCCTTTAATTCTGAGGCTATGTCCTAGACTCGCCCACTAGTGGAAGCATCCTCTCCACATCCACTCTATCCAAGCCTTTCACTATTCTATATGTTTCAAAGGTCCCCCATCATTCTTCTAAATTCCAGCGAATACAGGCCCAGTGTCGACAAACGCTCATCATAAGTTAACCTATCCATTCCTGGGATCATTCTTGTAAACCTCCTCTAGACCCTCTCCAGAGCCAGCACATCCTCCCTCAGACATGCTGCCCAAAATTGCTCACAATATTCCAAATGTGGCCTCACCAGCGCCTTCTAGAGCCTCATCAACCTGATGTTTTCAAGAGAGAGTTAGATTTAGGCTGGAGAAACTCAGCGGGTCAGGCACATTTCTGGAGAAAAGGAATGGGTGACGATTCAGGTCAAGACCCTTCTTCAGACTGAGAGTCAGGGGAAAGGGGAACGAGAGATGGTACTTAGGAGAAATGATTGGAAGATGTGCAAAAAGCGAAGACAATCAAGTGGGGCATACAAAAGGCCATTGTTGACTGTGGGATTAGTTTAGTTTAAAGATACAGCGCAGAAACAGGCCCTTCGGCCCACCGGGACCGCGCCGACCAGCAATCCCCGCACATCAACACTATCCTACACCCACTAGGGACAAATTTTACATTTACCAAGCCAATTAACGTACAAAACCTGTACGTCTTTGGAGTGTGTGAGGAAACCGAACATCTCGGAGAAAACCCACGCAGGTCACAGTGAGAATGTACAAACTCCGTACAGACAGCACACGTAATCTGGATCAAACCCGGGTCTCCGGCACTGCATTTGCTGTAAGGCGACAACTCTACTGCTGTGCCACCATGTCCAACCCCAATAGGTGACAACGAGTATATAGACAGAACAACTCAACAGGACCACAGTAAAACTAATACGAAGACTAGGGTGCGGGGGGAATGGAGAGAGAGGGGTTGCAAGGGTACAAATGGGGCTTGCTCAAGTGAACACCCTGGTCAGCATGCATAAGGTGGGCCAAAGGACTTCTTTCAATGCCCTATAACTCTATGCAATGGGTGAATGCAATTTGCATTAGCTGACAGAATGAAGAGAACCATAGATAGCGATGACTATCAAGGTTTTGATGTGGCAGTGATTGAACGGTTAATATTATTTGCTAGTATTCATGTGCTAATGGTTAAGCTACTTTAGGAAAATAGAGAAAATGGTGTGTGTGTGGTCTTCAATTATGTTTGCTGCTTTCCTGATGCAGCATGAATTGTAGATGGAGTGGATGGGGAGGGTGGGGGGGCGATGAAGACTGGTTTGTGTGATGGACTTTGGCTGCATCCACAACCCTGCAATCATGAATGGATGTTTTCGAGGAAGAAACCGGTTGGTAAGAATCATTGAATCCATGCCAATTTTTCCCTAGTCTCAGGATATTCATAAATTCTAGGTGCAGAATTAGGTCTTTCGGCCCAAGCCTGTTTCGCCATTCAATCATGGCTGCTCTATCTTTCCCTCTCAACCCTATTCATCTGCCTTCTCCTCATAACCCCTCACACCGGTACTAATCAAGAATCTAACTATCTCTGCCTTAAAAATATCCATTGACTTAGCTTTCATCGTCTACGGTGGCAAAGAATTCCACAGATTTACCACCGTCTGACTAAAGAAATTCCTCCTCATCTCCTTTCTAAAGATATGTCCATTTATTCTGAACGTAGACGCTCCCACTAGTGGAAACATTCTCTTCACATCCACTCAATCCAGTGTGTACAGGACCAGTGCTGTCAAATGCTCATCATATATTAACCCAATCATTCCTGCGATCAAACCTTCTCTGGAGCCTCTCCAATGCCAGCACATCCTTCCTCAGATATGTTGGCCCAAAACTGTTCACAATACCCCAAATGCGGTCTGACCAGTGCCTTTTAAGCCTCATCATTACAACCGTTTTTATATTCTTGACCTCGGAATAAATGCTAGCATTGCATTTGCCTTCCTTATTACCAATTCAACTTATAAATTCACTTTTTGGGAAGATGGCTGCCCTGCTGGTAGTTTGTTAGTTTTTCAATTCTTTTGTTATTTTTTAGTGTGTTCAAAATTTGTTTGAATGTTCTTCGGTTTGTTTTATGTGGGGGAGGGGGGAGGGGATCGTGGGAAACTTATTTTTCAAGTTCCTGCCTTGCCGGAGATGTAATTATTTTTCGGATCACATTCTCCGGCACGCTCTGTGGCCTTCCATCGCTGGACCTGGAAGCCTCTTTGGACTGTCGTGAGCCCCACCGCAGGGCACGGACTTAACATTGGAGGTCATCCCTTGCCTGGGATCGCGACCACCGTTTACTTTACCATCAAGGGGTTGCAGTCTTCGGGAGAGGCAAGTCGGGAAGCTCCAACGTTGCAGAAGGTTCGACAAGCCCCGACGCGAGGTTCAATCGTCCAGCGTGGGGGAGCTGACATCCCCCGGATGCGGGAGAGGATCGCCTCAACGCGGATGGCCCGAAACGCCGCCGGCTACGGGAGTCAAGATCGTCCCGTCAACGGGGGCTCGAGGCCCACGACTGAGGAAGAACTAAGGGAAGGGACTTGAACTTTATTTCACCTTCCATAACAGTGAGGAATGTGTAGCAGTCACTGTGGTGGATGTTCATGGTAAAATGTGTTTTTGAGTGATCTGTTGCTTTTAATTGTATGACTGACCTGAGCAATGAAATTCCTCGTATGTTGCAAAACATACTTGGCGAATAAAGTGTGATTCTGACTCTGATTCTGATTTAGAAAATACTCGACACCTTTATTCCTACAACCAAAATGCATGACTCCACACTTTGCTATGCCCTATTCCATTTCTGCCACTTTTTTGCCCGCTCTCCCAACCTGTCCAAGCCCTTCTGCAGAGTCCCTGCTTTCTCTACACTACCTGACCCTCCACCTATCTACATACTTTAGTAACATTAGCAAATTTGCAGATGACGCAAAGCTGGGTGGCAGTGTGAACTGTGAGGAGGATGCTATGAGGATGCAGGATGACTTGGACAGGTTGGGTGAGTGGGCGGATGCATGGCAGATGCAGTTTAATGTGGATAAATAAGGCAGATTATTATCTGAATGGTGTCAAGTTGGGGAAAGGGGAAGTAGAAAGAGATCTGGGGGTCCTTGTTCAGCACTCACTGAAAGTAAGCATGCAGGTACAGCAGGCAGTGAAGAAAGCTAATGGCATGTTGATCTTCATAACAAGAGTTGAACAAAGAGGTCCTTCTGCAGTTGCACAGGCCCTAGTGAGACCACACCTGGAGTATAGTGTGCAGTTTTAGTCTCCAAATTTGAAGAAGGACGTTCTTGCTTTTGAGGGAGTGCAGCGTAGGTTCACGAGGTTAATTCCTGGGATGGCGGGACTGTCATATGTTGATAGAATGGAGTGACTGGGCTTGCATACTCTGGAATTTAGAAGGATGAGAGGTTGTCTCATTGAAACATGTAAGATTATTAAGGGATTGGAAATGCTAGAGGCAGGAAACATGTTCCCGATATTGGTGGTGTCCGGAACCAGTGGCCACAGTTTAAGAATAAGTCAATGAATGAATACTTTATTGTCACATGTGACGTCACAGTGAAATTCTTTGCTTGTATACATACCAAAGGTATGCAAATAGTCAGTTTTTGCATGAGCAGCTTACAACCAACCCAGTGGTATGAACATTGATTTATCTAATTTGAAGTAACCTCTGCATTCCCCTCCTCCGCCATTCTATTTGTCCGACTAGTTTCACAGTTCGTATCCCTGTATCCCTTTGGATATCCCAGGCAGATTATAAAGTTACAAAGTACCGCCGGGCCAGGTCCCCCTTTGTTCTTCCTCCTCCCTCACGGTGATTCCCCACACGCTGGGGTCCTCCTTTGTTCCTTCACGCAGCGGCGTCCTCACTTCCACATGTCTGTCCTCGTCCATCCTATCATTGACCACCGCATCGACCTCTCCATTATCGCAACTGGGTCCTCTTCAGAAGCCTCTGTAGTGCCGACCCAAACACCAGCCGCGGGCTCTGCTGACCCGTGGGCTTTGTCGACTCGTGAGGCTCCACCTCCGACCCGCGAGGCCCGGGCTCGGCTTCTCACTGGCCCTCCGGAAGGCGTCTCATTCATTCCCACTTTCTCTTTTTTGTCAGTCAATCAATCCTATGTGCTTTAATTTTGCACTCCGTCCTCTTCTATAGGGTTTAATTAAAGGCCGAATGGAATACAAGTACACGGCATTTGCTAGTTTTCCCTTATGTATTCTTCCTGTCGCATCCGAAAAAACCCCAGTAGGTTTTATCAACAAAATCCCCCACCTCTTCATAAAGTCTAGCAGATTTTGTCCAATTCTATTAATATTTACTTAGATTTACCTAGATAGACACAAAGTGCTGGAGTAACTTAATGTGTCAGGCAGCATCTCTTCCAAAAATTTTGTTTTTTGGGTCGGGACTTTTCTTCAGACGGAAGGTAGAGGGGAGGGAACTGGAGGTAAGTAAAGGCCAGAAAAAATCAGGGCCAGCAACAGATGATCATGAAATGTTGTTGCCATAATGGCCCATTGTTGGCTGGGGAAGAGGTGATAACGAAAGGAGACACGGATGAGAACTGTGAAACTACTAAGACATATAGGATGGTGGAGGAGGGGAGAGAGGGAATGCAGGGTTACTTGAAATTAGATAAATCAACGTTCATATCACTGGGTTGTAAGCTGCCCAAGTGAAATATGAGGTGCTGTTCCTCCACTTTACATGTGGCCTCACTCTGACAGAGGAGGACGCCCTGGACAGTAGGGTCGGCATATGAATGGGAAGGGGAGTTAAAATGGTTGGAAACCGGGAGATCGCATAGGCCAAGGCGGACTGAGCGAAAGTGTTCAGCGAAACGATCATCGAGTCTGTGCTTGGCCTCGCCGATATTGGAATCCCCACCTGGAAAAGCGGATATGGTAGATGATGTTGGAGGAGGAGCAAGTGAACCTCTGCCTCACCTGAAAGGACTTTCAGGGACACTGGATGGGGTCGAGGGATAGGGACAGGTGTTGCATCTCCTGCGGTTGCAGGGGAAAGTACCTGGGGAGGGGGTGGTTTGAGTGGGAAGGGATGAGTGAACCAGGATGTTGCAGAGGGAAGGGTCTCTGCTGAAAGCAGAAAGAGTTGGAGATGGGAAGATATGAGTAATGGTAAGATCCTGTAGGAAGTGGCAAAAATATTGGAGGATAATGTGTTTTATGCGATGGCTGATGGGGTGAAAGGTGAGGACTACGGGTACTTTAGTCCAGATAGCCATGGGAGTCGGTATGTTTGTAATAAATGTCGGTTGATAGTCTATCTCCTGTGATGGAAACGTTGAGATTAAGAAAGGGGAGGAAAGTTTCAGAGATAGTCCAGGTGAATTTGACTGCAGGTGAAAGTTAGTGGAGAAGTTAATAACGTCCATGAATTCTGCATGGGTGCACGAGGTAGTTTAGATCCAGTTGCCAATGTAGTGGAGATAGAGTTTGGGGATAGGGCCAGTGCACGCCTGGAACATGACTTGTTCCATGTACTGTACAAAATGGCATGTAGCTGGGGCCAATAGAAGTGCCCATGGCTACACCTTTGTTTTGGAGATAGTGGGAGGAGTCGAAGGAGAAGTTGTTGTGAGTGAGGACCACTCCGCGAGTTAGAGGAGAGTACTTGGAGAGTGAGATTGGCTGGGTCCGCAGATGAGGATGTTTGTTTCTCTTTTTTGAGCAATGCGTTACATTTATAGCTCTTCAATATGCCGAAACTGTTTTGTTAGCTAAAGAATCTTGGAAGATGACAATCAATGTATCCAGTATTACCATGGTTACCATTTTATTACTCTTTGATGGATGTTCAAGGACATAGAAGGACATTTCCAGCGCTTTTTTTTCTAAGTGCATTATTCCTATTATTCCTCCATTCCTCCTTTTCATTAGTCTGTTGGAAAGTAATTAGGTTCTCATCTGTGAGGACAAAACCAAGTACTTCTTTGTTTCCCATTCTAAATTCCACCATATATTTTTACTGATGTTAAAGAAGTTTTATCTCTCTCTCCCACCCCCCCTCTCCTACCCCTCCCCCTCCCACCCTATCTCCCGCCCCATCTCCCACCCCCCTCCAACCCCCTCCCCCTTTCCCCCGCACACATACATATACATTATGCATGTACTGAATTTGCACAGACACATACACTCCACACAATCACATCGAACACGAGCATAAATCTTTGCATATGTTCATGGAACAATGTCGTTGTGGCAGGAGAATCAGTTACGCATAATCCAGAGTTGATAATTAAAATAATAAAACTGACCAATATTATTGTTCTGTCAGAAATTTCTATTATCGTATAAATCATCTGAACATTTCTGCCAGTGTCACGTTTTTTTTAAGCTAATCTACGTAAGATTGATTTGAGTTTTGAAATAAAGTCTGATTTTACAATGGAATTGTACCTTGCCCTGCTCCCCGATCAATGCCGAGACCCCAATTGATAATTGATGGCAGTTTCAGTGTAATGGACTGTGCTGGAATTAACTCTGACATTCAGCTTGTATAATTAAAACACAGCTGGTGTGAATTCATGTCTGACTAATCTGTCTGTGGGCAGAGCACCCTAACCCAGCAGTCTGGTTCTGGACAGTTTATTTGTTATTAGATATATTTATTTAGAAATGGTATAATCGGGAACTGAGATTGTTAGAATGATGAAAGTCATTGGAAGTTGACCTGGCATGGCTAAATGCGCTAAATAGAAACGCAGTGAAAGTTTCATGAGAGTCTGAGCTTCAAACTATCAAATTTATCTGAAACTGAATCCAAGTTGATTTCAGTGTTATTAAAGGGAAAAATAGACACGGAGTGGTGGAGTAACTCGGTGGTTCAGCAGCATCTCTGGAGAACATTAATACATGACCTTTCACGTCGCGACCTTTCCTCAGACCCAGTATTGAGAAGAGTCCCACCCTGAAACATTGCCGAACCATATTCTCCCAAGGTGTTGCCTGATTGGCTGAGTTAATCCTGCACTTTATGTCCTTTTTTTGTAAACCAGCATCTGCTGTTCCTTGCATCTACCAGGCTTTGCTGTCATGCACTCCGTGGAGCAGTAAGTGAGAAATATACTGAAGACCACTGACACAAAATGCTGGAGTAACTCAGCGGGACAGGCAGCATCTCCAGATAGAAGGAATGGGTGATGTTTGGTACATCTTCTTAAGGGTCTCGATCCAAAACATCACCCATTCCTTCTATCCAGAGATGCTGCCTGTCCCGCTGAGTTACTCCAGCATTTTGTGCCTTGTCTTCGGTGTAAACCAGCATCTGCAGTTCCTTCCTTTACAGAAGAGCTCAGGGTTGATTCCATCCGAAAGAGACCTTGCCATCAGCAGCTGAGGCATGAAAATAAGGAGAACATGCAACTCCATCTAAATGAATGGTCTGGAAACTAGAACCCTAAACATGATCTTTTAATCAGGAGCACATTGGGTTAGGTTGCTGGTGCCTGCGTGCAGGGCCATGTGCCATGACTGCTCAGTATTGCCATCTAGTGTAACGTAATTACATTACAGTGTTTGACAAATTTAATGTTTGAATACAAAAGATTGTGGGATAATAAAAAGTTACATCTTACTCCGCTGTCATGGTCAGTGGTATAACCCCTCCATATTCTGGAAAAGGAGCAGATCATAAAATTGAATCTAACTGAGTTTTTTATTTTATTTCTTGTTCTCAGAAGGTGGATGTCACCAGTCGAGCAGTGTTGGAAATAATGACAAAGACAACAGAATATCTACAGCCCAACCCAGGTACATAAAAAACAGGAGCAGAAGTTGTCTGTACTGCTGCTGTGAGTCTGCTCTGCTGTTCAGTAATGTTAAGATGGATCTGAGGAATGACCTCATCACCTGATCTATCCACCTCTTTCTGCCTTGAATATTATTAATAATTTAGCTTCCTCTGCTCACTGGGGTAGAGAACTGTATGATCCTCAACCCTCTGGACTTCCACCTGACTTCAACCTTAAGTGGATGCTCCTTTGCCCGAGACTTAGCCCCTCATGTCTCCGACTCCTCTACCAGGCTTATATCCACACAGTATCTGCCCTGTCAGCTTTCCTCCGAATCTTTTATGTTTCAGTGAGATCAGCATGAAGATCATGTAATATGAATCTTGTGCACTTCCCGATGGTAATGGTCTGACAACATATTTGGTCTGCTACACAAATGCTGTGAGATTTTCCAGTCTCACCAGCAGATCGTTGGCTGGGGATAAACCCACAGAATATCCAAGATGTGCTTTTTTTTCCTCTAGGGTTATAAATCAATGAATATGACAATGCAATATTTAGTAATTTATTTGCAACACTTATTAATGTGAGGATGCTGAGAATAATAGCTACTTATGTTCAGCTGCCAGAGTCATTGCTCCAAAAATAGATTGGTTTTAATAATTCATCTCCTTCTTGTCTCAGTTTCTGTCTCCCATGACTTACTGGCATTCCATTTTTAACGAGATGTTGGCCTGATGAGGAGGGACCAATAACATTTTTTGGTTACACACTTTAAGGGGGACAACTTTGACATGGGTAGATGGCAAAATGCATAGATTGATGGATGACAAGAACACATAGGCTGGAGAATGGGGAGCTTGTCACCCATAAGTGTGGGGTTTACAACATTGAATGAGCGTGTGTGTTGCTTGTGTTGATCCCACCCGCAGACCTGATACCTCGAGGTTGGGACATATGGATTGAAATCTCCAAGAGCCCTTTTCTGTCAGATGTGGAGCTGTCTGTTACTTCACTTATACACTTCCTAGCAGAGCTCTGAACAGCCAGTGTGCAATTGAAAGATAAGGTACAAAATACAAATGACTGTAGTACTGTTGGATGGCATAGGTACCACTGCTGTCTCAAATTCCAATGACCTGAGTTCAACCCTGACCTCTGGTGCTGTTTGTACAGAGTTTGTATGTCTCTCTGTGATCACATGGGTTTTCACAGGTGCTTCAGTTTCAGTCAAAGACTTGCTGGATGGTGGGTTAATTGGCCGCTCTATATTGCCCATGGTGTAGGCAGGTGGAAAATGTTGATGGGTATATCAAGAGAATGGCCTGCTGGGAAATGGGATTACTCTGATAGCTGCCATAGAGATGATGGGCTGAATGGCAACCTTCTGCGTCACATGAACATTTGAACCAACTAAAATGCATGCAGGATATTATATCTTGAAGTCCTTTCACATTTGGGGAGTTAAGCAGTGTAGGTCAGTTTTGGAAGGTATATTTAAGGAGACTACTAAAGGGATGCAAAAAAGTGGTTGGGATGGAGATTTTCAGTGTGTGCTCCACAAGGTGGCAGATATCATCTGAACAGATGGATGTACGGTATTGGAGGAACAAGGAGCTTTAGTTGTGGATTGTTCTGAAATGGGTTACACAACACAAGGTCTGAATAGTTCTGGGGTCAATCTTAGTCCATTCTCCAAGGCACAAGCAATGAGCTGGGCATCAGAAAAAGGACCTAGGACCAGTCAGAATATTGGTGCAGTGGAGAAGGACTTCAATGGTAAGGTGAGTAACTTGCAGTTTCTAGAAGGGCTGGTGGGGAGGATTGTAAGACTTCTTCAGCAAAAACTCAGGCGAGAGGCCGGAAATAGGTTGCAGGAAGCTGGCATAGTCTTATTCCAGATATGCAAATCAGTCAGCCACCTGTGATCAGATTAACCATGAATCGTTTTTTTAGTAGGTTGGAAGTGGAATTATAGTGGAGGGGGCAGACCCAGAATGGGAATGGGAGGTGGGAATTCATGGGGTCAGTGCTGGGGAGGATTGGGTGGCTCCTAACAGCCCAATGGCAGGCATCAAGCTCCTGGAGGGTTTTGCTGGAAGGAAGGGTAAGGAAATCTTGTAGACACAAAATGCTGGAGTAACTCAGTGGGACAGGCATCATCTCTGGAGATAAGGAATGGGTGGAGAGTTTTCATCAGGGGTCTCGACCTGAAACGTCACCCATTCCTTCTCTCCCGCTGAGTTACTCCAGCATTTTGTGTCTATCGTCGGTTTAAACCAACATCTGCAGGAAACCTTGTGGTGCTTGATACATTGCTGCTCATCTGGACCTCCATTCCCCCACACTCCTGCCCCTCCCCGTGTCTGACTTGCACGCCTGACTGAACCTTTCCACCATCTGTTGACCCATTACAGAAATACTTCCTCATCTCCACTGAAGACTCTATTAATGTTCCTTTGGGGCCACTGCGCTCCGATAAGCATTCATATACAAGCGTCTAAGCACGCTAGAGGCAGGAAACATGTTCCCGATGTTGGGGGAGTCTAGAACAAGGGGCCACAGTTTAAGAATAAGGGGTAAGCCATTTAGAATGGAGATGAGGAAACACTTTTTTACACAGAGAGTTGTGAGTCTGTGGAATTCTCTGCCTCAGAGGGCAGTGGAGGCTGGTTCTCTGAATACTTTCAAGTGAGAGCTAGATAGGGCTCTTAAAGATAGCGGAATCAGGGGTTATGAGGAGAAGGCAGGAACGGTATACCAATTGGGGATGATCAACAATGATCACATTGAATGGTGGTGCTGGCACGAAGGGCCGTATGGCCTACTCCTGCACCAATTGTCTATTGTCACTCCATCCACCACAAACCCAGCCCTTTAAGACTGCTCCTTCATGGGAGCTAAGCAGGAAGTAGAAGCCCTTAATTTTAACACTTGCCACCTCTAATTTATGAAGAGAGAATCAAAATTCACAAAGAATCTTGAACGATATTTCTTTTAAGGTAAAGAAAATATTTCCTTTGGTTTGAGAAATCACATTCTTATCTCACAAAACTCAGCATGCATATGTAAGACACTTAGAAAGGTTTCAGTATGTATGCTATTCACCCTGAGTCGTAATGCCTTTTTTAAAGATTAAATTATTAATTCACTGGCACATTGTTACAAGACATGATGTTATGCAAATAAGTTTTTGTTTATGCTATATTTTGTTGATGTTCTATTGAATGTCTCTTTTTATTCTGTACCTTGATCCAAAGAGTAATTATGTTTCTCAGTTTAAAACACAATTTGATGATTGCATTTGTCCTCTGAGTAGTTGCACAGAATGCAGTGGGCGTTCATTTTGACTGCTGTGTAGGTTTTTAAACGAATTGCATATTTAAAAATGACAGTAATAACAGGCATTAAAGTCTTCCTTCAATGTCGTCAACATGTTGGAGGACGACAGAAGCTAACAGCGAGCTACATCGTCTGACACATGAGCGAACGAAAGTCTTCCTGAGCTTCAGTCATTTCTAAATATGTAAATATGTAGGAAAGATTAACAGGACTCACTCCAGTCTCTCTGAGATCCCACATTTGGCTCTTTCGTTGTTCAGTCTGAAGAAGGGTCTCGACCTGAAACGTCATCCATTTCGTCTCTCCAGAGATGCTGCATGTCCTGCTGATTCACTCCAGCATTTTGTGTCTATCTTCAGGATGTCTCCAGGATGAGATGGGGAAACCAGAGCATCCACCAGAAACCACACAGTCACAGGATGAACATGTAGTGTCCAAGCAGACAGCAACAGAGGCAAGAATCCAATCCAGGTCACTGAAGCAACGAGTCAGTAACACTAATTGCTATGTCATAGTGCCAGCCATTCTGCAGATTACATATTTAAGATAAAAAAAGAGAAGGAATTTTTGGATGATTGCCCCTGCTCTTTCCTTTCCGTCCTTTGGAAACTCAAATCAAATCCCTCATTATTATCTACATTTCAGAAAATGCGACTGTGGTTTGTGCTCCTCTGTTCCATCAACATTTGGTATTATTGTGGTGAATCTGCATTGCAGTCCTTCTACAGCCACCATACCCTTTACCCAATGCCCTGCTCTAACTTAGTCAAAAATCCAATTTAAGCATAATGATTGGGTTTCAGATGAGAGCCATTTGCTAAAACAGTACACAGACACTTCATCATTGTGAAGAAAACAAAGTGTTGGAGCAACTCAGTGGATCAGGCAGCATCTGTGGAGGGAATGGACAGGTGACGTTTTGGCGACAGGCAACTCAGACCATTCTCATTACACTTTAGTGTCTAAATCTGCACATGCTTCTCCGGGGAAGCAGATTGCAGCAAGCTTTGTGTGCTGTCTCTGGCCAACATCTGCACCACAAGGCAGTCCTGGAGCAGGGCTTTGTCCACTTCCCACTGCACCATCATGCACACTTTGGTTCTATTTGTACAGATCAGCCAAACACCAGAACTCACTGGAGCAGCCACTGAGTATCAGCCCTGCTGGAATTACATTGCAGCCAATGACTTGAGAAGTCTGGCACTGGGAAAATGCTCACTGGTTATACGATGCAGGTGTACGTAGACCAAAAGTTACAATTTCAATTGAATGTCAGTCAATAAGAAACTGGGTTGGTTATGGTTTGTGTCACTACTTTTCTCTGTGTTCAGCCTCCAGGGCAAAACTGACAATGATCAACACCATGTCGAAGATCCGAGGACAAGAGAAAGGACCTGGCTATCCGCAGGCAGAGGGGCTGTTGGGCGAAAGCATGATCAAATTTGGCAAGGAGCTTGGTGAAGAATCTAATTTTGGTGAGTCTTTAGCACACAGTCTCACACAGTTCCTCACCAGCACACGCCTATCCCAATGCAAACATGCACTTACATGCCACAGATGCTGCATGCACGTTTAGTTTAGTTTAGTTTGGAGATACAGCGTGGAAACAGGCCCTTTGGCCCACAAAGTCTGTGCCGACCAGCGATCCCCGCACATTAACACTATCCTACACACACGAGGGACAGTTTACGATTTTACCGAAGCCAATTTACCTACAAACCTGAACGTCTTTGGAGTATGGGAGTAAACCGAAGATCTTGGGGAAAACCCATGTAGGTCACTGGGAGAACATACAAACTCCGTACAGACAGCACCCGTACTTGGGATCGAACGAGGGTGTAATGGCAAACCTCTATCCTTTCCAGTGTCCTCTTTTACCAGGTAAGTAGGAGTGATCTTACTCAGACCTAATAGAACAGATCTTTCAGTCGCTATTTCCAGTTTAATTGCTTGTTTACTGAAGTAGTTGTACAAACAAAGGGATGAACGTACCAGGCTTTCCTTATTCTGCATACAAGTTGTAGCTGGCTACTCTGTCCCTGGTGTGGTGAGAGCTCTATGTTCTCCCTCCCTGTGCCTGCCACTTCCTATCCCCTATGCCCTTATATATACACCACCCTGTGCATTTAATAACCGCCCCTAAGTGTCCAAAATAATACTGCAAGGTATATCTAGACAAAATAATATGATATGCCAACATAAGCATAAATGGCTCTGACACCGGGTCTACTGGTGCTGTGTGCACTGTAAGGCAGCAACTCTAATGCTGTGCCACCATGCATCTAACACCACACACACACACACCTCAAACGTTCCCACTCTCCATCAAATTCACATCCCTCTGTGCTCACTTAGGCAGAATCAACTTGCATGCTCAAATATGTGCACGCATTTTCTTTTTTGTACTGAGCGGTGCTGAAAACAATATTCTGCTTATTTGAATCAGGTATTTTGTCAAATGTTCAATGAAAAGGAGAATGGCAGCGTGGATAGAGTTAACACAAATTAACTGACTTTCCTGGTGGCAGGATGCTGCAAGGTTGCAAATTTGTTTGCCCCCTTAACTTTTAACTTCCATTTACCACTCTTTCAATGTTACTTGTGACGATTTGACTTCAAGACACGGTCTAACTTTTCATAAAGTGTTGACAACACTTTTACACGCCTTAATTGTCTGAAGGATGGAGACAAGAAGAAAAGGAGGCTCCCCAAGGAAGGAACAGGGGAAAGCCACAACCACAGTTGCAGCTTCTGACTCTAGTATCATAGAAGCAATATCGAAAATGAACGATGAATTGAAAAATGAACTGAAAAATGAAATGAAAACAAGATTTGGCAATTTGGAAGAAATGGTGAAAGGAGTTTCTACCTAATTGAAGGAAGTCCAAGGACTGTCTTTGTTGCCAGATGAACTTCGTGAACAAAAGGATCAAATCGATATCTTGCGAACCCTGGGCCAGGAGAGAGATTTGAAGATTGAAAAACTGGAACGGAGAATGAATGATAACACTCGGGCACCAGCAATACAAGACTAAAAATATGGACCTAGAAAACAGAAGCCCTCATTTGAATTTGTGAATTGTTGGTTTGCCGGAAAGTCAAGAAGGAGATAATGTTATAAAATATGGTTCTAAAATGATAAAGGAAGCTTTCAACATTGAGCACAATGAAAACCATTTTTGGATAACGCACACAGGATTGGGAAGAAATCCTGTAATAAACCGAGACACTTGATTATTTGGTTTCATTTTTTGCAAATGAAGGAGAATATTCTCCAGGCAGCAAAAAGGTTGGGCGTGGTTGAATATGAAGGATGCAAGTTTCGGTTTGTTCCTGATTATAGCTACGAGCTTTTGGAAATAAGAAAGTCCTTTTATAATGCAATGTCTGATTTGTATGAGAAAAAGCTACGCCCAGTTTTACTATAAGCAGCGAGATTGCGTATTCGATTTTTCAACGGTGACACTCGATTTTTTAACAATCCTCAAGACACCTCCAGCTTTATGGAGAGATACGAGGAGGAAGGGGAGTAATTGATAGCTGATTAAGTTATAATTGGAGACTTACTGTTCCTATTTTGACAACATATCGTTTGGTAATGATTAAGAATTTAACTGGATGTGTTGTTTTTTTTTAATATATATATTAACTTTTAAGAATGTCTTTGTTAATTTGTGTTCCCCTGTCATTCGACAAACTAAGAGAACGTAGTTCTTGTTTTTCATAGTTTGACCTTGGATAATAATATGTAGCATTTGTTCTTTAACTCCATGCCAGCCTGTATTGTTTTATTATCTTTCAAAGAGATAACGACAAACGTGTTATGGCTAGGAGTGGCTAAATATGATTCTCTTTATGCCGAGCGCTGTTACTAGGAGAGATGGGGTCGGGGAGGGGATTAGATAGCTTACTGACTGCCTATTGGTCAGTTTGGGGCTTTACAGGGGTGGGAGGGAGGGAGGGGTCTTTTGTTCCTTATTTAGTGTCTTCCATTTGTGCGTATTCTGAACTACAAAAATGTCTGAAATGTCGTCATTTCTGGCTCCACCCTAGATTTTTCTTCTTCCAGTATCATGAGCTATTAGGCTTCAAGAAATTAACCCATTATATCCCACATGATTTTTACAAGCAATATGGATAAAGCGATTAACTTCCTTTCATGGAATGTGAATGGCTTGAACCATCCCATTAAGAGGGATTTTTTTCTAAAGTTCTTCACAGACTAAATGCTCAGATTATCTTTGTTCAGGAAATTCATGTAAGGCAAGATGACAATTTACAATTTTTCAAGTCTTGGAGAGGACAGCAATTTCATTCAAATTAACAGGCTAAGGTGAAAGGAGTCTCCATTTTTATTGACTCCTCAATTACGTTTGTTCACTATGAAACAATCTCTGATCCATATGGCAGATCCCTGGTGAATACCGGTGTTCTTTATACACAAAAAGTCGCTATGGTGAATGTCTACGCACCAAATACTGATCACCCTCAGTTTTTTAAACAGTTAATTGCATCCTTTCCTAATTTAAATGAACGTTTTTTAATAATGGCTGGAGATTTCAACTGCTGTCTGAACCCCTCGATTGACAGGTCTACATCTGATCACGTGCTTCCAAATAAATCAGCTAATTTTATCAATTCTTTTTTACTTGACTCTGGAATGTTAGAAGTATGGAGATTCTTACACCCAAATGACAAAGAATTTTCACTTTTCTCTCATGCATATCATAGTTATTCTTGGATTGATATTTTATACTAGATTCTCAGCTAGTTCCATCGGTCACTGCATGTGAGTATGATGCAATTGCTATTTCTGATCACGCACCACTGAAACTCAATCAAACTACCTGATTCCAAGTTTAGTGGTAAACAATGGCGATTTAACGCTACTTTGCTTCAAGACTTAAACTTTATTAATTTTATGAAAGATCAGATTGCTTTTTACTTCTTGACAAAATCTACTGAAGGAATATCCAATGGTGTAGTCTGGGATGGTTTTAAGGCATATATTTGCGGGGAAATTATTTCATACTCCGCAGGATTAAAAAAACAAACACAAAAAGAAATACATACATTGGCTGACAAGATTAAAGAAATTGATAAAAAATATTCAAAAGTTCCAAGTTTAGAGCTCTATAAGAATAGTGTTGAACTTCAATTGAGACATGATTTGTTATTAGTATCACCAATTGAGAACCAGTTACTTAAAACCAAAAGTCAATTTTACATACATGGCGAAAAATCTGGTAAATTACTCGCTAATCAATTGAAAACTGTGTCAGCCAAGCGTCAGATTACTAAAGTGAATAAACGGGATGGTACAGTAACTGTAGACCATGAAAAAATTAATAAATCCTTTCAGGAATTTTATACCTCCCTATACCATTCAGATGTTCCTACTGATTCGAATATAATGCATGAGTTTTTAAAGAAACTGAACCTACCAAATTTACCATATAATGATTCTCTGTTGTTAAATGAACCCATCACGGAAGAAGAAATACAGAAAGCAATTTTTTCAATGAATTCTGGTAAAGCGTCCGGTTTAGATGGGTTTACAGTAGATTTTTAAAGTATTTTTCAAATTTATTGTCTCCATGGCCACGCAAGGTATTTAAAGAAGCCTTTTTAAGGAATAGATTACCACAATCTTTTTATGAAGCTATTTCTTTAATTCTTAAAAAAGATAAAGACCCCACTGAAGTGACATCATATAGACCTAACTATACCTATATGTTAAATGTAGATTTCAAAATTATTTCCAAACGATTTTACCGCAAATTATCTCTGAAGATCAGACAGGTTTTATTAAAAATCGTTACTCATACTTTGACGTTAGGAGATTAATGAATATTGTATATACAGCGTCTAATAAAACCCCAGAATGTGTCATCTCACTCGATGCTGAGAAGGCGTTTGATAGAGTAGATGGGAATACTTATTCAATACATTTGAAAATTTAAGATTGGTCCAAAATGTATTTATTGGATCAAGCTGATATATCATGATATATCATATCATATGGCTTCTGTATTTACTAATAATCAGAGATCCCCTTTTTTCAGGCTCTTTCGATGTACTAGACAGGGCTGGCCCTTAAGTCCTTTACTATTTGATATTGCTTTGGAACCTTTAGCCACCGCTATTAGGCAATCCCCTAATATTTTTGGTATTGTCCGTGGGAATAAGATACATAAGTTATCTCTTTATGCAGATGATCTGTTATTATTTATTTCTAACCCTGAGAAATCTATTCCGGCAATAGTAGCATTACTTAATCAATTTAGTAGTTTTTCTGGTTATAACTAAATCTTAGTAAGAGTGAGCTTTTTCCATTAAATAATCTTGTTTTGAATTGTGGACAGTTTCCATTTAGATTGACTACCGAAAGGTTTACTTATTTAGGTATTAAGATCGCCAAGAAACACAAGGATTTATTTAAAGTAAATGTTATGCCTTTAATTGACCATATTAAACATCAGTTTACTAAATGGTCACCAATGTCCTTATCCTTAATTGGCCGAATCAATGCTATTAAAATGTTCATTTTACCTAAATTTCTGTATTTATTTCAGAAGATACCAATTTTTATTGCCAAATCTTTTTTCGATATTATAGACTCCAGAATTTCTTCATATATATGGCAGAATAAAAATCCCAGAATGTAGTAGAGACGTAACTGTGTGGAGCAATTCTACTGTGTGATTGGAGATTTGCTTCTGTGGCTAGCACGCAAATAATCGCTTGGGTTGGGCGCCGTCATTGGAAGCATTTACAAGATACCCATCTGATAAATGCATTTTGGTTGAGGGCAGAATTGTACTTGTAGTAAAGTGGATGTACATTTCACTGTCCCTCGCTGGCCTGGCTGATCGAAAGAAGAATTAATGTCTGTGGGTTTGAGCACATAAGGAGATAGCACCTTTCATGGGGTAAATGCGTAAAGAGATTTTATAGGTAGATTAAGGAAAAGAGGTGTGACGAGAGAGCGAATAGGACCGCTTAGAAAAAAAGCGATCATCTCTGTGTGGAGCTGAAGGAGATGGGCAAGACCCTTAATGAGAATTTATCGTCTGTCTTCACCGTGGAGAAAGATGTGAAGACTGGACAACTTGGACAGTTAATGGAAGTGTCTTGAGGACAGTCAATATTACAGTCGTGTATGTGCTGAACATCTTAAGGCATATGAAGATGGATACATTTCCCAGGCCTGATCAGATATATCCATGGACACTGAGGGAAGCTAGAGAATACATTGCAGGTGCCCTAGCTTAGATATGGGTGAGATGCTGGAGACTAGAGGGTGTCTATTGTCGTGCCTCTAATTAGGAAAGGCTGCAAATAAACGTTTGGAAACTATAGCCTAATGTCTGTGGTAGGCAAGTTATTGGAAAGTATTCTGAGGACAGGATATATATGCATTTGGATAGACAGGACTTAATTAGGGAAAGTAGAAAGATTAAACAAGCACTTACCGATTGAAGTTTGATCTTTATTTTGAAATGCTTTATTTTGAAATTATTTTGTAAATTTACTTTATGCTGAAATCAGTTGCTGAAAGCATAATCATTTTTAAGATACTGGTCCCATTAGGAGAAATTGGAGGAATATTTGCATAACAATTTACTGATATACATCGCAAACTACAATGAGTGTAGGCTATTATAGTGGCCAAATAAAAGACACCCTGCATAACGTTAGAGAATAGTGGGTGAAGAACCAATCATTTATGTCCCACTTATGGTGCTACAGAAATGATAAAGCAGCACAAGCAATGTCAATTGTGCTATCACATAAAAGCTTCTCTAGGCTCAAACTGGAAGCCACATAAACCTCTGTTACTTCCATTTAAAATTAACTCACATATGTTGTTCACAAGCTTCTCATACAATCGTGCAGAGCTGGCTGCCCGAGAAGACAGGCTGCTCCAGCCGTCACTCGTGACTGAGTAAATAAGAGTTGCTTCAGCCGTCTACCATGGCGTGATTGAATAGACAAATTTGTACTGTTAAATTTCATGGTTGCCTCATTTGTAATATCGTAAAAGATATCTACCGACAATCCATAAGTTTTATCAGTTGCAACTTTTTCATATTACCTAAAACTTGATGACATAATGCCCTTTAATCTGAGAAGGGCAGCATAGGCTTTCACCACTAGCTTTGTTATCAAAACAGCAGAATCTGTGCCTTATTGTATAGATATGACAGAGTATGCAACTGTAAGATTGATTGTCTGAGCTAGTAAAGTTGCAGAAACCCAATCATCCATCTTAAACTGGGTAAGTTCACCCATAATCCGATTAGCCTAATGCTAACCCGATTCGGCCTGTACCATATTTATGTAATCTTGAGAGGTATCAGAAATATACCCTTCTAGTCCTTGGCCAGACCACTCATTCTCGGATGAGCTGTGACTGATTGCACTCGGAACCGCTGTTCCTCTATTGATCTTACGGACGGAAAACAAAAAATTACTTGGCTTTCCTACCCGCGGAAGATGCATTATCTAGTTATTCATACATATCGCTGATAACATATCGCTGATAACATATAATCAGCAGCTAATGACGAGAGCTGAAACCACAGTCTCCCTTAGATGTGGGAATACGAGTTCCCTGTCAACTCTTGACTAAGAGTCACTACGAATACTCAGCGTTTTCATTCTGTGGAAATTAGTATAATGCAAGGCTGAATCAGGAATTACCTCGCAGTCCTTTGACTGAAACCACATGTCTAAGTTGCCAGAGTGCACAACACAATCTCTTCGACCCGCCACTCAATCAGGAATACTGATATTGAGAGCCTATGGATTATTATAAATACATTGTAGATTCACAACATGAACCTGCGGGTCAGATAAAGTTATATTATATGCCAGATGAGCTTCCTGCTGGTAACTACCTGTCCCAGAGAGGATGGCAATGATGATTCCTATGAACCAGTAACTCTACTAACTGAGGAGAAATAAACCATATGTTGAGAAAGCCTTCAACTATTTTATTCTACTGAGCACTCTGATAACCTCAATCAGATGATGAAGCAGTGCTTTCCTGGTCACTATGACTTCTATGGCCAGCCAGTTCCATGATGGTCTACCCTGATCCAGGGTAACCAAACTGTTCCTGCTTGGAACTTAAAGAGGTTACTATGCAAGGCATCTTGCCAATGTCTCTACATCAACCTGATCTATCCCAGAGACAGTGAAAACAACTAGACAGCCCATGCTGGCAGTAAACCCAACCTGGGCCGACAGACTGCTCAATTTCGGAGTTTACGGAGGTTAATAACGAGACCTTACTTACCAGCGTCTCTAACCCCGGGTTGATCATCTTTGTTGGAGCTTCAGTGAAGTTCCATTTACAGACCCTGTCTATCATGCTTGTCATTTCTGTTAGATAGCTAATGCTGCTGGCCAACTCTTCTTGTAGTGGCTTGTCTGTCCCTGAGGGGACAGCAAATTTAGAGGCAAGAGCACGCAGCACTTCCTTATGCGATTGTCGCACATCATGCATTGAAGCATGGGATCCAGGCACATAGTCATGTTTGGGGTCATGTTTGGAGCCAGTCCATACTGATCTCTGCCACTTTCTTAGAGTGGGAGAAATATTGCACCCTGAACCAGGCGTTGCCATATGTGTATGCCTAGGACTGCCTGTGCATTCTTCCATAACATGGAGCATATTTTGTGACATCATCTTCGATAATCTTTTGGGTAGGAGGAACATACCAACCCTAAAACCAGGGGCAGCTACAGGCATGTGACTTGAATTGCCTGTGCATGCTTCCGTAATACGGAGCATAATATATATATGGCACCATCTCCATCACTTCATACATCCGAGTGGGAGGATTTATGCGACCCTGAACCAGGACCTGCCTCCGGCATGTGTACATATATAGTTTATCACCATCTTCATCACTCCGTTCATCCGAGTGGGAGGAATATTGCAACCCTGAACCAGGAGCTGATTCAGGCATATGTGCACATATTTTGGCACCATTCCCACTACTCTCATCCGAGTGTGAGGAAAATTGCAACCCTGAACCAGGAGCTGCTGCCTGACATGCCTTCGTAACACGGAGCATTTCTAGTGCCACCATCTGATTCATCAGATGTTCTAATTAGGACAACCGCCCAATCACATCTGCCATAGATGTCCGAAGACTTGGTTATGACTTAGCCCTGACTTGGGGTTGTCAGGCTGCTCCCTTCAGCAGCCTAACCGGGACTAACTGTGTAGATTGGTGCTCTGTTGGTATCATCATTATACTTACCAAACAGGATGCACCTGCTAGTGACTCATGAGTCCTTGCTCCCTTTGCGCCTACGGAGTATTGCAGGGAAGGACTAGAACGCCTCTTAGACAGAGTGGGAGAAATACTGCAACCCTGCCAGGTGTTGTCATAGGAAATTACATTCATATGATTAAAGAAGCATATCCCTATTAAATCAGAGATTCGACTACTTTATCGATATGCATATAGTTGGAGTCTCTTGTAAAAGAATCTTCAACAGTCCCCTCCAGTGTGCGGAAATTACCATGGCGCCATCAGGTGTAGCTCCCACAGGTGTCTGATAGGCACAGCTCAAACAAGGCTTCCTAAGCCAGGAGCTCTGGACAGCCATGGCAAGTCCAATTTCACTACACCATTGGTGTATGTTATAATAAATGTCCTTTGTAATTATCTTTTTAAAAACATAAACTTTATTGGCATGATAAGACATCTTGTTATATTGCGAAAGAATTAAACGTGACTTTAGAATGCTATCGACTACGATAGTCACAAACGTGACCGAGTGGCAACTGTTATTAATGCCCACTCTATTATAGCCGCCCAAAATTAAAGTATACACTATATGTTGCTGCAGCATAGCTGTAGCAGTAACTATGTTTTTAAAAATTGTTCGGTGCTACGGCAGCTGAGCTTACCTAAGAGGTAGCTCTTGGCCGCGGCTATTTTTAAAACTTACCGGTTGCTGGAACTCTCCTGCAGCGATAATAGACTTGGCTGCTGGCGGCAGCCGCAATTTATGAATTCTAGCTCCTTGCGGAGCCCCGCGCTGCCTCCAACTCTGGCTGCCTGCTCCCGTATGGAGCTCTGATGCCGGCAGCTGTAATAACTTATTCCAGCCGGCGGTCTCCAATTTCGGCCGCCTGCTGCTGGGCAGATCTATAATGGTGACAGCCTAATCCCAGCTCTTATGGAGCTTTACGGTGGTCTCCAATTTCAGCCGCCTGCTCCCGTGGAGAGCTCGACTGCGGCGCAATAATTTTATTTTCTTACTCTAGCTCCTATGGAGCTTCCACGGCGGCCCAAACCCCGGCCGCCTCCATAGCTACTCTGGGCCCGCAATCAGAGCGGTCCGCTGAAATTAAAATTGACTTACCTGTCAGAGCAGTTTGAAACTGCTCCGACTAGCGCCATGCGCTAAACATATTGATGCGCATGCGGGCTGGCGGGCTCTTCACGTAGTCACTCACGTGACTTCGAAATAAAATCAGCACGTGGGATATCGTATCTCATGAATCTGTTTGAATTTTTTTAAGTAACTAAAAAGGTTGACGAGGGCAAAGCCGTAGATATTGTCTACATAGACTTCAGCAAGGCATTTGATGTTCCGCATGGTGGGCTGTTCTGGAAGGTTAGATTGCTTGGGATTCAGGGAGAGCTTGTCGACTGGATAGGGAATTGACTTCATGAAGCAGATGTTGATGGTGGAAGGTTGTTTTTTTAACCGGAGGCCTGTGACTAGTGGTGTGCAACAGTAGTTGTTGTTGAGGCAGGTACTATCACAACATTCAAAAGACATTTGGACAGATGCAGGGATGGGAAAGGTTTGGAAGGATATAGGTCAAACATAGGCGGGTGGGACTGGAGTAGATGGGACATCTGGGTGGGCATAAGTAAGTTGGACCAAAGGGCCTGTTTCCATCCTGATGTCTCTATGACTCTACTGTAACAACCTGGAAATAGGTTGCATTAAGAGTAGGATTCAGAGTATGGTACAGCTATACCTATAAAAACAAGCAATAACAGAGCAACGAGAAAATCAATGCCACCCAGGTCTATGTAGTTCGGATCTTACTTGGAGGGTGTAGTGCTCAATAGTCTGATGGTTGTTGGGAAGAAGCTGCTCTGAACATGGACATTACAGTTTTCAAGCTCCCTCCCGATGGCAGGAGTGAAACGAGAGTGTGGCCAGGGTGGTGTGTGTGTCTCTGGAGATGCTGGCTGCTTTTTTGAGGCAGCGACTCCTGTAGACCCCTTCGATGGTGGGGAGGTCAGTACCCGTGATGGAATGGGCTGTGTTCACCACTTTTTGCAATCTTCTTAACTCCCAGGCGTTCGAGTTTCCAAACCAGGCCATGATGCAACCAGTCAATATGCTCCCTACTGTCTACCTATAGAAGTTCACGAGAGTATTTATCAATATAATGAATCTTCTCAATCTTCTAAGGAAGTCAAGGCATTGATGAGCTTTCTTCACGATTGCATCAATGTGCTGGGTGAAAGACAGATCTTCAGAGATATGCACTCCCAGGAATTTGAGGGTTGCCATTTTTCAGTCCACTGACAGTGTTATTCTGAAAGATAGTACAAGTGAATTCATAGCATTTCCATGCTATGAATCCACCTAGGAGTATTTGGGATGAAGTAGAGGGCAGGTGTTGCAATCTCCTCAGGTTGTGCGGGATGGTGATGAGAGAAGGTGAGTGGGTACTCTCTCTTACCAGAGCATCCCAAACATTGCTGGGTTTTTATTCCCTTTTTCCTTCCGCCCACAATATTTAATATGTAAAAGAATATGTGATTCTGTTTGTGGTTTGTTTGTTTGTTTGTTTGTTTTATTTGCACAAAGTCCGCGAGCACGGCCACTTTTCATTTCACTGCACATCCTGTATGTGTATGTGACGAATAAACTTGACTTGACATTCCAGCCCATCTTGAACACTGCAACGGGAGAGGAAGATGTGTTTGCCTGTGACATTTTGTTGAAGGTGTGAAATAAACTGCCTTATATGGAATGTGGAGGGCAGTTAACTTTATAAATCAAATGAATAAATTCAACGTTGAAAGACGCAAGCATCAGCAATGAATGCTACACAGCGTACAGATTTCACTTTAAGCATAGAACATTGAACAGTACAGCACAGGAACACAATATTTGTGGCAAACATGACACCAAGTTAAACTGATCTCATCTGCCTGTACATGATCCATATCCCTTTATTCCCTGCACTTTCATTGTGCCTATCTGGAAGCCTCTTGAACCCATTATCGTATCTGCCTCCACCACTACCCCCCGCAATGTGTTCCAGACCCCCACGACTCTCTGTGTAAAAAGAACTTGCCTCACATATCTCCATTAAACTTTTTCCCTCTCACCTTATGGCTATGCCCTCTAGTGTTGGACATTGGGGAAAAAGGTTCCGACTGTCTACCCTATCTATGCTTCTCATAATTTTATATTAGAAGATCAGTGTCTTTCTAAATACTTCACCGAGCACAAAATAATGTTGACATGCCTTTGTGTTGTAGCTCTGTTTTTAAGAGCAACGTAGGCCTCGTCATGCCGACTTAATGTGAGGTTGGTGGCTTGTGAAGGAGGCATATTTCAGACTTGCAGTTAATGCATTTATTGAAAGAGTTATGGATGTATTCATCATGTCAGGTGTGGCCACTCAGAACTGCGACTGAATTTAGTGGATGTATTCTTCAGCTTGCTAAGCCTTAATATTTGTTATACATTTTGGAAGATTTCCCATCTAAATTAAACCTACTGTTAGTCTAACAGTGATTGATCAACTCAAAAGCTCCAATGTAAAAGAGGCCAGTAATGTCGTTAAAAACTCATCTGCACTGTTCCAGGGTTGGTTTAAAGAGCAGGTTTTGACAGCAGTGTTGGTGCCACATTATTAACTATCCAATTCAACATTCTTTGCATTTTCTGCCCTGGCGCTCAGTGCCTTTTAACGTTGGCACCTGTTCAGCTCTCGGGTAAGGTCGGGAAATGAAACATAGTTGGCATTCAGAAAAAAAAAGAAGAATGTATCCAAAGCTGTTTATGCAAATATTATTCTCAGTGAAAATTAATGAATGTCAGTTTTGGTGATTTTTAAAATGCTGTCAGATCTGACTCACAGACAAGCAGTGCTGGACATATAAACCTCCAGATCGCTAAGTGTTATGGAGTGTTTGAAGCTTTTCATAACTCTTATGGTTTTCACAATGACAACAAAGGAATCTTTCACTAATGTCATATATTGAGCACTATGTTGTGTACTGACAATCTGCCATAGAAATAGAGAACTTCAAAGTTTTTAAATGACTCCTTTGTTGGCCGAGAATTTCCAATATTTCTTTGTTGCAGTCGTTGAAAACAGAGAGTCGTGGAAAAGTGGGAATAGCTGAGTGATCAAAGTTAGGAAAAAATGCTGTAGAACCTGGTATAAAGAATTTAACCCCAGGGACTGGTGTTTAATCAGAACTTCTTTGGATTAATTTACTGCTAATGAACATCACTGGCTGCACCACCATTCATTGCCCATCCCGAATTACACTTGAGAACATGATGACCTCAGTCTGAAGAAGGGTCTTGACCAGGAACGTCACCCATTCGATCTCTCCAGAGATGCTGCCTGTCCCGCTGAGTTACTCCAGCTTTTTTTTCTATCTTTGGTGTAAACCAGCATCTGCAGTCCCTCCCTACACATTTCATGCTGCTGTCCTGCCTCGTTGAACCGCTGCAGTCCCTCTGATGAAGGTTCTTCCACAGCGTTGTTACGAAGACAGTTTCATGATTTAGATGTAGTGACATTGGAGGAACTGCAATATCTTTCCGAATCAGCGTGATCAGTAATCTGCAGGGGAGCCCGCAGATCTGTTTTGATGAAAGAACACCAACCTGGAAAAGTGACCGTTTCTCCCTCCACAGATGCAGCTGAGCATTTACAGGATTTTGGTGCATACAACCTTCTAGATATGGCTGTAGGTCCACTTGGTTCACTGGGATGATTTGGGCCAAAGGGGCTGTTGCTGTTCTATAAGTCTATGACTCGTAGAATAGAGGGTAAAATAAATAGATGGGATCTAGACACTAGGAACTGCAGGTCCCAGTTCACAAAAAAGACTCAAATTAATGAGTAGCTCAGTGGGTCAGGCAACATCTCTGGAAGACATAGATAGATATATGACGTTTCAGGTAACCCCTCCACAGACTATTGTTTGATGGTTGTCAGTATCGTTGAGTTGCAGAATGTTGCTGGGGTGGAGAATTATGGTTAAGAGAGAAGAACGTCCAGACTATTTTCGATGAAACAAAGGAGACAGATGGAATATTTAATTAAGATGTTTGAAATTTGGTGAGGGTGAAACAAAACTGAGGAGAAACAAACAGTTTCTTTATTAATAGATTAATTGTGGGCAGCGCGGTGGTGCAGCAGTTGAGTTGCTACATTACAGTGCCAGAGACCTGGGTTCAATCCTGACTATGGGTGCTGCCTGTGCGGAGTTTGTACGTTCTCCCCGTGACCTGCATGAGCTTTCTCCAAGATTTCCAGTTTCCTCCCACACTCCAAAGCCATACAGGTATGTAGGCTAATTGGCTTGGTAAAATTGTAAATTGTCCCTAGCGTGTGTAGGATAGTGTAAGTGTGCAGGGATTGCTGATCAGCCCGGACTTGCTGGGCCGAAGGGCCTGGTTCCGACCTGTATCTCTAAACCAAACTTGGGAATAGGAATTTTAACTTTATGCAGATAATGATTTGGAGGGATGTGTGAAAAATGATTTTACTCAACATATATTGTGGGGTCTAGAATTACAGCCAGCTTGGAGGCAGTAATTTTCAACTCTGACTTACATTATTTTGGTTGAGCATTTGAACAACTGATGCCGACCAGTTCAGGAAATAAATGCATCTTTTATAGATAAATTCATGATCCTTCTGTGCCTATAATAGTAAGATTAAACGAGAACTTACCAGTTTGAAGTTTGATCCTTATTTTATGAGGAGTTACGATGAGGGATGTCGTGAAGACCCCGCCAGCACGCATGCGCGACATTCTTCAAAGCAGTGGTGTGAAATCACAGATAGCAGAACTGATTGGAGATTTTAAGATTAACAGAAACCATATACCAGTTGACCTTATGATGGAGGGTTGGGAGCGGAGGGCACGAAATCCCAACCAACTCAAGGTCAGTACAACTTACCTGTTGGTCATATTTCCGTCAGGTTTGGCCTCTGGTGGAGCAGTGCTCCCCCCCCCCCCCCCAGCCAGACGTTAGGTAATTCCCTCCTTCAGAGTCAGCCTAGGCCTGACTCCTTATGCTCCCCTGCGAATAGGGTGAGCATTTGTCAGCCCTGTAAAGGGTACTGCCATGGGTCTGCTCGGAGACCCATGGTGACCAGACTCCTGCTGGAGTGTGTCACGTTGGAGGTAGTGCTTCCCACCTGCTCATGCGGGAATATAGACTGCCCCAAATGGCAAGTCTGTGAGCCCGAACCCCGCCGGGTCAACGGTATGCCCACTTCCAAGCGTTGTGCCGCCTGTGTTTGAGTCGGGGCCCCGGCTCTGTCTCGGAGCTCCCGACTTCCGGGTAGCGTTGCCATCAGTCCTGTGGGCTGCGGTGTTTAGTCTGGGCTGCCGCTCTGCCGTCGCTACCCACGAATGGCGAGTCTGTGAGCCCGGACCCTGAAAGAAAAAACCTTACCTGCAGGTCCGTTCCGGTGGAGGAGCGACCCTCCTCCCTGCCTGTCGCTTCGCATGCGGTCGACAATATGTCACGCATGCGTGCTGGCGGGGTCTTCACGTGACTCCGAAGTAAAATGCAAGTTATTATTGCTAACACTTCTATTTCTATGCTTTTAAACCCTTTGATTTTTTTTTTAATTTGGATTTATCTATGGTTGAGGTTTAGTTTAGTTTACTGATGGTTGCAGCGTAGAAACAGGCCCTTCAGCCCACCGAAGCCATGCCGAGCAAAGATGACCTGTACACTAGTTCTATCCTGCACATTGGGGACAATTTACAGAAGCCAAATAACTTACAAACCTGCACATCTTTGAAATGTGTGAAGAAACCGGAGCACCAGGAAAAATCCCACGCGGTCACTGGGAGAACGTACAAACTGCATACAGACAGCACCTGTCGTCGGGATTGAACCCAGGTCTCTGGTGTTGTAAGGCAGAAACTCTACCTCTGTGGCACTGTGATAAAAAAAATTATGAACATTTACTTGGACATTCGAGTTTGGAGATACAGCGCAGAAAGAGGCCCTTTGGCCCACCGAGTCCGGGCCGACCAGCGATTCCCTTGCACTACCACTATCCTACACCAGGGACAATTTACAGTTTTTAGTGAAGCCACTTAACCTACAATCCTGTAAGTCTTTGGAGCATGAGAGGAAATTGGAGCACCCAGAGAAAACCCACGCGGTCACGGGGAGCACGTACAAACTATGTACAGACAGTACCCGTAGTTAGGATAGAGCCCAAATCTCTGGCACTGTAAGGCAGCAACTCTTCCATGCTGCCCTTACTCCAGGAAACAGAGAGCATCTTCAGGAATTCTGTGCATTCGTACTTGAACACAGATCGTGATGTGGCTGCCAGTAATATTTGCAGGCTGGTTCATCACAGTCAAGCAAAACTACCAGAACAGGCAGAGCAGGTTCCTTATAATCAAATCCTGCTGTAAATTATTGTGAAAACTACATTTATTGCATGAACCTTGTGCCAGTTTATAATGGCATATTAAGACAGAATTACTGCTTAGTAAAGTGTCTGTTCAAAACCAAATGTAAGCACGTAAACGTATATACAATTTTCTCTGATGCTTCAGTTCCTGCTTCAATCATGTGTGGTTCAATCTTTGCCGTCTATAAAATATTCAAAGTATTATTTTAAACCTTTACTTCCTAGTGTTGTGGTCTGTGAGGATTATTTTACCTGATAGGCTGCTCAGCCGGCCTGGTGACACAGTTTGTTGATTCCAGAGTTCAATGTGAACTGAAGTCATTCTGCTGTTGACACTGAGGAAGGGGATGCTCATATACCACATACGCGTAGGTATTTATCCAAGAGAACTGGTACCAATATGGGTATTAAAAAAAGATCAAGTTTAGTAATGTGCATCAATGGGGATTACAATTCTGAACTATAACACAAGAAATAGAAGCAGATGGATGCCATTCAGCCCCATTTACCTGCATTGATATCCAATGCGAGACCAAAGCTGACATTCTTACTCTGCGCTACTTTCCTCTACTCACTGTGTAGCTATTGATTCCCTTGGTACCTAAAATTCTATTGGACCCTGGATATTTGATTGTGTGAAGATATTAAGGCACGGGGAAGGGTCATGAGAGAATGACACAAAGTCTGTTGAATCTCTGTTAGTGAGCTTTCAAGGCAAGAGTGATTTATTGTCAAATGTCCCAGATAGAACAATTAAATTTTTACTCTCAGCAGTGCAATATGAAAACAATGTAATAAATAAAAAAAGTTCAGTGTGTCACTTTTACACACACACACACACATATGTGTATATATATATATATACACACACGCACACACACGCACACACTCTGATATCAAGCAAATGTACAAGTGTAAATTAACTTTCAGTATTCACAAATGGATGTGAATGCTGTGATGTGAGGCGGGTGATTGTGTTACCTGGTTCCCCAATTCAGTGGCAATGTTAGAGGAAGGAGAAGGAAGAAGGAATCGACTGAGACGTGGCCATGTTTGCTGTTGTCATTTGCTGTTCTCCATAAATTTGCATTGTCCTTTGCTGGTAACATGTTTGGCAATTATAGTAATTATATCAGCATTGATAATTTGTGATATTGCCACCATGGCAGGAATTGGTTCTTTTTTAGTAATGTTATATAGCTTGGATAATAAGGTGATATTTCATCCCGAAAATCTCTTGAAAGTATACAATTTATTTATGGAAACTCAACTTTAGACAGAGTTGTTGTTGCTGTCGCCAAAACTGACCTTTGATGTTTTGTAACTGTGTTCCAGGGCAGGCTCTGCTGGATGCTGGGGAAATGATGAAACAGCTGGCTGAGGTCAAAGATTCCCTAGACATGGAAGTAAAGCAGAACTTTATTGACCCACTACAGAATCTCCATGACAAAGACCTGAAGGAAATACAGGTATTGATAGAATTAAGTCTAGGATAGCTACCATTGTTCTAGAGCATTTATTCACCAAGGAGGAAGAGTTAGAGATAGGCTTCACATGCAGCATGCTCATCCTGCCTGTTTACCTCCCCTCATTCCCTTGTTATTTGCACCAATCTTTGCAAGTTCCCAGCCATATTTCCTGCCACTCAGCTCCACCTTTCTCTTTACCTAAACCTCTTCCACACCTCCTTGTTCTTCCCAACCCTTCTTCTCATGTCGCTTTTATCCCCATTTTATTTCCCCAATCATCCCCACCCTATCCAGACTCTCTCTACTTCCAGTCCTCTCTCCATCCCAACACAAGTAGTTCTGCGAGAACCTGATAGGTGTGCACGTAGCAACCTTGAGTCATAGAATATCACTTTATAAAAACAATTGTTCCAATGGTAGAAAATGGGATTAGGAGCTAGAGAATATCACTCTCGCAATAACAATGTTTTTTCACCCACAGGATTTTCAAAAATAAAGGCCTTTTTAGTAACTGTAAGTTTATTTTTGTTACTGCGAGCTAAAAATACTAAAGGCTGTATGTTCATTGTTTAACAGAGTAACATTCTCATATCAATAGAAGTGATTGCCTGTAAGTCTCAAGGGTCTCCTGTATGAAAATAGCAACTGTGTCCTTAAGTGACAATGATGTCTGATTACTGCGTGAATGCTGCATGGAAACATTTTATTTCAAAGACAAATTTTTCTCTTCTTGCCAATTTCCGAAATAACTTTTAATTGGCTGTCTAGTGATCCTGATCAAAATCGTGTTATAACCACTTTGGCCCTGTTATACAAATGGATGGAGAAATGGAGCGTTATATCCAATTTGATTTGTGGCAGCACGAGTAGTAGCAGAATTACTTGCACTCTCCTCATGCCTCCCGCTGTGTGGAGTTTGTCCCTTCTCCATGTGACTGATCAGGGTTTCCCCAGTTGATCTGGTTTCTTCCTCATTCTGAAGCAATGCTAATCGGTAGGTTACAGGCCCCTTAAATCACCCCAAGTGTAGGTAGGTAGTAGGGAGATTCAGGGAGTTAATAGGCATATGAGAGTAAATAAGCAAGATGGTAACAAGTGGTGGAATAGAATTGATAAAAGATTGCTCTTCGATTCAGCATAGACTTGGTAGGTCAAATGGCCTCATTGTACATTATAAGTAGGAATGTGAGAAACCCTTTGAGAATCTCTCTCATTTCTAAAGCCATTGGTGTGCATTCCCAGTGATAGGCAAAGCATTTTGAGAAAAACCACGAGCAGGTAATATTGGATAGAATTCACCCCATCACCTGCTGCATTCCAGTCTGTATCGGGTAAAACAATGGTTTGTGGGTTTGACGGATGATTTGAAGTCAGAATGTCTCACCAAGGATAAGCGGGATTCACTTTGACATCACATTTTAACAAAGACAGATCATCTAATAACACCTCGAATAATAAAACCCCAGTATTTTCACCATCTTCTTGACAATGGTACTTAATCCTAATTTTGATAAGATAAAGCTGTGCTCATGAGCAGTTTTTTATTACACTCTGTTTTATTTACATATAAATATTATTCAAATGATACTTGATGGTCATATTTACATTCCATGTTGATGAACCTTGAAAATTAATTTTGAAATACTCCCAAACCACATCATTACAGCACAGAGGATGAGGGGAGATTACAAATATTTTGCTATTAAAATGTTTTAATTATTGTGGCTAGTTCTTAATAAGCTGACACTGACTTCTGGTGGACATGCATTGGATTTATTTCCACAATAAATACATTTTACTTCAATTAATGTCCAGACATAGAGGAACATACTTCAGCTATCTTAACGGTCACCCAGATCAAGATACAAGATACAAGATACATTTATTTGTCACGTGTGCCAATTGGCACAGTGAAATGTAATCACCATACAGCCATACTGTAAGAAATAAAGATCACAACATAGAGTTGATAGAATTCAACATGAAACACAGCAGGATCAAAGTTTCCCACTGTGAGTGAAGGCACCAAAGTCAGTCTCTTCCCGATGTTCCCCAATGTTCACCCGTGGTCGGGGCCTCCCCGAGCCCTCCGCAGTCGCCGCTACGGGATGCCCGATGTTCAGGCCCCCTCGCCAGGGTGATGTAAGTCCGACGTCGGGGCTGGGGGATGTTCTCAGCGGCCTGGACCCTGAGTCGGCCCCCTCCTACCGGAGTCCACGGCTCCCAGAGTCCGCAGGCCGCGCCGGGTGGAGATACAACACTGGCAGCCCTCGGCAAAGGGCCCCAAGACTCCACGGAGTTGTTCGGCGCCGCCCCCGTTGGAAGCTCTCCAAACCAGAGCTCCACGATGTTGGAGCAGCGGCCCAACGCTCCGGAGCTCCAAACGGTGACCCAGGTAGGCATCGCCCGCTCCGCGGTGACTCCAGCACCGCATCACTGCTGGTCCGGTTCCAGGTCCCCGGCAGGAAAGGTCGCTCTGGTCCAGGTGGTAGGCTGCGAGGTGGGGGGCGAGTACGCGACTCGGAGAAATAGTCACGTCCCCGCCAGGAAACAACTGGGAGTTAGTTTCCCCCTTACCCTGCCCCCCTCCCCCACATAGAAAAGTTAAAGTTTCCCCCAAAAACAGACATTTAACTGACTAAAAATTAAAAAAAAGATGGAAAAACAAACGGGCTGCAGGCAGAGGCTGCTGTCAGTGCAGCGTCCCTAGTGACCTCTGCTGATTGAAGTTGCAATCTTGGAATGTTAATACCAATTTAAGACAATATAGTTTCATTTATAGCTCTTACGCTGGCCCCCAAGATACTGATTAGTCATTAGCTAAATATGTTTAAAACTGATGTAGACACAGATATTTTAGAAACATTTCAGGATTAAAGAACTAATGCTGAGGTAAAGAAAAGAGTGTTTTCCATCCATTTTCAAAATTTGCATTTATTGTTGTCAGGAGCTGAGTAGAACATTGCTTGAAGGTACAGTGTAGAAATTGCAGTGTACTTACAAAGGCCATTGAATGGTTGTGGTGTAACATTGAACAAATCATGTTCAAATTGAACCATTAATGTGCTACACTAGTTTTTTAAAACTTGGCTGCATATGTAGATAATGCATCAACCAGCTGGAGAAGATGTAATTGGGTAAATGTCACTATCAATAAAGTTCAATGATGATGTTGCTGTAAGAAACAGAGACTAATGATGCTGTTTGGTGCTGGTTTGCAACCTCCATCTTTAAACAGAATTTACTCATCAAACAGAGTCAAAGAGAATCCAGCCTCACTAACACACTGACCTGGTTCTGAGGGTCCATCTTTTGATAAGGGTTTCAGAAATTAAACTGGAACTGTCAGTTGCAGCGACATTGATAGAAATATTTTTAAGGACACAACTAATTTTTTTCAACTTACCATGAATCTCAAATAGTACACCTCTGCACAACTAGTAATTTCGTCCGCATAACCTTTAAATGATTATATTGTTTACCAGTGAGTTACTCATAGAGTCATAGAGTGATACAATGTGGAAACAGGCCCTTCGGCACAACTTGCCCACACCGGCCAACGTGTCTCAGCTACATTAATCCCACCTGCCCGTGTTTACTCCATAATCTCTCCAAACCTGTCTAACTGTTTCTTAAATGATTGGATGGTTCCTGACTCCACTCCCTCCTCTGGCAGCTTGTTCCATACACCCACCTCCCTTTGTGTGAAAGGGTGACTAATTGATACTGCAATTCTGTTTTCCACAGCATGAAGCAAGTTACTCTGTTCTTTCCACTGGGTAATTTCTATTCATTCATTTTCATAATCTGAGTGTCCTTTGCAAGGCTAGAATTTGTTGTTGAGCCTTTATTGCACAAGAGAAGGTAGTGGTGAGCTGCCTCCTTAATCATTGCATATTTGTTAAAAGCCTCCTGGTGCTGTTGGGGATGGACTTCTAGGATTTAGACATAGCATAAAAAAGAACTGGCAATGTATTTTGAAATTAGGATGACATATAACCATATAACAATTACAGCACGGAAACAGGCCCCCTCGGCCCTTCCAGTCTGTGCCGACCATTTATTTTCCCCTAGTCCCATCTACCTGCACTCAGACCATACCCCTCTATTCCCTTCCCGTCCATACACCTATCCACTTTACTTTTAAATGTTAAAATCGATCCTGCCTCCACCACTTCTGCTGGAAGCTCATTCTAAACAGCCACCACTCTCTGAGTAAAGAAGTTCCCCCTCATGTTACCCCTAAACCTCTGTCCCTTAATTCTCATGCCATGCCCTCTTGTTTGAATCTTCCCTACCCTCAATGGGAAAAGCTTATCCAAGTCAACTCTATCCCTTTCACCATTTTAAAGACCTCAATCAAGTCCCCCCCCTTAACCTTCTGCGCTCCAAAGAATAAAGACCTAAACCTTTCTCTGTAACTTAGTTGCTGGAACCCAGGCAACATTCTAGTAAATCTCCTCTGTACTCTCTCTATTTTGTTGACATCCTTCCTATAATTAGGCGACCAAAATTGTACACCATACTCAAGAATTGGTCTCACCAATGCCTTGTACAATTTTAACATTACATCCCTACTCCTATATTCAATGCTCAGATTTATAAAGGCCAGCACACCAAAAGCTTTCTTTACCACCCTATCTACATGCGATTCCACCTTCAGGGAACTATGCACAGTTATTCCTAGATCCCTCTGTTCCACAGCATTCCTCAATTCCCTACCATGTGACTTGGAGGAAAACCATTTGATAGTAATGTTCCCATGCACCTGCTACCCTTGTCCTCTTTAGTAGTAGAGATTTGGCAGGTGTGATTGGAGTGTGCTAGGTGTGTAATTGCAGTGTATCATGTGAAGGGTAATCACCACAGCCTCTATACACCATTGATTGTAGTTTAGTCAATGTTTGTAGTGTTCATGAGCCTGATCGTTGTTGGGAAGAAGCTGTTCCTGAACGTGAAGGTTACAGTTTTCAGACTTCTATACCTTCTTACCGATGGTTGGAATGAAATAAGAGCGTGGCCATATGATGCCGCTGCCTTGTTGGGGTAGCACCTCCTATAGATGAACCTTTTCAAAATAGGCACAATTTTCTGGAACTAGCAAAGGAATAATATTTAAGAAGGAACTGCAGATGCTGGAAAATCGAAGGTAGACAAAAATGCTGGAGAAAGGGTCTCGACCCGAAACATTGCCTATTTCCTTCGCTCCATAGATGCCTCACCCGCTGAGTTTCTCCAGCAATTTTGTCTACCAAGGAATAAACCATGTGTGCCTAAAGCAGAAACTCCAGCCAATATCTCAGATTTAATCTGTCAACTATTTGTTTCTCTGCAGCTGCCGCCTGGACATTGAATATTTAAGCATTCTAGGCTAACCTATGTGGTGTGTTTTATATTAATTATTTTGGTGTATAACCCACCACTGCTGTGAGTGGCTCCACCACAGTGGTAGCTTCAGGGACAGTATGTCACATGGCAACTATTCAAGTAACTGCCAAGATGTATCTGTACAATGGCCCATGAAATATTTGGAGACAAGTCAGTAAAAGCCATCTGTTATTCTTACAGCTTTTTTATTCATAAATCATCAATCTGCATTATATCATAAATGTTACCTTACTAAGACCACTGAGACAATGGTAATCTTTCATTGACCAGAGTGCAGTATGTATCCTGCAGAGATCGAGAGTTTGACACCGGTCAGGATATATCTGGTTTTCAACGTGCCTTCCCTTTAATATGATTGTCAGTCTCACAGAGATACATTTGTTTTTTTTCTGGCAGCACCATCTAAAGAAACTGGAGGGACGGCGACTGGATTTTGACTACAAGAAGAAAAGACAAGGGAAGGTCCCAGATGAAGAGATTCGACAGGCACTGGAGAAATTTGATGAATCGAAAGAAATTGCAGAATCGAGCATGTTTAACCTACTGGAGAGTGATGTAAGGACCTGCTTTTTGTGCCCTCGGAATGAGCTAAGCCTTCAATTGTTCAGTACCTGACCAGAAATGTTATTGTTTTTCACCAAGGTGTGCGCTATTTGATCTTCCTGCCCGCTCTGCATCTGCTGACGCTCCAGGCATTATCTCATGCTGGGAGAGGTGGCAGATGTACCTGCTCACACAGTGCTGGTTTCAGCAGATTCCCTTCAACCGCCTGTAAAGGACATGCTGAGATGTGACCATTTCTGGCCCCTCTCCCATTGACTCTTCTGGTACTGTGGCCTGCAACTGCAGAGTGACACTAGCTGGGCCTGTTGTAAAAGCAATTTTTAAAGACTGCTTATGCACTGAGTTCAGATTTAACATTTCTGTGACATTCCTATTATACCTCTACTGAAACTAATGATCTGGTGCATGAATGGTTTGTTTGATGGTTAAGTGTGTTAATTAGCTCCATCTATGTCTTAATCTACAATTTCTTCCGCACTCAGTAAAAGTTTCAGTGAAAACGCTTATTAAATGTATCAGTCTCCCAAATTTAACTAGTCTGAAGAAGAGTCTTGACCCTCTCCAGAGATGCTGCCTGTCCCACTGAGTGACACCAGCTTTTTGTGTCTATCTTTAAAATAAATCCTGACCTTGGTTTGCTGTTTAGGACCATGACATTAATTGAATATTTCTGTTCCCTGCAGTCGTATCTAACCAGATTGGGTTTCCTCATCCTTATGCGGAGAGATATTGGTGTCTGATGAATATGCAATTAATGAATTGATTAAGCTGTTCTCTCTGCAGTGAAACACTAAGTGATGGAGTAACACAGTGGGTCAGGCAGCATCTGTGGAGGAAATGAATAGGCAACGTTTTGGGTCGGAAATACTCATGAAGTTTAGTTTAGAGATACAGCATGGAAACAGGACCTTCGGCCCACCGAGTCTGTGCCGGCCAGCCATCCTGCAACACTAGCATTATCCTACACACACCAGGGAGAATTTACATTTATACCAAGCCAATTAACCTCCAAACCTGTAAGTCTTTGGAGTGTGGGAGGAAACTAAAGATCTTGGAGAAAACCCGTGCAGGTCACGAGGAGAATGTACAAACTCAGTACAAACAGCACTCGTAGTCAGGATCAAACCTGGGACCCTGCCGCTGTAAGGCAGCAACTCTACCGGTGTGCCACCGTGCTGACCACTGTGCCACCGATCCAGCATCTGCAGTTCCTTATATCTGCTTCTGCCATGAATCAGTACCCATTACGCTGACTGACAGCTACGCAGTGTGACACCTGTGTGCTGCCTGCAGATTAACATGTCCCAATCTTGCACCAGGTGTTCAACTCAGGACTCCAACATTAATAGCCCAAATAGCAACATTAGATTTGCATCTATCCCAATTGTAATTTAAGCGGACCAGGTGAGGAGTGGGAGGAAGAGATGAGCAGCTGAAATAATCCCAAACTCAGTTTGGGTAAATTACAATGGATGCCCCTGTCTCCAGTCATAGAGTGATACGGTGTGGAAACAGGCCCTTCGGCCCAACCTGCCCATGATGGCCAACATGTCCCATCAACACTTAGTTCCACTTGCCTGAATTTGGCCCATAAATCTATCTAAATCTAACCTATCCATGTACCTGTCCAAATGTTTCTTAAACATTGGGATTAGTACCTGCCTCAACTACCTCCTCAGGCAGCTCATTCCATATACTTACCACCCTTTGCGTGAAAAAGTTACCCCCTTAGATTCCTATTAAATCTTTCCCCCTCACCTTAAACCTATGAACTATCTACTTCACCAACTTTGTGTCAGTGTCAGCTGATAATGTGCCACTAACAGAAAACTGCCGCAACTCAACATGAGGAAGACTCCTTGCTTTCTGGAGTATCTGTCGTTCCTGCTCGTTCCTGTCAAAAAAAGTTTCCAGCCCTACTATCCTGATCAGTCCTGAGCCAAATTTATAATCCCTTTATCTACCCAGTGCTTTGACCACTGAATTTCCTCTTTCCCCACGCCCTGCGGCCCATTCCCAGTCTTCCTGGATCTCCTGTTAATGCTGGTGTTCCTGATTTGACTTCACTGCCAGCCTCTAGATGCCCTCAATGCAAAGTGCCAATTGCCCAGATCCCTGAAAACTTCCCCAGCCTGCCAATTGGGCTTCCTCCTACTTACCGAGCTATACCCTGGGTTTGTGTAGGAAGGAACAGCAGATGCTGGTTTATACCGAAGATAGACACAAAAAGCTGGAGTAACTCCGCGGGACAGGCAGCATCTCTGGAGAGAAGGAATGGTTGATTCTTAACGTCACCCATCCCTTCTCTCCAGAGATCCTGCCTGTCCCGCTGAGTTACTCCAGCTTTTTGTGCCTACCCTAGGTTTGTGTTCAGCAAGGCGGCGGTGACATTGGGACATCCTTGCTTTAATAGATTATCGTTGAGGTTTCTTCCCTGTAGGATGCTTGGAAGCTTGATCTTCCTGACTAAGCGGGCAGCTGGAGCACCACTTGTACGCTGAGTCATGGGAAGTGAGTCAGTTCATGCAGAGCTCTCTCAGGAAATGTGGGGTGCAGGGAGCAGGAGCTGGGGTAATGATACCCGAGTTTCCAGGCTGAGCCATCACACATCATTCCATGGTAAGATGGAGGGGGGGGGGGGGGGGAAGAGGGGGGGAGGAGGAGGTGGGGGGAGCAGATCTCTCAGACGATGACAGTGAAGCAGGCAGAGACTCTTTCACTGGGAGCTATCAGCGTAGAAGTGTTTTATTCTGTGCTCAGGAGGCTGCCACTGGGATTTCTGATGCATCATGTATAAAAATAATGTTGCAGCAAGGTCACTGGAATTCCGCTAAGCTGCACCACTTTCACGATGATGTACTTCGAGTTTTAATAAGGATTATGACTAAAGATTGTAAGTTGTGGTAAGATTAGGTGCAGTTAGTAAGTAATTAATGCAGAAGTTGGTAAATTTCTCACATGCACGAGGTATGAAAGGGAAATTAAACTGAACAATTGTTTAAAATGTGAGAGGAAAGTGCCGAGTGCAATTCTGAAGGTGGGATTCCAATCCAATAGCTACAAGTGGATGAAATCTTTTGTTTTGCCTAAAATGGAAATAAGATGGTGGGTATATGGAACAAGCTGCCAGAGAAGTAGTTGAGGCAGGTACAATAATTACATTTAACAGGCATTTGGAAGGGTACATGGATCGGAAAAGTTTAGAGGGACATTGGCCAAAGGTGGTTAAAGTGGGAAGAGTGTAAATGGGGCATCTTGGTTGGCACGGGCAAATTAGGTCAAAATGCCGTTTCCGGACTTTATGCCTAGATGCAGTGGATTATCTCTCTACTCCAACAGGTTGGCTCTCATCATTGACCTCCAGCTTCAGTTCCTGTGATGGTTGACACCCAATTAAGCATTTTATTTTGACATTTTCCAAGATTTATACAACTCCCCTACACATTTCCCTGCTCCATTTTTCCTCCTGACCCTGCATGTAACTATCCCCGTGCCCTATATCCAAGCATTACTTCTTCCCCCCCCCCCCCCCCCCACACAATCCTTCTGCTTGCCGCACTCTGGCTCAATGCCCACACCACTTTGCCCTGGTGCCAACCTTGCAACTCCGCTCCTGTATCCGCTCCAGATTGAGGTCTTCTTCACCTGGGTATGGGTTGTGCTTGTGTTAAACGTTCAGTGGCACGAACAGTTCTTGCTGAGAATGAAATAGAAACATAGAAATTGAAGAAAAAAAACATGAGCACATTAACATTATTAAAATAATTAAAAATTAAAATATTAACAAAGGAAATACATTTAAACTAACTGGATTAAATCAATTAAAAATGGCTGCATTGGCTTCTGGCTGTCATAGAAACATGGACAATAGGTGCAGGAGTAGGCCATTTGGCCCTTCGAGCCGGCACCGCCATTCAATATGATCATGGCTGATCGTCTAAAATCAGTGCCCCATTCCTGCTTTTTCCCCATATCCCTTGGTTCCTTTAGCCCTAAAAGCTAGATCTAACTCTCTCTTGAAAACATCCAGTGAATTGGCCTCCACTGCCTTCTGCGGCAGAGAATTCCACTGATTTACAACTCCCTGGGTGAAGAAGTTTTTCCTCATCTGTCCGAAATGGCTGACCCCTTATTCTTAAACTGTGACCCCTGGTTCTGGACTCCCCCAACAACAGGAACATTTTTCCAGCATCTAGCCTGTCCAATCCTTTAAGAATTCTATAAGATTCCCTCTCATCATTCTAAATTCCAGTGAATACAAGCCCAGTCAACCCATTCTTTCATCATATGTCAGTCCCACCATCCCGGGAATTAACCTGGTGAACCTATCCTGCACTCCCTCAATAGCAATAATGTCCTTCCTCAAATTAGGAGACCAAAATTGCACACAATACTCCAGGTGCGGTCTCACCAGGGTCCTGTGCAACTGCAGTAGAACCTCCTTGTTCTTAAACTCAAATCCTCTCGCATTGAAGGCCAACATGCCATTAGCTTTCTTCACTGCCTGCTGTACCTGCACGCTTTCTTTCAGTGGCTGATGTACAAGGAAACCCAGGTTTCATTGCACCTTCCCTTTTCATAATCTGACATCATTCAGATAATTATCTGCCTTCCTGTTCTTGCCATCAAAGTGGATAACCTCACACTGCATCTGCCATGCTTCTGCCCACTCACCCAACCTATCCAAGTCACCCTCCAGCCTCATAGCATCCTCATCACAGCTTACACTGCCATCCAGCTTTGTGTCATCTGCAAACTTAGAGTTGTCGCATTTAATTCCCTCGCCTAAATTGTTAATATATATTGTAAATAACTGGGGTCCCAGCACCGAGCTGTGCGGCACCCCACTAGTCACTGCCTGCAATTCTGAAAAGGATCTATTAATTCCTACTCTTTGCTTCCTGCCTGCCAACCAGTTCTCTATCCATGTCAATACCCTAAACTAATACCACGTGTTACAATTTTGCACACTAATCTCTTGGATGGAACCTTGTCAAAGCCTTTTTGAAAGTCCGGATACACCACATCCACAGGCTCTCCCTTATCCATTCTACTTGTTACATCCTTAAAAAATTCCAGAAGATTAGTCAACCATGATTTCCCCTTCATAAATCCATGCTGACTTTGACCGATCCTGTCAGTGCTTTCCAAATGCGCTGCTATAACATCTTTTATCAATCGACTCAAGCATCTTCCCCACTACTGATGTAAGGCTAACTGCTCTATAATTCCCCGTTTTCACTCTCCCTCCTTTCTTAAAAAGTGGGGTTACATTGGTTACCCTCCAGTCCACAGGAATTGCTCCAGAATCGAGAGAACATTGGAAAATGATCACCAATGCACCCACAATTTCAAGGGCCACCTCCTTGAGTACTCTGGGATGCAGACCATCAGGCCCTGGGGATTTATCTGCCTACAGTCCCAACAATTGAACTAACACCATTTCCTGGCTAATGTGGATTCCTTTCAGTTCCTCCCTCCCACTAGATCCTCGATCCCCTCGTATTTCTGGGAGATTGTTTGTGTCTTCCTTGGTGAAGACAGAAACAAAGTACTCATTTAACTGTTCTGACATTTGTTTCCCAATATGAATTCACCTGTCACCTATATTTGTCTTCAGTAAACTTTTCCTTTTTACATATCTCAAGAAGCCGTGAGTCAGTCGAAGCTTTTATATTCCCTGCAAGCTTTCTTGCATGCTCTTTCCCCCCCTCTTAATTAACCCCTTTGTCCTCCTCTGAGTTCTAAATTTCTCCAGTTTATTGGATTGCTGCTTCCTCTGGCCAATTTATATGACTCTTCCTTGGATTTAACACTATCCTTGATTTCCCTCGTTAGTCACGGTTGAGTCGCCGTCCCAGTTTTATTTTTTTGCCAGACAGGCATGAACAATTTTTGGAGTTCATCGATGCGGTCTTTAAATCTCCATCGTCAACCCTTTAAGTATAATTTGCCAATCTATCCTAGCCAATTCCCGTCTCATCCCTTCAAAGTCTCCTTTATTTAACTTCAGGACCCAAGTCTCTGAATTAACCGTGTCACTTTCCACCCTAATGCAGAATTCCAGCATATTATGGTAACTGTTGCCCAAGGGGCTTTGCACAACAAGATCGCAAACTAATCCTTCCACATTACACAATACCCAGTCTAGGATGGCCTGTCCTCTAGTCGGTTCTTCTACATATTGGTTGAAAAAACCATCCCGTATACATTCCAGGAAATCCTCCTCCTCAGCGCTGCTATCAATTTGGTTGGCCCAATCTATATGTGAATTAAAGTCACCCATGATATATGCAAAATTGAAAGCATAAATGGAAGGTGCGTGTTTTCCGACAATGCCTTTTCATGTTACAAAATGCTTTGCAGCGGAAGCATTTTTTCAAGGCAAGAGACAGCAGCACATGTATTCTCATCAACAGAATTGTCCTAATTGGGTTTATTGGTATAAGTTGAGAAAAAGCCCGTCACATCGGTGAGAATTCTGCCCTTCACAAGAGTGGTTAGGGTACCTTGACACAGAATGCCATTCATCACCATGTCTAGGGTCATTTGAGGACTGGGGGGGGGGAATGAAGCAGAGTTGAGATATTCTGGCACGGAGCGTTGGGCAGAATCATGAGAGACTTAAGAGTGGACTATATTAAATTAAATGAGGCATAGATGAGATACACAACCTTTTTCCCAGGGTGGAAATGTTAAAGGTGAGAAGGACAAAATGGTGATGTGATGGGAAAGTTTTTTTACACAGAGTGGTGTTTGCCTGGCACACACTCCCAAGGGCAGATATGATTGGGGCATTTAAGAGACTTTTAGATAGGCACAAGGAATTGCAGGGATATGGATCATGTGCAGACAGAGGAGATCAGTTTAACCAGGCATCATGTTTGGCATAGACATTGTGGGCCAAAGGGCCTGGTCCAGTAATGTACTATTCTGTATTCTATGTCAAACAATTTTTCCAGAAAAATTGGAACTGGTGCATATGTTTGTTGGACAGATTATTATGGGATTAGATGGCAATGGTTGTAACAGTTCCATCAGGTGGGAAAAGCATTTACAATTTAGCTAGCTATGGGTCCGGAAAGCAAATTTGATAGCTTGCATTCCAGTGAGCTTAGGTGAAACAAGTCATAGGTTTATCTGGTGCTTAAACTAAGGGAGAGAATCTTAAATGCATTTGTTTGTAGGATTAGAGAAAGTCTTTAACTATTCATAACTTGCATCTGGGTCTTTAGTATTCCAGTCAGGACACTGCACTCTTTAGCATTCTCCAGGTACTCCAGCTTCCTCACATTTCTCAAAGGTTTACTGTGGTGGGTTAGTTGATGGCTGTAAAACATCCAATTCTCGAGTATTGACGAAATAATAAAAGCTGATGGGCATGTATGAGGGACAATGTTGAAGATATGCAGGGAAATAAAAGGATGCAGAAAGGGACTTAGGGGGATTGCCACTGTAGTGTATAGATACATAGAAAACAGGTGCAGGAGTAGGCCATTTGGCCCTTAGAGCCAGCACTGCCATCCAATATGATCAAGGCTGATCATCCAGAATCAGTACCCATTATCAGTATACCATTATAGATAGATAATGGTCGCTGTAACTTCAAGAACTGAGTACTAGAATGGTGTGATTTGTGTAATTTGATATATTCTTTATCTTGTCAGGCTCGTGAATATGTGTGAGTGTGTGGTGTACCTTTGCAAAATAAAGAAGACCCATACTGGCAATGGCATGTACTGAAAACCTGTGCATTGTTTCTATCTACATGCTCCTGCCGTAATATCTTGCAGCAGTCTCCTGTGTCATCGTTAGCTATAAGGAAAAGGATACAAGGCCATTGACCTGAAGCATTCACTCTCATTTCCCCACAGAAGCTGTGATCTGCATGTTTCCCAGCATTTTCCGGTTTTATTTTAGATGTCCAGCAACTGCAGTTTTGTTTTTGATTTTTGTTCACCAGACTTGCTGCATGAGAGCAAAATCCAGCAATGTGACTAAAGGGATTGTTTGTCTTTGTGAACGTTTTTAGATTGAGCAAGTGAACCAGCTTACAGCATTGGTACAAGCGCAGCTTGAGTATCACAGACAGGCGGCACAGATTTACCAGGAGCTCTCAGTGCAGCTGGAACAGAGGTAAGCACAGAATTGCTGCCCACACTGTTTGCATCAAAAAATAAAGAGAATGAATCAGACTTCAACCACTCAATCTGCCTGCCTCAGTTTAGTTAAAAGTCCAATCCCTAAATCTCAATTATTTTTAGCAAATGGTGCAATTCAGAAATGTATTTGTTGTGTAGATTGTTTTCAATGTTTTATTGTAACGTCACATCATTGAAGCAATTTGCCTTTAATTATCTTTAATGCTTTTCTGCAGTTGTTTCCTCTCCTGCAAATTGCTCATAATCAGGATAATCTTGCTCTCTGAATGCGGTTGTTTGAAAGCTAAATTATTTCACATCAATTCAGTGCTCGTAGACATGCAGTCATTGAATCAAACAGCACAGAAACTGGTGCACCATGTCCAAGCTAGCCATCTTGTACCCCTCTACAATAATACAAACCAGAGCAGGATTCCAGTAAAAAAACAATAGCTAAGAGTGGGTTGGTTGGTGGAGTGAGAGAGTGAAGGTAAGGAATGGCCTCCAGATACTTCAGGAAAAACAGCAAAACTATGTTTAAAAACAAAGTTAACGTTGCTGCACTGTTCAATGAAAGAACCTGGTTCAGAAAAGCAAATGGAAGATATTAATCTAGTTTAAAGCTAGTTTTAAAAGGCCTGTCCCACTTTTACGACCTAATTCACAACCTTTTTTACTCGTGGACATTTTTCATCAGGCTAGAAAAACGCCTACTACGCCTACTAAACGCCGACCTATTTGATGCCACGAGTACCTACGACTACAATCACGACCTACCTACAACCTTCTACAATCTAGTGCCGACCATGCTGCGAGTATGTCAAGGGCAAACTCGGCAGAGGTCGTGAATTAGGTCGTGAAAGTGGGACAGGCCATTAAGTCTTTCCTGTTTAATAGGAATACACTTACTTTCTGACAGTATCATTAGTATGGAGCAATACTCACTGAGCAGGAAGTGGTAATGAAACCTTGAATTAACAAGCCACAGTGATCAACATGGATTAACAAAGTTTTGGATTGATATTCTACTAATGTTCAAGATAAATGTTTGCATTTTTCTGAATTAAGGTACTCCGGAAATTGTGCAGCAACGCTTAACTGAATCATGTTGTAAAATGCATCAGAATCCAAATGGTTAAATCTTTTCAATGATTTTTATGCCTGTGATTGGCATAGCAATGCATTTCTTTATTAAAGCAAACTTTCCACTGATTGGCTAGCACGCAACAATAGCTTTTCACTGTATCTCGATACATGTGACAATAAACTAAACTAAATTAAAACAAAAGCTCATTATTGTTAAGTCTAAGAGTCATATTTGTTTATGGCTGAAGCATCAAAAACTGGACAGGGAATTAAATTCAAGGGTGAATGAATGAGAAGAAATAAGTTGGTGAAATGAGGGAGCAAATGTTATGAAAACAAGTAAATAAAGTAGTCTGATTTGGCCCAGCCGTCCATTACACAGGAGGTCAACTGGACAGCATTCTAATTGAACACCCAGTGCACTGCTCTCTAATGGGAGGTGGTCTTGTAGGGGAGGATGCTCCTCAAACTGTGGCGCATCCTGGACAATACAGCTGAGGAGTGCCTTCAGCAACAGACTGGTTCCACCAAGATGCAGGACAGAACGCCACAGAAGATCCTTCTTCCCTGTGACTATCAAACTGTACAATTCTTCCCCCTTCTGTCGTAGTGCTTTCTGGATCTGATCACGATGGTCATCCTCGTATTCCCCTCTCATGGGAAGTGCCAGTGCTCACACTACCCGCCCATGCCATGTGGCTGCCACCACTGCCACGGCCATTGAGGGGGAAACAGTTGAAGACATTTATATAATCTAGTTTATGTAAGAATGTACAGCACATCAATATATGTAAATTAGTAACATGATAACAGGAAAACGAACACACCTTGTCGCTTTGTTTAGTATTATTATGTAGGTTTGGGAACCATTTAAATGAACTGAGCTTGCATACAAAGCTGAGAGGTTTGGCACAGAGTGGGTCTGGCCTCTCGGTTGAGGCTATGATTGAATTCTGCCAGCTCAGCACTGACTCCAAGGGTGGAACAAAGTTCAGGTGCACCATCATCAAAACCCCAGCGGGTTCTTCCCATCCACCCTGCTCCGCACAGGCACTGAGGTTCAGATCACACTGTGGGTACAGCAGGCAGTGAAGAAATCTCATGGCATGTTGGCCTTCATAGCGAGGGGATTTGAGTATAGGAGCAAGGATGTCCTACTGCAGTTTACAGGGCCCTGGTGAGGCCACACCTGGAGTATTGTGTGCACTTTTGGTCTCCAAATTTGGGGAAGGACATTATTGTGAACGAGTGAGCGTAGGCTCACCAGGTTAATTCCCGGGATAGCGGGACTGACATATGATGAAAGAATGGGTCGACGGCTTCACTGGAATTTAGAATGATGAGAGGGGATTTTATATAAACATATAAAATTCTTAAAGGATTAGACAGGCTGGATGCAGGAAAAATGTTCCAGATGTTGGGGGAGTCCAGAATCAAGGGTCACAGTTTAAGAATAAGCGGTAGGCCATTTAGGACTGAGATGAGGAAAAACGTCTTCACCCAGAGAGTTGTGAATCTGTGGAATTATCTGCCTCAGAAGGCAGCGGAGGCCAATTCACTGGATGTTTAGAGTTAGATCTAGCTCTTGGGGCTAAAGGAATCAAGAGATATTGGGAAAAAGCAGGAACGGGTTACTGATTCTGGATGATCAGCCATGATTATATTGAATAGGGCTGCTGGCTTGAAGGACCGAATGGTCTACTCCTGCACCTATTTTCTATGTTTCTGTGGTGACTGTAGATAGCCAACTGTTCTTTGTCAGTGATTTGGCATGATAGCTGTCTGTAATGGACTGAGGAATTGGCAATAACATATATGGTGTTCATTTGATGTCATCCTTTTTGCAGAATGAGGGAGGCGACAGCATGCCCTCGAAGGGAATATAAACCAAAACCTCGCACGACTTACGATTTTGCAGATGAAGCCCAGCCGAATGGTGGAGTGACTCACAGTGGCCCAAAGACACCAGGTAACTGGAGCTGCAGAAACAAGCTGCAAGTGTTAGTTTATAAAAAAAGACACAAAGTACAGCAGCAACTCAGCGGGTCAGGGTTACGTTTTGGGTTAGGACCCTTCATTAGACTGATTGGGGGGGTTGGGGGTGAAGGAATAGGTCAAAGCCTGGAAAGTGATGCTGGTACAGGTGGATGTTTTTTTTTATAGGCAGGAGTTTAGACAATGGCCAGAGGTGAATAGACAAAAGGTGTGAGATAAGGAGAAGAGTTGCGAATTGTGAAGCCAGATGAAGAAATGTAGCTGGAAGGAGAGGAGAGGGGAAAAATGGGAATCCAGGTGGAGCCCAGGAAAGAGAAGGGGAGGGGAGGTAAGAAGATAAAGGGGGGGGGGGGGGGGGGGGAGGGATGTTCGGTTAGTTACCTAAAGTTGGAGAATTTAATATTCATTAAAGCTACTCAAGCAGAATATGAGGTGTTGTTCTTCTAGTTTTAATGTGGCCTTGTTCTTGTAATGGAGGAGGCCCAGGACTGTAGGATCAGTTTGGGATTGGAAAGAGGAGTTAAAATAGTTAGCAACTGGGAGATCAAGTGGGCTTGGCAGACTGAGCGCAAGTGTTCGGTGAAACGGTTGCCAAGTCTTCGCTTGGACTCGCCAATGGAAAGGAGGCCGTATTGGGACCACGAGGTTAGATAAGGTAGGTACACATGAACCTCTGTTTCACCTGGAAGGATTGCTGGGGTCCTTGTATGGATGTGAATGGATATGGTATAGGGACAGGTGTTACATCTCCTGCAGTTGCAGGGGAAAGTACCTGGGGAGGGGGAACAACAATGAGTGATCTATTTTACACCAATTGACTGTTCAGGGTGAATGCAGCTGGTCAATCCGTTTATTGTTTCATCCCCGGTGAACAGTCGTTCACTCTTGGATGGGCATTTGCCAGAAAATAGACCAATCATGGTCATTTTACCCCAAAACATACAGCACTGACACCAGTCAACATTCACCATGAGAATGAGAACAGAGGGGTAATCAGATGATGAGAAAATCAATTCCATTTGCTCCTCATGTGGACTTTGTGGCATTTCCTAGCTAAGCAGAGCATTCTGACATTTCCTGGCAGAAGCCAGTATTGTGGGATGCCGGAAAGCCCCTCATTCTCCCAGCCCTCCATTAATGCAGGAGCAGGCCTTGTGAAGCAAGAGTGCCGAGCTATTCAGATATTCGCCTCATACAATTAATTTAGTCTTTCATATTTGGGATTTCTCAGACCTGGTTTACTGCTATTTATTTTTCCACTGCATGAGGTTTGAAGGCTTGAGATTGAGAGATATTTTAACTTGTTGTCAGAGAGTTGTGGGCATTGGTGCCCATTTGGCCTATTGCACCAACCTCTTTCCTCTTGCTTTGCACTGCGTCACCGCTTATGATGATTGGGTGCAACGACACCAAACAATTTCCAATTTATTTTTCTCAGAGTTCCAGCACCACATATTAAGACAGCGGTAAATATTATGGTCTTGCTGATCGATAAATAATGGGTATAAAAGTTGTGGCTTTCTAAACCACAGGTACGCCGTTAGACCAACCATGTTGCAGGGCCTCGTATGACTTTGATCCGGAAAATGAAGGAGAGCTGGGCTTCAAAGAAGGTGATGTCATCACTCTCACCAACCAAATCGATGACAACTGGTATGAAGGGATGCTCCATGGACAGTCTGGATTTTTCCCAATCAACTATGTTCAAGTATTAGTTCCTTTACCTCACTAAGATAACTATTGTAACCCGACCTGCCATTATGTTTGTGCCACTTGCTAAACCGATAGAGGTGGTGCAGTTTGTGACATTGTCTGATGCTGTGACACTGGTTATCAATGAGCTCCCTTGGTGTAAAGTCTTTGGTTTACATGTATCATAATCCTAATTGTTGCACTCGGTTCCATCTGTAGTGAATATAGGCACAAGTGTTGCTGATCATTACTGTTTTTGGATATGTTTAGTTCATTCTGCCCTCAGTGAGGACTGCTACACAACCATCTTGCTTAGCAAAGCACAATCGAGTTGTGGACGTTACCAGTGAATGCTTCACCATTCTGATCTTTTGTTTCCACATGTGAGTCCCCTGCATCGTGCTTATCTTATTTTTGTAACAGTGGTAAAGCTGTACAGTTTGTTTCCTGAGAATATATTTATCTAAACTAAAAATAAGAAAGAATATATGTGCTATATGAATTGTTTTATTCTATTTGTGCTGACTGAAAATACAGTGATTGAAAATTTGTTGCTTAATGTGTGAAATTCCATCTATTAAAATGGTCAGTAAACTCTCTTGCTTTCTATCTCTGGGTTATTTTTCCAAAGGACTGGTGTCTCATATTTCAGCATCAACGTTCTAAATTTCCATGTAATGGATATATGCTATAAGGATTACAATGCTTTTTGCTCAGCAGATTACTTGCTCTGTGCTCTCAGTCCACCACCATTCCATACTACTCAACCTTCACGATACTGATAGTTTTATAGCTTTATTTCATAGAGCAGCTTCTTGACTTTGACAAGCAGACCGCATCTTAGTGCCATCAGAGGAGCTGCATTGTCATAGAGGCACCATTGAGGGATTGCCACACTGTCAGTGGGGCAGTGCTAAGAGAGCACTGCAGTCAAACGAGCAGTATTGAGGTAACGCTGTGAGAGGATGGGGCAGTGTTAAGGGAATGCTGCACAGTAGGAGGGGCGATACTGAGGGAATGCCATAGTCAGAGAAGCAGAACTGATGGAGTGCTGCACTGCCACAGGACAGTTCTGTAGGAGGAACAGTAAATTGGGGGTATTGTATGGTAAGGACAATACTGAGTGAGTTCCATGCTTTCAATGGGGTGGTTTTGAGGGAGTACTGTTATAATGGGACCAGCGCTGTAGTAGAGGCAGTATCAAAGGGCCAATACAGAGGTGGAGCTACAGTGCAGGGGGGGGGGGGGCAGTAATGAGGGAGTGCTGTGTTGTTGGACAGGTGGAACTGAAGGGGACAGTACTGAGACAGCATCTCTGGCAGAGAGAATTCCATTCACAGATCATTAGTGTTAAGCAATGGGCCCTTTCAGCCCATGTGGCCCACACCAACCATGATGCCTATTAATGCTAATCCCATTTGCTTGTATTAGGCCTATAACCCTCATTGCCTTTCCTATCCAATTACTTGCCCAAATGCCTTTCAAACATTATAATTGTATCTTCCTCCACCACATTCCCGGCAGCTCCTTCCAGACATTCACTATCCTCTAAAAACCTTGCTCCCCAGATCTAAATTTCTTTCCTCTCGCCTTAAATCTGTACCGTCTAGTTCTAGAGTCCCCGTCCTAAGAAAAAGATTCTGACCATCTATTCCATCTTCGCCGCTCTAGCTTATAAACTTCTACAGAGTAATCCCTCAGCCCTCTGTGGTCCAGTGAGAATAAACCCAATTTACCCAAAGTCTCCTTATAACCACAGTCTTAAATTCCAGGCAACATCCTGGTGAATCATTTCTGCACTCTTTTGCTACCACATTCTTCCTGTAATGTGACAACTAGAACTGGTCACAATATTCTAAGTGAGGTCCAACCAATGTTTTATACTGGTGCAACATGATGTGACAACTTTCCTAATCAATGCTTTACTTTATGAAGGCAACCATATCAAATCCCTTTTCACTGCCTACTTTGCTATTGTGTCACTACTCTCATGAAGCTATGGGCATGCGCCCCGAGGTCTCACTGTACATCAACAGTTCCCTGTCATGTCTTATATTTGTCAGATATATTGCTTTTTGGTACACTAGGAAACTGAGAGAGCTAGATAGGGCATATGGGGAGAAGGCAGGAACAGGGTACTGTTTGTTGATCATCATCCATGATCACATTGCTGGCTCGAATAATTGAATAGCCTACTCCTGCACCTATTATCTATTGTCTATTGAAACTATCACTCTCTCAAGATTACATAGGACTATTTTTAAGTGTTGGGGTTCTCCTTGTCATATTGGCTCATGAACAATTATGCAAAATGCTATAAAAATGCAAATCCTTATTAATTGTAAAATTTATAACCATTTCAATTAGTGGGTCGGAGGGCTGGCCTGCGTCTTCAACTTATCTACCAGCTTTAAACCAAAGAGGTGAAGATGCACAAATGCAGTCACATTAACATGATTCGGTCTCGCCTGCAGGCATTCACTCTGGTTCTGCTGACAGTGGAAAACATACAAAGTGAGGGTTAGTTACTGTTAGTTCAATCCTGGACTAATGATGCCCTATTCTGCCGGTAAAAGGTATAGATTGGAACTCAGAACATGATCCACTTTTACTGAAATCAGACTGAAATCTCGGATAACTAGTTCAAGAACACAGACATAAAACTATCTTAAAGCATTTCTAAAAACTGACCTATGGATCTAAATATTGACCTCGCTCTATTTGCTTTCAGGAGTGGTAAGAGCAACTTCAGTTGCCCTTCTGGGAATTTTATACATTGGGGAAGGAGCTAGCTAAGAACTTGGTGATTGCCTTGAAATGGTAAATGTAATAAACAAAGAAATGAAGTAATTGATGCTGTGGAGCTGGAGGACCAGATGTGACCCATCCCTACTCCTTCTCCAACAGTTCTCACCTATCCCCACCTCACAGCCCCAAATCTATCTTGGAATTGTTACTGGTGAGGCTGTTCCAGGGAGTGGGTATGATGGGAGGAGGCACCATGGAGACCTGGCGCTTGAACTTGTCTTGGGCTTCCCAGACCACGCATTGGGGCTTTCTCAGGCTGTTCACCGCGAACATCAGGCAGCAAAACCTAATATTTTATTATCTGGGTCCAAGGCGTCTTATTATGTCTGGGTTTTATTATTTTCTGCTTTAACTGTGTATTGGTCCATACATAACCAGACAGTAAGTGGATGCTTGAGGGAGCATTTATGTCCTGCTGTCAGGACGCATAAAACTGAACCTTGTATGCTGTCATTCTGTACTGTAGCTCTCATACAGAAATTAAGGATAAAGCTTTGGAGCCAACACAATACCACCAGGTTCTTTCCCAGCACCTAACTAATCCTTTAATATTGTCTACGGTCATGTAACCAGAACCACTTGCCCTGAGGCCATTACAACAATTTTCATTTAATATTGTTCATCTTTTCCTCTCCCTGATTTCCAGTCATTTGATTTTTAAGAGCCTTGATCTAAGTGGATCAAACCTCTAGATGGCACACCACTCCATGATAACTGAGCAAACTAATGCAGATATAAACTGCATCAGGCATATGTGGTGACTGAAGAAAAGCACTAAACAAAGTGAGCCATTTCAGGTTAGGGGCCCTTCTTTAAACTGATTGTGGTGGGGGTGAGTGGGTGAAAGAAAGATGGAAGAGAGGAGGAGCAGGGAAAACCCTGGCAACAAATAGGTGGATACAGTTATGTATCACTTGCCAGGGTTTGTCCTGCCCCTCCTCTCTTCCAGCTTCATTACAACATCACACACATTAAATTGCCCCTAGTGTGTAGGATTCGAAAGGGGGATAGCATAGAACTAGTGTATGGCTCTGCATGGACTCAGAAGGTCGAAGTGCCTGTTTCTCCACTGTATGTTAGTTTAGTTTGGAGGCCCCTTTAGTTTGGAGCCATTCACCTCACCGTGCAAAGACCCCGATTCAATCCTGAACGTGGGTGCTGTCTGCACGTTCTCCCAGTGACCATGTGGATGTCCTCTGGGTGCATCCGGTTTCTACCCACATTCCAAAGACGTACAGGTTTGTAGGTTAATTGGCCTCTTTAAATTGCCTCTCATGTGTTGGGAATGGATGTGAAAGTGAGACAACAAAGAGCTAGTGTGATTGAGTGATCAATGGTCGACGTGAACTGCCGAAAGACCTGTTTTCATGCTGTACTCCTAAACTAAATTAGATATGTGAGCAGATGTTATGTTGTAACTGTACGAAGGCCTGGAGAACTGGGTGTGGTTCTGGGCAGTGGTGAACTGGCCAGGGTGTCAGCTTGCCCGATGGCAAGTGGGCCCCTGATGAAGTGGGCCCCCTATATCAAGTGGGCCCCTGATGAAGTGGGCCCCCTTTGCCTCCTGGCAACCAATATTTTTAGACCCAGTCCGCCACTGGTTCTGGGAACTACAATTTAAGAAGAATATTAGTTTTAGAGAATTCCAGTGTTGGTTTACCAGGAATATACGTGGATCTCAAGGGTTAATAATGACAAGAGTATTCACAAAGTAGGATTTTATTTGCTGCCGGTTGTTAAAGGATGACTTAAATTAAGTGATCAAGAAATTAGGGAGAACTGATTGGGCAGGTATTTCTATTGGTTAAGAATTTGCAGAATAAGTGTTCTCAGAAATGAAATTAGGAAACTCCTCCATCGACAGAGGTTGGGAGGTTTGGAATTCAATTTCACAAGCAACAGCCGAGGTTGGATCAGATGTTTAAATTTTATATCCAAGGTAGGTTTTTGTTCAATAAATGATGGGAGGAAAAGGCTGGTATCTGGAGGTGGGTCATAGGTCAGCTGTTGCTTATTAAATGGAAAGACTTGAGAGGATAAATTACCCCTTAGTGTTCCTATGGTTGGAACTTGATCGGATTGTATTGAAACAAGGTTTGCATTACTTTGCATATGATAATGCCAATTAATAGTGAGAAGCTAATGATTCGGAAGGTAAATTCACTGCTGGGTGGATCTACATTGAGACTGGAAAATGGAACAGCTAGTTGACATAGCTGTGTAGGAAGGAACTGCAGATGCTTGTTTAAACAGAACATAGACACAAAAAGCTTAAGTAACTCAGCGGGTCTGAAGAAGGGTCTCGACCCAAAACATCACTTATTCCTTTTCTCCAGAGATGCTGTCGGACTGCTGAGTTTCTCCAGCTTTTTTGTCTATTTCTCGTTGACATAGCTAACCTGAACACTGAAGGATGAGGGAAAGAATTATATTGGTTGCCATTCCTAATGTCAGGTCTATAATACTTGCTAGAAAAGGAGAGCGTGTGCAGATATTGATAAGAAGGTAAAACTATATTCTGCTGGGAGAAATTTGTGTTCTTAGTGAATAATTCACAAGACCAGAAGCTTTCTCATCTGAAAGGAACTATGTAGCCCATTGAGTTCTTATTGACTCCATCTAAGAACAATGTGGCAATGCCCCTACAGTCCTGGAAATTCTTTTGGGTACTTATCCAGTTCCCTTCTGAATGGTATGATTATATCAGCCTGCATTGCTAGTTCTGCAGTGCATTCCAGACTGTAACCACTTGCTGTGTGAATAGAAAGGTTCTTCATGTCAAGTTTAGGCCTTTTGTCAATGACTTTCACTCTGTTACTGCTGGTGGAAGGGTCAAGAACCACTGGGCACAGTTTCTCTCAATCTCCTCTGTCTATACTCGTTATGATTTTTAAGAACCTCCAACAAATCTCCTCAGTTTCCTCTGTTCTGAGATTAACCACAGATTCCATAAACCTATCCACATAAATAAAGCTCAATTAAAGGAGAGCTAGCAACCTTGAAGCATTATTGCAGCAAATTAAAATAGTAACTATTCATTGCTTACATGCATTCATTTTTCCATTAGTCTCGTCAAATATAATCAATCAATATACTGTTGTTCTCAAAAATTAATTGGATTATGGTACATATTATACGGTACAAAAACAGCCTTTTCGGTCTAATTCGTCTATGCTGATCAAGGTACTTTCATGAGCTAGTCCCATGTACCTGCATTAAGTACATATCCCTCTCAATCTTTCCTCGTCATGTACCTGTTCAAATATCTTTTAACCATTGTAATTATGCCTGCTTTTGTCACTTCTATTTCCATTCATCTACTGTGCATGATGTGCATCTTTTAGTGATAAATTAAGTTACTTTGCTACAATATTCTCCAAAGACTTCATAAGCCTCTTATTCACCTCAATGATGACTAATCATTTAAAACTGTGGAGCAACACTTTCTTTAAGTGTGTTTTAATATACTGTTTAATATACTCCTATACTGTCTCTACACCCACGACTGTAGTCCGGCCCACAACAACAACCGAATTGTCAAGTTTGCTGACGACACTACAGTAGTCGGACTCATCTCAAGGGGAGATGAGGCAGCCTACAGAGAGGAAGTCCTGAAATTGACAGCCTGGTGCTCAGAAAACAACCTGGCTCTGAACACCAAGAAAACCAAAGAGCTCATTGTCGACTTCAGGAAGCACAGCACCGACTTAGCCCCCTTATACATCAACGGCGAGTGTGTGGAGAGGGTCCACACCTTCCGGTTTCTCGGTGTCCTCATCTCCGCTGACATCTCCTGGACAGACAACATCACAGCGATCATCAAGAAGGCTCAGCAGCGGCTGCACTTCCTGAGGGTCCTCAGGAAGCACAACCTGGACTCCCACCTGCTGCTGACCTTCTACCGCTCGTCCATTGAGAGCCTGTTGACATACTGCATTACAGCATGGTACGGCAGCTGCACCATGGTAGACAGGGAGAGGCTTCAGAGGGTAGTCAGGGCAGCACAGAAGATCATCGGCTGCCCTCTCCCCTCTCTGATGGACATTTACACCTCCCGCTGCCTCAGCAGGGCGAAGAACATTATCAAGGACAGCTCCCATCCTGCATTTGGCCTGTTCAACCTGCTACCCTCAGGGAGGCGCTATAGGTGCATCAGCACAAGGACAAATAGACTCAAGAACAGTTTCTTCCCAAAATCCATCATCTCCCTGAACTCACACATGCATTGACTTCACCCCTGGACTTTCATCTATCCACCTACTGTAATTTGTACTGTAACTGTAACCCATACTGGATATAGGAATCCTATTATCCATTCTATTTATCCATTGTCTTTTTATAGATATGTATATAGTGCTGCAGAAACTGTGCACCTTATCCCCCCCCCCCCCCCCCCCCCCCTTTTTGTCTTGTGTTTGCACTGAGTAGGAGCAGTTTTTAATCTCACTGTACACGTGTATAGTGACAATAAAAGGCATTCTGATTCTGGTGCGCTATTATTAGCATGATTTTTTTTTAATGTGTGCTGCATTTCATTTGAAAATGTGAAGGTTGAAGTATGAAACATGCGGACTGACTTGCAGCATTTCCACTCCTGTAGCCTCTTTAAAACAATCTAAGTGCTGGAAAGTACAATCATTGAGCTGAGTCTTCTCCAATAGACTGGCAAAACTTTGTCCAAGTACCAGACTGAAACCTACAAGGCAAAATGACAGTGGAAGTAATGTAAGAGTGCAAGAAGCATAAGAAGAGTGTAGAAGTAAAAGCAGGACCGTCCTCAACAGCCATCCGAGCTCCAAGTTGTACATCATTTTAAACTCTTCGCAGTCCCACACCAATCTGTCAGTCCCCTGCCTTCTCTATTGTTATGGAGAAGACAAACTCGAATTGGAAGAACAGCATCTCATATTTTGCTTGGATAGCTTGCACTCCAATATTCGGGACATTGCATATTACAATCGCAGGTAACCCGCACCCCCAGAGTTCTCCTACACAGACTCTGCTGTTCCTCTCTCCTCTCAGTCCCTCAAGGTCTAACCAGAAACGTTTACCTTCTGCCTCCACAGATGCTGCTTGTCCTGCTGACTACAAACAATGCCCAGATTTCAGCATCTAAAGAGGGGTGGGGGGGGGGGGGGTTCGGACTGTCAACGATTGTAATTTGTCTTCTCTCTTACCACTTTAGCATCTTCATATTCCCATTTCACTGGGTTCTAAAATCTATTAATCATAGCCTTGCATTTATTTAATATTGAACAAACACAGCACTCTGAGAGAGAATTTCATAAATACACATTCCTCCAAGAAAATCCCTGTTGATCTCTAGTGAGAAATTGAAGCTCTGGTTAGGGAAAATAAAAGGAAGCATGGGTTAGGTAGAGGCAATTGGGAATCGTGGGTAACCCTGGAGGAGTTCAGGGGATTGAAGAGACCTTCTTAAGAAGGAATCAGGAGAACATAAAGGAGGCATGGGATCATTCTGACAGATAAGAAAAAGGAAAATCCAAAGAGAATTTCTGCTGGAGAGAGAATACAGCACCTCAGAAACCAAAATGGTAATCTGTGTGTTGATCAGCTGGGCAAGTGTGCTGAAGAATGGAGTTCGGTTAAGTGTAAGGTGTTGGCTTTCGGAGAATCAAACCATCGCATGACCTTCACAGTGAACAATTGGGCCCTGGGGAATATTTTAGAGGGGGATCTTTTCCAATGAGCTGACCTTGCGAAATGATTTGTTCCTGAATAGAAATGGTTAATGAAACTACCACTTGCATCTCTCAAAGCAGTGGAATCCTTATGTGCAGTCTTTTGGGCATGGAATGAGATCACATCAAAGTATCAGCATTGAATTAACAGTGAATAATGAAAAATTTGCAAGTAGAATGAGTTAGGTGGGAGAGCACATGCACCTGCAGTTTTTGAAATGTCAAGTGGCATCTCTTGTTCTGTAAAAATAAGTATCAGCAACTGTTACAAAAAGCTAATGACTTGGGTGACTCAAACCACTTCTGTAGGTAACATGATCAATGAGAAAAGGAACAGGAATCTGGTCCGTATCTGGTAACTCCTCCAGCAGGTGTGTGCAACAAGGATTGTTAAATGACTCGCATACTACCTGTGTACCCTAATGGATCATTCGATGCCGACTGTGCTAAATACTGAGAGGTGTTAATAACAGAGTGATAATAGTTTATTAAAAGATTCAGCATTCAGATGCACTGCTTGAATTACACGAAACAATACAAAAGTATAATTAAGACTGGACAACTCCTGTGCTAATAAATACTTTCACATCTCTGTTATATAAATCTGAGCATCCAAATTAAATTAATCTCATATAGAAGTCATTATTTTTCATCTATTCAGTGGAGGTTCAAACCATTGACCCAATAAAATGTTTTCTTTTAAGTAATTTTTCACAGCAGTCATGTTAAATATCCCACAGAACCTACCAACAAGGTCTTCCAATGATACTCAGAAAACAGTGGATCCATATGAATATTTATTTTTTAATGTTGATTATTTGCTGTTGAGTCTTCAGCTAACCATTACCTCTGATGTATTAAATGGCAGAAGCTGTCTATCGTGAGAATATTGAGTTGCATTACATGCTGAATATGTTCTCTATTATTATATATCTATTGTTAGTCTGCACGGGGCACATTGTTGTCTGTGGGTTAGTGAATAGCTGTAGACATTTTATAACAAATTGTTGTATGAGGGAATAAATACCTGGGAGCGACCACAAAGCAACAAACATGTCAAGGGAGCCAAGGACATAAGGGCCCCAGATTGAAATACAAGACGTTAATGACTTAAAGTTTGCTTATTGTCCTGAAATCAATCCAGAATCCCTTGTTGTTTTCTATAGTGTTTATTGCATTGACATGGTTTGGAATCGTGAGATTAATTTCTGCTCTCTGCAATGGCTGTCTATCCTCATCCAACCTGTAGCATTGTATAAAACAAATGGTTTATCCAAGTACTGCAATATTGAAGTTTCCCAACCAGTGGGTGGGGGGGGGGGGGGGAATGTTTCCCAAGTAAAACTATTGTTTAAATGTATTAAGTTAGGAAAAATTGTGATCAGGACTTGGTGTATCAATTTTGATGGTCGCTTTCATTAGATTAGTTTGGTTTAGAGATAGTGTGGAAACAGGCCATTCGGCCCACCAAATCCATGCTAATCAGTGATCCTTGTATACTTGTTCTATTCTACACACTGGGGACATTTTACAGAAGTCAATTAACCTACAAACCTGCACATCTTTGGAATGTGATGGGAAACCAGAGCACCCAGGGAAAACCCATGGGGTCACAGGGAGAATGTACAAATTCCACACAGACAGCACCCATAGTCAGAATCAAACCTGAATCACATCTGGTGCTGCAAGGCCAATAATTAATTAAGCCAATTAATTAACACCTGGATACTGAGCATGTACCTGGATTGCTCAAAGAATCATTAATCTGTGCGACATATGTAATGGTCTTTCCCTGCCACCAAATTGGATTTCTTGAAATTATTTGCAAAAATAAGGTGACGTAAGTACTCATAAGAGAGAGCACCTAAACTGGAAGACATGTATTTAATTGAACAGAATGACAATTGTAAAGTTTATCAAATGTTAATATCTTGAAAGCCCTGTCCCACAGTACGAGTTCATTCCAAGAGCTCTCCCGAGTTTAAAAAAAATCAAACGCGTGGTAAACACGGAGAATGAGCGTAGCAGGTACGTCGGAGCTCGGGGACGTCCAATGGCATGTACTCGGGAAGACTCGCTAACGGCAGGTAAGCATGGGAAGACTCATGAAGATTTTACAACATGTTGAAAAATGTCCACGAGAGCCCCGAATACTGATGAGTTTGAATAAAGGGGAAACGGGAGAACTCTTGGAATGAACTCGTACCGTGGGACAGAGCTTTGAGTTTTTGAATACACAGGAGCATGATATTCTAATATACTTTCAGGTTTTAAGATACCACAGATATAAGAGTGTCCAGTGACAAAACCAGGTAACATGTGCCTTCCAAAGTGGTGAAGCATCTAATAATTAGATAGAATCACCCAACAACACTGCAAGTTATTCTACCCTGAAAGAGAGACTTGCCATGTTAATTTTCTATTACAGAAGAGGACCTGAATGCTGGAAACTTGTCAGTCTTGTACAGTACTTACAAATTAACTTCAAATTCTGTCTTGCCGCCTTCCATCTTAGATATCAAATTTTTGGCGAAAACCTTGGAAATTATGATTGTAAAAAATCAACCTATTTTCCATTAGTTAAAAATATCTACCCATATATGGACCTGAATATTTAATCTTGTGTATAAGAGGAGATGTTATATGGATAACGCAACCTCGGATTTCACTTCATCTGCATCAAATCTGGCAAATAGGAATTAATTCAGAGTAGAAACAAGAAACATGTTTTGCAAAAAAAAAGCACAAAGTGCTGGAGTAACTCGGGGCCCAGAAAACATCTCTGGAGAACATGGATAGGGCAGCATCACTGGAACCTGAAGAAGGGTCCCAACCTGAAACCTATCCATGTTCTCCAGAGATGCTGCCTGACCTGGTGAATTACTCCAGCACTTTGTACCCGTGGTTAGATTTATACATCGTAATGTGTTTTATTCTGACTCTGGAAAAGTGATATAATGCGGAATAGAACTGAAGTCATTTTACAAACTGTCCCTGTGTGCAGTCATTATAAAGGAAGGATAGTCATTATAAAGGAAGGATGTGCCTGTCCCTCCCTGACCAAAGTTAATTATCTGTTGGAAATTTGGAGTCGGAGGCATACTTTAGTTCATTGGAAAGCATTCCTTAAAATTTCCCTCACTTCTTCCTAGGGGTCAACAACTCTACTGCTGTGGATGCCGGGTTTATATCAAAGATAGACGGAAACTGCTGGATTAACTCAGCGGGACAGCAGCATCTCTGGAGAAAATGGATGTGATGTATTCATGAGTCTGAGCATGGGTCCTGACCTAAAATGCCACCTACCTGTATATATTTTCCTCAGAGATGCTGCCTGCCAGGAAGTTTCTCATGATACCTGTACCTCACAGTACTTGCATATATGGCAATGATATGACTATTCCTGACTTGAACTAGGGTGCAAGTGCATAATTCCATGAAGGTGGCAAAGGTTTGCGAGGCTGTTTCTGGTTCCAGAAAGGTTGAGATGTAAGGAGAGATTTAATAGACCAGGTCTTTTTAGCTGAAATGTAGAGGCTAAGGGGTGACGGGAAATATAGTTCTATAAAATCATGAGGTGAATAGATAAAGTAAATGGTCAGAATCTTTAAAAGGGAGACAACATTTTTCATGCTGAGGTTGGTGGTGTAAAGAGTAGAGGAAGTGGTGGAGGCAAATGGAATGATTGCATTTTTAAGACATTTAGACAAGTTTATGGATAGGAAATGCAGGAAGGAACTGCATATGCTGATTTACATCAAAGGTCTTGACCCAGTGTCACCCATTCCTTCTCTCCAGAGATGCTGCCTGTCCCGCTGAGTTACTCCAGCATTTTGTCTATCTTATGGATAGTAAATGTTTGGAGAGGTATGTGCCAGGCAAGTGGGACCAGCTCGGATGAGCAATTTGGTCAGCATGGACAGTGGGCTAAAGGGCTATTTCTGTGCTGTTTTGATCCATGACTCTGTGAAAGAGAATGTTGCAATGTGACAATGAGTCTGGCAGCTAACATGGGCCTAATGGGCTGAATGGGTGTTTCAACAACTAAAGCATCAAATTGATGGTTGTAATTTTTCACCATAGCTTCACAAGCCAAGTAGTCCAGCCATTGATGAAAGGACAGCATTACTTGTTGACCTTGAAGAAAGCGGCTCTCAAAGATTCAACAATCTCTGTTGTGCGGTTCACTTCACTCAGCGAGTTTAGAAACCAGTGCCTTCTATGGGTCTTTCTCTCCAGCAACTGTCTCGCACAAACCAGCTGAGAAGCTGACCGTGCACAGAAGCAAAAAGCACCAACTCAGTAAACATGTTCTAGAGAGCAAACTGAAAATTGCACCAGATGGGATTCAAGAGGGAATCGTAAATTAAAACTATTTAATATTTTTTTAAGTCATGGAAATGTTTTATTTTAGTTTGTGTAACAATCACACTAACTTATTTTTTTCAGGCTCAGGGAGGTTGTTCAGCAACAGGTCTATTGTATCAAAAAAAAGTATTAATAAAATGTAATAAAGAGCTTTAAATTGGAATGGCAGGGGACAAGATCCAATGCAGGACTGAGGACGAAGAGAGACAAGAGGTTGGTATGGAAGATGATGAAAGCAGGTTCAGTGGACAGGATAGGCAGGAGCATGGCAGGTAGCGAGGAAGGATTGTTGGATTGAATTGTGTTTATTTTATTTGGAGAGTCCTGATGGGTAAGGCAGATGAACTTGGAGTACGTGTGACCTATGACGTAGTAGCCTTTACAGAAACCTGGTTAAAAGAGGGATGGGAATGGCAGCTTAACGTTCTAGGGTACAGGTGTTACAGGCAAGATAGATGTGGAGGTAAAAGAGGAGGGGTGTTGTTTTATGAATTAAAGAGAACATCATGGCAGTAGTCAGAGATAACATTACTGATGGTACATCCAGTGGGGCTATATGGGTGGAACTGAGATATCAAAATGGGATGATCACTTTGTTGGGAGTGTACTATAAGCCTCCCAAATCATCAATGGCAATTTGTTGGTGTTGTAGCAGTAGCAGTAGTAATCTATATTATAAATTAGAGGATCACTTGTTTTCCATGGGAACAATGATTGTGGAGATGTTTAGGGGAACCTATTTGTTCTTAGCTAATTCCTAGTTGTCTGACTAGACTATGCATCTATATTCTGCTAGGCTTGGAGATGGAGCTGCTGATATTGAATAGACATACCCATTTCAATCTTGATCATCCTCCTACTCTTTTTTCCTTTTGCCTGATTTTAGTGTCTGCTGTTTGGTCTTCAAGATGTCTCTCCTGGCTACCTTTCTTCTGGCACCGACTGATATCTCCTGTTTCCGAGATTCTGCAGCAAACAACATATGCCCTGGGGTCCTTGATTCTACCCGAGTGGTCAGGCAATCTTGCCCCACAGCCCACAATCGTGAATTGCTGTCAGTAGTATCACGACTGGGGCAGCCACTCGAGCTGAATGGTGCAATTAACCTTCAAATGTCCGTCCTTCCCCCACTTCTGATATGAGCTCATTCTCTGAACCCTGGGAGGTGATCCTGGCATCAGCACTGGAGCTGACCACCAGACTCTTAATGCTGGTCAGGTCTTTCTTTAAATGGGAGCAATGAAGGAATGTAGTGAATATTCCTCGTTCTCCTTAGACAGTTCGACCATGGTTGTCATCTGGGGCTTTGAACTCCAATTTATGTCATAAGGGTTTGGAATGTGCATGCATGATGATTGATGTTATTATAAGGATTGCAACCTGAAGTGCCCAATCCAGTTTTGCAATTGGCTCCATTTCAGCTGGAAATCATCACTAGTCCAATTTACTCCAGGAATTTTGTTTATATCACATTGCATTCCAGGCAACATTTTCACTGTTTTTGCAGGGAGCAGAGGTGATAGTTAGAGTTAACGTTTTTTTTAAGTTATGGATTGTGTTGATTGGATGTACAAAGATTCACCCTGTGCAGGAGGAGTAGGGTATTGCAGAAAGCAACCAGAGGGTTTTTACCTTTTGGGTTCCTCCAGGTGGATTCCAGAACTTTTGGTATTATTAAGACCTCCAAATTTGGCCCAGCGGTGTTGAGGATGTAAACAGAAATGAACGAAGGGACCGGTGAATCTCCTTTTGCAACAAAAACACATGGAGACAACATGATGTAAAACTGCTCACCTGTGATCCCGCTAAGAATAATAAGAGCAAAATGAATATCTGTTCACATTGAAGTCCAGCTTGGGTTGTTACTCACACCTTCAAAATTGCTTGTTAGCCCGTGACGTCTTGTATTGAGTAAGAACAATGAAAGTGCATTTTTAAGCGACAGGAAAGAAGAAAAATACCATTTTTTATAACATTCAACAGTTTTATTCAGAAATGTAAATTTGAGTGAAAGAAAATATGATTAATACATTTTACAAATTTTAATGTATTTTTCTTAATTGTTTGATAAGGCTCTTCTGTGGAGCAGTGCACCTGAATTCCTGACATACTTTACAATTATAAGCCTTTATTATATCCCTTGTGTTGCTACTGCTGTTGAAGGCACTTTCCCATGTTGTAGCAGCCCTTGCATGTTTTCCATTAAATATCACTGCAGACAACATTAGCCACAAGATCCCCTGCACAATGAACAAGGAATGCTAAAGAGAAAAGAGTGGAGTCTGGTAGAGGAATTAGCAGAAAACAAAGCTCTCCCACGCAAGGCATCCATTGTCTTTCAAGCTCAGCATGCATTTTCCATAGGCACTGTGCCAGGGGGTTGTGACAATGAAATAGATACCTGTACATGCTATGGTTGGTTGCATTGTGCACAGCTCTTACTCGCATTAGTATTTCAACCTGTTCATTAGGCTGGTGAGAAAGGCCAAACCTTGTTTCAACCGATTATTTTCTTTCTTTGAGTAATTTTAAAATCCTCATTCTTCTTTTCATATTCTTCCATGATCTCACGCCTCTGTAATCTCCTCTGGCTCTATAACTCTGATATCCATGCATCTCCAATACTTTCTCTTGAATATCACTTTAATTTGGCCGTTCCACCATTCAATCTATAGAGCCTAGTCAGAAATTCCCTTTGCCTTTCTGTTCCCCATTGAGGCACTCATTAAAAACCTTTGACTAAGGTTTTGGTTATCGGTTACGATATTTGCCTCAGCATTAAATTTTGTTTGATAACGATTCTCTGAAACCTGGGACATTCTACTGAAATATCGATGCTGGTAAATACAAGCTTTTTAGTTTTTGGAAAATGCAATCTACCTATTCAGAATCCATTATCACCTTTTAATATGGATGTGTTTATCATTTTACTCCGCGTGAGGTTTGTGTTATGTGATGGTAAATAATTTTAAAATTAAAAAAAATATATATATATATATATGCACTTGAGGCTAAAACACCCAGTTTGATTCCATTATGTAACCAACTCCGATCAAATAATTTTACTGCCTATAAAGCAAGGATTTTTTTATGCCTTCTTGGGGACTTGGGTTTGAATCCCACTACAGCAGCTGGTGATAAATACAAATTTGAATTCTGGAAGGAAAAACTCTAATAATGACTGTGAAATCTCCAGTTGATCCGGTTCACTAATGTCTTGTTGGAACATAATTGCACGATCAGGCCTGCACGTGACTCCACACCCACATGACTCTACAGCCTGGTAAGCCATCCATTGGAAATAAACCACCAACAAGCCACAAAGAAATGAAGCTGTACGGATCACACAGAATCAACTGTAAATTTGCCCTGTGCACCCTGTAACTTGTCTTCGCCAAAATCGGGGAAGCTTTATTACAGGTGGGTCGAGTGACAGCCTGAGAGTTGCATTCATGGAATCGCACCTTACCGCCAAAATGTGAGATGGGACCCTCTCCTTCCCTGGGTATGTTCTGTCCCACTGACAGCACGGCAGATGTGATGGCACAGTGGTATATGTTGGGAAGGAACTGCCCTGGGAATCCTCAGCATTGACTTTGCATCCCATGAAATCTCATGGCATCAGGTTAAATATGGGCAAGGAAACCTTTGGCTCTTTAGCACCTACTATTCCCAATCATTGTATCAATATTACCCCGTGCAGAACCTTGATGAGAACACGATGAGTTCATTAACTTTGCCACTAACTTCCACCATGCCTTCAAAATCACTTAGACTATCTCTGAAACCTCAACCCACCGCCCCCACACACCCACCTTTCTTGATCTCTCTGTCTACATGACAGGAAACAGAGTATCGACTGATGTCTAATACAAAGCTATCGACTCCTACAGTTAAATAAACTATACTATTTCCCACCCTGCCTCTTGCATGTATCCGATCCCCTACTCTCAATTTATCTACCTCCGTCGCATCTGCTCCCAAGATGAGGTTTTCCATTCTATGACATCTCATCTCACGACATTGCAGTCCATTTCATGGGCACCCCATCCACAAGCATTCGCTGACTCCACCACAATGCACAGGATGTTTAGATCTATTATTGTCCCATACTGAGGTACAGTGAAAAGCTTTGTTTTACATCCTATCCAAGCAGATTAAACATGCCATACATAGATACAATCAGTTCAAACTCAATTACAATAGATACTTGAGTGTATTGTATTCATTGCTGGTAGCAGCAATTGGTGCCATCTGCAGGATTCACTGCAGTAAGTCCTTGGGATGTGATCAGCCATGATCACATTGAATGGCGGTGCTGGCTCGAAGGGCCGAATGGCCTCCTGCACCTATCGTCTATTGTCTTACATGGTACTATCCAAACCTAAAACCTCTACGAGGACAAGGCCAGCAAACATTGGGAACACTGTCACCTGGCAGTTGCCCTCCAAGCCACACACTAACTATCCTGACTTGAAGATGCATCGCCATTCCCTCACAGTTACTGGGTCAAAATCCCAAAGTTCATCCCTAAAGGGCCTTCCCCACTTGCCGATTTTTTTCAGCGACTGCCGGCGTCATATCAGTGTCGCCGAAAGATTTTGAACATTTCAAAATCCAGCAGCGACAAAAAAAACGTTGAGACAGTTGAAAAAAACGCCGCGCGTCATACGTCATCACGCCGGGTCACGGCCCCATCACGCCGCAAATGTTCCCGTGAACTGATATGTCTGTCAATGAAGCCGACAGTTGCCCTTAACTACATTGTGGGGAAACCCACAGCTCCAGGGCTGTAACAGTTCAAGAAGCAGCTCACCATCTTCTCCTCAAGGGCATTTTGGGTGGAACAGTTAAGTGTTGGTGACGCCCACACCCCTTGAATGAATAAACATTACATTAATGTGCAGAGTGTACAATGCAGAGTATGGTTTCTAGATCAAAGGATAGGAACCTGGTGGCTGAGGAAATGCACTCGAATGGGGGAATCCTGCTGCTCGATATTAACTCTAGGATCTTTGGATGTTGAGCAGTTTAGCCTTGAGACAGTTTAGCCTTGAACAAGTTGTAGGAGTTGGCCTCCTGCAGCTTAAGCATTTGTATGGTGAGGGAATGAGTGGACACCAGAAAGGCCAGGCAGGGAATATAGAATCCACTGAGTATGATGCGATATGATATGATAAGATACATTCAAACTTTATTTATCCCAGGAGGTAAATTGGACTGCCAACAGTAATAAAACACAACAAGATACATGAAATGAAAGTGACGGGGTGGAAGATTGCAACCTTTACGTGGCCCGCCCTGTTTCGACTAATGCAATCAACTCGACGTGCACAAACGGAACATCAAATAGAACAAGTTGTCCAACAACTTTAGGCTCTGCACACCACACGAAAGAAGAAGAAGAAGAAGAAGAAAGTGTCGAGTGGAAAGTCCAGGATTAGGGATGAGCAAAGATTGGGGAGGTGGGGGTGAGTCAGTCTACCCCATGACAGAAGGGGGAGGAGTTGTACAGTTTGAAAGCCACAGGAAAAAGGATCTCTGGTGGTGTTCTGCGCTGCATCTTGGTGGAACCAGTCTATTGCTGAAGGTGCTCCTCGGGTACATCAGCCTCTCTAATCCATATTCATCACTGAATGCAGAAGAGAACAATGGTTCAACTTGGGATTAGAGGCAGGGATAGTCCATCAATGGTTTCTTCATTATCACGTGTACCAAGGTACAGTGAAATACCTTTTTTGCATACAACTCAGCAAGACTATCATTGTACATAAATACAATCCCATGGTTAGTACAGCATGTACAGAAGTGTTTGTATGCAGGAGGTGCCATTTTGGCACTATTTCACAGTCCCTACTGCAGCTGGCCACAAAGGCTCATTGCATCCAGCACCACCATTCTGGTTGTCCACCAAACTGTTGTCACACTCGTTGCACGGCCCCTTTCAGCCCTTGTTCCCGGGCAGGGGGCTCCCACAGTTGACGTTGAGGGCGTGCATGGTAAGACCCACCCCCCCCCCCACCCCCCCCGGTTCTTACCAGGCCCTTTGTCCAGCATCCGCTGCTGTCTTCCCCCATGGCTTCCCTCTCTAGGCGGGCTCCCAGTCCCGCAGCGGGCAGCAAGCCAGGCCTACAGTTGGGATGGGCCATGGCTCACCGGGATCAGATTGCATGGGCCTTGGAGCCGGGGGGCCTGGGGGCGGGCTGCAGCCCCCTCCCCACTTCTTTAGCAATGTTCCCTCCAGGAGTTAGTGGCCAGCCCAGCGGATGTACTTTAGTAACCGACACGGACGGTTCAGTGTCTGCAGGAAGCACCAACCTCACCCGTAATACACCGGGACGGGGGGGGGGGTTCAGCAACTCACCCCGGTAGGGGCGGGCTGGCGGGCCGGTGAACGAGAATGGGAGGGGTGGGGTGGAGGGAAGGAGAGTGGAGGCTTCCCACACTCACACACGGAGCAGTGTGGAATGGAGCGAAGGGAGGAGGGACCCGGGTTCTGAGGACACAAGGTCAAGGGGTCAGACTAATGGAGAACACTGCTGAACAACCCAACCTTCCTGCTCCTTTTGATAGAGGAATCAGGAACAGAAAAATGGCCAGTGTTAGATTCCGGATAGATTCCAGGATCAGCTACGGTCTCACACCTGGAAGGATGCCTAGAGTTCGTAGGGAAGCCAGAATGGGTGAGCAATGAAAGGTCTCGTTCATGCGTAGACTCTCGGGCTATTTACGTTGCAGGGGAGGGGTTCAGGAGACTGAGAACTTGTTCACAATCCTGTGGTGGAACAAACAAGAAGTGTTCCAAGAGATGTACAACATGGACTTCAGGTGATCACACCAGAGGCAATGGCAAACGACAAACTCGGCAGAGAGTGGAGAGGTAGTGCTTCAGGAGACCCTTCACAAAGAGGGCTGGGCCTAACACTGAAGGGGAAACCTTGTAAAAGTCTGGGAGGAAGGGCAAGGCAATAGGGGAGATAGACACAAAATGCTGGAGTAACTCAGTAAGGCAGCATCTCTGGAGAAAATGAAGGGGGTGGGGTGGTGCCCCCCTCCCACCGCTCGGTCACTTTGCACGCTCGCCGGGTACCCCCCCCCCCCAGAGTCTGGTGATCAGTGATCGCTCAGTCTCCCCACTTTCAAAAACGCTCCGCGGCCCCTGGATCATGCAGGGGCCTAAGGTTGAGGCAGCATGAAAAGGAAAATTACTACTACAACAAGGGTTTCTATAATTAGAGGGGCAGAGTGGCATCTCCTCCCACCTGGTTACATTAATTAGAAGTGATTGCTTGTTCATGATAACATGAAACTATAATGATCACATCCAATTGCTTGTTGGACTGAAGACTTCATTGGTTTTACTTAATTGAGTTTCTCAATTAACCCAATGGTTTAAAATGAATGGAACTGAAGTGAGGGATTTCTCATTGCTGAATGAATATGGTCTACATAGACCTGAAGTGTTGGCGTTTCAGTGCGTCTCCAAGCCCACTGAATGATTGAGCTGCCATTGATGCTGGTTAGTAGGCCAAAATATTGATCCTCTTCAGTATTGAAATTCTTCAAGTAAAGTGCCATTCATCAGGAAATGAGGAGATGCTGTTACAAGCTAATTAAGTAATTGGCTTAAGGAATCATTCCCTGATGTGTTACAATTAGTGCAGGTAGATTTGCAAGCCAACATGTGTAGGAATATCAAGTGACATCTGGCTCTCCTAATTGATTAATCATGTACCGTTGTGGTAACAATGAGGCTCACTTGGTTTGCAAAGGGACCAATAAGTAAACAGGCTGTTTAGGAGAAGCTTCTCTTTACAGAGAATCTCTTATGGTTCATCTGGGCAAAGGTTCATTCCTTTATTCAGTCCTTTACTCACTGGGTGGCGCCAGCAGTGACTGCCTTGCCAACAGTTTTTAGTGTTCTTTAACTTGTTTTATGTGGGTGTGGGGGTGGGATGGTTGGGGGAAACTCTTTCTAATCGATTACCTCGACAGATGAATTTTTTTTTCCTGTATCCTATCTCCAGGTGGCACAGAGAACGTGTAAACCCCACACAGACCGCACCCGTGGTCAGCATCGAACTAGGGTATTTGGTGCTGTGCGGCGGCAGCTCTACCAGTTGTGCAACTGTGCCACTACATTGTGGAGGTTAGGATGGGAAATGTAGGATATCCCTCATCGCCCAGGACTGACCATTGTCAATGTTTAACAGTGTAGACTCCCTCAAATGAAGGACTTGGGGAGCTGATATGAAATGTTGTCTTAACCAGCATCATGTGCTCTCAATGGCCAGGGTGACCTGAACATTGAAGTTCATTAATGGACAAGTATTTGTTATTTGGGGATCCCTTAAAGGCCAGCATCACTGGTGGGAAGCCAGCAATGCTGGCCACTGCTTGAGATGCCAACTACCCCTTTCAAAAATAAAGTAATGAAGGCTCTCTGATTGCCAAAGCCTACTGGATCTCTTGCTAACCATTTTGTCCCCTTCCATTCTCATACGGCCTTTACGTCCTGGACCATCTTCATTGCCAGAGTGAAGCCACACACAAACTGAAGGGACAGCATATCATGTTCCGCTTGGATATTAGCTTGCAACCATATGGTTGTATTTGATCATTGAATTAAATTATCTATCGTGAACACTCTGATCTTTTGGTCTGTGGCTTCCCCACACTGTTATAATGAGGCCCTAATCAAGCTTGAGGAACACATCATCTTCCAGCTGGGCATTTTGCTGTCATCTGGAGTCAATACCGAATTCTACAATTTAAGATATGTATCCGTCCAGCGCCTTTGAAATTGGCTCAGCTTTTTATCCTTTTTCTTTATTTCCCTCTGAAATTGGAGGACATGCCCATCCTAATCTGTTGGGTGTGACTTCCTGCTCTGCAATTTTAGAATGGAGACAAGGAAACACTTTATCTCACAGAGAGTGGTGAGTTTGTGGAATTCTCTGCCTCAGAGGGCAGTGGTGGCTGGTTCTCTGGATGCTTTCAAGAGAGAGCTAGATAGGGCTCTTTAATAAAAATAGCAGAGTCAGATATGTGGAGCAGGCAGGAACGGGGTACTGATTGGGGATGATCACTCATGATCACATTGAATGGCGGTGCTGGCTCGAAGGGCCAAATGGCCTATTCCAGCACCTATTGTCTATTGTAATTCCTACATTCTTTTGTCCATGTTCTCACTCTTTGATTACTCCTATGCACTCATTGATCAGATAACCATGTTTATACCTTGTCCTCATCGTCACCTTGACCTTACCCTGACAGAGACACCCCCTTGTCTACCCTCCCTGCTGCTTTACACATTTCTTTTTTTCTCCTTCCCAGATCCGACACAAGGTCTTTGACCTGAATCATGGAGGACATGTTTCTTTCATTGCATGTCGGATCAATTAAGACATTGGCGATTAGTCAACAATGACCTGCCATCTACCCCGTCACTCTTCCAGCTTCCTTTCATCCACCTCTACAATCAGTCTGAAGCCGGGTCCCGAGCCGACCTGAAGCGTCACCTATCCATGTTCTTCAGGGATGCTGCCTGACCCACTGAGTTTCTCCAGCATTTTGTGTCTTTCCTTGATCAATCGAGTTGATTATCCTTTGCACAAGTACGGTGAAGTACAGATATCACAAAACTCTTGCTTACAACGGCATCGCAGGCAAACATGAAAAACATAATTTATACGTAAATTACAACAAATTTTGCAAGATTGTAATGAAAGTTAACTTTGCAAAAAAAAACAAGAAATTAGTGAAAAAAACACTCAAGGTTCAATGGTGCTTTATTGTCACATGTATAAAGTGTAAGCGCACAGTGAAATTGTTTTTTTCTTATGTCCAGTAGAGTATTGCCATATCTAAGCACATCCCCGATTAGCAATTGTACAGAAATAATCTACTCAACCTGCATGTAAGAGGCGCCATGTTTTGACACCATTTTCTGTCCACTCTCTAGTTGTTATGAGCGGTGCACAATTCAGGCAAGCCCCAGGCTGCTGCAAGCATCCAGCCATCCCCTTCCCTTGGGCGTGTGGGTTGACCAGCAACCAGCAGGTCAGGTAGGAATGTGATGTGGTGACTGAAGACATCCTGAATGGATGGAGAGAGGTTCAGGTGGATGCATCTCCTGCCCAGATCTCCTTGACTAGCTCTGGTTGGCTAACCTGCAGTTACGGAGAGCTGCCAGAGGGGTCAGCACTGATGTATCCACTGTACCTGCATCTCAGCAGCTGAGTGCTACAATAAGCTGTCCTGGTGGTGTGAGCTCCCTCTCTTGGCCCTGGGAGGTTACGGAGTGGCCTGCAGTGCAACTGAGCCGTGAGGCTGCCCATGTCAGCTGTGACTCCCTGAGACAGTTCTACCGCAGTCATTGTCTGCAACTTTGAACTCCAGTTTATGTTGGTGCAGTTGATACTAGTGTCTAATGCTGGAGACGTCAAGATGCTTTCACTTGACATCTACCCGGTTAGGCGCATTCACCTGGGCTGTGATCTGTAATGCCTCGTGCACAAGAACACAGGAAAGTAGGAGCTGGAGAGACCTCCTGGCACCTCAAGACTTCACTGCCCTTCAATATGACCAAAACTGATTTATCTTAGGTACCTGATTCCTGGTGCTCCTAATTAATTGATTTCATTAAAAATGTAACTACGTCCCCTCTAAATATTTATAATGGTCAAGTCTTCACAATTCTCTGGGATGGAGAGTTCCAGAGGTTCACTATCTTCTGTGAGATTAAGTTTCTTCATACATGTCTTCTCCAGTTCATCAATGCCTGACTTGTGTGCAGTCTGTACATACTGTACGAAGGAATGTTTGGGAGGCCAGCAGAATGGATTTACTGGCTGCTGTGGGCCTGCAGGCATCATCTGCCATGCGGGAACTCTGTTTACAGCAGAAATTTGTAACTTGTGTGCTCTTTAGATTATGAACAGTTCTCGGGAACAGAACCCTGCCAGAATCTGGGGAGAAGCAATCCCTCAATTTTAATTGATTGGCCCCTTTTTTTAGCTTAGTTTATTGTTGTCACATGTGCCAAGGCACAATGAAACACTTTTGTTTGCTTGCTATGCAGTCAGAGAAAAGACTATACGTAAATATAATCAAGTGGTCCACAGTGCACAGATGAAGGATAAAGGAAACTATATTCAGTGCAAGATATAACACTGAAATTCTATAAAGATAGTTCAAAGGTCTCCAATGAGCTAGATGGGGGGTCAGGACCACACTCTAGCTGACGAGAGGACCATTCAGTTGCCTGAATTCAGCTGGGAAGAAACTGTCCCTGAATCTGGAGGTATGTTTTTTCAAACTTCTGTACCTCTTACCTAATGGGAGAGGGAAGAAGAAGGCGTGACCAGGGTGAGACTGGTCCTTGATTTTGCTGGTGGTCTTGCCAAGGCAGCATGAAGTGTAGATAGAGTCAATGGAAGGAAGGCTGGTTTGTGTGATGGTCTGGGTTACGTCCACAACTCTGCAATTTCTTGAGGTCCAATGTCCTCTCACAATCCAGTGATGAGGAGGTTGGTAGGTTAGTTGGGTGCTGCAAACTGCTCCTAGAGTGTAGTTTAAGTGGTAGAATCCAGGGGCAGTTTACTGGAGAATAAACTGGTTTTGCTGCAGGATTAGTGTCAATTTGTCAGCATCGACTTGGTGGACCAAAGGGCTGTTTGTCTGCATTACACAGCAACCCGTTAACTGTAATAGGTCAATATGTCATGTTTCCTGTTATCTACTTGCTGCACCTGCCTGCTAACTTTCTGTGATTCATGCACAGGAAGACCTAGATCCTTCTGTGCCTCATTCCTTTGCAAATTATTTCCATTTGAATAACATTCTGTCTTCTGCTTATTCTTACTGAAGCACGTGATTGCCGTTTTTTCACATTGGCCAAGTTATTGGCCACACACTGCGATATTGCACCTGTTGTAGTGTCACCCGGGGAAGTTTAATAATGTTATTTACTCCAGCAAATTCACTCTTGGGTAGCAGGCACCCCAAAAAAAATGTAAAGCATTTGTGACCCTTCTAAGCGTGACCTCTCCAATTTCCTTTTCAGTTGGAGCAAATTAGGAGAGTAATTGCTTGGCATGTCCAACCTTGGGAATTAAGCAGACTTGGGTGTGGTTAATACTTGGAATGGAGGTCATCTCAATGTAGTCAGATTTACTTGAAGTGGGTGCCACTCCTCACTGCCTGAGAATTGCCTATGTTGCCAAGGAGGTTGCTTCAAGAATCGCGGAAGCTTTTGACTTTGATGAATGCTCTTCAGTACACAGAGCAGAGACTGATTGTTTACTGAGAAAGAATATTCATTCATTACTCTATGTAATTCACGACACATGATATTTAATCTTTACACACCCTGTATCCTAGCCGTCTGTTTGACCTCAGTTATCTGAGCACAATTCGACATACCGTTTTTATAATTCCCCGTTTTATGTAGTGCTATAGTGACCAATTACGAATTATTGCTGTTAACACAGTGGCCGGTCACTGATGCAGAAATAAAATGGGCTAACATCGGATATAAAAGTAATTCACCATTGAACAAGATGCTAGGAATGCAAATGATGATGAGAGGCTTAGATAAGGTAGCACACTGAAGGTTAGATATTAGTTAGTGCGAGCATACACTGCATTAGCACAGTATCAGCAGAAGCATTAGCCATTGATTGCAGTCCATACTTGAGGATTCAGGCGCACACACGCATACTTCCTAGGCCAACCAACCACCCATAGCAATTTTTAATTTGCTGTCTTGCTGCAATGTGAAACTTGACGGTTGGCCAAACAAAGCTACTCGACCAAAGATCAGCTTCTTCTGCAATGCTGAAGCAGTGAAGACATAACAGGCAACATTTCACCCTCCCAGGATAAGCAGTTAGTGCTACAACAAACTCACCCGCTGCACTCAAATTCACTGATGGACTTTTCTCAGCCATAGAATAAATGTACAAATCTTCAGATTCGCTGTCATGGGAATTGTGATAATCTGTCTGGCAATATTAACTTTTAGTTTGAAATGCACACCCAGGTCACATTCTTGAACATGAGTAAAGCTTTTCAGTATAACACAAGACGGAAAAAGAACTAAAGGAATGTAGACTTTGTTCCTGAACTGAAGCGTTCCTTCCTACCTGTGTGTAAACGATCTCTCTGCGCTTAGGCAAATGTGTGGCCAGGTTCATCCGCAATCTGGAGAACAATATCGGATCTCATCAGGATGAGCCCCTGGCACAATCTTGTAAGAAGTATTTATTTTCATTACATTGTTCCTACATCCTGATGAATCTCTGTTCAGGGAACAAGGATCGAAAATAACCCAACCTTCACTGCTGATGAATTTTGCACCAATACATACAAAACAAGAAAAGGGTGTCATATCAATAGGTTCCTTGAAATGAATGCAATTTGTAATGTGGGAGTCTTTACATTCTCCCTTTTATTCTTTATGTCTCCTGGGCATATATGAGAAATGATTGAATGTGACATTGAGTAGGAGCAAGCAGTCAGATGTTTTATGATATGCTAAGTGCTAGGAGCACTGACGGTTCAGGCAGTTAACAGCAAGTTGGTTCTGCAGCACCTTCGTGATATTACTGTAAATCATCCCAAGGCAATCCAAGGATTGCTTATGCACAAATTGATTACTCAAGTTTAATTAGGAAACATCACAAAATGTCTTGAGGAGATTTCTGTGCGGATGTCCAAGAATTTGCTGAGAAAGATTTCAAGGAGTGTCTTTAAAGAAAGCGGAGAGATGGAAAGGCATATCGAGGCAATTCCAGGATTTAGAGCCCAAAGCAAGGGACAAGGAGATCAGTGACACACATGATGCTGGACACCTCAGCCTGTTGTAGGGTTGGAGGAGATGTTGAAAATAGAGAGAGGTGAAGGCTCTGGAGGGAATGACAATTTTAAACTGAGGCATTGCTGGGTTAATAATCGGATAGCCCAGCCATTAAGCCATTAAGTTGCAAAGGGTGTGGAAGCATTCACCAGGTTGCTAACTGGACTTGCAGGCTTGAGGTATAGGGAGAGCTTGGTTGGGGGACTGAGATTTCTTTCTTTCGAGTGTAAGAGGCTGAGATGTGACTTTATTGAGGTGTACAAATCGAGAGGCTTTCCTGTGCTATATGTCTCTTTGTCCCATTAGTGTCCAGGGGTGCGGAGCCCCTGGATTTTATATTGAGATGTGGTAGGTCCTTGGATTTGATATCTGGTTGTCGATAGTCATTGGATTTAATTTCTGGGTGTGAGAGGTGACTGGATTTAATCTCAGGATTGAGGTGCTACATTATGTCACTGGAGTTTCTGGGGGTTCTCAGCATCCTGCATTTGGTCTCTGGTTGTGTGATGCCACTGGATTTGCTCTCTGAAGGGAACAATTCATTGAATTTGACCCCAGCATATCCTGAGTCACTGAGTGTGAAACCCTGCATGTGACACGTCACTTGATTTGATTTCTAGGTTTGAAGTATATCTGGATTTGTTTGCTGGGTATCAGGTAGAACGGGAGGTTCTGTCTTGAGTTTGATTGAGTTTTTTGAGGAAGAGCCAAAGATGATTGATGAGGGTAGGGGAATTAATGTTGTCGATGTGAAATCACTTGATAAGGTCCCTAATGGTAAGGTGCCCTAGAAGATAAAGTCAAATGCAATCCATTGTGAATTGGCAACTTAGATCCAAAATTGGCATGGTTATAAAATAGAGGGGGGTAGTTGTGGAGTGGGTGTTTCTCTGACTAGAGATATTTGGAGCGGTTGTGGTGGCACAGTGGTAGAGTTGCTGCCTTACAGCGAATGCAGCACTGCAGACCCGGGTTCGATCCCGACTATGGGTGCTGTCTGTACGGAGTTTGTATGTTCTCTATGTGACCTGCGTGGGTTTTCTCCGAGATCTTCGGTTTCCTCCCACACTCCAAAGACGGACAGGTATGTAGTTTAATTGGCTTAGAAAATGTAAAAATTGTCCCTAGTGGGTCTTGAGGGGATCGCTGGTCAGCGCGGACCCGATGGGCTGAAGGGCCTGTTTCCACGCTATATCTCTAAACTAAATATGTGACACTGTTTTGACAGTCCGTTTTGACAGTCAGTCTGTGCACAGATCAGTGCTATATCATCCAGATCATACAGTGCATTCAGAAAGTATTCAGACCCCTTCACTTTTTGCACATTTTGTTACGTTACGGCTTTATTTTAAAATGGATTAAAAAAAATGTTATCACCAATCTAGACACAATACCCCAGAACGAAGAAGCGACAAAAGGTGTTTAGAAATTTTTGCAAAGTAATTTAAAAGAAATTACTCAAAATTGAGCTTAGGTTCATCCTGTTTCCATTGATTATCCTTGAGATGTTTCTACAACTTGATTGGAGTCCACCAGTGGTAAATTAAATTGATTGGACATGATTTGGAAAGGCACACACCTGACTATATATAAGGTCCCACAGTTGGCAGTGCATGTCAGAGCAAAAACCAAGCCATGAAGACGAATGAATTGTCCATAGACCTCCGAGACAGGATTGTGTCGAGACACAGATCTGGACTGGATCTTCTAGCGTCATACCCAAGAAGACTTGAGGCTGTAATCGCTGCCAATGGTGCCTCAACAAAGTGCTGAGTAAAGGGTCTAAATACATATGTAAATGTGATGTTTTAGTTATTTCTTTAAAATTACATGCAAAAATGTTTAAACACCCTTTTCTTCTTCATTCTGGGGTATGTAGATTGATGATAAAAAAAAAGTAATCTAATAAAAATGAGTTTAATCCATTTTAGAGTAAGGCTGTAATGTAACAAAATATGGAGTCTGAATGAAGGGGTCTGAATGCACTGTACATATGAATGATCTGTGTGAAAAAAATGGGTAATCTGATGAGTACGTTTGCAGACAGCAAAGACATTGGTGGAGCTGTGGAGAGTGAGGACATTTTTCAAAGAATGCAACAGAATATATATCAGTTGGAAATATGGGCAGAGAATGGCAGATGCGGTTTAATACGGGCAAGTGTGAGGCATTGAATTTTGAGAGGTCAAATGCAAGACAACGTTTACAGTAAATGTTGGATTGATTTTTCAGAGAAATATTTGAATCCATAGCTTCCTGAATGGAGCAGCAAAATGACAAGGGTGTCAAAGAAGGTGATTGGCATGCTTGCCTTCATCAGTTGGGCTTTGCATAAAAGTAGGAAAGTCGTGCGGCAGCTATATGAAACTTTAGTTTAGCCACATTTGGAGAATTGTGTGCAGTTTGGGTTGCCACACTATATGTGGAGGTTTTGGAAACGGTGCATCATATACCCAGATAACAAATTAAAGGAAATTCACACCCTTATACCAAACCCAGCAACATTTCATACCCAGGTAAAATATCCAGGCACCCTCATAGCCAAGGAGTAAATCTAGCAACAGCTCACACCAGATATCAAATGCAGTGAACCTTCATGTCGAACTGTCAAATGCAACAACCCGATATCATAATCGCATTTTAGGAATACAATTCAGTGAAGAATCACACCCAGCGACCAGTCCCAGTGAAAATGCACATCCAGAGACCAACTCCAGTAATCCTTGCACCCAGCAAACAAATCTAGGAACACCTCAAATCCACACCTCAAACCCTCACGTCCCAATACAAGATTCAGAGACCATTCTCTCGCCCAGACTGAATCCAGTTGCTTTCATGTACATTCATGTACAAATTCCGTACAGACAGCACTCGTAATCGGGATCGAACCCGGGTCTCTGGTGCTGCAAGCACTATAGAGGCAGCAGTTCTGGCGCAGATTGCCGCCTTTGATTAAACTTACAGTATTTCTTGTCAACCAAGAAATTTTACTTCTATATTGCACCTTTTATTGCCTCCCTTAGCTTTTGGCTTCATGGAACATATTTGTCCTGAATTCTAAACTTCTGGACTTTAAAGGATTCCCACATGTCAGGTGTCAGATCTTTACTCTCATATAACGGTGTCCAATCTACTCTCCCCAGTTCCTGCCTAATGTGGATATAATTAATTTTCCTCCAGTTTATTACTTTCACTCGGGGACCAATCATATCCATAATTATCTTAATAACTATGAAATTATCATTGCAGTTCGCAAAATGTTTATCTTCGGGATGGCCTCCTGCACCCATACAGAGCTCATGGATTTCATTAACTTCACCGCTAACGCCCACCCTGTCCTCAAATTCACATGACCTATCTCTGACATCTCTCCACTTTCCTGATCTCTCTGTCTCCATCACAGGGAACAGGCTATCAAATGAGATGTACTATAAAGTTACCTACTCCCACAGTTATCTGGACTACACGTCCACCCACCATCCCTCTTGCAAAGATGCTATTCCCTACTCTCACTTCCTCCATCTCCACTGCATCTGCTCCTGAGATGAGACTTTTCATCCTGTGTCTTATTACAGCTTATGATTTTGGTGTAACATCACACCTGAATGTTTGCTCTCTGGGTGTGAGGCATCCCTAGCTTTAGTTGTTTCATGTGATGGGTCCCTTTATTGGTCCCTGGTAATGTGTGATTTTCCATATTGAATGTTCCCAGGATTTGTTTACTGGATAACGGGGGACTTGGATTATGTTTCTAGTTAAGCAATGTATCTGGATGCCTGCTTTGGGTACGTGTTTCCCTTGGTGTCCCTGATAGACTAACAGCATGTTTAAGGACCAGGCTCATCCTGATCATTCCCTTTTCTCTATTCTCCCATCGGGCAATAGGTAGGGGTGGGAGATTGCAACCTTCACGTCCAGATCTCCCGCCCGCCCTGTTTCGACAAATGCAATCAACCTGGTGTGCACAATCAAATAAGATCAAATGGAACAAGTTGTCCTACAACTTTAGGCTGTGCACGCCAAACGCATGAAACATAGAAACATAGAAATTAGGTGCAGGAGTAGGCCATTCGGCCCTTCGAGCCTGCACCGCCATTCAATATGATCATGGCTGATCATCCAACTCAGTATCCTGTACCTGCCTTCTTTCCATACTCTCTGATCCCCTTAGCCACAAGGGCCACATCTAACTCCCTCTTAAATATAGCCAATGAACTGGCCTCAACTACCCTCTGTGGCAGAGAGTTCCAGAGACCCACCACTCTCTGTGTGAAAAAAGTCCTTCTCATCTCGGTCCTAAAGGATTTCCCCCTTATCCTTAAGCTGTGACCCCTTGTCCTGGACCTCCCCAACATCGGGAACAATCTTCCTGCATCTAGCCTGTCCAACCTATTAAGAATGCATCCTGAAGAAGATAATCTTAATAGCTATGAAATTATCATTGCAGTTCCCAAAATGTTTATCTTCGGGATGGCCTCCTGCACCCATACAGAGCTTATGTATTTCATTAACTTCACCGCGAACACTTCAAGTTATTAAGAAGAAGGCAATAGGTACAGAAGATTGAAAACGCATACCTCCAGATTCAGGGAGCGTTTCTTCCCAGCTGTTATCAGGCAACTTAACGATCCACTCACCAACCAGAGATCGTTTCTGACCTCCCATCTCCCTCATTGGAGACATTTGAACTTTCTTTAATCAGAGTTCACTTGAATTTATCTTGCACTGATCATTATACCCTTTATCATGTATCTGTACACTGTGGACGGCTTGAATGTGATCATGTATAATCATTTTGCTGACTGGATAGCACGCAACAAAAAACTTCTCACTGTTCCACGGTGACAATAATAAACTAAACTAAATATGCTTGGATTTCATATCTTGTCCTTCACAGATTTGATATCTACATGTGAGGGCCAACTGGATTTTATATCTGGTTGAGAGGGTCCCTGAAATTGATGTGTGGGGTGAGGGATCACTGGATGCATTCGTTCTCTGCATGACAGGGGTTACTGCGAAGAGTCTTGGATTCAATGCCCAAGTTTAATGTGTACTTGGACTTGAAATCTGGAAGTAAGCTAAACCTGGTTCTCGCTCAATTTTCTATCTGGAATTGAGGATCCCTTGATATGTGGGTGTGCACCGTCTATTTGTTTGGATGGACCTCTGGGTTTGATCTCTGGGTGTGTTGTATTACTGGATTACTAATAATAAACTAAACTAAATATGCTTGGATTTGATATCTTTTCCTTAGTGTTACTAGTAGAAATAAAGAACTGCAGATGCTGGTTTATACCAAATATAGACACAAACTGGTGGTGGAGTAACTCAGCATCTCTGGAGAAAAAGGATAAGTGCTGTTTTGGGTTGGGACTAGATTTGGTGTTTCAGTGTGTGATGTTACCATTTTTGATTTCTTCTTATGTTGTGCCATTCGATCTAGTGATGTGAGAGGTTCCTAGACTTTATATCTGAGCAGGAGGGCACTCTGGATTTCAGAATGTCTGTTGATTTAATATTTGGGCATAGATTTTTCTCTGGATGTAATATTTGGATGTAAAGCTTCATTGAATTTCCTATCTGTGTGTGAAATATCTCAGGATTTAATATTTGGGTTTGAGGCAGCTCTGGAATTAAGATGTAGACATGAGGTATCTTGGCATTGGATCTTTGGGTGAGAGGTGTAGCTGGATTTGAATCATGAGGGTCCCTGAATATGAAATCAGAATGCGATATATCTCTGGATTGGTATGTGGGCATGAGTTGTCTCTGGATTTAATTTTTTAGTGTGAACCATATTTTGCTTTGATATTTAGGCAAGATATTTCTGGATTGATAACTAGGCTTGAGCCATCTCTGGGTTTGATGTCTGGGTGAGAACAATAGACAATAGGTGCAGGGGTAGGCCATTCGGCCCTTCGAACCAGCACCGCCATTCAATGTTCATGGCTGATCATCCACAATCAGTACCCCGTAGTGCCTTCTCTCCATATCCCTTAATTCAGCCATCCCTAAGAGCTCTATCTGTGCCTCTAGATGTGATATCTGCATGTTAGAGATCTCATTATTTATCACTTGGGTGTGATGCATCACTGGATTTAATATCTGGACTCAAAACCTCTCCAGATGTGATATTTGGGCTCATGAAGTGACCGTGGGTTTGATATTGGCATGAAGCATGTCTGGATTGATATCTAGCCTTAGGACATATAGATGTAAAGATTTAGGTGTAAACCAGCCTGCTATTCATATTTGGGTGCGAGGCAAATCTGCATTTGATAATCCAGGTGTATCCTGGATAATCCAGGGGAATTGCAACTGGAGTTAATATCTGGCTTTTTTGAGTCTCCAGATTTGATAATTAAATGTGAGTCATATCTGGATTTGATATCTGAGGGAGAGGCGTCTCTGATATTTTTTAAAAATATATCTGGATTATTTTATACGTCTGGATTTGATAGTCAAATGTGAAATCTCCCCGGTTTGATATCTGGGTGTGACGTTTCACAGGAGTGAATGTCTGAAAGTGAGCCGCCTCTGCATTTGATATCCGGATGAGAAGCGCCTCTGCATTTAATCTCTGGTTGTAAAATGTTGCAGGATCTGACATTTGGGTGTGAGGCATCCCGCGAATTGACTGTAATCCGATTCTCTGTGTAATCCCGTGGGTGAGATTGATCACTGCATTTGCTCCGCAGAGATGGAATGATGTATTGGGTTCTGTCCGGGAGAGATCAATGGATATGCTCTCTCTCCCCCTGCTTGCATTTACAGTCTGGGTGTGAGGGTTCACTAGATTTGACCTTTGGCAGCGTAGCTCACGGAGACACAAGGCACGGAGACAGACCTTTCGGCCTATCGTGTTCGTGCCGATCACCAGACATTCGTTTTACTCTATTTGTACCCTAATCCGCTTTATTCTCCACACATTAACTTCAACCCCGGCCCCCTATTCGACAATACACCCAGATGGCAACACTCATCTACAAACCGAGATGAGTAGCAAATCTACAAGTCGTTGATAGACACAAAATGCTGGAGTAACTCAGCGGGACAGGCAGCATTTCTGGAGAGAAGGAATGGGTGAAGTTTCGGGTCCAGACCCTTCTTCAGATGTTTCTTCAGTCTCAGCTTGAAACGTCGCCCATTCCTTCTATCCAGAGATGCTGCCTGTCCCGTTGAGTTTCTCCAACATGTTGTGTCTATCTTCGGTTTAAACCAGCATCTGCCATTCCTTCCTACACACGACACTTTGTTTTTACTTGAAAGAAAACCGGAGCAGCGGGGTAAATTCGCACAGTAACAGAAGTGTGTGGAGTTACTATTTCGATGTTGGGGTGCCTTGGATTTGGTATCTGAGTTTCTGGAGTACTTGGATTGTGTCCGAGGTTGGCGGGTCAGTGTATGGGTGAGAGGGTTCCGCTGGGATGGTGTCCTTCATTTATCTCTTTAACTACACTTGCAATTGGGACGGATGCTTCCCGCCTCGTAAATAAGTAGAACTAAATGTGTCAACTGAAAATTGAACTCTTCGTGAGCGACGAATGCTGCGCGCCTTGCGAATGGGAGAGGTTCGAGCAGAGATATTGGGTTGGGATAAGCAGCGTTGAGTGTCTCCTGAGCAGCTGCCCGGTGTGGTGGAGGTGAGGGAGGGAGGGAGGGAGGGACGGGGGACGGGCGCCGGTCTGTGCCCCCCCGGGCCTCTGAGCGGCAGGTTGCCCAGTCCAACCTGCCGGCTGGGGAACGCCGGAGGCTGAGTGAACATCGGCTCCTGTTGTCGTCTGTAGAGGCTTCGGTGCGAAGGTAATCACAGTGGCAAGTGTTTAGCTGCACCGGCCGCCTGGGACTCCCGGGGTGTGGAGCGGCAGGTCGGTGGTGGAGGTCGGGGACGCTCGCTGCCGCTCGCTGCCAGTGTCCGCACACCCGCCGGAGTGGAGCCGCAGCACTTGGCAGGCGAGGCGGCCGCTGATTCCCGCTGACATTCGCCGGCTCATCTTGCCGTTTATCCCGGGAAAGGGTGCTGGTCATGTCAGTCGGTGCAGGGCGTCAGGAGGCAGCGCCGGACGGTGCGAGGGAGTCCCCAGCGGGGAGGATTCCCCCCTTCCACCACCACCGCCTCTATACCCTGACGGCGCCCCAGCACCGACCTGCGGCGTCTCAGCGGCTGACTGGCGGGACCGGGGCGGAGGTGTCACCGGGAGGGAGAGCTGCCTCGTCCCCTGGCCGCCCTGAGGCTTGGGCAGGTGGGGACTGTGGAGATCAGCGAAAACACTTTGCCCCCGAACACAGTCCTCTCCCAGCATGAGCTTCGGGTGGGAGAGGAACTTCAGCGAGTGTTTCAATTGACCGCACCCCCGGCATATGCCGACTGCTTCTTAACCCCCTCCCCTCCGCCAGCCCAGACTCAGCTGACTCTTCCCCCAATTCTGTCCCCGCCAGGACTGCTGGACTCGCCGTCCCACGACCTGCCCGACCGCCGGGACAGCTCGCCATCGCCGCCGAGATGCGCATCTCCCCGGCCCGTGGGACCACCGCCGCCCTCCTGCTGCTGCTGCTCTGCTTGGCCGCCAAGGTAGGAGTTTGTCTCCCCCCCCCCCCCCCCCCCCCCCTTGGGGCCACCCCGCGGCACAACCCTGCGCCGTTCCCGCAACTTGCTCCTGTTTGTTTGCGCTGTTTCAATGCAAAACGCAAAGTGCTGGAGCGGGCCGGGCAGAATCTGCAGAGGGGATGGATGAAGCGCTGGTCCCAGGGCAAAGTGCACAGTGATATCGCCGTTCAGATCGCCCCATATCAGGAGAGGGACAGCGCCTGAAATGGTCCACTGACCACGGTATCGCCATGAAATGGAAGAGTCTGTGTACAATCTCTGCGATCGTGTGTTATTTAGTGCGGTTGCTCCTTGGGAGACGCCAGTTATCGATCATCTAACGTTACCGACGCCGCCCGCCGAAGGAGCACCTGCCCGCATCCTCACCTGTATGGGCTCACCCCCAGAGTGCAGCTTCTGCTTGCCAGCAATGCCCCGCTGTGGGGTGTAAATGTTGCACCCGTCCGACCGTCCCTCCATTAGCAATGCTAGCATTTCTCACTGCCACGCAGGGCGATGCCTGGCGGAGGGTGCGATGTGATGGCTACCATCACATTCAGGGGGTTGCACCTGTCTCCTCAGCGCAACACCGTCCCAACCCTGTTAATCCGAGGCAACCTTTAATGGTATTGGCACCCCTCTAATTTCCCTTATCCCTAACCAGTCTGAAGAAGGGTCTCGACCCGAAACGTCACTCATCCCTTCTCTCCAGAGATGCTGCCTGTTCCGCTGAGTTACTCCAGCATGTTGTGTCTATATTCGGTTTGTTAGTATTGTCACGTGTACCGAGATGCAATGGAAAGTTTTGGTGCATGCTATCCGGGAAAACCCTATCATTCTATACGTGAATTGAATCAAGCCATATACATGTACAACAGGGTTACACAAAAAGCTGGAGAAACTCAGCGGGTGCAGCAGCATCTAAGGAGCGAAGGAGATAGGCGACGTTTCGGGTCGAGACCCTTCTTCAGACTGGCTGCACCCGCTGAGTTTCTCCAGCTTTTTGTGTGACCCTCGATTCTCCAGCATCTGCAGCTCCTTCTTTAACATTACATGTACAACAGGTTGAGCAAAGATAAAAATACCAGAGTTAGAATATAGTTTTAACCCCATTGTAGCGTAACAATTATGGAGAAAAAGCCCAGCATCTGCAATGATGGTTGTTTGCAAGATTGGGACTGCTCCCTAACTAATGGGAGGGCTGTTGAGTAGTTTGATAATAGAGAGGAAGAACTGAGGGTAAGGCTGAGGCTGGCGGCTCTCAATCTCCCTGGCCACCTGCAGGCTGAGTCACTGACTGCACCGGTCTTCACTTGTTGAGTCAGCTAGATTCGATGGTATCCCCAGTTACAGGCTGGGGGTGTCACAAATGCCAGTTCCCAGTGCTTCCTCTTGAGTGACTTCCTTGGCTCCCTCTGTTTTCCTGGTTATCTCCAAACCAGGAATCTCAATACTGACACTGCCTGGTCCTGCTGTCCTTCTCCTTATGGTAACCATGCCACTTCTATTAACCCCCCACTCCACACACCTTCCTCCCCCACTAAGCCTCCATCCTCCCTCTAGAGCACCTCCTCCGGGTCCCCTCCACCCTCTGCCCTCCTCAGAGCCTGGATCGAACATCAGCCCCTGTTAGGTTTCACCCCCCTCGCCCTCCTCCCCACTGATCTTCCCCTCTGCAATGCTGAATGGTCCTGCACCAGCATCTTTACAAATTCCAAGCCCATCATTGATATTGAGATCTGGCAAGGAGTCATCAACACCCTGGGATGATCCGTTCTCCTGTCTCCTCTTGCACTCCCCTTGCCAACCTTCTACCCTCTCTGGACCTCTTTTCCCATGTCATGACCCCTCTGACCAACATCCAAAATAATTCAAGCATCCTTCAACACTTCAATAACTTTCAATTCCTCGGCCTCCAGAACTTAAGATGTTTACCATGGATGCCCAGTCCCTTTACACCTACATTCCCCACCAGGAAGGTCTCTGGGCCCTCCAGTTCTTTCTTGAACAGAGACACAATCAGTTCCCCTCTACTAACACTCTTCCACCTGGCAGAAATTGTCCTCACTCTCAACAACTTCTCTTTTGACTCCTCACTTTCTTCAAGTCGAAGGTTTTACCCAGCTATGCCTGCTGTTTTGTTAGTATTGTTGAACAGTTCTTGTTCCAAACAGGCACTGGCACCATCTTCCAACTCTTTTGCCACTACACCAACTACTGCAATGGGGCTGCCTCCTGCAGCTGTGCAGAACTTGTTGATTTCAACAACGTCACCACTAACTTTCACAATGCCCTGAAATTCACATGGGCAATCTTTGACACCTCTCTCCCCTTTCTAGATCTCTCTCCATCACAGGATACAGGCTATCAACTGATGTCTACTATGAACCCACTGACTCTCACATCTCCTCCCTCCCACCTCTTGAAAGGATGCCATCCCCCACTCTCAATACATCTGTCTTCACCGCATCTGCTCCCAAGATGAGGCGTTACATTTTGGGGCATCCAACCTGTCCTCTTTCTTTAGTAAACATGGTTCCCCCTGCAGGTGAGGATGAATCTCTCACCTGTGTTCTGCAATTCTGCTCTCGCTCCCCCTCCCCTCAACAAGGATAGAGTTCCCTTGGTCCTCAGATTTCACCCCACCAGCCTATGCTTTCCATCAATCATTCTCTCACATTTCTGCCACTTCCAATGTGATCCCACCACCAGTCACTGTCCAATCCCCACCCTTTTTCTGCTTCCCTTCCCTCTGCACCTCCTTGATTCATTCATCCCTTTCCACCCAGGCAGCCGCCTCCCCAGATTCTTTTCCCACACAGCGTATAGGATGTGGCACGTGTGACTACATCTCATGCTGCACCTCCAACCAGGGCCACCAGCAACGCTTCCAGGCGAGATAGAGTTTCACGTACACCTCTTCTAAACTCACCTACTGCATTCAGTTCTCCCAATGTGGCTCCATTTACATCAGTGAGATGAAGAGTAGATTAGGTGACTGTTTCGCTGAACAAATGTGCTCGGATCTCCAATGCCTGCTGGATCTCCTGGTTGCCAACCATTTTAACTCCCATTCCCATACTGACCTTTCTTTCAAGAATAGACACAAAAGGCTGGAGTAACTCAACAGGACATGGAGCATTTCTGGAGAGAAGGAATGGGTGATGTTTCGGGTCAAGACCCTTCTTCAGACCTTTCTTTCCTTTGGTTCATCCATTAGCAGACACAGCACTACATATTCTGCTTGGGTAGCTTACAACACAATGGTATGATCATTGAATTCACCAATTTTTCATTCCCTTTTATACCTCCCCTCTCAGTTCCCCCAGTTCCAGGGAACATCCATTCTTACTATCGCACCTCTCTTTCCCCCTCATCTCCTTCCATCTATATGCCTCCCTCTGGCATTACAGTTCACTCCTCGTCTCTCTTTATCTGACATGCTTTTGTCTACATTTAATGTTTAGCCTTTGTCCATCCATTTGCCAATCGAGCAACTTCATCTGTATTTACCTATCACTTGCCAGGCTTTGTCCTGCCCCCAACATTTTTCCAGCTCTCCCCCTCCTAAGACAATCAGTTTGAAGAAGGGTCCCAACCCGAAACGTCGCCTGTCCATTTCCTCCAGGGATGCTGCCTGACCCACTGGTCACCCAGGGAAGCAACTGTTTCTGAGTGTGCTGGCACATGCTTTCAGGCTTGTGCATATTCTGCCCAAGGAGAGGTGAGTGAATAACTGGGGTGAAAAATATCCTTGACCATGCTGGCTGCTTTCCTGAGGCAACATATGGTATAGTCAGTGGCAGGGTGGCTGCCAGTGGTGGGGAAGTTCATTTGTTTGATGGACTAGGTTCTATCCACAACTCTCTGCAATTTCTTGCCGTCTTAGGCAGAGCTGTTCTCAAACCAGGCTATGATGCAAACCCGAAAGTACGAATTTCTGTAGTTTCCTATTACTCCAGTATGCTTTTTATAGTGCATCTGTAGGTAAGTCATTAGAGATACCCCAACTTCCTTCGTCTCCTGATGAAGTAGAGGCGGTGTTGTGCTTTTTTGGCTGTAGCTTCAATATGGTTGGCCCAAGATTGGCTTCAGACTGATTGAATATCCTCTAGGTTTCTTTTCTATGGATGATTGGCTAATTTAGCTCAGTCGGAACATCAGAATAGAAGAAGGTAGTTCAGGTCCTCATTGGTTCTGCCATCTGTCAAAATTTTGAAGAATTTGTGTGGTAACTCCATTCACCTTACTGCATTGTAGCCTTTGCTAGGCATCTTTTGGTATCAGATTTTAACGATTGTGCTACCATCTTCTGCTTTTTGTAGGTGAGTATTTCATGCATTTTCTGTGCTTTGTATAACAATTTATTTCTCAAATTTTTGAATTGGGGGTCCGAGCTTCATTCTTAGATTGAATTGAAAGCTTATTCTACCACTTATTCTGCATCCCCACACCAGAAAGGATCCCTTCTGTCTATCCTTTGAAAATCCTAAAGCCTCTACTAAATCTTCTGCATCGAGGAATACAAGGTTGGCTTTGGAAAATACCTCCTTTTAATTTAATCCTTGGGATGCAGAGAGCACTTTGGAGATCCGGCATTGTGCTGTTCATTCATGATAATGCCAGTGTCGCGGAGGTGAGCCTGGGGGAGATTTTACCCACATCCTACTTCTTTTGGATCAAGATGTGGTCCAAAAAAGCATAATATTATTCATGATTCTGCTAGGTGAAGGAAACTTGGATAACAACATCCTTGAATTTTTTTTTTTTTTTTAACCCTTATGTTTTCTGTGGATTTTCATTAAATGTAGTCTTCAATTTAGGAGACCATTCAAGCCCATTGCATCATGCTGGAAATGTTGATATATAAGAGACTTGTTAAAACACTTGAAATGTATTCTCACTGAATATATTTAAATAACTCAACCATATGTGCTGTTCGATGTTGTTAATATCTTGAGTGACCCATTGCAGGTGCATCAGTTAACACAAATTGAAGACTTTCTGAAAGCTCTCATCACACACATTATTAGTCACATTGAACGGATGCAGCACATGCTGAGATTGAGATTCACTGTTGTTGGTCATGAGCCAGCACATTAATAATCTGGTAAACTATACCCACAGACAATGTTTGAGCCAGGTAGAAATGTGTTGCCTCCATTGTTTTGTGACACTTGGTTCTTAGTAAACGCGACGGCCATGCAGATTTCATGGTTTAAAATAACCTTGTGCCCTTTGTAGTCTGGCTCATTAATCACACATTAACGGTTCATAGGTGCATAACAAAAGCTTCTTAATAGTCTATTCAGAATAGGTGAGAATGAGCTGATTAGCCAGTGGTCTTGCTTTAATAGTAGGATATGGCTGCACGATTCCAAAATGTGGTTACTGTCAGCTGCCTTTGACAGCAGATTTCGGGAATGTCCCTGCGGAACTACGAAGGTCACCAGTACAAAGGCTTAGATTAGAAACTTGTCACATCTGTTCCTGAACTTTCAAGATAATTTTGATAATTGAAGGTAGGTTTTTAAAAGTTCATTAATGGTGATGGAATAAAACATTCAGTTTAGTGCACAGTCAGAATATTTATGTTATTAGATATATGGTAAAGTGTTTTCCAATGACATGAACATTTTTTTTTACATGCATTTTGTATAGAATGTAAAGGGCCTGTCCCACTTAGGCGACTTTTTAGGTGAGTGCAGAAGACTCTGCGCTCGCCCCTTCTCACCTCCCTCCCCTCCCTCCCCCTCCTTCCCCCTTCCCCCCCCTCCCCCCCTTCTCTGCACTTACCTCTCCCTCTATCCCACCTACCTGTCTGAAGAAGGGTCTCGACCTGAAACTTCACTCATTTCTTCTCTCCAGAGATGCTGCTTGTCCTGCTGAGTTAAGGGCCTGTCCTACAAGCATGCAACTCTATGTGATGAACGCGATCAAACTAGAAGCGGGGGCTGCGCGGAGGTCGGGTGATCCCCTGTACAGGGCAGTTCCCACCAGCATGCGCCTGCATGCGGCAAGTGCAACCAAACCGGCAGTAGGGGCCGCGCGGAGGTCGGGTGAGTGGCGCAACGCGGCGCAAAGTGAGGCGAACTTGGAGCGAAGTCTAAAGGTAAGTTCGCCAGGACAGAGAGGGGCACACAGAGAGGGGCACAGAGGCACACACACACACACACACACAGGGTCACGGAGCCGCACACATAGAGGGTCATGGAGGCACCTACAGATAGGTTCACGGAGGCACGATGTCGGGGCGGTGTGTAATGCGTCGAGGCGACTGCGAGCCGACAAGCCGTTGCCGCGCGGAATTTTTGGACGTAGTCAGTTTTTCGGAGCCCTGCGCGGTGTCGGGACAAACTTGGGACGAACTCCGCACAATTCCGCACGGCTCCAGTGATCGAAGTGGGACCGGCCCCGCGACACCGGACGGCTCAAGCGACCACGTTAGGTCACGCTAATCGCATAGAGTTGCATGCTTGTAGGACAGGCCCTTTACTCCTGCTTTTTGTGCCTATCTTCGGTTTAAACCAGCATCTGCAGTTCGTTCCTACACATAACTCCCTTCCTCCCTCTCTCTTTGATGCATTTCCACTTTCCTGCTCTCATGTTCCCATGTGGATCAGTGTCAAATTTAAATGGATAATTGGAAAGGTTTGGCACATTAAAGGTGCAGTATAAATGCAGGTTTATCATGTTGTTTAGTTGAGTATGAATTTTAATGGAATGACAGTCTATAACATTTTGCCAACGGCTAAGATTTGTTGACAAATGCAGAATGTCAATTGTGTTGGTCATTGCCAAGAATGTGCAGACAGGTCACAAGGACAAATGAAAATACACCAAAAATGCTTTCTGACACTAAATAACAGGCACACCATTATTTCCACTTAGTTTTTTTTTATCTTTTGATCTTTATTTAATAAAGTGGCATTCATATGATTTTATGTCCGCTCATTTTGGTTCCAAATTCAGCCTTAATTTATTGTTTTCCTTCCATCAAAATAGTATTGTGAATGTGGGTTCACATTTTCACATTTATTTTAATTTAGTTTATAGATACAGCATGGAAACAGGCCATTCTATTCACACTAGCTCTGTGTTATCCCCAGTGATAGATATGGATTTTAGGAACTAGGGGTACGCTGAGGCTGAGGTTGTGAAGAAAGTGGGGGGGGGGGGGGGGTTTAAATGTGCGGTCATACCCATGTAAGGGTACAAGAATGCATAACTTGTTTATTGTGTATTTTATGTCCTCTCTGCCCCTCTCTGCCCCTCTCTGCCCCTCTCTGCCCCTCTCTGCCCCTCTCTGCCCCTCTCTGCCCCTCTCTGCCCCTCTCTGCCCCTCTCTGCCCCTCTCTGCCCCTCTCTGCCCCTCTCTGCCCCTCTCTGCCCCTCTCTGCCCCTCTCTGCCCCTCTCTGCCCCTCTCTGCCCCTCTCTGCCCCTCTCTGCCCCTCTCTGCCCCTCTCTGCCCCTCTCTGCCCCTCTCTCTGCGCCGGCGTCTGCTTCGGTGAGGGAAGCAGGTCGGTGATTGGTCACAACGCCCCTCGGAGACTGTCTGATTGGCAGCGCATCATGTGATTAGACGCAATGCCCTTGGAGACAGCGACTGATTGGACGGGAGGAGACCGATTTGTTGATTGGACGGGAATTGTAAGGGAAGCTGGTCGGTGATTAGACGCAGCCCCCTTAGAGACAGCAGTTGATTGGCCGCCAATTAATTTGGCACAAAAAATTGACAAATAGGCAAACAATAAATTCAGAATTCCGATTTAAATCTGAAGAATATCATGCTTGATCTGCAGCAAAGACTAGTATCCGCTCCAGTATCTTTGATCTGCAGTTCCTTCCTATGAAGAAGAACCCTGGCCCGAAACAACTCCTAATCCTTCCCTCCACATATGTCGCCTAGCCCCACTGAGTTCCTCTAGCACTCTGTTTATTATTTAACTCTGAAATTGAAGCTGGACATAAAGTTGGAGTAACTCAGCAGGACAGGCGGCAACTCTGGAGAGAAAACCCTTCTTCAGACTGAACTGAACTCTCGTCGGTGAGAGTACTTGTGATTGTCTGCAGAGGGTCTTGACCCGAAACGCCACCCACTCCCTAGAGCCGCCGCCCGCCCCACTGAGCCACCCCAGCACCCCCCCAGCAGATGCAGCTGTCCCCGCAAAACGGCAAATTATTCCGGGAATGTCGATGTAAGCGAGTGAGAGAGCGACAAGTTGGGGAGCGGGAGAGAGAGCGCACGCGAGAGAGAGAGAGGGCAGGAGAGAGCGAGACAGAGAAACACAGCGAGAGAGGGAGAGAGAACGAGGTATGGAGGGGGAGAGCGAGAGAGAGAATAACACAATAACGTGGGTGAATGACTTTACCTGCACACCAGGAAGAAGTCCGTGCTCGCAGTCCGGAGCCCTCAATGAAAGTGAGTTTTAAGAAATTCCCCAGTGAAATTTATTCAAAGGAATGCGGCGTCATTAATACTTGGTCAAAACACACATTTACTGAGGAATGTGGATGGATGTATTGATGACACATTGTATAACTACGTGATAACTACTGGCTGTTAACAAGTGCTAACAGTGGTAGTTAACAAATTATTTTCATCTCATGGCTGGTGCAGCGGTGACTCGTAACGATTATCCATGGTCGTTTTTTTAAAAAATCCGTATTTAACAACTCTGACTCCCTTCTAGTACAGAAATTGGACATAAACTGGAACGTAGGGGAATGCCGTCTCCCTTCATACCCCCCCTTTCCATCACTGATTATCCCACACTCACATCCACTCCCTCCACACTAAGGGAAATTTAGAGGCCAATTAACCTACAAACCTGCACATCATTGGGATGTTGGTGGAAACCAGAGCACCCAGACTAAACCCCTGCGGTCACTGGGAGAACATGCAAACTCCACACAGACATTACCAGCAGTCATAATCAAACCTGTGTTTCTGGCACGGTGAGGCAGAAACTCTGCCAGCTGTGCCACTGTGCTGCCATGTGGTGATATGTGGCTAAGAAGCCTTCCTTATTTTCTCCTTGAAACCAAGGCAACCTCTTCCTAAAACTGTTTGTCATCGTGTTTGCCAATTAATTCTGTGTAAGTTTAGGTGAGCCTATGGCCAAGGTGAGAATTGCTTTATTATCCATGTAGATAAAAGTTAAAAGATAAAAGGGAACTACAGTTTAGCCTACATTCATCACATATGGACTGAGGTAGATTTCTGAGGGGTGGGGTCAGGGTGCATGAGATCACAGCCTGTCGTAAACTGGCTTTGGGCTGACATTCACAAATCATTTGTTTTTCAGAGTGGGAAATATGGCAAATGTCCTTCCTTCCTTCTAGCCGAGCCCAGTTGATGGGACAAGGTTATCTGCTTGTTTAAATAAGGCAGTGTGAAATTTTGGGCATTGAATTCTACCTATGTTGATGGAGTCATGTGCTGTCATTCACATTAGTAGCATGGAAACGGGCATCATCTATGCTGACAGATGTGTTACTCAGCTAGAACCATCTGCTTGTATTTTCCCTACGTCCCTCTGAACCTTTGTTATACTCGTACCTGCCTATACGTCTTTTAAAATAAACATTGTAATTGTTCCTGCCTCTACCACTTGCTCTGGCATCCTGTTCCATATATCCACCACCCTCAGTGTGGAAATACTTTATCTCACAACCCTTTTATATATTTTCCCTTTCACCTTAATATTATGCCCTCTAGTTTTAGACTCCCCTATCCTGGGAAAAGGACTCTGAATATTCACATTGTCTATACCCATCACATTTTATATGCCTCTGTAAGGTCTCAACCCCTCAACCTCTTAGGCTTTAGGGATAAAAGTCCCAAGACATTCAATCTTCTGGAAGCCTTTACAAATAAATTAAATCATTAAAGACCCACACCACCCTGGCCACCCTACCATAGGGAAGATGGTATAGGAGACTGAAAATCGTGACCACCAGGTTTAAGCATAACTTCTTCCCAACAACTATCACTTCAAACTAACCGCAACTGTGAAGTATGGACTGGACAGTCTTTGGTTGTATCCAGGACATTTTGGCTTTTTTTCACTAGTATTAGGGTTAGTAAATTATTGAATTATTGTTTATTATATATTGTGCATATTGTTTAAAGGCCTGTTATGTCGTTGCAGGTAAGAATATCATTGTTCTCTTGTCAGTATGTGTGACAATTAAACGCTTGACTCTTAAAGCATGTGAGGCATGATTGAATTTCTAGACCATGGAGTCACAGAAGGAAGCCATTCTGTACATTGTGCATGTCCTGGTTCTTTGGTTGACCTCTATAATGGGTTCCACTCATTTACTATTTTCTGATGGTCCTGCATTTTTTCATCCAGTTATTTTGAATGTTTTTATTGAATCTGAATATTCATTAGCAAAGTTGCCTTGTCATTTCATAACTAAATAGATTTGAAAATTAAAGCTTTCTCTTTCATCTTAAATGTCAGCTGATCTTTCTTACGTGTGGGGTCAAATGTCTGAAAATTGTTAAATAGACTGAATGGTAGGTACTAAGTGTAGCTGGGAGTTCCAGAAGAAACTCCAATACTCAATCGGTCTCAATTAAGTCCTGGTGTTACATAAAATTCAAGGGCATGTTGATACATTGTCACTCTGCTATCACGGGATTGTAGAGTCCCGTGATAGCAGTGCAACACTGGGGAATTTCCAACTGGTCTCTGCAAACTCATTGTGGGCCCAAGGACCTATTACAGTGCTGCATTGTTCTAAACTAACATCAGTCGGAACTAGCGCAGGACTAGAACTTCCATCTCACTTGGATGGACATTCCTGGCCTGAAGATTGCAATGTCGGAGATCGGTTTCTTTTTATTTTATTGTAATGTTTAAGGTTATTTCTTTGCATCGTATGTGTTATTTTTCTTTTCATTTAAAACAATAAGTTAAGTTATTTATAGCAACATTTTTTGAAATGTTTCTGAAAATCAGAGGTTTAAAAACTTTTATTGGAGTAAAAACTCCTGGCTTTGAGAACAGGTCACGATGGCAAAGGCTGTCAGTATGTTTTATGAGTGTGCCTTCATCACGCCATTTGAAACCTAGTTTCTATTGAGACCTCTACTGCTAGTTAGTCAGTCTCTTGAGGGCAAGGATTATTTACTCCCACTCCTATTGTAAGGACTGGGAGATGCCTCAGGATTAATTCTTTAAATGTGGTTGGGCATTACAAACCAGTTACCACTATGGGCTGAATAGATTGAAGTCCAATAGCAAAGAGGTCTGCATTAATAGTAAGATTAAACGAGAACTTACCAGTTTGAAGTTTGATCTTTATTTTATGAGGAGTTGCGATGAGGGATTTCGTGAAGAACCCGCCAGCACGCATGCGCGACATACTTCAAAGCCGCGGTGTGGAATCACAGAAAAACCAAGCCAAGAAATGACTTGTTATAGTAAGATTAAAGAGACTCTAGTTACCAGTTGACTTTATGATCGAGGGTTGGGAGCGGAGGGCACGAAATCCCTCATCGCAACTCCTCATAAAATAAAGATCAAACTTCAAACTGGTAAGTTCTCGTTTAATCTTACTATTTCATTTCGGAGTCACGTGAGTGACTTCGTGAAGACTTCAAAGCTTCTGTGATTTCACGCCCTGGACAACGTCCATGCTATCACACACGCTACTGAAAAGGTGGACAGCAGTAATCAATTTCCGTCACTGTTTCTCTGAAAAAATAATAATATTTATTAATAACAACAAGAAAGGACCCCTCACTGAGGGGGAACTGCATGTTCTCGGCCTGCATCCAGCACGGCTCCTGCGAACATTCCAGGTATGGTGACGGGTTTATTGTAAAACCGTTGAAAAGTGGCTTCACTGGCCCATCCCGCTGTGGCAAGTATCTGGTCCATGGGCACCTCCATGGCCTTTGCCGCCGATGTTGATGCTGCCCTGGTGGAATGGGATTTAAAAACATCAGTGTCAATACCTGCTTTGTTCAAGACGATCCTGAGCCATCGGGATATCGTCTGCACCGTCACTCTATGGTGAGGTTTTTTGTGACTGATGAACAGGTATTGCTCCATTCCCCTATTTTCCTCGTCACTTTGATATAGTGGCGGATATGGGTGGCTATGCATAGCCTAGCATCAGCGGGGTATGCTGGAAACTCCAGCTGCAGCCCTGTGAATCCAGGTCTATGCTGCTTGAGCAATTCATCAATGAAGAAAGTGACCCGTTCAGGGGTAGAGATCATTCTGTCGATCTTGGCCTTGTGAAGCGTTTGCACCCTTTGTGCTGAAGTAAGTGCCATCAACATCACCACCTTCAGGGTGAGTTTGTCCAATTCGAGCCCCGTCATGGGTGACCATGTTCTCAGCAGGGTCAGCACTTTGCCAATATCCCATGTGACGTTGTAACGGGGCCTCGGCGGGTTGGAATTAAATATCCCCCGCATAAGTTTGGAGACCAATTTATTGGATCCTACCTCAATATTGAGGTAGGACGAGAGCGCACTCCTGGCGCTATTGATGGCACTATAGCTGAGATGTTGATCATGGTGTAGCCCCGCAAGAAATTCCAGCACATCTGTGATGGAGACGGAGTCATATGCAACGTCCATGCGGCCACAATAGGATTCCCATTTCCTGATGTACGATAAGTACTGCCGTCTTGAGGACTCCCTGCATGATGCTCCCATGGTATCCATTGTCCTTGAAGATAGACCATACTGAAGTAGTGGCCTGTTCAGATCCTGCAAGCCAATAGATTCAAATGACTATGGCAGGGGTGTGGTTCCCCTGTGGCAGGGTTCGTCACCAATTGTGGGCAACCCTCCAAGAGGACCCATGGTTGACTTATCATTCCAAGGACCACCGGATACCATGATTGCGTAGGCCAGTCGGGTATAATGAGGATGCCCTTGGCAGCATCGAGCTGGATTTTCCGCAATACCCGACTGATGAGGCAGAATGGAGGAAAGGCATAGAAGAACCATTTCCCCCAGTCTAGCGAGAATGCGTCCATCGCCATTGCCCCAGGATCTGGCTCCCATGATACGTATGTTGGTACCTGATGGTTCAACCGTGACGCAAAAAGGTCAATATCCGGTTTACCAAATTTGGCTGTAATTTTGGTGAATATTTGGGGGTTCAACATCCACTCGATGTTGTCATTGAACTTCCGTGACCTGGTGTCCGCCACTGTATTGAGCTCACCTGGCAAGTAGGTAGCTGAGATCCAAATATTCCGTTGAATACACCAGAGCCAAATTGTGTTTGCCAATTCATTGCATGAAATTGACCTGGTACCGCCCATATGATTCAGATAAGCCACCGCAGTGGTATTGTCTATTTGGAGACGGACATGAGTGTTAGTCATGTTTGAACAATAGGCTCTAAGTCCGTGGAATGCTCCTAGCATCTCCAAATAGTTTATCCCTTGTGCTAACAACAAAGTAGCTTCAAGTGAATCCCATCTACCTCCACAACTGTTATTGTTGTCTGTAGCTCCCCAGCCATGGGAGCTTGCATCTGTTTGCAAGTATACCTTTGGACGAGGCACAATGATGGGTTTAAATGAGTTATGGATATTGCCAATCCACCATAGTAACTCAAGTTTTGCCTTAACCGGCAACTGCATGGGTCTATCATAATGTCCAGCATTTAATTTTAATGCTGTTATTTTTGACCTTTGTAAATTCTGATAGTGTAAAGGTCCATATTGAGCAGCTGGAAATACTGCTACAATTTTGCCAATTACCCTGGCAGTTAATCTGATAGACGGTATACTGGCGCAGACCAGGTTCTTGCATGCTTGAAACACATCACCAACTTTGTTAGTTGGGATGGTGGTGATCATGCGATTGGAGTCTATTGTGAACCCCAAGTAGTCCATGATCTGTGCGGGGAGGAACTTTGATTTGTCTGGATGGATTATAAACCCCATTTGTTGAAAAATTTCCACTGTGGCTGAAACCGCCAACTCTGCGGATTCCAGAGTGTGCCCAATTATCAGAATGTCATCCAAATAAGCCATGACCGTATGATTTTGTCTCCGCAGTGTAGATAACACTGGCTTGAGTAGTTTGGTGAACAGTCTGGGGGCTGTAGTAAGCCCATTGGGCAATGCTTTGTATTGCCAAAGCTGATCCATCCAGGTAAACTTCAAGAACTTCCTATGATGTTTCCGAATGGATACTGAATAGTATGCATCTTTTAAATCAATGCATGCCATGAAGCAGCCCTCCGAAATCAAAGATTTGGCTGTTTCAAATGTGTCCATTTTGAAATGGGTGTATTTTACAAAGGTATTCAAGTGAGTTAAATCTATAATGACCCGGCATCCACCGTCTTTTTTAGTTTTAGTAAATATATTAGACACAAATTCAACTGGTTCATGTGTGGTTCGTTCTATCACACCTTTGTCTTGTAAACTCAAGATTTCAGCATAGCCTTCTGCCAATTCTTTTTTGGAAAGTGCAAATTTGCGATTCGGCATATGCTGGGGTGGAGGCAATTGGCCATGAATAAACTCAATTTCATAACCCTGAATACTTTGCAAGATAAACTCATCTGAAGTGATGGTTTCCCAAGCCTCCTTAAATCCCCGTAATCTGCCCCCAATTCGTGAGGTTAGACATGCAAGTGCATGGAACCCAGACCCCCTTACCTTCATGGTTATCGGCGGTCCCTGGGATTTTTGGTGGGACGTGGAGGCGCTGGGTTTCGTGGTTGGTGCGGAATCCGCATCTTCCATGCTGGCCGCTGAGGGCCTAGTCCTAAAAAAGGCCTGGGCTGATGAGGCTGTTGATATTGAGGAGGTGCCGGAACGTAGGTCCTTGTTGGCCTATCGGTCTGACCTCGTGGCCTGAAGTAAGGTGTCTTCTTGGCCGAAGGTCTGGCCACAAAATGTGGTCTCATCAGACCTATGGTTTTCGCATGGTCATCGAGCTCTTTGACCTGCTTTGGGAGGTCTTCCCCGAACAGCTGTCTAGGTGGGGGGGTAGGAGGTGCTCTGCATAGTCCCGCAAATTTGGGATTCAAGGAAGGTTTGATAATGCTCTTCCGGAAAGCGTTGATCTCGTACTGCGTATTGCAGAGCAGAGCTAGAGCATCCTCCTGTTCGGTGCTTAGATCAACCCCATCTACCGACTTTGCAAAAGCGGTGATCCCAGACGTAAGCAGTTTTAAAATCCTCTGCAGTTTCACTTCCTGCGCTCTGATGCCCGGGCTGATATTACCCCAGATTGGCATGTTCACAATTGGCACGTGGAGTGAATTGCAGTTCCCTGGAGCCTTGTGTCTCTCCATGGCCTTCGCAAGGACCTCCTCCTGCAATTGATGGTTGGTAAGATAATCTATGGTTGCGGCCAGTTTGATGTTGAGGGGTTGTCCTGATGATACGGGTAACCCGAATTTGGCTGCCACATCCAGCAGATCTTCCTGAGGGACCTCAGGTGCTGCTGGGGCATGTACCAGGATATCCTCCTCATCTGGTCTTATGTTGTCCATAGATGGGGACGGGGATATATCCATGAGTCCCCTGGAGCTGTGTGTGTCCTGTTTCTGATTGAGTAGAACTTGCTCCAATATCCTCTCCATACGATCCAAGCGCCCTTCATCGGGCGGGTGTGGGAGGTAAGAGGCCTCGTGCCCGAAGGAACTCCTGAGGCTTCGATCATCAGTCCGTACCTCGTCGAGGTAATATCGGTACTGTGATGATGTGTCGCTACCAGCCGCCTCGGCGAAGCTGAGCGATTCCCGCGCGGACCTGCTCGAGCGCCTCCTCTTCGCTGAGCTGGACCCGGCTGCCTCAAAGGGCATGGGTGGGGAGAGGTCGGCACCTGACGCCGCAGCGTGGTGACCCGACGTCCGCACGGGCTTGCCGACTGTCCTAAATCTGGACCCAGACGGCGTACGGTCCCGACCTGCCCCCAGCGGGGGAAGCGGTGACCTAGGCGAGGCTCCACCCTTGTGACTCCTCCTGGTCCCTCTGGGTGGTGAGTCGACACTGGCCCTTCTTGGTCTGCCAGTGGACTCGGGCCTGCCTGATTCACCAGACCACTTCCTAGTGGCTCCTGGTAAGACCTCAACCCGCGAAGGGCTAGGTAGTGGAATTGTATCCCTGCCTCCTTCAAGAGGGCTCAGGGAGAAGGGCCGTGCATCAGCACGCGAATCCCTTTTACTTGTCTCTGCAAACGACCCAGTGGGTGAGAGAGAGATGGAGTCAGGATGCACCTGCTCCGGCGCTGTACCGACTGATTGTTCTGCAGGTACCCCGCTAGGGCATAGCTGCGTCGGTGAACCGGATCCTGTGAATACAGGGCTCCCCGGCTTGCGCGCCTTTTTCCCGGCCCGTCCTCCTGCCGTGGAGGGGGGCTCCGGGTTGGGTTGCCGACAACTCCTTGCAGAAGTTTTACGGCCTTTACTTTTTCTACTGTCCATGTCTCTGTGGAAGAAAACACAATTATTCACACAGAACAACCAACTCAAGGTTGTTAGTACTTACCTGAGTGGCCCTTATGAAGGGCTGGTGATGAGCCGCGCTCCTCTCCAGCCGTCGACTGCAATGCGAGCGACGATATGTCGCGCATGCGTGCTGGCGGGTTCTTCACGAAGTCACTCACGTGACTCCGAAATGAAATAGGAGGCCACGTGCTGCACATTCATGTATTGGACAGAAACTTGGCTTTTTTGCACACACAAACATTACTTTGCCCAGATTTCTTTCCTCAGCCTCTCCCCCTCTCCCCCTCTCCCCCTCCCCCTCCCCCCATCCCGGCGGAGGATAATGACCGGCGCCCGCTGTGAGTCTCCATCACACCGCCAATTCCAGCCAGTAACCCTCTGGTCCCCCACTCCCCTGTCTTTTCTCTAAGCTCACTCCCCCTCCGCCCCTCACTCCCCCTCCACCCCTCACTCCCCCTCCGCCCCTCACTCCCCCTCGGCCCCTCACTCCCCCTCGGCCCCTCACTCCCCCTCGACCCCTCACTCCCCCTCGGCCCCTCAATCCCCCTCGGCCCCTCACTCCCCCTCGGCCCCTCACTCCCCCTCGGCCCCTCACTCCCCCTCGGCCCCTCACTCCCCCTCGGCCCCTCACTCCCCCTCGGCCCCTCACTCCCCCTCGGCCCCTCACTCCCCCTCGGCCCCTCACTCCCCCTCGGCCCCTCACTCCCCCCCCCGCCCCTCACTCCCCCCCCCCGCCCCTCACTCCCCCCCCCCCCGCCCCTCACTCCCCCCCCCCCGCCCCTCACTCCCCCCCCCCCCGCCCCTCACTCCCCCCCCCCCGCCCCTCACTCCCCCCCCCCCCCGCCCCTCACTCCCCCCCCCCCCCCGCCCCTCACTCCCCCCCCCCCCGCCCCTCACTCCCCCCCCCCCCCCGCCCCTCACTCCCCCCCCCCCCCCCGCCCCTCACTCCCCCCCCCCCCCCCCCGGCCCCTCACTCCCCCCCCCCCCCCCGGCCCCTCACTCCCCCCCCCCCCCCCGGCCCCTCACTCCCCCCCCCCCCCCCCCCGGCCCCTCACTCCCCCCCCCCCCCGGCCCCTCACTCCCCCCCCCCCGGCCCCTCACTCCCCCCCCCCCCGGCCCCTCACTCCCCCCCCCCCCCGGCCCCTCACTCCCCCCCCCCCCCGGCCCCTCACTCCCCCCCCCGGCCCCTCACTCCCCCCCCCGCCCCTCACAACCCCCCCTCAACCCCCCCCCCCCCGCAAGGAAAGGCCATTCAGTCACTCATTCTGATGGCAAAATGTAGCAATGTTACAAAATTTTGAGATTTTAAAAATCAAGTCTGCAATTTATCCCATCAGATAAAGCATAAAAAGAAGTTTAATTTGACACCTGATTCACTTTCATATCTTCAGTATTAAGAAAGTTATGACCATTTTCATACTTGGAAATTAGCATTTTGTTCCCCATTGCCTTTCAATTGACTGAACTCAAAAGTTGTGATCTAGAACAGTTGAAAGCCCATAACTTTCTTAAAAATTAAGAGCACTCAATGAAATTTTCAGTTATTATAGATTGAAGCATTCTGAAACAAATATGAAACCATCTTACTTGGATGACCTGAAATTAAAGCATATAATTAGTTAGTTATCTAATTGTAGCTAATTACAAAATTCAACGAGTAGATCTAAACATCTATCCATTTCTTAAGAAAAGATAAACTTTTTTTAAATTGCCTAAATGTCCAAATAACATTCACACAATAATCCACAATATAACATAATTTTTAAATCTCATTTTCATGTATTTCTGGGCCAAATGGAAGGAATTTAGTGTTTGATTCCTGTAAATTAATGGCCATTTAAATCAACTAGCTAGTGGGTTTTAGTGGAATGCGGTGGATTGGAACGTTGCGGTTAGCGGTGAAGTCGGGAGGAAAAATACTGTTTGTTCATACTTTTTTTGGACCCCATTTCGCAACATGAAAATGTTATTAAAGCCTCCCGAAAAACCAACTTTTAATATAAAAATAAACTATTTACCTTTTTTCTCCCCTACGCAAAATTCTTCCGGTTGTCGGCGCTCACGGCTTTTGAAGGTGATTTTTAAATTACTCTAGTTAATAAATAATTTAGAGTAATTTAAAAATACCTTCATTCATGAAATGTCGGAGCGATTTTTCTTCCGCAACGAAATCGCCTGACATTGATCGATTTTCCCTGCCTGAGGAAAACGGCACTTTAAGCCCGCCCCCCTCTGAAAGGCGCCAAAGTCGCGCACACGGGGAACGGCAGAACTGCAGCGCTACTCAAGGTAAGTTTTGTAACATACCTACAAAATGTACATTAACTATGTTCACTGTCTTCCATAAAATTCCTGAGAGCTTAGCAGTGGGCCGGAGGCCACTTCTTGGCCAGAGGAGGTGGGGCAGATATTTTAGAATGATATGAAACTCTATAATCTCCTCTATAATGCTCTAGAAGCATCCCAGCTCAAAATATCACATGTCCATCCCCTCACCAAATGTTGCCTGGCCTGTTGAGTTTACTTTAACTTTTGCTCAAGATGCTGACCATTTATAGCTCTGAAATGGGGAGAAATCTCGAAATGCTGAGGGTAATCAATTCTTGAAATTTCTATCCTGGATGGCTGTGGTTGCAGTTATTATGTACTTTGCAAGCTGAGGTTGATAACTTTTCTGACACTGGGAGTCAATAAGTATATGCATCAATTGGTAAAATGGACAAGGTGGAAGATTGGTCTGGTTTGTATGGAATGGTGGAAAAGACCTGCATTGTTACTCCTGCTTCAGTTTCTTGAGCTTTTCTGCGATTTTCCCCTTTGTAATCAAGTTTGTGTGAATGGTACTGCTATTATTAATGCTTCTTTGTTCATGACTCCTCAATGGAGGATATTCTTTTGTGTCACCCTATTAACTCCATCAATTATAATTATCAGATTACATACCCATCAAATTTCTAATTTCAAAGGAATACAAGGCAACATTATGTAACCAGCCTTCTTAATTTAACCCATGGGTTAATTTGTCATTCTTGTGCATTAGAGCTTGCTCATTCTAAGGCCCATGCTCCCTTTCCTGAGATGTGATGCCTGGGAACACACTCCTCCTCCTCCTATTCCATTCCTTTCAACATTCCATGAAGCTTTTTGATTAGATTTAATTTCATCACCTTGTAGCAATTTCTGCACAGGCACCAGTATTCCTTCGCAGTTTCATACATCTGAGATTTTCATAAATATACATTATAATTTGTCTCAGATCTGTAGTTAATGAATTTTCATCTCAATTTAAGTCATTTGCTATAGGCCCGCTCATCGATATTTCTTTGTACTACTTTTCAGTCTCCTGCGGCCATCTACACATTTTTATTTGTGCTCCCTTACTGTGTGATCTTGTATCTTGAACAAGTTATTCTGTCTTCATTCAGCGGACAGGCACACACATAGATCAACTTCAAACCTGTTCCTGTACTTGATAAATCACAGGGATGTTCCTTCCATGGAACCGAGTTACACTAAGAGGCGGCAATGTGCGCAGCTGTGAGGGATGGGGATGGTGGTGACAAGATTAGGAATTATTTTAATTTTTTTTAAAGGAACAGAGTAAGAGCATACATCACAGTGTGCTGAAGCTGCTCAACGTCATCTTTGTACTTGGCATACAATCTGCAATTTATGTTTCTGTATAGGAGGCAGAAAATCATTGATAATATTATATGAAGAGTCTAAACTGAAACTAACTAAGTTAGTTATAATATATAATATAATATATATCACTATAGATCCATTGGCTATATAATATCGCCATAAGCAAGTTCTTTTGAATAGCATGTAGACATAAAATGCTGGAGTTACTCAGCGTGTGAGGCAGCATCTCTGGAGAGAAGGAATGAGTGACGTTTTGGTTGAGACCCTTCTTCAGGCTGGATTCAGACTCGGTCTGAAGAAGGGTCTCGTCCCGACACATCATCCATTCCTTCTCTCCAGAGATGCTGCCTCACCCGCTGAGTTACACCAGCATTTTGTGTCTACCTCCGATTTTAACCAGCATCTGCAGTTCTTTCTTACACATCTCTTAAATAGCAACCTGATTCTGTTGCATATAATGAATGGTATTGGCAAACTATGTATAATCACTATACTTTCTGCATAAGAGGCTGCACAATAAAATTTGCTTGCAGTTTTACACACTATATCAAAAACATGCTGAAAATATCACGAGGGAGTCAGTTTGTACAATAATGCCACTGATAAGAAATAGTCAGATGCTGGAAATATGACATAAAACAGAAAATGCTTGACAATTCTGGCCATACAGATGCTATTTTTCCTGCTGAACATTTACCGTTTTTATTTCATGCTACATCATCCATGGCATGACTCTAGCCTACTGGGAAGCTATTGCATCTTCCAGGTGAACAAAATTATTCACGTTTAAGGAAAACCAGAATGGCACAATTGAATATTTTACCATTAAGGTGTATCTGCTGGGGACAGAGCTCCACAGCAAAAGCATTAACAAATCACCATAGACTGGATTCATGTTGTATTCAACACCAGATCATTGAGAAGCGAGAGAGGAGGTTGCTGGGGCCTTGGCAGACACCTTTCTATCTTCTTTTTCCACAGGCGAGTTCCCAGAGGGTTGGAGAGCAGCCAATATTGTTTAATTGTTAAAACAGCGATAGGGAAAAAACCAGGAAATTATAGGCTGATGGCCTTATTAATTAATGGAGAGATTCATAGGGATAGCAATTACTTATATATGGAAAGGCATGGACTTATTAGGGACAGTCAGTTTGGCTTTTTGTATGTCAGGTCATGCCTTACAAACTTGGTTGAGTTTTATGAGGATGTGATGAAGGTGATTCATGAAGGTAGAATTGTTCTTGTTGTCCACATGGACTTTATTAAATCATTCAACTAGGTAAGATAATGTGGTAAGGTAATCCAAAAGATGACGGCACATGGGATCTATGGTGGTTTGGTAGATTCAATTCAGAAATGGCTTAACCACAGTGAGTCGTGGTGCAGGAGTGTTACTCTGACTGGAGGTCTGTGTCCAGTGGTATCATTGCTGGAACCATGCACAAAAATTTAAGTGAGCTGATTAGTAAGTTTGCAGAGGTAAATAAATAATCGGTAGAGTTGTGGATAGTGAGGATGATTTAAGATGAGAAATACAGCAACATTTTAATCAGTTTGAAATATGTGCGAAGAAGTGGCAGATAGAATTTAATTCACACAATTGTGAGGTGTTGCACTTTGGGAGATCAAATATAAGAGGAAAGTATGCAGTAAATGGCTGGAACACGGAAACATTGACGTACAAAGGAATCTTGCGGTGCATGACCATAGCTCTCTGAAAGTGGCAACACAAGTAGATAAGGTGGTAAAGCCGTATGGTGTACTTGCCTTTATCAGTTAGGGTATTGAGTATCAAAGTTTTAGAAATAGTGTTTATTTTTTTTTAGTTTTTAGAGATACAGCGCGGAAACAGGCCCTTCGGCCCACCGGGTCCGTGCCGACCAGCGACCCCAGTTTTTATATTTACCAAGCCAATTAACCTACAAACCTGTACGTCTTTGGAGTGTGGGAGGAAACCGAAGATGTCGGAGAAAACCCACGCAGGTCACGGGGGAGAACGTACAAACTCCATACAGACAGCACGCTCCATACAGACAGCACGTAGTCAGGATCGAACCTGGATCTCCGGCGCTGCATTCGCTGTAAGGCAGCAACTCTACCGCTGCACCACCATGACCGCTGCTGTATAAAATTTTGTTTAAGCTATATCTGGAGTGTTGTGTGCAGTTCTGGTCAACATATTAGTGGAAGAATGTGGAGGCTTTAGAGAAAGTGCAAAAGTGCCTGCAATCTGATACAAGTACATAACATTCTGAGAGCACGGATAGGGTAGATAATCAGAGGCTTTTTCCCAGGGTGGAAAGTCAAATAATAGAGCACATAGATTTAAGTGAATGGGGAAAATGGAAGATTTGCTAGGCAATTTATTTTAAATCTGAAGGTACCTGGAATGTGCTGCCTTGGAAGTGCTGAAAGCATATATGATAACAGCATTTAAGAGGAATTTAGATAGGTACATGGACAGGGATAGAAGTCCATGTGTAGTCAGATGGGATTAATTTAAATTTGCATCAATGTTAGCATAGACATCATGGACTAAAGGGCCTGTCAAATTCATGACCTTAGATGTACCTCTACTAATCTGGCTGGGGTCAGTCATGGGATCATAGAATTATAGAGTTGTGCAGCACGGGTGCAGTCCAATTCCACCCACCACATGTCAACCTTTTACCCATCTGTACTCAATCCATTTGCCCACATAAGCTCCGATTCCTTCTACATCATGCCTTTGTAAGTACCTGCCTAAATGTATGTTAAAAGTAATGATTGTGGTTATAATTATAATATGATTTGTTGATCATCTTGCAGCCATTCCATTTTGTCCGTGTAAAACTAATATGAAATTCTTCCTTAGAAAGCAGTAATTTCTGTAAATTTGTCAATTTTGTCAAAGAAAAATGAATTGTATGCAAGGCTTAAAAAGATGACATCAGGCAGGGTCCCTGAGGATTTTCACTTTCAGTTTGATCAGAAAGTTTGTGGGCTAGCATTAATACACCATGGCTAACCTTCCTCAACATGGGATGATGTTACTGTTCTGAATATTTAAAAAAATTGAGGGGAGCAACCTAATGAAATTCTAACCCCTCTTTTGCTGATTTTCTATAATTCTGGAAGACTTTGTTATTAATAAGTTAAATTAATAAGTAAAATTTAAAAAAGTTTCCATAAATACTGTTATTGTCCTGCTGTAGAGAGTACGTGTGGATCTACTGACTTTCAGTCATTCGTGGACATGTGCATCCTGGACTTGCTGGCAGCTATACTGTGGTGCTCTGAGCCCACATAGAATTTGATGATGGTGTTGGCATTGCCCTGTTATTGCAGTGGCACAGCTAATAGAGGTCTGCCTCACAACTCTAGTGACCCAGGTTCAATCTTGACCAGTGGAAATTGCACATTCTCCCTCTGACTGAGGCTCAGCATATCCAGCTTGATTAAATCCATAATACACTATTGAATACGCTAGAAAGTCAATACACACTTTTGATTTCATGCAATTTGTTCATATTGTGTCATGGTGTGTAGGAAACCACCTGGTCTTCTGTGGTGAATATAATGGGAAATTGATAATAGCCAGGAAGTAGGAAGTGTAGCAATTCCAGCTTCATGACTTTTACTGTTTTGCTGTTCAGTCTGTAAGGAACAGATTCAAATCATGTTCACATCAATATAGTTTCCCAGAGATATCAAACCAATTAAAGCAGTGTTCGTGAGCAGCACCCTCCAGATTGCCTTGGGGATACATTATTATCTCAGGGTTTGCTTAGCCTCTTCATATCATCAGTTAAAATATTGGGGTAAATTTTAAGTTCTTGTAAATGGCAGAGAATGCTTGCAAATCTATTCTAATGTGCACACTTTTGGACACTTGCATTTCAATGGAATAAAAAAATATATATAAATTATGGAAACATGGAGATACATAGGAAATAGTGTGAAGTAAATCAGTAGAATGGTACTAACCTTATATCCCTGGTTAGTTCTGATCCATTTCAGACGAAGCCACTGAAACCTATTTACAAAATTCTCAGAGTTTAGAGAAGAAAATGTCTTCACTGTTCCAACACAATAATGCAGTTTCTTCAGAGTGGCATTATGGCTGATACAATGTAAAAGGGTCAGTGCCCGTGTGCCACTTGACCTCAGCCACTGGGCAGGCTTGTGTCCTACTTGACCTCAGTGTGTCAGGCATTAACACAGTATTGCAGTTGACGTGTGTTTGTTTCTTTCAGAGACACCAATCTCCTACTGACAACAAATAGATACATTACATAATCAAAATCACATATTTATTTGTGATTTTAGAATCCAAGTAAGTAGAAAAGGGAGTTTTCTCAGTCTTTTACCAACATTAATTTGCCACAATGGAGAATAGCATTTAAAGTTAGAAGGATTAGAGGGAAGATGAAGATTATTTTCAGCCAGAATGTGATAGATCTGGAACTGGAACTTTTACAATTGTGTAGGGAATCTGGGCATGACTGGTCAGAGGTATACTTGCTCTCCATTCCCAATTGCCCTTGAGATGATGCTGGTGATCTGTCCTGAACTACTGCAGGTCTTCATGTGTTTCCAGGGCACTGTGGGCAGGAATTTGCAGGATTTAGACTCAGTAGCATTGCAGGAATGACAATGTATTTCCAAGTCACGTGTGTCACTTCGAAGGAAACGTGTAGGCAATGCTGCTCCCAAGCATCTGCTGCCCTTGTCCTTCCTGTTGGGAAGAAGTTGATTAACAATAGACAATAGGTGCATGAGATGGTCTTGGAATAGATCATCTGCAGTCTTGCAATAGACCATCTGCAGTGCATTACAATCTTGTGCATCAGCGGTGTAGGAAATGCATGTTTAGAGCGGTGGTTGCGTCACCAATCAAGCAAGTTACTTCACCATGGACGGTGTTCAGCTTTTTGAGCTGTAGCCACCTAAGCCAATGGAGATGATTCCATCATGTTTCCGACTTTGATGAAGCTGCTGAATATGATTAGGCTTCAAACTCTGGAGTGAAGAACTCTTGCTGTGTTGTCCTGGCGATGAGACGATTGACCTTTAACACCCACTACTACCAATTCTCTTTGCGTGATTTATAACTCCACATTGGAATGTTCTTCCCTGGATGCTCACTTCAGTTTACGCATAAACATCCCAATTAGGAGCAGGAGTAGGCAATGTGACTCCTCATATTTGCTACATCAGTTGACAGGACCATGGCTGATCTGGTTGTAATTTCAACACATCACTATCTGCACTAACCTTTTTGGCTTTTGTTTCTCAAATATCCATCCACTTCTGCCTTAAAAACATTGACGGATTTGTGTTTTATTTTATCCCATGTCTGTCTTAATTTTTTAATTATTAAGACTAGTGACTCCAGTTTTCAACATCTATCAGTCAAGCTCTTCAAACAAATCTCTACTGACTCCAATTCACACGAGGTGCAACGCTAGTGTGCGCAACCTTTCCTCATAAAACCATATGCCATTTCCAGGTATTGGTCCAGAACGTTTTTTCTGCCTTTAAATCCTTTTCTACATTTAAATCCTTCCTTCAGAGAACCGAATTTGTACACCATATTCAGGATGTGATCTCACCAATGTTCTTTATAACTGAAGCATAACCTCCCTACTTTTATGTTCGATTCCCCCAGCAATAAGCATTCCTCTAGGTTTTCTGATTATGTGCAGTGCATACATATTAACCTTTGTGAATCATACACGGCGACGCTCCTATAGCTCCGCATCTTGGGGCTCTGTATTCTCTCACCATTTAAATAACTGCTTCTTTTAAAACGTTCTCACACTGAACAACTTCCGTTTTTTTCCCACATTACAGATAGTTTAAAGAGTAAACCGGATCTCTGATCCCTTCCATAATCTTTCTATATCCCTTCATAATCGTTTTATTTGTTCTTCAAGCTTATTTTTCATTTACCTTCATCTTGAGAGCAAAATTAGCAGCCATACAATGAGTTCATTCCCAGTCATTTATATATGTTGTGGAAGATTGAAACTGCAGCCCTGATTTCTTTAGTACACCACTCATTACATCCTGCCAACCAGCAAAACCCCCATTTATGCAAGGTTTCTTATTTTTGGTAGCCATTATATTTTCAGTCCATGCCAATATATGACTGCATACATCATGAGAATTTATTTATAATCGCCTTTCCCTTATTTTCACAAGTTATAGAAGTAAGTCATTTGACTCTTTGAGTCTATTAACTCCCAGATCAATCCTATTGCTCCCCTGATTTCCCTATAACCTATTCCTGCTCACATGCCATTCATATCCCCTGGTTCCCTCACCACCAATTTATAGTGCCCAGTTTAATCTACCTGCATGTCTTTGGGATGTGAGAGGGGATTGGTCAGGCTGGGTAAAACCAACATTTTCCCTGTGACAGATTATGTCAATTGTGTATTTTCCTGATTTCTATCTCCCTTCGGAGGCTTCCTACGATTCCGCAATGCCACATTCATTCTAAGTCTTCCTTGATCCATGGCATCAGTTCTCCCCAGGAATTCAGTTATTTGCTCCATGTTTGTATCAAGTATTTGATGGGGGCAGGATATGAGTAGTCTTGGTGAAACTGAAACTAGGCATCAGTGAAGAAGTTATTGAGTCATAGACCTATACAGCACAGAAACTGGCCCTTTAGCCCACTTTGTCCATGCTGACTAAGTTAGCATATTGGGCTAGTTGTATTTGCCTGGATTTGACCCATACCCCTCTTAAACCCTTCCTATCCATATATCTATCTAAATGGCTTTAAAAGTCATACCCTTGGCCAAGGCATTGTGAAGTGCAGATGGAGTCAATAATGGGGAGTTTGATCTATGTGATGTTCTGGGCCACATCCACAACTGTCTGCAATTCCTTGTGGTTTTAGGCAGAGATTTTCCCAAACCAAGCTGTTCTGCAATCTGATAGTATGCTTCAGTGGTGCCATCTGCAAACTTATCCATGGAGTTTAAACGTATCGATGGCGTCACACAGAGTGTAGTAGGATTAAGGAACAAGCTGACAGAGAAGGTAGTTGAGGCAGTTACTATAACAACATTTTAAGACATTTGGACAGGTACATTGATAGGAATAATTCAGAGGGATATAGGCCAAAAGCGGGCAGGTGGGTGTAACAAGGAAAGGATGTTGTGGTTGACATGGGCAAGCTGGATTGAAAGGCCTGTTTCTATGTTGTATGACTGTAGAGTTAGAGCAGATTTTGTCCGCACAATTGTGAGTATATCAGGAGTATAGTAAGGGGCTGAGAAAGCATCCTTATGGGGCACTGGTGCGGAAAATTATTATGGAGGATCTATTATCACCTATCCACACTTGGGTCGGGAAATCTGAAACCCGACTCTCAGCAATGTTTGGACCATTACATTCACAGCCATCACTGTAATAAAAATGATTTGAATCTCATAACCGTGTGTCCAAATCTCTCTACTTATAAAACTCTGATCTTGGATGTGTGTCTATTTGTGCGATGTTCGTGTAAGTTTCAAATCTCCTCGAAAACACAACGTGCTAACGGTGAATTGTTTACATATTCTGATAGAGATTTACGCCGTGATGTCAAAAATCACCTTATCTGAAAATTTCATGCATTATTTCTCGAGTTATTTATCGAAAATGTTGAAAAATGACAAATAAGTTGGAAACTAAATGAGATGGTTGCGCTGATGATGTCACAATGGCTCTTCTCCACGCGGCCTGATGCGCTAGTCCTCTCTCTCTTTTTTTCTCACAACTGACCATCCACTAAACTGTATGGTCAAAATGCCCTCTTGACATGCTCTGAAGGACAGAGGTGCATTCTCTTTCACTGAGTTAAGTATCAATTATTATCCTGGCTCCGAATCAGCTAGTAGGATTTTAATGCATTCATAGAGCCATAGAATCATACAGCAAGGTGGCAGGCCATTTGGTCCACATGTCCAAGCCAACCAGTGGACAACCATCCATATTAGTCTCATCTTCCAGCACTTGGCATGCAGCCTTCCATGCTTAGGTGATCCAAATGTTCATCTACACACTTTTTAAATGCTGTCAGTATTTCTGTTTCCACCGCTCTCTCAGGCAGTGCTTTCCTGGTACTCCCCACTCTCTATGTGAAGAATATCCCCTTGAGTTTATTATTGCCACGTGTACTGAGGTAAAGTAAAAAGCTATTGTTAGCGTGCTATCCAGTCAAATAAAGACTATACATGAAAACAATCAAGTGGTCCACAGTGTACAGATAAAGGATAAAATGTACCATGTTTAGTGCAAACATATAACATTGAAGTCCAATTAAGGTTAGTTCAAATGTTTCCAATGACATTTGATGGGAGGTCAGGACCACACACTAGCTGATGAGAGGACCATCAGTTGCTCTGAGAACAGCAACAGTTGAAGAAACTGTTCCTGAATCTAGAGGTATGCATTTTCAAACTTCTTTACCGCTTGCCTGATGGAAGAGGGGAGAAGAGGGAGTGGCTAGGATGTGGCTGGTACTTGATTATGCTGCTGGCCTTGCCGAGGCAGCAAGAGGTATAAATTGAGTCATTGGAAGGGAGGTTGGTTTAGTGATGGACTGGACTATGTCCACCATATTCTGCAATTTCTTACCATCTTGGGTGGCGATGTTACCAAAGCAGGCTGTACTGCATCCCGATAAGTTGCTTTCTACGGCCCATTTGTAGACATTAGTGAGGGATATTGGGAAATGTCAAACTTCTTAAGCCTTCTTCTTCTTGTATATGGCGTGCACACCCTAAAGTTGTAGGACAACTTGTTCTATTTGATATTATTTGATTGTGCACGCCAGGTTGATTGCATTAGTCGAAACAGGGCGGACCACGTGAAGGTTGCAATCTCCCACCCCCTTAAGCCTTCTAAGGAAATAGAGGGTTACACAAAAAGCTGGAGAAACTCAGCGGGTGCAGCAGCATCTAAGGAGCGAAGGAGATAGGCGACGTTTCGGATCGAGACCCTTCTTCAGACTGGTCAGGGATCAGGGAAACGAGAGATATAGACAGTGATGTGGAGCGATAAAGAACAATGAATGAAAGATATGCAAAAAAGTATTGATGATAAAGGAAACAGGCCATTGTAAGCTGTTTGTAGTGTGAAAATGAGAAGCTAGTGCGACTTGGGTGGGGGGGGGAAGATGGAGAAGGAATGTCAGGGCCTGAGGGCTGAGGGAGAGGTGGGGAGGGGGAGGGGGCAGTCTGGGTTAACAGAATTGAGAAAATTCAATGTTTAAGCCCAGAGGATGCAGACTCCCCAAGCGGAATATGAGGTGCTGTTCCTCCAACTTGCGGTGTTGCTTACTGTGGCCGTGGAGGAGGCCCAGGACCGAGAGGTCGGATACGGAATGGGAGGGGGAGTTGAAGTGCTGAGCCACCGGGAGGTCGGGTTGGTTATTGCGGACCGAGCGGAGGTGTTCGGCGAAACGATCGCCCAGCCTCCACTTGGTCTCACCGATGTAGATCAGCTGGCATCTGGAGCAACGGATGCAGTAGATGAGGTTGGAGGAGGTGCACCTCCGTTGGACTTGGAATGACTGCTTGGGTCCCTGAAAGGAGTGGATGGGGGAGGTGAAGGGACAAGTGTAGCATCTCTTGCGGTTGCAAGGGAAAGTGCCCGGGGAAGGAGTGGAGCGGGAGGGAAGGGAAGAATTGACAAGGGAGTTGCGGAGGGAGCGGTCCTTGCGGAAGGCAGACGGGGGGGGGGGGGGGAGATGGGAAGATGTGGCGAGTGGAGGGGTCACGCTGGAGGTGGCGAAACTGGCGGAGGACTATGTTGTATGCGCTGGCTGGTGGGGTGAAAGGTGAGGACCAGGGGGACTCGGCCCTTGTTGTGAGTGGAGGAATGGGGAGAGAGGGCAGTGTTGTGGGGTATGGAGGAGACCCTGGTGCGAGCCTCATCTATGGTGGGGGAGGGGAAACCCCGTTCTCTGAAGAACGAGGACGTTTGTGATGACCGATTGTGGAACACCTCATCCTGGGAGCAGATGCGGCGTAGACGGAGGAATTGGGAATAGGGGATGGAGTCCTTACAGGAAGCAGGGTGGGAGGAAGAGTAGTCCAGGTAGCTGTGGGAGTCAGTTGGTTTGTAGTGGATGTCAGTCTGGAGTGTATCACCTGCAATAGAGATGGTGAGGTCAAGGAATGGTAAAGAAATGGTCCAAGTGTATTTGAGTGTCGGATGGAAGTTGGTGGTGAAATGGATGAAGTCAGTGTTCACAAAAAGCTGCATCTGCAGTTTCTTCTTTAACACTAAGGAAATAGAGGCGTTGGTGTGCTTTCTCAGCCACAGATATGATGTGGCAGGGCTAGGTCAAATTGCTGGTGATATTTATTCCTAGGATCTTGAAGTTTTTACACATCCCTACTCTGGTGCCATCAATGTAGACTGGGGTATGTGTACTGCTGTGTTTCCTGAAGTTCCTTCTGTCGGATTCCCTTTAGTCTCTTGCCCCAACACTAAATCTGTGTCCATTACGTTTATTCACTTTTAATAAGGGAAAACATGATGGCAGTCTACCCAATCTACAGCCCTCGTTATTTTATATATCTTAATCACGATCTTTCTTTACCTCCTCTGCTGGCAGGAAAACAGCCTCTCCATACTCTCCTCTTAACTTTGAAACACCATCCATCCCAGGTAACGACCTTTGTGAATCTCCTTTGTACCCTCTCCAGCCCAATCACAACCTTCCTATAGTGTGCTGATAGAACGCATTTTGTATGGAACTGCATGCTATATTCAAGCTGTGGTCTGAGCATTGTTTTAGAGATGGAGCAGAATCTCCCTGGTCTTGTATTGCATGCCCCAACTAATGAAGGCCAGTATCCCATATCCCTTCTTAAACAGGTTAACAAAATCCACTGCCACTTTTTGAGAACCTTCAGACTCATGGTGCATGTCCTAACCACATTTGTGCTCCCATCACCTCACATTTGTCTTAAACTCTATCTGCCATTTTTCATCCCATGTCACCAATGCATCATTATCACCTTGTACCCTAAGGCGACCCTCCACATCGTCACAGAGGTTGGTTAGAAAATAGTTGGTCATCGTGGTTATGATCAGATGGAGCAATATTATTTTATGCGTGATAGTTAAGAGGAACAAAGATAAAACCATACAGTTTAGTTTGGGTTAGTTTAATTTATTGTCTCATATACTGAGGGACAATGAAAAGCTTTTTTGTTGCATGCTATCCATTCAGCGGAAAAACTACACATGATTACAATCAAGACGTTCACAGTGTATAGATACAGGATAAAGGGAATAACGTTTAGTGCAAGATAAAGTCCAGTAAAGTCCAATTAAAGATGGCCTGAAGGTCTCCAATGAGGTAGATGGTAGGTCAGGATTGCTCTCGAGTTGGTGATAAGATGGTTCAGTTGCCTGATAACAGCTTGGAAGAAACTGTCCCTGAATCTTTAGGTCTGTGTTTTCAAACTTATGAAGGTTTTATGAATAAGTTTATTGGCCCAGTATGTACCCATACAGGAATTTGCCCTGGTGCTCTGCACGCAATTAACAACACGACATACAGTAAACCATTAAGAATAAAACATTAAGAATAAAACATTATAGTTTAAACATGTGAATGAATTAAAATACCAGAGCAAAAGGAGGCTACAGATTTTTGGTTAGTGAGCAGAGCTACTACTCGTGGGGAAATAAGCTGTTTTTATGTCTGGCTGTGGCAGCTTTGACAGTCCGGAGTTGCCTTCCAGAGGGAAGTCCTTCAAAGAGTTTGTGGCCAGGGTGAGAGGGTTCAGAGATGATGTTACCTGCTCACTTCCTGGTCCTTGCAGTGTACAGTTCGTCAATGTGGGGGAAGGTTGCAGCCAAGAGGCTGTACCTCTTGCCTGATGGGAGAGAGGAGAAGGGGGAGTGTATGGAGTGAGATTCATCCTTGATTATGCTGGTGGCCTTATTGAGGCAGCATGAAGTGTAGATGGAGTCAATGGAAGGGTGGTTGGTTTGCGGGATGGTCTGGGCTGTATCCATAAGTCTCTTCAAGTTTTTGCAGCCTTGGATGGACCTGTGATACATCCTGATAAAATACTTTATACGGAGCATCTGTGGAAGTTGGTGAAAGTTGGTGAAAGGAATGCTTTGATATGCTGGTCCAGGACAAGTTGCTGGTGATATTTACTCCTAAGAACTTGAAGCTTTAACCACAGTATCTCTACTTTGTTGCTGTCAATGTATACCGGCATGAATGTAATGCTATGCTTCCTGAAGTCGATCACAATCTTCTTTGTCTTGCTGACATTGCGGGAAACGTTATTGTCTTAACAGCAGGTTACAAGGTTCTCAATCTCCTTCCTGTTCTCCGTCTCATCATTATTTGATATCCGGCCCACAGTGATGGTGTTGTCTGCGAATTTGTAAATTAAGTTGGATTTTTATTTGGCTGCACAGTCTTGGGCGTGTATAAGGAGTAAAGATGGGGATTGAAAATGCTTCCTAGCGGAGCACGATTATCGTAGAGGATGATTTGTCATCCATCCTCGTTGATTGTGGTCTGTTGGTCAGGATTCAGATGCAGAAATGAGTGCTGACTCCAAGTTCCACAAGTTTGGTGATGAGCTTGGATGGATGGGATATATTTGAAGAAAGAGGAGTGTGATCATTTATTAGTAGATGATTGAATATAAAGTGTTGCCTGATTTATAGCGTTAACTTTGTCTGGAAATAAAATATTTTTATTCACGCTGAAAGCACGATGAAAGCCATGTGGAATGGACCACCTTGTTGTCAATCAAGAAGCTGCTTGGCACTGTGTGAATATTTTCAGCACAAAATGTAGGGTGCACAGCAGCCAAGATACTGATAATTGGTAACTCTGAGATAAATGACTTAATGTTTCAGTGTTTTTTAAAAAAATGCTCTGACTGGATACAAATTTATGGATCAATATTTCATAAAAAACCTTTAATTGGATGTCTTTAATTGGACACACCACAGAAAAACTGCGTAAATGAGCATGCTATAAAAAGTCATGTGCTCCCACACTTGCTGCAGAATAGTCCGTCTCCACTGACAGCCAACTGTTCTTAAATTAGTTAACCTGTCAATTTCCAAACTTCCATTAGAAGGATATTAAAAGCAGCTGCTTACAGGCACGCAGTGTTGGAGTGTTACATTGACCATGGGTACTCCAGAAAAGTGTAGCAACTGATTGCAGTGATGGTTGGCATTTTGACTGTGTTTCTCGTTTATGCAAGACCTGATTGGGAAGAGGAGCACTTATTGCTCACGTTGAATTGTTGTTGAGAAGACAGCGATAAATCTCTGCGTTCTGGACGTGTTAAGGTATTCCCACTGAGCTGTTGGGAAGAGCTCCAGGATTTAAACCCAGCGACGACAGAGGAACGCAGATACATTTCCAAGTCAGGATAGTATGTGACTTGGAAGGGAATTACATTTTCACCATAACAGTACCGCAGATCCAAACAATTGTGGATAAAATGTTCTACTCTGACTCCGTGATTGAAACTCTCCAGCTCTGAGGAACAGCAGAACTATCATTACCTCTGTTCTGGTAACTTTGCTATTTGTTTTATGTGTTCCCTGGAATCATGAAAGGTTCGTGATTAGAATGTTTTTGATCCACTTCTGGTTTCGTCACCCAACAACAATTTGCATTTATCTAGCACATTTGACATGGTAACATGCCACGGTACTTTACGGGAGCAAGATAAAAATTGGCATTGAGCTGTATAAAGAATTATTGAGAATGATGACGGAAAACTTGACCAGAGAGGTTGTTTTCAAGGAGAATTTCAAAGGGGAGAAAGACACAGAGGGAGGGAGTTCTGGAATTTAGGATTTGAGAAGCTGAAGATACGGCCGCAAGTGGTGATGGAAATGAACCAGGGCCGGCAGCACCTGCCTTAACTCTTCCTTTCTCATCACCCTGGAGCCGAACAGTCTTTCATCCAATTTGATGCAATTAATTTTGTGTTCATGATGTGGTCTCCTGTGCACTGCAGACTGGACAACTGCTTTTCAGTTGCAAAGATAGTCCTAAGACTCCACTTTCATTCTCTGTCCCATTCTTACACTAACCGCTCTGTCTGTGGCCTTTCACACTGTACAGGGGTGAAACATTTTAGTGACCAACCTTTCAAGTAGGTGGATAAGCTGTGTAGGAAGGAACTGCAGATGGTGGTTTACACACATTGCTGGAGTAACTCAGCTAGTCAGGCAGCATCTCTGGAGAAAAGGAATAGATGACTTGAGACCTTTCTTCAGACTCCGGGTAAACTGGTTGGTTTTGATGTACGTTAGCCAATTGAAATGTCAAATCAGTTTTTCTTCGTATACAGATGCTGTCTGTTTGAATATTTCCAATGTTTTATTTTATTCCTGATTTTCATCTGTATCCATATTTACTACTTCACAATTCCAGTGTGTATTTTGGGTTTTTACCCCTCTCTCCTCTGTTCTCGTTCTATTTAGACCTCTTTCACACAGATTAGCTGCCACTGTCATTCTCCTTCCTTTCTTCGCAGTGACCAATCTGGGACCACCATTTTCTCTCAGTCTCCACCCTATCCCGTGCATTGCATCTATCTTCGGCGACACCTCTTCTCACCTCAGCTTCTCCTGCAGCGGCAGTAAATGCAAAAATTGCAGCTCTCAGGATTTTCAATCTAATCTCTGCCTTTAAAATATGTAAGGGCTCTTTCTCAATGACCCTTTGAGCAAGAGATTCCAAAAACACATGGTGCCTCAGATGGCGGACTGCAGGAGTGGGGCGCCGTTGTGTATGGCAGCTCTGCCTGCAGTCCGTCCTTTCACCCTTTTTTATTTTTATTTTTAGTCCTGTTAGATCCAAATGTTTGTTGTAGGTCTTTTATGTGGTGGGTAGGGAAGGGGGAGGGGAAGGGGTAACTTTATTTCTGCAGTTCTCTGAATCGCATCTTCGTCCTCTCCGTGCGGCCTACCATCGGACTGGAGCGGCGTTTCCTGCCGGGACCGGCCGGGACTACAGTTTCGGCGGCGGCACAGCGCTGGGATACCAACACGGAGCGAGCGATGCCTTACCGGGTCGCCATGCGGTAAGCTCCGGAGTGCTGTGACCGCCGACTCCAACATCGAGGAGCTGTGGCCGTGGGCGGCGCTGGATTTAAAACACCGCGGAGCCTGGGATTCGAGATTGCCAGAGTCGGAGCTCCAAACCAGCGCGGCCACGGGGACTTAGGGTGCCGCGGTGTCCGGGGAGGGAGCGGCCGCTCCAGTCATCTCCAAGCCGCTGAGGACTTTTCACCTGACGCCGGTGTTCTATCTTAGCGGCAGGTGGGCCTATAACATCGGGCCGCCGTTGCAGCGACTGGCTGAGGAGGCCTCAAACAGGCCCCGACCTCGGCTGGTCTAGGAGGAGGACTGGACTTTTTGGTGCGTTCCCTTGCAGTGGAAAGTGTTGATTCTGCTGTTCATGTTTAATCCTATGGTGTATTGTGTCTTTTTTCTTTTTTAATTTTTCTGGATGTATGGTTATCTAATTTATTTTTCTCTGTAAACCACTTTGGCTTCAACATGATTTGATTTAAAAGTGCTATATAAATAAAAATTACTTACTACTTACTGATCTCTGTCCCATAGTTTATCCCCACTATTCCCTCCACCCTGCCCCATCCACCCTGCCCCATCCACCGATATCCTTCCCTACAGCTTTATATTTTACTCCTCCTCTTCTTCCCTTGTCACACACCCTATTGTTACCTTTTCACTTCTCCCTTTTGTACTTAATCTACCCTTCTACCAATCTCTCCCCCTCACTTATCCGCATCACTTGTCAGGCTTTGTCTCATCCACCCCTTTCTTTACCCGCTTTCTCCCCACCACAATCGGTCTGAAGGGCCCCGACGAGAAATGCCATCTCTCCATCCCTCCACAAACGCTACCTAACTCGCTGAGTTTTCTCCAGCATTTTGCGTGTTGCTCAAGATCCCAGTGTATGCAGTTTCTTGTGTCTCTGATGAAAGGTCATCTCCACATCTCCCTCCACAGATGCTACCTTACCGGCTGGATATTTGCAGCCTTCATTTTTTTTAAACTTCAGATTTCCACAGAAGTGCAGGAAGGGTGACGAGTAATAAAGTGCTTGAACGCATTCAGTAGAAGTTGGTGAAATGAGGTATATGACTGTATTCATGAGAAATGCAAGTTACATTTTACTCCTTTGATTTTCCGCAGCTAGTGCGTTCCATATCTCACAATTTCAGCATTGTTTTGTTTCTCCCTCTTTGGCTCTCTCTCTATTAGTACCTCCTCCAGACAGATGCCAGTAACAAGACTTGACCAGCTTCTCTCGGCTTGTATCAATTTGTCATCCCGTCCCTCTTGGTCTTCCAGCTACCTCAGACATTTGCATTGTCTTCTTCACCTTTCTTTGCAACTTAACAAGTGCCCATTAAAGAACTTTTCCTAAGCCTAGGAAACGTTAGCACTGTTCTTCGCTGCATGACCTACTGAATATTTCTAGCAATTTATTTTTTTATTTCAGTTTTCCACCATCTGCAGTGTTTTGATTTTCAGTGTGCTTTGCAGACTTGTGCTTAATTCCTACCTTCCTTTAAATTATATTGATTACTACACAGAGCCCCTGAAAAATCCTTCAGGTGGGTGTACATTTAATCATCATGGCTTGGTTGTTTCATGTCATGTTCTCTGGGGAATTCCATGTCAATAAACCATAGGTGCAAGAGTAGGCCCTTCGAGCCAGCGCCGCCATTCAATGTGATCATGGCTGATCATCCCCAATCAGTACCCCGTTCCTGCCTTCTCCATAAACTCCATGAGTTTCTCATAAACTCCTAACCTTCTCCTAGTTCAAGAAGACACAAAGCAGTCATTCTGCTCCAGAAAAAAATTTGAATGGTAAATTGTCTTTGTAATGACGATTGCTTGTGTGTCCTGAGCACATTCATTGTTATTGCTGGAACTGGGGCAGAATTGTATTGTGTACGTCAAACTGGCAGTTCCTTTTCGAATTGCTGTTTGTAGTTATACCTACTATATCCTCATATATATTTTAATAGTGGTCAGCTCACAGTTAATATAAGTTGGTGCTGGAAAAAAAATGGCATGGGTGTAATATTGGTCCTGGTGCGGCTGAAATAAACACCCATGTACTAGAAACATAGAAACATAGACAAATAGGTGCAGGAGTAGGCCATTCGGCCCTTCGAGCCTGCACCGCCATTCAATGTGATCATGGCTGATCATCCAACTCAGTATCCCGTACCTGCCTTCTCTTCATACCCCATGATCCCTTTAGCCACAAGTGCCACATCTAATGCCCTCTTAAATATAGCCAATGAACTGGCCTCAACTACCTTCTGTGGCAGAGAATTCCAGAGACTCACCACTCTCTGTGTAAAGAATGTTTTCCTCATCACGGTCCTAAAGGAATTCCCCCTTATCCTTAGACTGTGACCCCTTGTTCTGGACTCCCCCAACATCGGGAACAATCTTCCAGCATCTAGCTTGTCCAACCCCTTAAGAATTTTGTAAGTTTCTATAAGATCCCCCATCAATCTTCTAAATTCCAGCAAGTACAAGCCGAGTCTATCCAGTCTTTCCTCATATGAAAGTCCTGACATCCCAGGAATCAGTCTGGTGAATCTTCTCTGTACCCCCTCTATGGCAAGAATGTCTTTCCTCAGATTTGGAGACCAAAACTGTACGCAATACTCCAGGTGTGGCCTCACCAAAACCCTGTACAACTGCAGTAGAACCTCCCTCCTGCTATACTCAAATCCTTTTGCTACTAATACTAAAAGGCCACGTTATGTGTCCTCCTAATGTCAATTGCCTCCATAATCATGTGCTGTTCACAACTTGGAATATTTCATCCTGGTACACACTCAATTTATCTTCAGGGAGACCTCATCGTGACTGTATAATACACTTTTATTCAAGTAGCCTGACTTTTCCTATGTGTCACTATCAGTGGGAGCAATACAAGGCCTCCTTCCCGTAACCCTGGAACCTCTCATGAAAGGAGATTGACCTAAAATATGAACTCCATTACTCCCCTTCACAGATGTTGTTTGACCTACAGTTTATTTACAGCATTTTCTGTTTTTATTCCTTTGCTTTTTCGATTGCTTGCAGACAGCAGCAAGACAAGCGATTTCCAAATGAGTTTTGCAACTCACATATGCACTATCACAATAATTCCATTTGAAAAGGAGAGACCGTCATGTCCAAAGTGAATTCTTCATGTTGGTTTGGTGGGGATTTATGCCTGGAAGCTCATTCCTGAACAGTTGCACCAACAGCAACATATTGTATAGTTACATTAGTGTGCTGTTCTCTGGCTCTGAAATCCATTCTAATGAAGTCGGTAGACTAATTTTCAGAGGAAGTGCACAACAGTACACTGCGTGTTTTAATACTGGGGAATGAAAATCCACTGCTCTGCTCACTGCAGCTCATGAAGTTGCAATAAATTCTGCCCTTGTCCTAAAATTTAATTGTGCTTCTGGAAGGTTATTTCAAATGTTAAATATCCAAGTGTGTGAACTGAGGGGGGGGTGGACTTGTTCAGGTCTTTCTCGGGAATGCTTTCTTAGTGCTCCGTCTTAGAGTGGCGTTTCCCCGTGGAAAATGTAAAGCAGTGATTGGGGTGTTTTCCACTGCCAAATGCCAAGGGGTATGTCCCTTTTGTGCGGCTCAGTTGTTAAGGTTTAGCAGGTGCATCTCACCCTCCCACAGGTTTCACGTTTTGTTTTATGGGTTTGGCTGGGAGTTGGTCTGCTTACCTTGTGCTGCCAAATGTCTCCCGCTGTTGTACCAGGTCTCAGCCGCTTTTCCAGTTATTTTCCACTCACTTCCCTTCAATTGTGCTCCACTTGGGTCTAAATGTTGGCTCTAGCCAAATTTTCTGCCCCTCTCCCAGCTGTGGATTGAATTTATATTGCCTGATCAGACCTATCACTTCAAAGCATTCTGATTTATTTGTTTCTGTGTTCCATTTCTCTCAGAGTTTATCCTTAATCCTTTTCCATGACTACATTTGCTGCAGGCTTCTCCTGCAGTTCAGCATTCAATAATAACAATATAATTCAAGATTTGTTATATCTTGGGATTCATGTTTTAATTTATCTTTATCTCTTGCATGTTGTGTGTACCAGTCACCCTCCAGACATTATTCCAGATGTTTGACCTAGTTAGACATGCAAAACATGTTTATAGCAAACAATGTCTACACATTTCACCCTAGGTTCTTGACTTCAGGCCAACAATTTTCAAAAAATTTTGTGATCTATAATATACAAGCACCTACCATGGGGAATAGCCGAGTAGTGGCCATTTTAACAGCTCGACAGATGTGTTGCAAGTGCCACATTGCTCAATGAGCAACACCATTGGAATCTGCTACTTTGTTATGGCAACTCCTTCACCTCCATCTTTCTTATGTGGAGAATGTTGGATTAGCAGATAATTTGTAATAATATAGCCTTTTGGCTTTCAAACTCTTCCAAACAGTATAACATCTGTCTCTGGGTGGGTTGCAGTACTGAGTGTAGTTTATTAATCCAGTGCCATTTTCCCCTGTTATTGCACAAGCAAACACCTGGCTTTCTCTTGTAACCTTATGGAATAAATGACATTGGTCTACAACTTTTCCTTATTCTTACATCTAGTGGTCCACTTGATACTAATGGACATTGTCTTGCCAAGTTCAAGCTCTGATCTTGGTTTGAAGGCATGTGAAATCAATAGGCTATCCTCACTTCTAGATGCACAGGAACAGAATCACAATCCACAACTATTTATCAGACGTTGTGACTGAGCAGTGCAGGAGAATCATTGTACACATAAAAAACGGTGTCAGAAACAAAAGTGGGATCGAACCTTAGTACTTGCAGTTGATTCATAATGGTGGTGTGCACCTTTATTCCAAATGACATACATGTCGGACATGTGAGTGTCGTTTAAAGGGCAGCTGATCAAAGTGCAGGGTCAGCATGTTCCAGTAAGGAGGGGGCATAAGGATGTCAAGATAAGGGAACCATGGCTGACTAAGGAGGTTGGTCAGGAAGCAAAAGGAAGCATATGTTGACCCGATTTAATTACATTAAGCCACACTAAATTACACTGTGTTTCTTCTTTAGGTTTCAGCATTCCAACATCTTGCTAAGCGAAGATTTGTAGTTATTTACTTTTTGTCCTCCATCGTTCTTGAATAGTAAAAATATATTTTCAGTTTTTTAATTTACTGGTAACTTTCGGGAACTCGTCAAGTTGAACCAATGGCTCCACTGAATGTGTGGCCACTTCCTTTAAACCTCTGTCTGTAGGACATTGAGACTTTGTGACTTGTCTGTTTTTATTCCCATTAGTTTTTCCAATAGCATGTCTGTTGTGATAGTGATTGTTGCAAGACTTTCCTTGCTGTTTGCAACTAGCCATCATATATCTTTGGGATAGTGTCCTCCAGTAAAGGCTGATGCAAAATATTGATTTAACTTATCTGCCATTTCCTTGTTTTCCATTTTTAATTCTCATTCTAGCGAATCTCTTTCTTTATATATTCATAGACATTGTGTGCTAGTTTTCTATGATCATTTCCCCCCCCTACCTTATTAACATTTTAGTCACTCATTGCTGATTCTCATAAAATTTGCAGTCCTTTGCTCTAACAATAGTTCTTGTCACTTTTTATGTTTCATATCTTGATTTAATATTTCCTTGACCTCCTTTATTAAACACAGATGATTAATCTTTCTCCTGGGATTCTTCTCTCTAACGGGAATAAATTTCTGCTGAGCATTGTGAAGTAGCTGTTTAATTATCTGGCTCTGTTCGTCCACAGGTCTCTGCCCAACTCAGTTCAGTACAGCGAACTCTATCTTAAAAAAAAAACAGGTGGAATAGCCTATTGCCATTCAAACTTCAACACTGGGCACAAATCGGATCAATTCTAAGGCATGTGATAAAGGAACCGCAATTATTTTGGGTGATTTTATTCTGTATATTGATTGAACTAATCAAACTGACAAAGGTAGACAAAAATGCTGGAGAAACTCAGCGGGTGCGGCAGCATCTATGGATCGAAGCAAATAGGCAACATTTCGGGCCGAAACCCTTCTTCAGACGAAACGCACCCGCTGAGTTTCTCCAGCAATTTTGTCTACCTTCGATTTTCCAGCATCTGCAGTCCCTTCTTAAACAAACTGACAAAGGTGCCATGTTAGAAGAATCAAAGATATTTGCATCAGGGATTGTTTCAGGAGCTGTACCTAGGAACAGACTGTTAGATTTGGTCATGTGTAATGAGGTAGGATTAATAAAAGGTGTTGTGGTTAAGGATCCAAACATGGTTAAATTCTAAATACAATTTCAGGATGAACACCTAATCTCAATAATCTCATAATTGGATAATCTCAATTTAAACATGTACAATTTGTCAATGGCATGAAGAGAGATTCTGAAGAAGGATCCTGACCCAAAATGTCACCGATCCAGGAACTCCAGAGATAATGCCTGACCTGCTGAGTTCTTCCAATACTTTGTGTATTTTATGCAGATAGAGTTGTCTGTTGTGATTAAACTACTACTTTACAATGCTCTGCAGACATTTACCCACGTAACATAGGAGAAAGATCAATCATCTGTGTTTCAATCGTCTTCAGAAAAATATATACAGTAAAAGAAAGCTTTGAAATGTTGAGTTACCGGCAGTTGTTGTGGTTTACATTCAAAATTTCAGGAAGGACATTCTTGCTATTGAGGGAGTGCAGCGTAGGTTTACAAGGTTAATTCCCGGGATGGCGGGACTGTCATATGCTGAGAGAATGGAGAAGCTGGGCTTGTACACTCTGGAGTTTAGAAGTATGAGAGGGGAATTCATTGAAACACGCTAATCAGATTGGACACGCTAGAGGCAGGAAACATGTTCCCGGTGTTGGGGGAGTCCAGAACCAGGGGCCACAGTTTAAGAATAAGGAGTAAGCCATTTAGAACGGAGACGAGGAAACACTTTTTCTCACAGAGAGTGGTGAGTCTGTGGAATTCTCTGCCTCAGAGGGCGGTGGAGGCAGGTTCTCTGGATGCTTTCAAGAGAGAGCTAGATAGGGCTCTTAAAAATAGCGGAGTTAGGGGATATGGGGAGAAGGCAGGAACGGGGTGCTGATTGGGGATGATCAGCCATGATCACATTGAATGGTGATGCTGGCTCGAAGGGCCGAATGGCGTACTCCTGCACCTATTGTCTAATCCATTGGGACAGATCTTCAGCTGACCTTGAGTTTGGCAGTGTATTTGGCACATATTGGACAAGTTCCCTCGAGCATGATCCCCGACAGAGCGATCTGTTGGGAAGCTGCTCCCAGCTCTCAGGTGTGGCACAGAGCGCCAAAGGATTGATCCCTGTGTAAATGGCTAGCTGCACCTCCAGAATGGTATTGAGAGTTTGTGAGATTTCACCACCAGAGTCGCTGGCAGTCAAAAATGTCACTGAGATTAAAAGCATTCCAAACTGCAGGGGTGAAATTGAAAAAAAAACATGAGCACATTAACAATATTAAAATAATTAAAAATTAAAATACTATCAAAGGAAAAACATTTTAATTGATTTAATCTAGTTAGTTTAAAATGGCTGCATTGGCTTCTGGCTGTCATAGAAACATGGAAAATAGGTGCAGGAGTAGGCCATTCGGTCCTTCGAGCCAGCACCGCCATTCAATATGATCATGGCAGATCATCCAAAATCTGTACCCTGTTCCGGCTTTTTCCCCATATCCCATTGATTCCCCTAGCCCTAAGATCTAAATTTAACTCTCTCTTGGAAAACATCCGGTGAATTGGCCTCCACTGTCTTCTGTGGCAGAGAATTCCACAGATTCACAACTCTCTGGGTGAAAATGTTTTTCCTCATCTCAGTCCTAAATGGCCTACTCCTTATTCTTAAACTGTGACCCCTGGTTCTGGACTCCCCCCCCCCCCCCCCCCCCCCCCCCCCCCCAAACACCGGGAAATTTTTTCCTGCATCTACCCTGTCCAATCCTCCATGAATTTTATATGTTTCTATAAGATCCCCTCTCATCCTTCTGAATTCCAGCGAATATAGCCCAGTCAGACCATTATTTCATCATATGTCGGTCCCGCCATCCGGGAATTAACCTGGTGAACCTACGCTGCACTCCCTCAAATTAGGAGACCAAAATTGCAAGATTATATCAGCTCTGGATAGTCATCAGGTTCAGGTAGCCCTGGTGATTCTGCAGCTGCCAGTCTGCACAGGTTGGGTTTCTCCAGTGGAAGGTGGTAAGTGTATTAAAGGAGCTGCCAGAGGAAGCTATAGAGGTGGGTACCAGAATTTGACCATTCAGCTCATCAAGTCTACCCCACCATTCAAACATGGCTGATATATATATATATATATCTCAACCCCATTCTCCTGCCTTCTCCCCATAACCCCTGACACCAATACTAACCAAGAACCTATCAATCTCTGCCTTAAAAAATATCCATTGACTTCTCCTCCACAGCCTTCTGTGACAATTAATTCCACAGATTCATCACTCTCGGGGTTGATGGTATTATTGTGTAGGCTGGGTGAGTATTTGCAGGGCATTTTGTACGTGGTATACACTGCAGTCATTGTGTACCACTAGGATCGGATGCTGGAATGGGTAACAATCAAATAGACTGCTTTATCTTAGACTGTGTTCAGTTTCATGAGAATTATTAGAACTGCTGACATTATTGTAAATGGACAGTATTTCATCACATTCCTGACGTAAAATTATAGTCAGTGGGGGAAGGCTTCATATTCTTTTGGAACTCTTGCTCCACTTAATTCCTCAGTTAACATGACACAGTTGTTCATGCATTCAATAGTAGGAAGGAACTCACTACATCCTCTTCCACCACCAGTATGAATCAATAAGATCATCAATTTCTTGCAACATCCTGTCTCTCATCATCTTTGTAGGTCTTGGATATTATTGGGTGATTCTATATGCATGTGTCAGATCTTGCCCAGCCAGGTGCTCCAACAGCCTGCCTTCTCCACAATGGTCCTTGTATTGAAATAAGCACACTTCAGCCCATCAGTGTAGCCATATTCCTTCACCTCTTCCTGCCTGTACTTCCATAGAGAGTGGTTCTGATCTCTACCTTCCCATCACTCCTTCCAATTTCTGAGCTACTACTCTGATTTCCACAACTCTGCTTCTCCAGTTTAAATGCTCTCATTTGTTGAGATACTGGGTTACTGAAAGGTGGCTAATGTTGAGGTGTTATTCAGGAAGGGTTGCAATGACAAGCCAGGGAACGATCGGCCAGTGAGCCAAACATTGATGGTGGGAGGTTACTGGAGGGGATTCTGAGAGAGATGTTCTATTTGTATTTTTAAAATCAATGCCTGATTAGGAATAGCCACCATGGCTTAGTGGTGAGAAATCAGTTGGTTGAAGTTCAGGACTGAAGTTCAGGACCAGCATGTTCCAGTACGGAGAAGGGATAAGGATGGCAAAGGGAATCTTGGGTGACCAAAGTGGTTGTAAAATTGATCAAATTGTAAAAAGGAAGCACATGCAAGGTTTAAGAGGATGAAATCAGACAGGATCTTTGAGGATTATAAAGAAGGGAAGAAATAACTTGTGGGCAATAAAAAGGGCCACAAAATTTGGCGAGTCAGATTTACAAAAAATCCCAACGTTTTTTTAAGACCTATATTTAAAAGAAGGTAATTAGGGAGAAGGTAATTAGGGAGACTCAACTAAGGACCTCCCACACAGTGGATCACTTCTTATTTTTCCACATTGTATTTACCTCTGCCAAAATCTCTGCCCATACTTAATCACTGCTTCTTTGAAGGCTCCATTTGTCCTCCTCACAACCTACTTTCCCATTGTTTTCTTTGTATTATCACTAAAATTGGCTACGAAACATTTAATTCATGTTTCTAGTCATTAATTATAGATTGGATACCATTGAGGCCCCAGCAACGGAGCCTGTGGCACCCCACACGTCACAGCTTGTACTTTGAAAACAATCCAGTTATCCTGACTCTTTTCTGTTAATTATGCAATCCCTTCTAATATATTACCCCCAGCATCTATAAATCTTGTGCAGTACCCATTTATGTGTACCCGCTTGAATGTCTTGTAGGAATACAAACAGACTACATTAACCTGTTCCTCTTTTCCATCCTGCGAGTTATAAGAACACTAATAAATTTCATAACACAGTTTTCCTGTCATAAAACCATATTGACTCGGCTTGATTGTATTAAGCTTTCCTAAATGCCCTGGTACTACTTCCTTAATAATAGATTCATCTTTTCAATGCAGCTCCTGTCCAAGAGCGTGCGGTCCTGGGTTACTCTGAGGTAAACAGGGCTTGTGCGGAGAGTAAGATGGTGCCACTCCAGTTGACGAATAGCATTCAACTTGTATCAGGCTTGTGCAGCAGAAGGGTTTGGCTTGTGAGCTGCTTGAATTCAGTTGAATTGAATTGAATCCTTTATTGTCACGTGACAAGTCACAGTGAGACTTTTTGCATGCATACCTTGTGAAGGTATGCAAATAACTGCCTATAAAGGGCACTTACAAAGTTAAATCCCACCCCCTTTGTTCTTCCACTCCCCGCCAACCCCCCCCCCCCCCCCCCCCATGGCTGCTCCTCCTCGCTGGGTCCCCATTGGTTTTGGTTTAAGTTGATAGGCGACAGAGTAGGCAACCAGCCTTGTTACTGCAGCTGTTACAGAGTGCTCGATGCAGGTCTCTGCTTCTTCTCTTCTCTTCCATCCTGTTTCTTCTAGCTTTAAATCATCAACAGAGATAAAGCTACCTGGGTTTCGATGGATTGGCTGGTCACTTGTATAAGCATAAAAGAGCGACAATGCAAATACATTTGGGGTCAGCTATTACATTGAAAGTGCCCATCAGCTGCCCTCGCAACTTGCTGGAAAGACAATGGTTCTCCACAAGTGTCGGATCATATGGACTAGCTGATGGTCCCCTGTACTTTTGCGGATCTTCCACAGCAACTGCCGATGATTAACCATTGCGTGTTGAATGCTGATGAGAGGGTAATGATAGTGATTCACCTTTTGTCAACATTATCTTTGATGAGTGTGGTCAGATTGTGGTTGTCACACAGCTGGGTTGGGAATTAGTTGTTTTTCAAGAATGGGTGAAAATTGTTTCAGGTTGAAGCACTCATAAGGTTTGTGGAGGTAGCAATGCAAGGAAATGGGCTGTATGTTCCTTGGATCTACGGGGTCCAATGGACCAATAGTTCAATGGTTCTTAATTATCACATGTACCAAGATACAGTGAAATTCTTTTTTTGCCCACAGTTCAGTAAAATTATTCCCATAGAATTATTCCCATAAATACAATCTCAGATTAAGTACAGACCAGGGGTGTCAAGCCCACGGGCCGCATCTGGCCCACGAAGGGGTCCATTCTGGCCCGCGGGATGATTTCCTTGATGCCAGAGTGGGCTGCAGCTGCTCTCGGTGCCGGATCAGACCGCGTTCACGCATGCTTGGCACGATCCGGCGCACATGAATTCGCAATTTGCCCGTGACAGCACACTGAGACCAAGTGCTGCCAGGTTTTGCTGCCATTTCCATAGTCCAAGCTGCAGCTGGCCATAAATTAGTGATGTTGGAAAATTTACCTTCTGTGGCACTGGCTGTGTGCGTGATTTTGGCGCCTTTGGGGGGGGGGGGGGATTAAAATCCAGTTTTGTACTGCCTGTCGGCGGCAGATTTCCTCGGGCTGCTGGCTGCTCAAGAAAAATTGATCGGACTTCCATTCCCGATTTAAAAAAAATAAATTTTAAATCGCTAAACAATTTAATAATTAGATTAAAATAAAAAGTGACTTCCAACGCCTACAACGTGATGGATTGCAAGAATGGGACAAGAGGGTTAGTCGTCTATTTTGCATATAATCTTGCTTCTTGGGGTGGCTTTAATCTAATTGTACGTTGTGAAAATGTTATTTGGGCCCCATACGAACCACCAGTGTCTTTCCTGCCGATATGGGGCTCAAATTCACCGCAAATGCTACGATCCAATCGATCGCGTTCCAGAAGCAAGATGATTAAAATGCCCTTTTTTTTTGGACAATCATCTCATAAGCCGTCTAAATTGTCTATATTTTGTGTTACTCTCTCTCCATGATCATTATTTTTTAACTAAATATTCACAACGGTTTGAGCCACATGCATTGTGCAAAAAACTATAATTTTGATTATATTTTGAGTGGAACATTAAATTCCTTCCTCCTGGCATATAAATTATTGACTGTGAGATTTAAAAATCATGTTATATTGTGAATTCTTGTGTGAATGGGATTAGTTTGTTATTTGGATACTTAGGCTATTTAAAAAAAAAAAAACGTTTTCTTAAGAAATTGAAACTACAGGACATTCTTAATGGGAAAGTAGTGGGCAGAGAGGCATGTCATGCGTGGATTGAAGAGCAAAAACTTGTAGTTTACAATGCCAAAATTGAAAAGTTGAGGAAAAACAAGGTGTACAGAGTTGCTTATTGGTTACAATCTGAGGAGTATGATGATGCTACTGATTATGATATGCCAATGTACCAGCTAGCAACTGATCATCTCCATAAAGACTTGGTTTATTGCTAGAAATTGTAATTTATTTACCTATCTGTTACGGACTTACAGCATATAATACAATGATATTAAAGTTCTGATCTTGAGAATATCACATTTTTGAATTTTCAAGGCAGTCTGCGTGTTTATTACTATTTCCGTCGCAACGGTCAATTTTGTAATTAGCAACAATGAGGTAATTAACTAATTATATGCTTTAATTTCAGGTCATCCAAGTAAGATTTTTATATTTGTTTCAGAATGCTTCAATCTATAATAACCAAACATTTCATTCAGTTCTCTTAATTTTTAAGAAAGTTATAGGCTTTTGACTGTCCTCGATCACAGCTTATGTGTTAAGTCAATGGAAAAGCAATAGGGAACAAGGTGCTAATTTCCGAGTATTAAAATGGCCATAACGTTTTTAATACTGAAGATACGAAAGTGAATTAGGTGTCAATTTAAACTTTTTATGCTTTATCTGATGGGATAAATTACAGACTTGATTTTATAAATCTCAAAATTTTGTAACATTGCTGCAAAATTGCCCATCGCAGCAGTCTCCTTGATCCGGATCATCCATCAAGCTGTCGTCCCTCTGCTCATCCAGCCACCTTCACCCTTTGTGCCCCAGGGACACCTCCCACAGCTGACCTTGGGGGTACGGTAGGCAAGTTCTTCATACTGGCCCTTTGTTCTTGAATCCACCGCCTTCGCCGGCTCCCACCATCCCCCTCTCCGGTTCCCCAATCTTCGTGGACTACCAGGAGCTGGGATTGGCGGCTTCCCTTTCAAGTTCAAGTTCACATTTATTGTCACATGCACCAATTAAGGTACAGTGGAATTTGATTTACCATGCAGCCACACAATCAAAAATAGCACAATAAACAATAGATTACAACATGAACATCCACCACAGTGGAATCAACATTCTTCACTCCTTTGTTCATCCATGGTCAAGGCCATGAACCCTCTGCAGTCGCCGCTATGGACGGCCTGATGTACAGGCCCTCTCGTCTGGATGCACGAAACTCCGACGTCGGGATGGATGGAGTTCCCGAATCGGCCGCTTCCTACGGAAGCCGCGGCTTCACGATGCTATCGGCTGCAGGCCGGCGGTCGGAGCTGTTCTCCAGGTCAGAACGCCAGGCGGGTTCCCAAATTTGTGGTGGGTGGGCCTGGCCTGCTGCTGGCGTATAGTTGCAGCCCAACCGGTTCTTCTGCCACTCGGCCAGACAGGTCCTCACAATCATTCTGCAAAACAATGGCACGTCCTCTTCCCCAACCTTCAGTGAACAATCAGCTACTCTGCAAGTGTTGAACAGGCTCGGCAGACAGTACCGATAATTTCTTCATTCTATCACTGTGACGGACGTCATTCCCTGCTGCCCTCTTGTCATTGATGGCTTTTTCAATACAGCTATGCTGAAGGGGTCATTGACATAGTTTCCTTGTTTATGTACCTCGTGGGGAAATTTCCTGTCTTCAGCGAGTCAGCTTCCTACTTTATCACTCGGTTAATATGGATTGAAATTACTGTGAGTTGCGACTGCTTTAATAGTAGTGGTTATGGGATAATCTGGATTAAACCTGCCAACAACAAACATTTGGAGTCTTGCTGTAGTGCTTCAAATATTTTTAAATGTACAGGATCAAATTAGGAAGAAAATAAGAATTATTTAATTGGTTAAAACAGTAAAAACAGCTAGGAGTTTAGCAAATGTGAACCAAGAGGTTATTTGGACCTACATTTACATAGAAAATAGGTGCAGGAGGATCATGGCTGATCGTCCCCTATCAATAACTCGTGCCTGCCTTCTCCCCATATCCCTTGACTCCAATAGCCCCTAAAGCTCTATCTAACTCTCTCTTAAATCCATCCAGTGACTTGGCCTCCACTGCCCTCTGGGGCAGGGAATTCCATAAATTCACAAGTCTCTGGGTGAAAAAGTTTTTTCTCACCTCAGTCTTAAATTACCTCCCCTTTATTCTAAGACTGTAGTCCCTGGTTCTGGACTCGCCCAACATTGGGAACATTTTTCCTGCATCTAGCTTGTCCCGTCCTTTTATAATTGTATATGTTTCTATAAGATAACTCCTCATCCTTCTAAACTCCAGTGAATACAAGCCTAATCTTTTCAATCTTTCCTCATATGACAGTCCCGCCATCCCAGGGATCAATCTTGTGAACCTACACTACCTCAATCGCATGAATGTCCTTTCTCAAATTAGGAGACCAAAACTGTACACAATACTCCAGATGTGGTCTCACCAGAGCCATATACAACTGCAGAAGAACCTATTTACTCCTATACTGAAATCCTCTTGTTATGAAGGCCAACATTCCATTAGCTTTCTTCACTGCCTGCTATACCTGTAAGCCAACTTTCAGTTGTACAAGTATGCCCTGGTCTCGTTGCACCTCCCCCTTACTTAACCTAACCCCATTGAGATAATAATCTGCCCCCTTGTTTTTGCCGCCAAAGTGGATAACCTCACATTTATCTATATTATACTGCATCTGCCCACTCACTCAACCTGTCCAGGTCACCCTGCAACCTCCTAACATCCTGGGATAAAATTAGATATCCTTCAATCCACAGGAACTGATCCTGAATCTATTGAACATTGGAAAATGATCACCAATTTCTAGAGCCACCTCCCTGAGGACCCTGGGATGTAGACCATCAGGCCCAGGGGATTTATCATCCTTCAGTCCCATTAGCCTACCCAATACTATTTCTCGCCTAATGAAAATTTATTTCAGTTCCTCTACCTCCTTAGATCCTCTGTCCTCCAGTACATCTGGGAGATTGTTTGTGTCTTCCTTAGTGAAGACAGGTCCGAAGTACCTATTCAACTCTTCTGCCATTTCCTTGTTGCCCATAATAATTTCACCCATGTCTGCCTTCAAGGGACCCACATTTGACTTTGCTACTCTTTTTCCCTTAACATATCTAAAGACGTTTTTACTGTCCTTTATATTCCTGGCCAGCTTCCCTTCGTACTTCTGCTTATCAGCCCATATTGCCCGTTTTGTTTCCTTCTGTTGTCCTATGAAAGTTTCCCAATCCTCTGGCTTCCGGCTACTCTTTGCTGTGTTATACCGTATTATTACCTGTTAATAAGTAGAGAAGTGGCAGGGTTCTTGTGTCTTGTGGAATGTCCATCCTGTGTTCCGTGGGAATCCAGGATCATAATCACATTCTGGACACTGCAGGAAGTGTCATTAACTGGAGTCTGAACCCTGGGATAGGTGATGGTTCAATAACCTAGAGCCAAGTATATGGCACTGTGATTGACTTTACTGTGTGAATGGGGATTCAACAAGTTATCATTGAGTCTGCACTTTTTCTTCAAGTCTCCACAACTTTTATTTCCTAAAATATTTATCCTTTTGCAGCCACCTATTGATTCCATTCCTACCCCCCTAGTAGGCATTTTTCACATAAAACAGTTTGCACTCATCACCCCCGTATGCATCTGCCATAAATCTCTATCCTTCAGTTACTAGCCTTCCTGTTTTGTTTTGGTTTTGAACACCACCCAGAAATCTTTCCTTATCCTTGCTTGTTCAAAGGGAACAACCTGAGAATCTCCTCTCTCTCTCTCTCTCTCTCTCTCTCTCTCTCGATAACCAAAGACCCTCATCCATTGGATAACTTCAGTAAATCACTCTTACACCCTCCTCATGCACCACATGCTTTCCAAAACATCAGGCCCAGAACTGGACAAACTGCTAGACATAAGGTTAATGTGGTTTTCCATTGGTAAGGCTTTTAGCCCTGTGCTTGTGATTTATGGAGTTCTGGGTCCCATCTATTTACATAACTAAAACTCTGATCTTGTGCCCTTCCGGTTTGCACGTTTTTTCTATTTGCGCAAAAGCGGTACGCGATAGCACTGGGGGGGGGGGGGGGTCTGCAAATGTCAAGCAGAGCTTTCTTTTAAGCTTAAATTCTAGGTGGAATAGAATACAAATATTGGAGGTGAGGACTGGCTTAGTATAGAAACCAGCCGTCCTGAACAATTGCAGATATTATCTGGCCGTGACATGGTTAAAGTCTTTCTGAAGCTAATTGTCAATTGATAAGACATCACCATTGAAACGAATAGGAAAACAGCATCAGAAAGCAATAAAGCCAAGTCTGAAGAAGGGTTTCGACCTGAAACGTCACCTATTTTCTCCAGGGATGCTGTCTGGCCCGCTGAGTTACTCCAGCTTTTTGTGTCTATATTCGGTTTAAACCATCATCTGCAGTTCCTTCCTCGGGCTCTATGCCACGGGCACTAAAAAAGACAATGTAAGTAATAGCTGAGAGTTGAGCTGCAAAAACAACACAGGAAGAAAGCAGCGACAGTGCCTGTGGCTGAGGATGTGTCTGTCCCTGTCCTTTCGTGAGACAGAATTTGAAGGGGATAAAATATTATTTTTATTAGCATAGTTAGAGTCAACACCATAAATCATTTAATGCTATTTAATGGCCGTACAAATTAAATCAAATTTTATTCTGTCCTAGAGTATCAAAGGAGTCCCTGAGTTTACTTTATAGCAAACACTGAGTACTAGCAGTCCGCTCGTGTCGGTGATCTACCTCTCCTCTATCATTAACCTTTTCACTTTAACACTGTATATTTTAGCCCCACAACATCACACCCATTATCCTCTCCCTGATTACATCGCTCTCTGTCCCTCTGACTGGGATTATTTCCAGTTGAACTCATCAGGGGTTGTTTTATTTTCTGGGAGGAGCGCTTTCCTTGTCAGTTAGGATTTGGATGAATTGCAGAGGTGCGAGTGATTGATGTGTTTGTGTGGGAATAGGATATCAATAATCTATTCTGTGGGAAAAGCAGCTGTGAAATGGAACCACAATTTGATAGGCAAGGAGATTTTCACCACCCAGTATCAATGTCTCCTTCCACAGTTCTATATTAGATAACCTTATCACAGCTAAATGCATAAGATCAGTGTAACATGGATTTTCACATTGGATTGTTGAATCTTGACGTTTGCTTGTAATTGTCCACATGAGCAATTTTCTGAAATTTAGGAGCAGGACATGGTTTAGCATTGTACTCTGGACTCCAAGTAAATAATGAACGCCACTGAAAAGGTTGGTCCATTTAGAATTTATAAACATAGAGATAAATGTAATTTTGTTTGGATGTTTCTGAGCACAATTAACCTTATTGAACCCTCCTCATGAACATCTGGAGACAAGGAGTGCTGTCTCAGAGATTAGTCAAGCGACATCCAGTCTGAAGAAGGGTCTCGACCTGACATGACACCTTCTCTCCAGAGATGCTGCCTGTCCCGCTGAGTTACTCCAGCTTTTTGTGCCTATCTTCGGTTCAAACCAGCATCTGTAGTTCCTTCCTGCTCATCCAGACATAATAGTCCATAATAGAGAATTATAAGGGCAATTAGCAAGACTCCTCCAACACAACTCCTGTACCACCAGAAAAACAGGCCCACAGGAGTGACGGCACATGCAGAGGAAAGAGTGGCTTTTGGAAATCTCAACACCCTTTGATTCCAAACCCTTTGAAGTCTCCTGGCATTTTGTCAGTGAAGGGCAAGGGAATCTCTTCCTGCTGCCTTCCCACAGCTGATGGATCAGTGCTTGCCTCGAGTCATTGCAATGATACAACATGGAGAAAGGTTCCTCAGCCTGCTGAGTCTGTCCCGATTATTAAATGCCCATTTACACCCTTACCCATTAGATCATGTTCACCCACCTTGGATGAAGCACTGAAAATAGCAAGGCCATAGTGTGTACTATGGGGTCTTTAAAGGTGGCTTGTTAAAACCCAAAGCTCCAATTCAATGATACTTTATTGTCACATGTACCTAGGTACAATGAAATGCTTAGTTTAGTTTAGAGATACAGCATGGAAATAGGCCCTTTGACCCAGTGAGTCCACGACGACCAGTGATCCCTGTACACTAGCGCTATTCTACACACTAGGGACAATTTACAACTTTTACTGAAGCAAATTAATGAATGAATGAAAAGATTAAGATTCAATTTAATTGTCATTGTCAGTGTACAGTACAGAGACAACAAAATGCATTTAGCATCTCCCTGGAAGAGCGACACAGCAAATGATTTGAATAAATAATAATAAGTGTCCGCGGGGGGGGGGGGGGGGTGATTGGCAGTCACCGAGGTACGTTGTTGAGTAGCGTGACAGTCGCCGGAAAGAAGCTGTTCCTGGACCTGCTGGTTCGGCAACGGAGAGACCTGTAGCGCCTCCCGGATGGTAGGAGGGTAAACAGTCCATGGTTGGGGTGAGAGAGGTCCTTGGCGATGCTGAGCGCCCTCCGCAGACAACGCTTGCTTTGGACAGACTCAATGGAGGGGAGAGAGGAACCGGTGATGCGTTGGGCAATTTTCACCACCCTCTGCAATGCCTTCCGGTCGGAGACAGAGCAGTTGCCATACCAAACTGTGATGTAGTTGGTAAGGATGCTCTCGATGGTGCAGCGGTAGAAGTTCACCAGGATCTGAGGAGACAGATGGACCTTCTTCAGTCTCCTCAGGAAGAAGAGACGCTGGTGAGCCTTCTTGATCAGAGTTGAGGTATTGTGGGTCCAAGAGAGGTCGTCGGAGAGGTTGACTCCCAGGAACCTGAAGCTAGAAACACGTTCCACCTCCGTACCGTTAATGTGGATGAGGGTGTGCGTGCCGCCCCTGGACTTCCTGAAGTCTACAATGAGCTCCTTGGTCTTCTTGGAGTTAAGGGCCAGGTTGTTGTCAGCGCACCATGCTGCTAAGTGCTGGACCTCCTCCCTGTAGGCCGACTCATCGTTGTTGCTGATGAGGCCAATCACCGTTGTATCATCTGCATACTTGATGATGGTGTTAGTACCATGTACAGGTGTGCAGTCATAGGTGAAGAGGGAGTAGAGGGGGGGGCTCAGCACACAGCCCTGTGGAACGCCGGTGTTCAGGGTGAGGGTTGAAGAGGTGTGCTTGTCTAACCTAACAGACTGGGGTCTGTTGGTTAGAAAGTCCAGTATCCAGTTGCAGAGGGAAGGAGCGATGCACAGGTTACCGAGTTTGGTGATCAATTTTGATGGTATAATGGTGTAATGGAAAAAGTTTATTGGCCAAGTATTCACATACAAGGAATTTGCCTTGGTGCTCCGCCCGCAAGTGATAACATGACATACAGTGACAGTTAGGAATGACACATAACCTTGGACGCATAACCTACAAACCTGTACGTCTTTGGAATGTGGAAGGAAACCAGAGCAACCGGGGTAAATCCACGCAGTCACCGAGGGAACATACAAAATCCTTATTGACAGCACCCATATTCAGGATCGAACTCGGGTCTCTGGCACTGTGAGGCAGCAACTCCAACACTGTGCCACCCAACTCACAACCTGGTAAAATCATACAGTAGATCTGTTACAGTTGGTAGGGGCATTGGTTTATTTTTATTAATATATATATAGAAATACCAGGATAAACAAGACAGATCATACAATACATGAGCACATTGGGTAGTGTGAAAGAGAAAATAAACAGAATATACTGTTGCACCTACTGGAGAATAAAACAAACATGCGAGGACCATCACAAGGTAAATTGGAAGCCTAGCAATACATCCTTCCTAAGAATAAGGGAGGTCCATCTAAGAGTCTAATAACAGCAAGGAAATAGCTTACTACATGCAGCTGCCTGAAGGTAGAGGAGAGAAAAGAGAAGGATTGGGCTGTAAGTGGTAATTGATAATATTGGTTGCTTTCCCGAGGAAGTGTAGATGGAATCGATGGGGGAGTGTCTGTTCCGTGTGATGGACTGGTCTGTGTCCATGACTCTCTGCAGTTTCTTGCAGTCTTGGGCAGAGTAGTGGCCATATGAAGATATGGTGCATTTGGCTAGGATGTTTCTGCGGTGTATCTATCGAGGCTGGTATGGGTAATTGGGGACATGCCAAATTTCCGTTGTTAGTGAGTGAACCAGCACCAGGAGTAAACTAGTTGATCTCTTCCTCACCAATCTACCTGTGGCAGATGCATCTGTCCATGACAGTATTGATAGAGGTGGCCACCCCACACTGACAACACGCACTCTGGTGTTGTATGATGCAACACACATGCCACTCACATGAGAGACACACAATGGGCCCAACAGCTCAAAACTGTGAACAATCTGGCATGAACAATCATTATCAACAGCACAAATTTATCTTGCAAAAACCTGTAATCTCATGCTATGTCCCTCACTCTACTTTTAATGTCAAGACAGGGGGTCAACCTTGACTCAATGAGGTGTGCAAAGAGCCTGGATGGAACAACAGACATCTTAAAATGTTTGCAAACTGCCAAAGCTACAACAGGGGACAAAAGGATTTCTTAAAAATAGAGGTGGCATGTGATATTTAAGTAATACCAAACGTAATAGATCAAATAGGATGTCACGGTGGTGCAGCGGTAGAGTTGCTGCCTTACAGCGCTTGCAGCACCAGAGACACGGGTTCGATCCCGACTACGGGTGCTGTCTGTACGGAGTTTGTACATTCTCCCCGTGACTTGCGTGGGTTTTCTCCGAGATCTTTGGTTTCCTCCCACATTCCAAAGACGTACAGGTTTGTAGGTTAAATGGTTTGGTGTATATTTAAATAGTCCCTAGTGTGTGTTAATGTGCGGGGATCGTTGGTTAGTGTGGACTCGGTGGGCCGAAGGGCCTGTTTCCGCGCTGTATCTTTAAACTAAACTGAATCACAGCTCTGGAGTCGTAGGGTGTCCCAGAGTTATACAGAAAAAGGGTCTCTCGGAATCCATATCAACCACCCAGAAACTAGATACACTAATCCTGCCCTCATATCATTTTATTCTCCCCACATGCGCATCAACTCCCACCTGTTTCTGCCTCTTCCAATGCACTTGCCAACTAACTAACCAACCAACCATTACTTACATCTTTGGGATGTGAGAGGAAACATGAGCATCCAGAGGAAATCCTCACGGTTATTGGGAGAACGTGCAAGTTCAACGTGGATAGTATGGCAGTTCAGAGTTGATTCTGTGTTGCTGGGGCTGTGAAGTAGCAACTCCAGTGACATTGTGCTGCCTTGGTTCAAGTTCAACGTGCTCCACATAATACCAAAGAAGAGCTGAAAGCATTATATCCAGCAAAATGGACCAGCCAACATTCAAGCCACTGCATTTATGTTCTATCTGGACCTTTCAGTTCTAGATCACATCGTAACCTTGTTTCATGCAAGAGTTGAATTTCAGAAGTGAGGTAACTACATGCAGATGGCAGTAATTGAAGTAGTTAGTGAAAGATTTAAAGGGGAGATAAGGACATTTTCATTCCCATTACTCACAATGTGCCTGGGATCTGGAAATCATTGCCTGAAAGGGTGGGAGAGGCGTATATAAACAGCGTGGATGAAAGGATAGAGACTTGCAGGGTTTCTGACCCAGTGCTGGAAGCTGGAAAATTGATGCTGGGTTGAATCTCTTTGGGAAACATTTGTGTCACAAATGTTTCATGATTCTGTGGTAGCTCTTGATGTCAAAGCATAATTTAACCACATGTGGTTTCAAGGAGCCCAAATCAAACTGAAATCAATGGGTATCAGAGGAACTTGACATGAAGAAAGATGGTTGTGGTTATTGGAAGGCATTCATCTCAGCCCCAGGATATCACGGCATTAATCTCAGCGCGGTGTCAGAGCCCTAGCAACCTTTGGTTGCTTTATTGATTATTTTCCTTCAATCATTAGGTCAGGAGTGGAGATTTGCAACTTCTTGGCAAATAAAGCAGCCCATGCCAGCATACAAATAAACCTGGACAACATTCAGGCATGGGCTGATCACAGGCAAGTAACATTCACATTGCCAGAAGTGCCAAACAATAGAGAGACAGCCACCTACCCTTACAGTCAGTGGCGTTACCGTCACCCCAATTCAACATCATTGCTATTGGCATGATTGAGTCCTTCTCCCTCAGCTGGAGGGATGAGAATCATCTCAGGATACACCAAAGCTCTTACCCCATCTGCAAGGCACAGCAGGTTGCAAGCATGGTGGAACACTCTCCATTTGCCTGAATGCTTGCAGCTACAGCAAATTTATATGACAATATCATCCAGGACAATATCATCCACAGGACATAGGTTTAAGGTGAAGAGGAAAAGATTTAATAGGAAACTGAGTGGTAACCTTTTCACACAAAGGGTGATGAGTGTATGGAACAAGCTGCCAGAGGAGATAGTTGATGCAGGGACTATCCAACATTTAAGAAGCAGTTAGACAGGTACATGGATAGGACAGGTTTGGAGGGATATCAACCAGGTGGGACTGGTGTAGCTGGGACATGTTGGCCAGCGTGAGCAAGATGGGCCAAAGGGCCTGTTTCCACACTGTATCACTCTATGACAAAGCAGTCGACCTGAATGACACCATATCCACTCTCCTAAGCAATATTTCATTTTCCACATGAGCAATTGCTGCAGCAAGTGCCGCCACTCCAGTTACCACACGATTCTGACAGAAACTCCAGAACCTCTACTGTCAAGAAGAATAATAGCAACGCTCCAAGTCACACACTAGTTTGGAAACCTATTGATAGTCCTTACTTGCCGCTGCGTGCTAATTTCTGAAACTCCACCCCCAACACTGTTGTGAAAGCATCTTCATTAGGAGAAGTGCAGCAATTGAAGAATGCAATCTCAAGGACAATTAGCACCAAGTGCTGGCTTTGCCATTGATACCCAGATACTGAAAGATGAATTTTGTAAAAATGTCACACTGGCAGCGTCGGCATTACTTCACATGCATAGGGGGGTCTTGAGTTCAGTTATGTGGGGATTTTAGTCTGAAGAAGAGTTTGAGTCCAGTAAACCCTGCAGGCTGTTTGATCTCAGGAGTTGTTCTGCCTGGCTGTGTCTTTATTCATCCGGTGTCCTGAACTCCCGTCCTTCCTGTCAGATCACCCTGAATGTGGAACCCTTTCTGTGCACAGTTCCCGGCATCTGTTCCAAGCTGACAAATGATGTCAGTTGCACTACATGTATAAAGTCAGAACCTTTTTAAGGTGTTAAAATAAACTTTTCTTTGGCCCATAGTAATCAGGGCTGAACCATCCGGACAGAAGTGTTTTCTTTTACACTGTTTTTTAAAGGGTGTGTATCTGTGCCCTCGCAGTTCTCTAATCTTCATGGTTCCCCTTTCTGTTGTCATATCCCGAGTTTACTCTGAATTTGAAGTTGCTGCATACAGTAGATTTGAAATTCCTCCAGCTGAGGTCCAAATGCCTCGGAGTAATGTGCTCTCTTTTGGCCAGTGCCAAAATTCTCCCTGCTGTCTGGTTTTTACTACAGATCGACATCAAGTCAAAAATAGTTCACTTGCACATGATGAGATCTCCACAAAACAAGGTCATGTTTGTGTCTTTGCTGTCAGTAAACACTGTGAGTTTGCTGGGGAGACTGAAGATCTGGTTAGGTAGCTGGAGAATCACATCTCATAGAAAGGAAAACTGGCAAAAGCTTAGATTTGGCGATCAATATATTAATTAAGTTGTGCCTCCATTGCCATTATTTTTTACATCAGGCATTGGATCAACTAATGCCAAGTTGGCGTCAAGTTGGGAAAAGGGGAAGTACAACGGGATCTGGGGGTCCTTGTACATCAGTCTATGAAAGTAAGCATGCAGGTACAGCAGGCAGTGAAGAAAGCGAATAGCACGTTGACCTTTATAACAAGAGGAATCGAATATAGGAGCAAAGAGGTCCTTCTGCAGTTGTACAGAGCCCTAGTGAGACCACACCTGGAGTATTGTGTGCAGTTTTGGCCCCCTAATTTGAGGAAGGACATTCTTGCTATTGAGGGAGTGCAGCGTAGGTTTACAAGGTTAATTCCTGGGATGGTGGGACTGTCATGTGCTGAGCGAATGGAGCAGCTGGGCTTGTACACTCTGGAGTTTAGAAGGATGAGAGGGGATCTCATTGAAACATATAAGATTGTAAAGGGCTTGGACACACTAGAGGCAGGAAACATGTTCCCGATGTTTGGGGAGTCCAGAACCAGGGGCCGCAGTTTAAGAATAAGGAGTAAGCCATTTAAAATGGAGACAAGGAAACACTTTTTCTCACTGAGAGTGGTGAGTCTGTGGAATTCACTGCCTCAGAGGGTGGTGGAGGCAGGTTCTCTGGGTGGTTACAAGAGAGAGCTATATAGGGCTCTTAAAAATAGCGGTCAGGGGATATGGGGAAAAGGCAGGAACGGGGTACTGATTGGGGATGATCAGCCATTATCACATTGAATGGAGGTGCTGGCTCGAAGGGATAAATGGTCTACTCCTGCAAGTATTGTATATTTATTGCAAGCAGTCAGACTTACTTCAGAGAGAGTTGTCTGTGAACACTTTGGGCACCAATTTCCAAAGCTACTCTTACAAATATTGCAGTGCATGCACCAATTGATAACTTTTAATGTAACTAGATATGCTTTTTTCCCCTGTTTTTGTCATAGGCTGACAATCTCAGGCATGAAAAACATGGTTGAAAATTGGCAGCTGGTAGAGATGCCAGAGAGAGGCACCAGACAAAAGAGTTCATTCCACTGCTAAATGTTATTCACATCTCAGAAGTTCCTCCAACTGATCACTTACAGGACACAAGAGTCAAGAATGCATAATTGTCATAGCACTGAGAATGGAACCATGAATTTATTACTTGCTGCAGCTTTAGATACATTAATGCAACAAGCTAACAAATAAATATGCAATGAATAATAATATAACAATCATCAATAATACTTTGTAAACTGACCACAATAGTGCAAGCCGAAGTATGTAATGCAACCTGTACAAAGTGCATCGTAGTTTAATGCTGAGGTAGGGTTGTGATGAGGGATGTTCAATGTGGTTCAGGTGCCTGATGGTTGATGGAAAGAAGCTATTCTTGAACCCGCAGATACTGGTTCTCAGCCTCCTGTACCTTCTTCCTGAAAGCTTGGTCAGGGTCGTGTGGATCTTTTTTGATATTTGTAACCTTAGCTGCCTTCTTGAGGCATTGCTTCCTGTAGATCCATTCAATGGTGGGCAAGTCAATACCGTGATGGACCATAAATGGTTCATCACTTTCTGCAGTGACCTTCGTTCTCAGGTGTTCGAGTTTCCAAACTGGACCATACAACAGGATGCATGAAAAAGCTTTCCCTGATGTACAATCCCATATATAAATATATATATGTAGTTTAGTGATTGCATTAGTTCCTGCAGTCTTTTTTGTTGGTGTGACCTTTACTCTCTTAGCACCACTTTCAGTGTGAAGTGTGTAACGTGTACCACCCACTGGAGAGTTGGCCATTTCACAGAAAAACGTGGTTCACAAACTGACAGCAACACCTCATTCCTCCAGTTCAGTAATGAGTGACAGGAGCATGGTTTCAAACTCACTGCTGGCACCAGCTCCTTGACTTCAACACTAAACTATTAAGGATGGAAGCCAAAAGAACCCTCCCCTAATGCCTCACATCCTTGGCCAGCAGATGCTGAATTTGAACATAAGCCTGGTTTTGACTGGCATGGGTTTACTTTTTAAGGAAGGGTAGAATCATAATCCATTAACTGTGGACATTTCTCTTGTGGATTCCCCACTGAAGCCAGGTTGATTATCAGCTCTGTGCTGGGTAGATAATTCTCCTGAAGGGATGACAGGTCAAAGGCAGGTCAAGAACCAGCTTCTAGGCTATTCAAATCTTAGACCTGGTCTGGATGAGCTTGTCGTGACAGCAGTAGGGAGGGAACCACTCTTACCCGATTTGTCATCGAATCACAGAGAAACACAGAACGGAAACAACTTTCACTCTATCAAGTCAACACCACCATCAGGAAACCATATGAAATCCTTCGCTTAGCTCATCTCTTATTATCCCCACATTTCTTCAACTCCTAGCAGAATCTACCACTCACCTACACATCAGGAGTAATTAACCTACTAATATGTACATCTTTGGGATGATGGTGCGAAATCCATTGCGAACCTACGCAATTGCAAACGTCACACAGACAGTAATGTACAGGATTAAACCCGGATCATTGGTGCTTTGAGGCAATGCCCCTATCAGCTGCACCACTCTGTCATGGTCCCCAAGTTGTGCTGAACAGGCATGTATTTGCTTCTGATTACTGCCTTTCCTCTTTTATGCTGCCAGATGTCCCGGAACCTGGGAAACATAGCAATGTACGATAAACCTAGATCATTCAAATTCGTTCAATATTCCCATTACTCTGATCTTGCTGAAACATAACATGCATGCCTTTGAAGCAGATTAGGTTTTTAAATCATTAAAGGACACAAAGTGCTGGAATAACTCAACAGGTCAAGCAGTATCTCTGGCGAGCATGGATAGGTAACGTTTTGGGTTGAGACTCAGTCATTTCTCAGTTGACTCAGTTCTTCATTCATTTCCAGCTCACATAACCCATTTTGGGGGATTAAATTCACTACACATTTTTTCATTTGATAATGGGACTCTCTGTAACTCTTCACCATCCAAAGCAAACTCTGTTTAAATCAATTAGATCGTTTAATCCACAGGCACCAGCACTTTGATACTTTGGTTACATTTCAGCAAAAACTAATCCAGCAATCCTGAAGTAAAATATTATTCAAAAACTTTTGACATTTCAGGAGTGACTTCCGATGGACCATGATTTAGGTGCCACTGAACAGGAATTCTTCTCCATGCCTAGTATGGAAATTAGTGGACTAGTCAAGTCATTTATTGCATAAATATGACAGATTCCATTAAATTGTTTCAAATGGGAGCAGCAACATTGGAAAATGGGGAGATCTCCCAAAAAGATGGCTATATCGTTAGGCTATGTTATTCAGTCAGTCAGCCTGCACAATGTCTTTTCTGAATCTAATCCCATCAGTAACAGTAGCAGTTAACAGTAGGGAGCTAGTTTACCCCACTTGACTTAAGCAAATTAAGAAAAAAGCTGCAGATGCTGGAAATATGAAATAAAAATTAAAATGTCCAGAAAGATTCAAAGTCAAGCAGTATCTGCAAACAGATATAGTTCAGACCAAGACCCTTCCTCAGAACTGGGAGTGAGAGGAAACAAAGAAGGTTGGAGAGTGATGGAGAGAACAAAAGCTGGAGAAGAGTTGCTGGTACATGGGATGAGCATCGATAGATACTTGATCATCAGCATAGGCATGGTGGGTTGAAAGGCCTGTTTCTCTGTTGTCAAATTAATTAATGTGACAGCTAGAAGCAGATTATAGGGAACATGGTCAGCAGATCATGCTGTACCAAAGGCAATTTAGAAAAACTGAGTCAAAACAGATGAATGATTGGCAAAACTGACACAGACAAGAAAAAGCAGGTTATCTAAAGTGGCAAATTCAATATTGAATTAAGGGGCTGTCCCACTTGGGTGACGTAATCTGCGAGTTCTGACGAGTTTGCCCTCGACTTATCCTCACAGCATGGTTGACACGAGGTCGTAGGAGGTCTTTGTAACTCTCCTTCATGCTTGAGTGTAATCCCCGTGTACTTGAGGTAGGTCGCAGCGTATTTTTCAATGTTGAAAAATGCCCGCGAGTATAAAAATGTCTCCATGGAAAAAATCAATATTTTTTTTTACTCGTAGGTTTAGTCGTAGTAGGTCATAGTAGGTTGGCATGTTAGTCATAGGTAATCAAGGGTAGTTGAAGGTAGTCGTAGATACTCTTCATCATAGTCAAACGGAGATCGAAGGAGGTCGTCTTCACTCTCCACTATTCGGTCCAATTTTCCCGAAGTTAGTCGTAGCTAGTCTTCAACATAGTCGAAGGAGGTCTTCTACATAGTCGAAGGAGGTCTTCAACATGACATTATTTCAAACTCTTCTAAACTCTCCAATTAGTGGGACAGCCCAAGTGAGACAGCCCCTTAGAAGTCTGCAATACACCCAGATGGAAGATCAGTTGCTGTTCCTTATGCTTGTGTTGGATTTCTTTGTAACAGTACAAGAGGCCACAGGCAGATAGGTCAAAGAGGGAGTGGAATGGTGAATTAAAGTGGTAGATAATATTGAGCTCAGGAGTTGTGCCTGTAAACTATACAAAGGTGTTCTGTAGCCACCAACTCCAACTTTGATTTATCCAGCATAGAGAAGATAATGTTGTGATCAATTAAGGCAGTACATGAGATTGGAAGAAGTGAGAGTGATTTGCAGCTTCACCTGGAAAGGTTTTAAAAGATTCCCAAGTCAGATGGACTTACTGAATCAGACCAGCTGACTTAATGGTAGGATGGAGGAGACTCGGTGCTTTGCCTGGGCCTCCTGTGTATTCATGGGCAGTTAGATTACTCAGTGATATATTGCAATGTTACCATTTGCCTTTGAAAGGAAATATGTGGTCTTGGTTCGTGATTGAAGAGAAGCTCACAGTGGTAATTGTAAAAGATGACAGAAAACTTGGAGTAACCATAAATAAACAGTGAGAGCAATGCTCTACATTTTTAGCATGAGGAAGGGGATGTCATAGTGCACTGGTGGAACCTATAAAGTTGACTGATCGTACCATAGTGAACATAGTGTGTTTGCTCCCTTACACGGGAAAATGGTGCTGTGTTTTTATAGTTATTAAGATGCTAGTACACTGATGTATTCAAATAAAATTGTTAATATTACAGAAGACAAACCAGTGGAGTATAACAAAATTATAATCAGATTGGGGCTGATTACTTCTTGTTTGAAGGTTCCATGCTTATAATGTCTCCGCACTAAGACAAAGCAATAATATTTCAATGAAGACTGGTTTCTCAATGCACCCTTTCTCAAGTTTTATTCCTATCATAGATATTATCAATTCTGTCAGAGGATTAGGACCTATTGCCTTCTGAATATTTCTATCATCATTTCTTTCCAACTCTCATCGGCTATCGCAGTTTGCTCTCTTTCCTCAAGGAGTTAGCAATTCTTCAGACAGAAACTTGTGATGAGTAGTCAAGAGAGTGGGGTCAAGAGTGTCTAAATTGTCATATGTCCCAAAACAGAACAATGAAATTCTTACTTGCAGCAGCACAACAGAAATGTTAACATATTATCTATAAAACCGATAATAAACAACAACAAAAGTTCAGCATTTATAAAACAAACAGACAAATAAATAGACAATAGTAGTGCAATGTCAACATAATGTCTCCAAGTCTATATAGTTTGGAGCCTATGTGGAGATTGTAATGTTTAATAGCTTGATGGCTGTGGGGAAGAAGCTGCTCCAGAACCTGGATGCTACAGTTTTCAGGCTCCTATACCTTCTTCCTGATGGCAGCAATGAAATTAGAGTGTGGCCAGGTTGGTGTGGGTCTCTGGTGATGCCGGCTGCCTTTTGATGGTGGGGAGGTCAGTACCCATGATGGACTGGGCAGTGTTCACCACTTTTTGCAAATGTCTTCATCTACAATGGATACTATGATGTCAATGTTGGTAACTCGGCATTTGTTCTTCCTTGTTGAAGCACAGCGGTCAATGTTCTCTCACTGTATTTCTACTGCTGGCTGTAGTTTGTGGGTTCAAGCTGCATGCCAGTGGTTTAAGCACTAAAGTACTATTGATACAGAGTCATTATATATCATAGCAAGTACTTTAATTTGGATACATACAGAAGCAATCGAAATGCATACTGCAGGCTCGGAGTCATTGGACAGGAGCTAGGGAGGGTAGATTGGGGTTACTTGTTATCGGGTAAGTCAAGTCAAGTCAAGTTTATTCGTCACATACACATACGGGATGTGCAGTGAAATGAAAAGTGGCAATGCTCGCGGACTTTGTGCAAAAAACAAATAAACAAACAACAACAAACTACAAACAGAACTACAAACAGAATCACCTGTTCAACAGTCCACAAGTCCACAGATGGTATGACATGGAGAGTTTGGATAGACTTGGATTGTTTTCTCTGGAATGTACGAGATTGAGGGGAGACTTGATAGAAGCATATAAAATGGTGGGATGCATAGACAGTCAGAATCTTTCTCCCAGGGTGGAAATGTTCAGACTATAGGGTGACTGGGAGAAAGTTTAATGGAGATGTGCGGGGTAGGTTTTTTTTACGCAGAGAGTAATAGTGGCGGGCCTGTAACGCATTGGATAAATGTGAGGTTATCCACTTTAGTGGCAAAAACATGAGGGTAGACTATTATCTGAATGGTGGAAGATTAGGAAAAGGGGAGATGCAATGAGACCTGGGTGTCATGGTACACCAGTCATTGAAAGTAGGCATGCAGGTGCAGCAGGCAGTGAAGAAAGCAAATGGTATGTTAGCATTCATAGCGAAAGGATTTGAGTATAGGAGCAGGGAGGTTCTACTGCAGTTGTACAGGGTTTTGGTGAGGCCACACCTGGAGTATTGCGTACAGTTTTGGTCTCCAAATCTGAGGAAAGACATCCTTGCCATAGAGGGGGTACAGAGAAGATTCACCAGACTGATTCCTGGGATGTCAGGACTTTCATATGAGGAAAGATTGGATAGACTCGGCTTGTACTAGCTGGAATTTAGAAGATTGAGGGGGGATCTTATAGAAACTTACAAAATTCTTAAGGGGTTGGACAAGCTAGATGCTGGAAGATTGTTCCCGATGTTGGGGGAGTCCAGAACAAGGGGTCACAGTCTAAGGATAAGGGGGAATCCTTTAGGACCGAGATGAGGAAAACATTCTTTACACAGAGAGTGGTGAGTCTCTGGAATTCTCTGCCACAGAAGGTAGTTGAGGCCAGTTCATTGGCTATATTTAAGAGGGCGTTAGATGTGGCACTTGTGGCGAAAGGGATCAGGGGGTATGGAGAGAAGGCAGGTACGGGATACTGAGTTGGATGATCAGCCATGATCACATTGAATGGCGGTGCAGGCTCGAAGGGCCGAATGGCCTACTCCTGCACCTATTTTTCTATGTTTCTATGCATTGCCAGGGGGTGGTGGGGGTTTCAAATAGAATAGTAGCATTTGAGAGGCTTTTAGATGAGCACATAGAGGCAAAGGGAATAGAGGGATATGGCCCACCTACAGGCTGATGAGGTGGAAGAGTTTAACTTAACATCATGTTTGGTACAAATATTGGTCAGGCTGCAATCCGTTGCTGAAGGTCCATTGCTGGGCTGTACTGTTCAATGTGTTAAGAAATGTTATGATGTTTTGGAATTACTATCTCCAGAATGCAATTATAAACCAACACCCACCTGCCTCACAATTGAAGAAGCAGATTTTCCCTATTGTCCTTGAGTCAGACTTTATCTCTCGCTCAATATCAGTCACCCCAGCTGATTACTTATTATCACATTGCTAATTTTTCTGCATAAATAGCTGTTAATGGATGTTATGCAACAATTATGCAGTGGCTTACAATCTTTGTTCACCTGACACCCATACTAATCAAGAATCTATCTATCACTGCCTTTAAAATATCTATTGGTTTGGGCTCCACAGGCGTTTGTGACAATGAATTCTGCAGATTCACCACCCTCTGACTAAAGAAATACCTCCTCATCTCCTTCCTAATGGAACGTCCTTTATTTCTGAGGCTATGACCTCTGGTCCTCGACTCCATCTGCCTTGTTATTCAATATGATCCAAGCTGATCTGCTTCAAGAATATCTGGGGTGCCGCTCCAGAAGCGAGTGTGTGGGCTGGACTGGACTTAGAAAATGGCACCAAAACCTGGTGATTCTTGCATGGGGTCTCAATGGTCTATTTCTATGCATTTTGTACTTTCAAGGAATGTGCTTAGGTATGGCAATACTTTACTGGACTGAATGCAAAAAAAAAGTATTTCCCTGAAAGTATGCTCACATGATAATGAAGAACCATTGATCCATTCTTCTCATGAGAACTGGGATGAGGAGTAATTTCTTATTCAAAGGGTGGTGGACCTGCAATGGCAAATAGACTCGGTGGGCTGAGTGGCCCAATTCAGCTCCTATTTCCTATGGCCTTACGGAGAAAGAGGACCTGTCATAATTATAATGAAATGTGTACCAGACTTGAAGGACTGAATGGCCTCTTCTTGATGTTATTTTTGAATGTGTTTCCATCACATTCCCAACATTGCAGTGATAACAGTATTTTACAAGATCATGAGAGTTGGGGCCTGGGACACCTATTTGTGAAAAGTTCTGTCAAAATGCCAGCCTGCTTTTTTTGTATCAATCTGTGGCTGGGATTGTCAACAATTACTTCATATTCTGTTTACTTCATTATTGGTTTTGAAAAAAAAATTGTCGATGGTGGAACTGACTGGTGGAAATGTTCCTAATGTTTGAATACTCCAACTGAGGTAAAGATATTAAGAATCATTGAAATGTGCTGGCGTTTGCGCAGTATCCAACCCTTTGACACTGTGATTATTCCCAAAGGCCCCAGGAGTCCCCCCACCCTCTGAAACACATCATTCTTAGTATTAAAATGAAATTATTGCCCTAAAATGATATCACACATATATGTTGAAATATTATGTGTTCTCAGCAATAAAGTTTCATTGGCTGCTAGCCAGAGGGAAACCTCATTTATTGGTACTATTTACGATGGAACTGTAATTAGGTCTTCATTTTATGTAATTTTTTAATATGATTAACCCAATTCATTTTGCACTGTGAGTTCACCTGCTAATTAGTTTCAGGTGTTTAAATTTCACCTCCCGGTGCCAACTAAAAGTTATTTAAAAATAAATAATCTTTGCTTGGAAACTGCAAAATATTAAAGACACATTTCAAAATAACTTTTTAAAGAGGCTGTAGTGTATGGTTGATAGGATGATGGATATATTGGGCTAGCCTATTGGGGATGAAGCTAATCTAATTCCTGATTATACTGGTTTAATTGCAATCTTGGGAAATGTAAAAATGGTGGTGATCCATTAAGCTTTCTTTTAGCTGGTTTCCATGATATCATGTCTCCCTGGCCGGTGCAGGAACTCAGTGAGTGCATATGTGGCCCTATATAAACCTCACAATTTCTAGCTGAACACAATTAGGGACACAATGCACTGATCGGTGCCCGGTGATGAAATGGTGACAAATGGAAGAAATGGTACCGTTCGGCTGTCGGCTGCTGTAACACATTTTATCATTTTGGTGGCTTCAATTAAAAATAATTTGACAGCCTCACAGATCTTTCTATTATTTTAACCATTTATTTTGCATTGAATCACAGATTGTAGGGCGTTCGGCCTGTCAGGGTGAGGCAATTTCTCTAATCTCGCTCTTCTCCTCCATTCACTTAAAGATTTATCTTTTTTCATTGTGATCTAGCTTCTCTGCAAAAGAATGTTTGTACTTTGATTCCCATGAGGATTGGAAAAGGACCTGAGTGATCTGGGGTAGAGAGATTCTGCATATTAAAGAGATTCTTAAAAACCAAAGTTAATACAGAGAGGGATAGAAATGTAAAGCAAATGAAAGCCAGAAATCTATCAGTGTTTAGCAACAAAGAGGTCTTTATGGAGCTTTGCGGAAATGCCCGGGGATGTGCAGTCCATTCTCCAAAAGTTTTTTGTATGTTAGAGGTAGTTACAGCATTTTCCACAGACTGGTTGGCACGCAACAAAAGCTTTGCACTGTACCTTGCTACTCGTGACAATAAACTAAACTCAACTGAGGATAGCTGCTTGGAAATGGAATATCAACTTAAAGCATGGCTGATAGGATCTGTCTAAACACCAAAACATGACGCTAAAGAGCGGTACAGTGTATGTCAGATGATTATCTGACTGAGCAAGTAATTAGCATGGGGAAAATGATGCTGCCTGATCAAGTGATTCGTTCTAGTATTTTCTCTTTTTTATTTAGTACTCCAATGCTTGTTCACAGCTGGTAGCAATCTTCAGTATGGTCAAAACTGGCTTTTCAAGATGCTCACATGGTCATAAAATTGTAGAGCATGCAAACAGGCCACTCAGCCCAATCCATCCACATTGACCAGCACTTTCCAGCACTTAGTCTATGCTTAGGTGCATCAAGTGCTTATCTAGACACTTTGTAAACACTCAGTGACTGAGCAACCATCTCTAAGGCAGTGCATTTCAGGTACTTGGCATTTTCTGGGAAGAAGGTCCCCCTCGTATCCTTTTTAGATCTCTACTCCCTTATGGCCCTGTCCCACGGTACGAGTTGATTCCAAGAGCTCTCCTGAGTTTAAAAAAAATCAAACTCGTGGTAAGCACGGAGAATGAACGTAGCGGGTACGTCAGAGCTCAGGGACGTCTCTTAGCGGCTCGTAACGGCAGGTACTCGGGATGACTCGCTAATGGCAGGTAAACTCAGGAAGACTCGTGAAGATTTTTCAACATGTTGAAGTAAACAATAAACGTTGAAAAATGTCCACGAGAGCCCCGATTACCGACGAACGGCCATTGCTGTTAATCTCCTAGTTCGAATTAGGGCAAACTCGGGAGAGCTCTTGGAATTAACTCGTACCGTGGGACAGGGCCATTACCCTAAATCCATGTCCTCTAATTTATCTGATAGGGGGAAAACATTTTTGCAGTCTACTCTTTTTTTCCGCTCATAATTTGACATACCTGAATCGTGTCCCCTCTTAACCTCCTCCACACTAAGCAGAAGAGATTTATTTTCACGTGTCTCTCCTCAAACTGAAATTCTTCGTCTCAGGCAACATCCTGGTAAATTTCCATAATACTCCCCAGTGCTATAGATCAGTGAACATAAAACAGTACATTGCAGGAACAGACCTTTGGCCCACAATGTCTGTGCTGAACATGATGTGCAGTTAAACAAATCTCTGCCTGCACATAATCCATATCCCTGCACATTCCCTGCATATCCATGCCAGTAAAATGAAGGTGCTAATTATTGACTTCAGGAACCCAGGTGGTGTACTTGCCCCAGTCAGTATCATTGGTGCTGAAATGGAGGTGGTCGACAGTTTCATGTTCTTAGCCATAAACATTACCAACAAGTTGTTCTGGAGCAACTACATTGAAACTATGACCAAGAAAACACAACAATGCCTCTGTTTTATATGTCTCCATATCACCACCTTTCTATTGGCATAGTAGTCAGAGATGCACAAAGCACTGCAGCTGAGGTGGGACCAAGGATTTATAACATTCGAGCATAATTTACCTGGTTATATATTCAATACCTGAACTAACCATATTACCTTCCTAACCATATTATCTACATGTTGCCACTTCCAATGCTCTATGGCCCTATACCCCAAGGTCCCTCTGTTCCTCAGGACTCCCTAAGACCATTGGTATTGGTATTGTTTTTTTACTGTCATGTGTACTGAGATACAGTAAAATGTTGTTTGCATGCTATCCAGTCAAATCATATTATACATAAGTACAATCAAGCCATATCCAAGAACAATAGGGAAAGAGAAAAATATCTGAGTGCAGAATATCATGTCCCAGCATTATTGTGTTACGTCTAAAGAGAAAGTACAGAAAAAAAAACTGCAATTGCTGCAATGAGAGGTTGGAAGTTCTGGACTGCACCCTGGCTCATGGGAGGACCTTCCAGTAGAGTGTTGATCGAGTTGAATAGGGGGTTGGGAAGGTTGATTTGTATGATGGACTGAACTACATTCACAACACTGCAATTTTTTGTTCTTATACTTATTTCATGCAGTCTTGGGCAGAGCTGTTGCCAAACTAAGTTGTAATGCATCCCATTAGGATGCTTTCTACAGTGCAACTGCAGAAGTGAGTAGGAGGCATTAGAGACATGTGAAACATCCTTAGTCTGCTGAGGAAGTAGATGCATTGTGGTGCTTTCTTGGCCGTGGCTTCAATGTGGTTGGTCCCTAATGCAAATTGTTAGTGATGTTTACGCCTAAAACCTTGAAGCTCCTGATCCACTATTGTTGATGACTGGGGCATGTAGACCACTTGGCTTTCTGAAATCAATAATTTAGCTCCTTTGTCATGCTGTAATTGATGCCGAGACTGTTGTCTTGACACCATGTTACCATAAGGTCTCCATCTCTTTCTTGTACTCTGTCTAGTCAATGTTTGAGATCTGGCCCACTACCGTGGCATCGTCTGCAAATGAAGTTAACAGAATTTGGCCATACAATCATGAGTGAGGAGGAAGTATAGTAAGGGACTGAGAATGCATCCTGGTGAATTATGGTGGAGGATGCTTTGTTGCCAATCCTCACTGATTGTGGTCCATTGGTCAGGAAGTCGAGGATTTAGTTACAGAGGGGGGATGTTGACTCCTAGGTCTGGGAGTTTGGAGATTAATTTGGTTTTGATTGTAGCGTTGAAGGTGGAACGATGGTCAACACTTTGGAGTCTGATGTAGATGTACTTGAAACCTAAATGTTCCAGCGATGAGAGTGGGGTCAAGGAGATGGCATATGCTGTGGACCTGTTGCGAGGGTAGACAAACTGCAATGGATCAAGGCTGTCTGGGAGGTTGGAGTTAATTTGCGTCATTATCAGCCTCTCAAAGCACTTTATGACGGTTGATGTCAGAGCATATTCATTAAGGCACGCTACCTTGCTTTTCTTTGGCACTGGGATAAAAGTAGTCTTTTTAATGATGTCCATGAATAACTCTGCAGGCTAGTCTGCGCAGGTCTTGAGGACGGTTCCGGAGACTTTATCTGGGCCAGTTGCTGTGCTTCCTTGTTTTTTTTCTCTCAGGAATGCTGATGTGACATCAGTGACAGTGACAATTAGTACAGGTGAACCCGAGGCTGCCAAACAGATGACATCAATCCACTGACTTTCTGTTCAAAGTGTGCATTGAATGCATTGAACTCATTGAGGAGAGATGCATAGGTGCCAGCGATACTGGCTGACTTCACTTTGCAGCATGTTGTCGCATATGAGCCTTGCCACAATTGATTGGTGTCCTTGTGGTTATCCTGGGACTGTAGCTTGGTCTGTAATTCACTTTTGGCATTCTTGAAAGCATTGCGATGGTTAAAAATAGATTTTGTGTACTGCTCGGGATCATTTGATTTGAACATTGTTGACTTGGACTCATGGTTCATCCATGGTTTCATTAAAAACCTTATTAGTGCACCCAAAATGCATCGTCAAATTCCATTTTCACTTCAAAATACATAAATATTTATCTGCAGCTTATGCGTACTTCCCACACTATCAACAACTCAGCCAAACTTTGTGTCATCCACAAACTTACCGATCATGCCTCCCACATCCATATTCAATTAATTCACATATATGGCAACAAGCAAGGGTCCCAGCACCAATTCCTGTGGGACTAAGATATAGTGGCCTTCTCTGGCCCTGTTTACTGTCTGTTTACTGTCTCAATTGTTGAAGGAGCTATGCTTCTTTTAAAAGCATCCCATTCCAGGCATATTTCCAGAAACTTATAGCTGCACATGTAATCGCGTTGAGTGGTAGGGGTCTGATCTTCCTGCTGTGCAGGCTAAACCCATTGTCACCTCCACAATCTTTGCCACAACTTTCCATGCTGGAAAACATGAAATGCTGATGATTTCAGCACCAGTAATTGATTTTGTCAACGTAACTACTGGTATTACTGATTGTCATGAAACAACAGTGCCTCAACGTCCACATGTTTGAATCAACCTGCATGTTCAAAGGATTGGAGAATTGTGGCATCAAAAGAGGTTGCCCTGGAGGCAGGCATCTGTGCCTACCTGATATCAATTTCCCTTTCTGATTTTTATGAAGTACCCACTGACAGATTAACAGTAACATGGGAGCTGGTTACAAAATTATTCCTGGTTTGTAAAAGCTGAGATTTCAGGTGATATAAATCACAATTGCAAGCTGAGCAAATCATTGGATGTTTCCTGAACACTGCCATTAGTTCCATTCTGCATGTTGATTCATCCATCACAGTATGCTGTATTTGGCTAATTTAGCTGTATCAGCCACAAAACTCATATAATTTAGAAATTGGGGTTTCTCATCCATCCAGTTAAATCCAGATTGATACCAACTAGTGTGATTGATTATTTAGGGTTTACCATTATCTCTATTGAAATGTCTGTGACTCTGCCCTGGGGCAAGAGATTGGAATTAATAGAAGCCTGTAATAACATTATTGTTATGGAGCAGTCATCTATCCGCCAGGTGGCTAGTGTAATTGGCAAAATAGTGGCTGCTTTTCCAGCTGCACAATTTGGGGCTTTACATTATCAACATTTGCAGCGTGCAAAGGAACAAGCACTCAAGTACCATTTAGGTCACTTTAACAGACCTATGCTATTACCGGCTGGTGCTATATCTCAGTTACAATGGTGGACGACCAATATTCAGCATTGCTCAAGTGACATTTTGGTCAATAAACCTTCAGTTACACTACAAAATGATGCTAGTGTTCAAGGATGGGGAGCTACTAATGCCATCTCTAGTTGCGGTGGCAGATGGGACATGCACGAGTTACCACTTATGCATTTATATGGTATCAACTACCTGGAGATGCTGGGGGCATTCTATGGGTTAAAGGCTTATTGTGGAAATATGCAGAACTTGCATGTTCAACTGCAAATTGATAACACTACAGCGGTGGCTTATATTAATCATATGGGTGGAATCAAGACAGTATCCTGTGGTAGTTTGGCAAACCTTATTTGGAGTTGGTGTATTGAACGAAGGATTTGGATTTCAGCTACCTATTTGCCAGGTAGGTTTAACCTGGTGGCAGACACTAGGTCACGTAAATTTAATGATAACACAGAATGGATGTTAGATCACAAAGTGTTTAACAACATTGTTGCTCGGTATGGAACACCGGATATTGATTTGTTTGCATCTAGGCTTAATCACCAGTTGCCAAAATATGTTGCATGGGAGCCAGACCCAGGGGCAATAGCGATTGATGCATTCTCGTTACACTGGGGAGGAATGTTCTTTTATGCCTTTCCTCCATTCTGCCTCATCAGCCGGTGCTTGCTAAAAATCAAGCAAGATTCCGGTTCAGGCATTTTAGTAGTGCCTGACTGGCCCACACAGCCATGGTTCCCATTAATGTTGGGAATCATAATAGAACATTATATGGTTATGAATGAATGCAAAGATTTGCTTATTCATCCTGTGTCTCGGGAATCTCACCCTCTGCATGATAGAATCAACTTATTGATTTGCAGAGTTTAAGAAGACCTTTTCTGGGGCTCGGATTATCCAAACAAACCGTGGACGTGATCACTGCAGCTTGGCAGGATAGCACCAAGAAGCAGTACATTTCCTACATCAAGAGATGGGAAGTGTTTTGTTTAAATTCAAATATAACGTATAATACGGCACGGATAACTGATGTCTTTGAGTTTCTTTCTATGTTGTTTTTTGATAAAAGATGAAGTTATTGTGCCATGAACTCTGCCAAAAGTGCCTTGTCATCATATTTGCTGCTGGGATTGGGGCACCACTCTGTTGGGTCTCACCCTTTGATATTCAAATTCATGAAGGGTATCTTTAACATAAATCCTCCCAGGCCCCGGTACACAGGAGTATGGGACGTTAACGTTGTGTTAACACTGCTTCGCGGTTGGGCTCCAGCCACATCCTTATCTTTGGTCCGGCTTACATATAAGGTAATAATGCTCATGGCGCTGGTTTCAGCACAACGCGTCCAGTCCGGCTGGGCAGGACGGTTATGTCTGCAAACAAGATACCATTCTATATAAATGAGTTCATCAAGCAAAGCAGACCGGGTGTGTTAGGTCTAAAGCGGGAATTTTTGGCATATCATATGGATTGTAGATTGTGTGTTGTAAAATATATTCACCAATATATAGAGGCTACAAAGAACCTTAGAGGCACTGAGCTGGCTATGTTTATTAGTCATAAAAAAACAAAAAAGAAGGTATCAGTGCAGATCATCTCCAGGTGGTTAAGACATGTATTGGCTTGCGCAGGAGTGGACACTGGTGTTTTTAAATCTCACTCCACCAGGGCTGCAACAACATCAGCAGCAACGTTCATGGAGGTTCCGCTGGAACGCATCCTAGCGACAGCAGGATGGTTGAATGAGCGGACTTTGCAGACCTTTTACAATAAACTGATTGCCAGGTCAGGTTCGTTTGCCAACACAATTTTGAGTTCTGTTAAATGAAATTTATTTTCCCGGATGTAAGGGACCACTATTATTATTTTCAATTTCATTAAAAGCATCAGCATGTTTTAAATCTATGTCATGTCTGAGTGCACTATCTTTTCAATCATATCTGGTCAACTGATGCAGTGTGTTTGCATGGACTCGAGTCCGCGGTATGAAATCACAGAGCTTTAAAGTGTTCACGTAGTCACTCGCGTGACTTTGGAGTAAAATAGAAAGATTAAACGAGAACTTGCCAGTTTGAAGTTTGATCTTTATTTTATGAGAAGTTGCGATGAGAGATTACGTGCCCTCCACTCGCAACCCTATTCTCATAAAGATCATGTGGTAGTTCTAGTTTCTCGAATCTTCCTATAATCAGGTCAGCAATTGTTTCTGTGATTTCACACTGCTGCTTTAAAGGTTGATGCACATGCGGGCTGGCGGGCTTCTTCACGTAATCCCACATCGCAACTTCTCATAAAATAAAGATCAAACTTCAAACTGGTAAGTTCTCATTTAATTTTCTATTCAACTCCATTGATGTAAGAAACGTAATTGTATGCTGGAGCCCTGAAATTTGATTTCCATAATAGTAAGTTGGCATTGTGGATTCCAGTAAATGAAAGCAACATTTCAGTATAGTTTAGTTTAGCGTGTTTGTATTTTATGGCATACATATGTTATCACAGAAGCTTTGTTTGCAGATATTTCCCCATTTAATCACTGTCAAGCTCCTACGCCTGTGTTTTCAGGACAGTTTCCCAGTGGACCGTTTCAGGCAGAATAAGTCAGGCCACCTACAGTATGGTTAATTGCCAAAGTAAATGTTTTGGTCAGTACTTCACACTCAAATCTATTCAAATAGCCTGAGACCCAAAAGGTTTTCGAAGTGTTCGATATTGTCTGTGAAAGTAAAGTGAGAAATATTGATTATCCTCGAGTTTGCACTGCGTAGAAAACAAGTCTGCCTGCACATCAGTATTCAATTACCAAATTGAATTTGGCCCATGTTAACATCTGGAAAGGAAAGGAAACTTGTTCACATCCAAATCAGCAAAATTGTAGCTGACAAGTGTTTGCAATTGCGTGCATTACATTTTTTTTTAATGGATATCCACTTTTGGGATCTCAGCGAGCCCAGCATTAATTGCCCATCCCTAATTGTCCTTAAGAAGGCGGTCGTGAGCTACCATCTGGAGCTCTTGTAGGTCCTTCTGGTGGGCAGAATACTAGAGGGCATAGCATTAAGTTGAGGCAAAGTTTAAAGGAGATATGCAGTGCAAATCCTTTTACACAGAGGGTGGTGAGTACCTGGAACATGCTGCTGGCAGTGGTCGTTGAGGCAGATATGATAGTAGCATTTAAGATACTTTTGGATAGGCAAATGAATATGGTGAGAATGGAGGGATGTGGATTATGTGCAGTCAGACAAGAGTTGGTCTTGGCATCGTGTATGGCATAGACATTATGGTCTGAATTGCCTGTTCTTGTGCTGCACTGTTCTATGTTTTATGTTTTGTGCTCCCACAGTGCTTAGGGGAGGGAGCTCAAGGATTTAAATCAGCAATGATGAAGGAATGGGACTATAAGTCAGGATAGTGCATGACATGTCAGGAATCTTGCAGGTTGTGGTGCTTGCCTACTTGGTAGAGGTTGCAGGTTTGTGGATTCTGTCAGGGTCGTCTTGGTGAGTCATGCAATGCATGCTATATATGCTACATACCGTGGCCACTACACTTGCAGTGGAGAGAATGAATGCCTAGCATAGAATCATAGAATCATAGAAAATAGGTGCAGGAGTAGGCCATTCAGCCCTTCGAGCCTGCACCGCCATTCAATATGATCATGGCTGATCATCCAACTCAGTATCCTGTACCTGCCTTCTCTCCATACCCCATGATCCCTTTAGCCACAAGGGCCACATCTAGCTCCCTCTTAAATATAGCTGAGGAACTGGCCTCAACTACCTTCTGTGGCAGAGAATTCTACAGACTCACCACTCTCTGTGTGAAAAAAGATCTTCTCATCTCGGTCCTAAAAGACTTCCCCCTTATCCTTAAACTGTGACCCCTTGTTCTGGAGTTCCCCAACATCGGGAACAATCTTCCTGCATCTAGCCTGTCCAACCCCTTAAGAATTTTGTAAGCCTTTATAAAGGCCCTGTCTCACGGTGCGAGTCCACCCAAGAGTGACCCCAAGTGAAAGAAAAAAAACGGACTCGTGGTTATGCACGAGATTCAAAGTTTATGGTCAAGTTTTTAACCGAGTTCCCGCGGGCATGTTTTTATACGATGTGCCAAGGTGCTCTCCCGTGTTACCAAGTTCCTCTCCCGTTACACTTGAGCCAACCGTGAATGAAGGTATGTTTTAATAAAGCAACAATGTTAAAGATAACATCTCCATCCTGTGGCTTTGAGTTAAAGATAGATATCAGCGCGGCTGCATCTATTAATATGACCTACAGAGGGAAAATGCGCATCAGATTGTTGGGAGACGGAGCTCAGGGTTCGCCTCCTGAGCTGCTTTGGTCCCCAGGCGTGAGGGAGGTTGGGGAGGGTGGGGGGGGGGGGGCGTCATTAATCTGTCTGGGGTGACAAGTCTCTTGGGTTAGGAGTGGTGTGCAAGGGAGTGGTGTGCAAGGGAGGCATAATTCCCTCCGATCTCTCTGAAGCCCCGGACGAGAACAAAGGAAACCTATCTTGCCAGCGCGTACAAGCCCTTTGTATATTCGGGTCTCGACCCGAAACGTCACCTATCTCCTTACTCCTTCACTCCTTAGATGCTGCTGCACCCGCTGAGTTTCTCCAGCCTTTTGTGTACCCCCGTTGTATATAACTTTGCTGCTGACGTGCACACCCACTCTCTCTCCCTCTCTCTCTCTCTCTCTCTCTGCTCTCTCTCACTGCAGCTCAGAGCCAAACCTCGTCATCCTATAGTGGTAACATTCACATCGGGTCCCCTCCACACCCACACCCCCTCTCTCCGACACACACCCCCCACAAGGCAACAGGCAGCGTGAGAGACAGAGAGTTTGTAGGGTGTTAGTTTTGTATAAGGATTTATTATTAAATTATTAGCCAAAGTCAGATTTACTTATTTTAAACGAAGTTTGGAGCGCTTGACAATACTTTTTTTTCTCTTTGCGCTCGTTTTCAGAAAGGGTTCAGACCCCGCTTAGCTCGTTGCCCCCTTTGAACCAAGCCCTGCGAGAGGGAGGGAGGGAGGGAAGGTGTGAGTGAACAAGAGCGCCGAGGAGGAGAGGGAAATGGGGGGGGGGGGGTGGGGGGGGGTGGGTGGAGGAGAAATAGGGAAGAAGTTAGTTGTTCAGATCAGAAACCTGTAGGCTGGGAGCCATAATGGTGAAGAGCACACCCAGTTCTTCTGAGGAGTGCATAAGAGACATCGATCCGAAGCAATGTTCCTCTCGAACTATAACTGAAACCGTGTCCACATCACCTCCTCTTGGTCGGACCGCAACACCAAATCTATGCGTCAGGAAAATCCATTGATTCATCTCCATGGTTTTTATAGCTAATTTTCCAATAAATAACTGCAGTAATCACCCCCAGAAATGGTAGGATAGGGCTGAAGCCCAGTGTTTAGACGTTGGAATGTTTTTCTTTTATCATTCTAATAGAATGATTTTCCACTCCTGTGGTAATTAAACCTTTTTTTTTCACTCCTAGTTTTTTTAACATATTTTTAGGATATACATTATATATAAAAGTGTACACATGGGAAAATAAGACGAAAATGACCAAAAGGCAAAGAATATTTAGTCTAGGGTGAATTAAATTTTGTGATTAAGACTCGAGCGTGAATGGCACTGAAATAATTTAAAGAGTTCCCACGGTAGACTCACGATTCACTAAGTTAAACGCACGGGCCCTACATTCTTACAACGAGTCTAAATGTTTCAGTTTTAATCTTGAACACTAAATTTGACTCGTGGAAAAAGTCAAACATGTTTGACTTTTTTCACGAGTTCACAAGTTTCACGGGTACCTGCCGTTAGCGCCACGAGTGGACAAGTTGATCGCGCGAGGTCCGACGTTCCGGCTACGTTGGCTGTACGTGATCACCACGAGTGAAAACTCGGGGTCACTCGTGGGCCAACTCGCAACGTGAGATAGGGGTTTAAGATCCCTCCTCAATCTCTTAAATTCCAGCGAGTACAAGCCGAGTCTATCCAGTATTTCTTCATATGGAAGTCCTGCCATCCCAGGAATCAGTCTGGTGAACCTTCTCTGTACTCCCCCTATGGCAAGAATGTCTTTCCTCAGATTAGGAGACCAAAACTGTACGCAATACTCCAGGTGTGTCCTCACCAAGACCCTGTACAACTGCAGTAGAACCTCCCTGCTCTTGTACTCAAATCCTTTTGCTATGAATGCCAGCATACCATACGCTTTCTTCACAGCCTGCTGCACCTGCATGCCTACTTTCAATGACTGGTGTACCATGACACCCAGGTCTCGTTGCATCTCCCCTTTTCTTAATCGGCCACCATTCAGATAATAATCTACCCTCCTGTTTTTGCCGCCAAAATGGATAACCTCACATTTATCCACATTATAATGCATCTGCCATGCATTTGCCCACTCACCCAACGTATCCAAGTCACCTTGCAGCCTCCTAGAATCCTCCTCACAACTAACACTGCCCCCCCAGCATTGCTGATATTATTGAGCTCCTTGAGAGTTGTTGGAATTACACTTAATGAGGCAGGTGGAGCATTTTCCACCTTGAGGAAATCCACACAGTCGCAGGGAGAAGGTGCAAACTCCACACAGACAGCACCCGTAGGTCAGGGTCAAACCCAGGTCTCTGGTGCTATGGTGCGGCAGCTCCACCAGCTGCGCCACCATGCCATCTTTATTTGTGGGAATTCCTAACCATCTATCTGCTCAGAGTGTTGAATGTCAATTTGGGAGTTCACTGGGAATCTCGAGGCCATGAAATGGGAGCTGGTAGTGGCTCTGTATATGTGGGAAGAGCAGCGGGCTCCTCACAGACTATCTCTAATCTTGACATCAGGCATACGTTACACCATCTGTGGGAGCGTGTAATGAAGTTCAGATTGGCCTCATCAATCACTGCAGAACTCACAGAACTAGCAGGGATAACAAGTCATGATCAATCCTAAAGCATTGGTTAAGAAGAGGGCTTGCAATGAACATATGAGCATTCTAAGTGAGCCCAGAGGTTGTAATGGCAAAAGGATTGCCCCAAACTTTCCAGAAATAGTTTGCTATTTTTTGTCCTAAAGTTAAAATTGATGTGCATCAAAGTAAAGGATACAAATGTTGGAATTCAATAGAATTGGAATATCAATAGAAAATGGGAGAAATAGAAATAACTCATCTGAGTTAATAGAGTTAACATTTCAGACTGAATCATGAACACGTATCTACAGTAAATTCCCTACTTGAGGTTTGTGGTTATTTTACAATTAGCAGTTTGGAAGGTATAGTCATAATTTGATTTTTTTGTTCACCGCAATCTGCAACCAGTGCAACACGTATAAAAGTTTGAGTAAAACACAAAGTGCTGAAGTAACTCAGTGGGTAAGGCAGGCGGGTCAGGCAGGCAGTTTCAGGTCTTCTTCTTCTTGCATGTGGCGTGCACAGCCTAAAGTTGAAGGACAATTTGTTCTATTTTATCTGATTTGATTGTGCACGCCAGGTTGATTGCATTCGTCGAAACAGGGCGGACCACGTGAAGGTTGCAATCTCCCACCCCAATTGTTTCAGGTCAGGACCATTCTTCAGACCTATTGTAGTGAGGGGAAAAGAGGTGGGGGTGGGAAAAAGCCTGACGAGTGATACGATAATTTTGAAAAAGGGTCTCGACCTGAAACGTTACCTATTCTTTTCTCCTGAGATGCTGCCTGACCCCCGGAGTTAGTCCAGCATTTTGTGTTGACCTTCAATGAGAGGTAGAATCAGATGAGGGAGGTTTGACTGGCAGATAGATGGATGAAATCAGTTACAAATGCTAGAGATGAACGTCACCTATTCATCTCCTCCACAGATGCTGCCTGACCTACTGAGTTATACCAGCATTTAGTGTTTTAATCAAGATTCTAGCATCAGCAGTTCCTTGTGTTTTCATGTATTAGGGTTAGACACACACACACACATTGACAAAGAGAGTCCATTAGCAGCAGTAATACTGTACAGTAATTAATTGAAGACAGGGTCTCAAACCAGGGTACTGCTGCTTGCTCAGGTGGAAATCACTGATCCATGGCATCCAAGAAGAACAGGCTGCAGCTCTCTCTCTGGTGGTCTGTAACTCGCGCTCAGCAAATATTTATAACAAAAATATAATGTGCCTATAATTGGAATAAAACTTAAAATACAAAAATGTCTTTCAGCTTTTGACTGTGAAGATTTCTCATTATGGGGTATCGACAGACAATAAATGCTTTTAATATATGAGGTTCATCTTCGTATTTCTACTTGCTGTACCCTTTATAAGCTTGACGAAAGATTATAGACTGCATATTACTCTCCTTTTTAATAAGCCATGCCTCACAAGTGATTATATTTAGTGCCTTCAGTTCTCCCTCTCTACTCCCCTACCCCCCACACCCTCTTCATTCCCAATGACAGCAAACAATGTCAAGATATTAATGACCAGATATTTGGCAACGTGCCATCTGGGTGTCAACATGGTGAATATCAGTGGGCTGAAACTGAAATTTCTTTATCATAGCCCAAGAGTATTTGTGCTGAGTTGGTTCTGAACATCTAACAAAATTCATTACTGAATGTGCAGACCGATACAGTTCAGATCAGTGCCCGGACATTGGACATTAGGCACTCTTGGTGCACCCAATGAGTGCTCCCTATTGCTCAACACATAATTTAGAGTTACAAAAGACTGTGAAGTTAGGACGGACTTTCATTAAAAATGGTTATCAATGTTTTCTCCCCTTTACTGATGCTTGGCCCTGACATGTCAGATGATACATACTAATCCTGCTGCTTCTCTAACATGATGACTCGCCCATACTGATCCCTGCATGGAACCTGAGGCATGGAGGGGAAAGCAGGCTTGTGGAGGGGCTCTCTCCCATCACACCCATGGCCAAAGGTGGTTCTCAACCCTTGTGATCAGCAGCAACATCCGGCCACAGATCGAAGGGTCTTCAAGTCGTGGTTATCACTTCACAGACCCTCAATTTGTGCACCGGGCTGCTCGCATTCCATTTCCTAATAAAAATAATGGGGAAAGCATATCTTGTATATTAAACTGTGTGTGGAGAGAGGATGGGAGAACAATAATTCATGCACAGTTTACTATTTCCCACATGATGAGCTGTTTATGAAGGTTTACAGGGAACATAGACCATAGAACAGTACAGCACCACAACACCCCATTTTGGCCCATCATGTCTATGTGGAACATGATGCAAATCTAAACCAAGTCTGCACTAAGTCTGCCCATGGATTGTATTCCTCAATTTCCTACCTGTCTAAATGCCTCTTTAATGTTGCAATATACCTACAGTCAAGAAAGCCAATGGCATGTTGGCCTTCATTGCAAGAGGATTTGAGTTTAGGAGCAAGGAGGTCCTACTGCAATTGTACAGGGCCCTGGTGAGACCGCACCTGGAGTATTGTGTGCAATTTTGGTCTCCTAGTTTGAGGAAGGACATTATTGCTATTGAGGGAGTGCAGTGTAGGTTCACCAGGTTAAATCCCGCGATGGCGGGACTGACGTATGATGGAAGAATGGGCCGACTGGGCTTGTATTCGCTGGAATTTAGAAGGATGAGAGGGGATCTTATAGAAACATATAACATCCTTAGAGGATTGGGCAGGCTAGATGCAGGAAAAATGTTCCTGATGTTGGGTGGTCCAGAACCAGGGTTCACAGTTTAAGAATAAGGGGTAGGCCATTTAGGACTGAGATGAGGAAAAACTTTTTCACCCAGATAGTTGTGAATCTGGGGAATTCTCTGGATGTTTTCAAGAGAGAGTTAAATTTAACTCGTAGGGCTAAGGGAATCAAGGGATGTGGGAAAAAAGTCGGAACGGGGTACTGATTTTGGATGAGCAGCCATGGTCATATTGAATGGCAGTGCTGGCTCGAAGGGCCGATTGGCCTACTCCTGCTCCTATTTTCTCTGTTTCTTCGACTTCCAATGGCAGTGTGTTCCAGGCACCTCAATGGTTCAATGGTTCAATGGATATTTATCATCACAAATGCAATTAAGTATTACATAGTGAAATTCAATTTGCATATAATGCTGACGCCGACATGTTTGGCGCCATTTCATCTTCAAAGTCTGGATTCCCACGCGCTCTTTTTACTGGAGCGGCTCTTGATCCTTTCCACCTCTCTTCTGTTCGCTGGCCATCTTAGTGTCCCTGGGGCAACCTCCAGCAGCCTATTTAAAGGCGCAGGAGGCATTAACCCGATTCACCCCCACGCCCAACAAGCTTTCGAGCGGTTCCGCATCTGCGGAGCCTACTGCAATAAGTGCAAGAAATTTGCCATGCACAGTAAATCTCCACTAATCTTTCCCGCCTCACCTTAGACCTTTGCCCTTTAGATTTTGATCTTTCCATTGTGGGAAAAATACTATCTGCCCTATCTATAACGTGTGACATTATATTCTGCATTCTGGTACTTTTCTCTTTGCTCTACCTGTTTAGTTGTTTTTGTCTTGTTCGTATTCATGTATAGCATTATTTGACTGGATAGCATGCAAACAAAGTTTTCACTGTATTTTAGTACATGTGACAATAGTAAACCATTACTGATACCAATAGAGTGTGGTGACCAGAACTGCACACAATTCTTTAATTGTGGCTTCCCGACTTTTATACTCAATGCCCCTTACCATTGCAAGCAAGCATGCTGTGTGCCTTCTTTACCACCCAATCCATTTGTGTTGCCCCTGTTGGTGACATCATCACCTGCAGGAAATACAATTGGAAAGCACCATCTTTGCTTTGCTTAATTGGGCACTCCTGCACGCATTCACCCCAAAGATATATCGGCACAAAATGCTATGTGTGCAATTTATGCATTAAAAAAAAAACTAAAGTAGGTCAAATTCATAGGTAAAAGAGTTCAGAAAAAAAATTGAATAAATAATTTATCAAGACATATTCATCTTGCAGTAGCGGGAGCATCTCACTTGACATATAAGACGTTGGTGAGGCCGCATTTAGAGTATCATGTTCCAGGAAAGATGGTGTCAAGCTGGAAAGGGTACAGAGAAGATTTACAAAGATGTTGCTAGGACTCGAGGGTCTGAGCTAAAGCGAGATGTTAGCTCCTGATCTGCTTCTTAAGTGTACTCCTACATTATTATATTCCTCAAGAAATTTGTTTGATCCTGTTGCCTGCATCTGACATATGCTTCCTTTATCCTGAATAGATCCTCAATATCTTCATCATCCAAGGTTCACCAATTCGAGCAGCCTTTCCCTTTCAAATCCCCTTGTCCCACTTGCCCGTTGTCCCCTTTCCAACTAACAGCCTCATCTGATTAACCTTTCCAAGTTCCTATCTGCTGGAAGACTGAACTGGCATCACTTCTCACCTGGGAATACATGTCATGATGCCCCCGAAGGCATGTGAATATACGCGACATTTGCAATGCCATCATAGTATTTTCCTACGAATTCAAACTGGGTGAGTTGCTGTACAGGAAAACCCTTTGTTGACACAGTTCCACATCAGCCTTGGAACAACATGTGTTTCCTGGGAACATTGGAAGAAGGGGAGGGGGGGAAGAATGTCTGGCCTGGTACATTCATTACTGTCTCTGGAGGCAGAAGCAGGTGGGGAGGGGGTGGGGGGCAGGAATGGATTAATAATGAGTGAAGGAATTATGAATGAATGAATGCTCACCTGTACCCCCACCTCCCCAATCTTGCTTGATGATTTGCAACGGACTTGTTTTGGGCATACGGTCTTAAGCATATCTGTATTATTACTATAATTTAATATTCACTCACAAATTTTAATACTGATAGTTATAGTTATCAATTTAACAGGCAGTTATAAGGATAAATGCACAGGGTCTTTTACCCAGACTAGAGGAATTAAGAACCAATGGAAACAGATTCTAGTTGAGAGGCAAAAGATTTAAAAGGAGCCTGAAGGGTAATTTTTTCACAGAGGGTGATGGGTATGTGGAATGAGCTGCCTAGAGAAGCAGGTGCTATAACAACATTTAAAAGACATTTGGACGGGTACATGGATAGGAAAGGGATAGGATAGAGGGATATGGGCCAAGTTTGGACAGGTGAGACTAGTGTAGATGATCATCATGTTCGGTGTGGGCAAATTAGGCCAAAGGGCCCGTTTCCACGCTGTATTAGTCTGTGACTCAATCTGTACCTATGACATTAAATCAGATGAATTGCAATATAATTCTGCAAATTTGATGCTTGAAACAAAAAAACTAGAGATAATGTACTTGACCAGATGGAAATGTTACCAATAATGTGCTGTTTCACAATATTGAAGTAATCTTTCTGTTTATTATCGATTTGCAGTAGCATCCTGACCAACTGTGGGGTAGTACTAATGATGTGCTTCAAATTCACCCACCGTACAATACAATACAATACCGTTTAATATCATTTGAACCTAAGTTCAAATGAAATTTCGTTTCGGCAGTCATACGAACAAGAATAAAAACCCAAGACACACAATTTACACAGACATCCACCACAGCAAATCTCCAAACACCTCCTCTCTGTGATGGAAGGCAAAGTCTTGTCTCTCCCTTGTACTTTACTCTTCTCCCGATGTTAAAGCCCCCGGCGGGCGATGGCAAGTCCCATGGCCGTTAAGGCCGCACCGGGCGATGTAAGGCCCTGCTCCGGGACTTGATGCTGGAGCCCCCGGTGGGCAATGGTAAGTCCCACGGCCGTTAAAGCCGCGCAGGACATTGTAAGGCCCTGCTCCGGGTCGTTTTTAACCCCGCTATTCAGGCGGGAGAAGTTACTGTTGCGGGAGCTCCGAAAAGCGGTCTCTCACCTTGGACCCACGAGCTGCTGATGTCACCGCCCATAGGGCCTGCGGCTTGAGCCTCCAAAGGTCTGAAGTGGGGTCACAGCCGCGCGCCACCACAGCTCTCCACGCTCCGAAGTTGGCCAGCTACGTGATGGTGAGTCCACAGGCTCTGCGACTGGAGCCCCAGGTCGATTCCGGTTGGAGGCCGCTCCACGGTGCTAGGCTCCAACGACAACAATACAATACAATACTATTTATAGTCATTTGAACCTCATTGAGGTTCAAACGAAATTTAGTTTCTGCAGTCATACAAACAAGAACGAACCAAGACACAACACAATTTACACAAACATCCATCACAGTGAATCTCCTCCTCACTGTGATGGAAGGCAAAGTCTTATCTCTCCCCTGCACTCCCCATTCTCCTCCCGCAGCAGTTAAAACCGTGCCAGGCGATGTAAGGCCCCACTCCGGGTCTTGATGTTGGAGCCCCCTGTGGGCCCTAGCAAGTCCCACGGCCATTATAGCTGCGCCGGGCGATGTAAGGCCCCGCTCCAGGTCATTTTCAATCCCGCATCTCGGGCGGGAGAAGTTGCTGTTGCGGGAGCTCCGAAAAGCGGTCTCCCACCAGGGACCCACGAGCTCCCGATGTCACCGTCCACCGGCCTGCAGCTGGAGCCTCCGAATCTCTGGGGTCGACAGCAGCAGCGCGCCATCAGAGCTCCTTCCGTTCCGAACTCGGCTAGCTCCACGTTGTTAAGTAGCCCGCATCTCCGCGACTGGAGCCCCAGGTCCGGTTGGAGGCCGCTCTACGGTGCTAGGCCCCAACAACAACGGAGACCCAACAGAGAAAAGGTCGGGTCCTCCGTACAGGGAAAAGATTTTAAAGGTTTCCCCCACTCCGCTCCCCACCCCCCCACACATACCCAGCTAAAAAAAAACACTATAACTACGCTCAAAACGAGACCAAAAAAAAGGACAGACGGACTGCAGAGGCCGATGCGACAAGAGTCGCGCCGCCCATCAGGGAAAAGGTCGGGTCCCCGTACAGGGAAGAGACCCAAAAGTTAAAAAAGTTTCCCCCACGCCCCCCCCCCACATATACACAGCCAAAAACTAAAATGAAAAACATACACCCAACGGGCCAAAAAGAAAGAAAAGACGGACGGACTGCAGCTGCCACAAGGCGCCGCCACACCGAACATCCATCTGTCCATAAAACAGAGTATGGCAGAAATCTACATTAGGTCAGACAGCTTCTGAGAGTAACAGACAGTTCATATTTTGGTAGGATTCTTCAAAAGGGTGCTCTGCAGTCTTTGTGTTGGAATGTGATGCTTGGAGGGAAAAGATAAATGTGTTTAACAAGCATTTCAGTGTTAAATTGTTTGAGTTTAGTGGAGAGTTTGACACTTGAATATATACAGTGTTATGTCCCTGAAGCATTTAAAACAAACACTTCTCACAACATAGTTTAAATCTGTATCCTCTGTTTATCAACGTAAATTAAAATGGGAAGGAATGTCAGTGAAATGTGACCTTTTAGCAGGGGCCAAATGATTCACAGTAATTCACAGTCATCTTGGTTTCATGTATTTTAAATGCAATCTCAGTGAATTGCAGACCATGACAGCTTGATCACCCTACTAGGGACCAGGGCTGTGGCAATTGCAAATAAAAGCATTATTCAGATTGGCATTATTTGTAAAATCTTTGAGCTAGTCATTTTGTGGAATGTCAATAGTGGAAAATGGAGCAGTTTTTGAGCTCCAAGTATTGGGAGCAAGCTGTGCAAGCTCGGTCATAGCACAGGGTAAGGGTGTATAGTTTACCAAAGCAAAATACTGCAGATGTTGGACAAATGAGTCTGAAAGGCTCTTTAATATGCATCATTTATAGCATAGTTATTGTTATCCAGCCCTACTATTGTACGCTTAATATGGGACGGAAATGTTGTGCTCTTTTATGATCTTCACCTGAACTGATGAGAAATTGGATTGAGGCTACTCAAAGGGGCTTTATAGTAGCAGAACTATAAAAAGCAGAACGGCACCATGACGCAGAAAGGAGGCATGGTGCTGCAGCGGTAGAGTTGCTGCCTTACAGTGCTTGCAACGCTGGAGAACCCGGTTAGATCCCGACTACGGGTGCTGTCTGTACGGAGTTTGTAGGTTCTCCCCGTGACCACGTGGGTTTTCTCCGATATCTTCGTTTCCAAAGACGTACAGGTATGTAGGTCAATTGACTTGGTAAATGTAAAAAATTGTTCCTGGTGCTTGTAGGATAGTGTTAATGTGCGGGGATCGCTGGTCGGCTTAGACCTGGTAGGCCGAAAGGCCTGTTTCTGCGCTGTATCTCTAAACTAAACTAAACTCTTGAGTTAGGTTTTAAATTTAGATCTCAAAGATTTGAATGGCATATTCTATCTACATGCTGAAGGTGGTGTGTATATGGAACAAGCTGCCAGAAGAAACTGGAGAGGCAGGTACAATGGTGACATCTAAAATACATTTAGACGGGTACATGTTATTCACAGGTACAAGGTTGAGAGACGTATGGGCCAAACACAGGCAAATGGGACTAGCTCAGCTGTAAAATCTGCTTGGGAAGATCGATTAAGGTCGAAGGGCCTATTTCTATACTTTATGACTTTAAGACTATTTACTAAACATTTCAAACCTTGCCGTTATGCAAGAAATACCTTCTTGTAAAACTCTTGCTGGAATCCGAGGAGCCTATACAGTTTCAAGCTTGTCTCAACAACAAATGAGATCACCATTGATCTGTGGTATAGTTCCATCCCCTCCATCTTTGGTCAACTGGGAATACAGTGTTCAATCATCTTATTTTGTTTTGATTTTAGTCTTGATGGTATTTTGATCACTCATTCAAAAAATATTAATGTATGAGCAATACTTCAACGTTAATTAAAAATTTCATGTTTAAATTAGCTTGAAATATTTGCAGACTCTCCAGTGATTGGGAATAGTTCGTGCGTTTATAGGGAATGGGTTTGTCATCCAGTTTGATACTGTTTTTATTGCTCTGATTACGCAGTTAATGATAAAAATAGCTATTGGATGTGAGCACTTTAATTTTGATTTTTTTAAATGTATTATTACTTTTTATAGATTATGTAAAAATCCTGAAATATAAATAACATTTTAAAAATGAGAGGTGATCTTATTTCTATCTGCAATATTCAATCACTAACTTTTCCTTGATGTGGACTATGCTTATTAGGGAATTTTGCTGATAATGTCTTCTCATGGAGTTACAATGAATGAGCACTATTTTCTTCTATAAAACCATTTCTCAGTCACTGCACTGACCTCCTCCTCCTCGCTATCCTTCCACTGAATTTAAGCTCAGTGAGACACATTGCAGTCTATGAACCATGATATAGAGACAGGATTGATGTTTGCTAATTCCCAAAGGTGAGGGGGAGATGGCCCACAGATCATATTTTTGAGTATCGTCGGCAAGGATATTGTACACATGCCGTGAATTAAACTGCGCCCAGCATTTCAAATTCACTCCTGAGGCCAGAAATTAATACTTTGAACTGCGTGATCATCCCTTCTCCGTCCTTCTGACTGATGATGGGCTCGTGGTACATACATACATCTGTTTCTAGTCTTGTACGTTCACAATGTCATTCGGCTCTTGCGCATCTGTGCGGGTGTTAGCGGGCTGAGCCTCAAATTGTTTGAGCTGTCATCACATCCATCACCTGAGCTCCACTTGCCCTTTGGTGAGAGGTTGTGTGCAGAATTCTTCTGTGCATCATAACAGATACAAGCTTTGAAAACCAGTAGCTCTTTCGAGCCACTGACAATTCTAATCTCGTTTGACTTGAGGGAAATGATGAGGTTAAACAGCTGCTGTCATGAATATCCTAATGCAATGGATTATCCTCATTTTTAACAGCAAACTGCAGCAGTGTCTCGATGGACACAATGCTGTCCTAAAAGCTTTTGAATCTCTTTGGGAGATACAAAGCTTCAGGAAGGAAATCGATAGGAGTTGAGGAGGATTGGGGATGATGTTACACCAGAGCAACTTAGTTCCTGCCAGGAAATATAAAGGAAAAAAATCGAAACACTGTGCGAACATGGCAATTTCTCATTTGTATTTGTGCACTAAAGTGGAATATTTCACATTTTACTACATTATATTCCATCTACAATGTTCTCAAGCACTCATCCAGTAGTTTATATCCCCAAAGTCTCTTAACATACTCCTCCCTACTCACAGTTCTATATAGTTTTGTCCATCAGCAGATATACAAATAGCGTCTGAAGAAGGGTTTCAGCCCGAAATGTTGCCTATCTCCTTCGCTCCTGCCTATGTCCGTTAATGATCATAGGGAAACCACACCCATCAAAGTAAAAATAAGGCATTTTAATTGTGGAAAGACTAACTGCATGTATGTCAAGTCAAAGACTTCTACTTAATACTTTTGTTCCTGACCTCCCTGGGGAGGGACATGATCCATAGATGTGTATGGCTTGTTCTGCAACAGCCATCTGTTAACTACTTGGTGTTGTGCACGGGGTGAGGGTGTGGGAGGTTGCGGTAAGGGTAACTTGCATATTATGGATCATATAATCATGATTTATAAAATTGGGATATTCCTTTGAGTTATCTCTTCCTGTTGTGAGAACACATTACCTTGGCTGCCTTCCAGGCCATCAATAGCCAGCAGTAACAGTGGAAAAAGCTGAAGAAGAAGCCTCATAAGTTGAGAGAACTCTACTTAGAATACACCTGGCCACCTGCCTTCCCAGAGAATACAGAAGCAGATGGGACTTCACAGCAGCAATGGGTAGATCTGGTTAAAATACCTCCACTGACTTCTCTGGCCCTGCTGACATGGCACCATGTTTCTCATCGTACTTATGCAAATGATACAATCGCAACTTAAAATATGTGCCAGCTATGAATATTATGGTGTATATTGTGATCAATGGGAATGAGTTTAGTGATATCAGTTTACAATTCTGAAATCAGGAAATGTGATATCAGTTTACAATTTCAAAAATATTTGATAAGGAAGAAAGACTGGATAGACTCGGTTTATACTCTCTAGAATTTAGGAGATTGAGAGGGGATCTTATAGAAACTTACAAAATTCTTAAGGGGTTGGACAGGCTAGATGCAGGAAGATTGTTCCCGATGTTGGGGAGGTCCAGGACAAGGGGTCACAGCTTAAAGATAAGGGGGACATCCCTTAGGACCGAGATGAGAAGGACTTTTTTCACACAGAGAGTGGTGGGTCTCTGGAACTCTCTGCCACAGAGGGTAGTTGAGGCCAGTTCATTGGCTATATTTAAGAGGGAGTTAGATGTGGCCCTTGTGGCTAAGGGGATCAGAGGGTATGGAGAGAAGGCAGGTACGGGATACTGAGTTGGATGATCAGCTATAATCATATTGAATGGCGGTGCACGGTCGAAGGGCTGAATGGCCCACTCCTGCACCTCATTTCTACGTTTCTATGTTTCTATGTTTAAACTGTGTATTGTTTGACGCAGTCATCAAACATCATTCCTTGAGCAGGGAATTGATATCCATGATTGGCCTTGCTAAACTGCCTTGCACAAGTAAGTAAAGGCACCAAGGGAAGATTGCTAAGCTTGTCATTAAAATGAGAGTGAATGTGACATTTGGAGGTTTGTGTGCAATTCTGGTCACAGGGGAGAATATGAAGGATTTGGAGAGGGTGAAGAGGTGGTTCACCAGAATGTTGCCTGCATTAGAGAGTATAAGTTATGAGATAATTGGATAAACTATTGATTTGTCATGAGCGCCAAGGCGGAGGTGTGACCTGATAGAAATGTAAAATATTATGAGATGCATTGATAGGGGAGATAGTCAATCTTTATACCAGGGAGGAAATGTCAAATATTAGACGGCATGGATTGAAAGTGAGAGGTGGAAGGTTTAAAGGAGATTTACAAGGCAAGTTTGTTTACACAGAGAGTGGTAGGTGTGCAGAATTCACTGCTGGGGGAGATGGTGGACACAGGTACAAGAGCATTGTTTCGGAGAAATTTGGATGGGTACATGAACGGGTAGGGAATGCAGGGATATAGACCATGTGCAATCTGTTGGGCTTAGTTTGACTTGACCTCATGGTCACCACAAACATCATGAACTGAAAGGCCTGCTCTTGCGTTGTACTGCTCTACGTTGTATGTTCTTTCAATGGAGGGAAAGCTGAGTTCAGAAAATTGAGTTTTGCACTGCAAAGTATGAGCAGATTCATTTTGTTAGAAAGTCAAAAGATCCAATAGCATGAAAAATGGGAAAGGTAGTCACCGAGTGAGCTTAAAAGGGGAGAGAATACATCAGCATTCTTAACACTACAATGGACCTCATTTTGACTGCATGGAACAAGGCACGCATTTCCAAACTCTAGTTATAAAAGATTTGGAGTATATGAGATTGTATACCTTTTCTGCACAAAGATGTTACCAGATATCAAATGATGCAGTGAATGGGGAAGGGGTTCGCTGCAAGTGCAGTATCCCAGAAAAGGGGAAGGATAAGAGCTCTGATAGACGAGTTTAAAATTATAAAGCAGCTAGACTAAGTGGGACCAGTTGGGTCCATGTCACACAGGAGGCCTGGCCCTCCAACGCAGCCCGTTCCCCCATTGCAATATCCCACTACTCACCTGTTCCCCCAATGCAACCCATTCCCCCTACGCAATATTCCACCACTTACCCATAGCCTCCAACTGTGCAGGCGTGGCTCATTTCCCCTCATCCTCCAGCACTCCCTCCCCCTCCTCTTCACCCTCCCTCTTCTATCCCCTCTCCTCCTCCCATCCCCAATTCCTCCCTCTCCTTTCCCCTACCTTCAGTCACTCCCTCCTTCCTCCATAACTCCTCTCCCCTCCCTACCCCCTCCTATCCCTCTATTCCCCACCTCCATTCCTCACCTCCCCCTATCCCCGAAAAAAAGATGATGATCTGAATTCTAGAAAGGCCCCAACTGCACAGGTGTGGCTGAGGACCCGTTGGGTTCCCTTTGCAACACAAGTAAAGACGCGCATGGGAACTCTCCCCAACTTAGTTTTTTTTAAATGATAATAACTTTTAAAATATACCATCAGTCTGAACAAAACTTATTTCATTTACAGCACAAAACAATGGTGAGTAAGGTGGGCTAACATTGTAGCACTATCGTGTACTGTTTTTGTGCAAATAGAGGTACAACGCAAACCTGCAGATAACAAGATGAGTTTCACATATATATATTACTAAAAGTCTGATCTTGACCACTTCCTGGTGATCTGTATATTGATTTTAGAGAAAACGCTGACACTTATAGATGTGATTTTTTTGGCCATCTTACTCAGAATCCCCCTCCTCTGCGCAGGACAAGAGGATTTTTCCCATCAATGAAAAATAAAAGAACTATTAGTCTTTAAAAAATGTCGAGATTCTCTTTCCTGAAGGCCACGCTCCTTCCGGAGGGACTATAAAACCGGAAGTGTTGAGTGCCTCAGTCAGTCTCTGCAAGATTGCGGAGCGAGAGGATCATGTCTCTCAGTCTGAACAGTGAATAACACTGAACACATGTCTACTAAACTGTGAGTGGTTTTACTGACCTGTCAGTGCCAAATTTGGTTTGAAAATATAGTTTGGAAATGCTAAAGCTGTGTTGCCTTTGGTTTGGAAATGCTAAAGCTGTGTTGCCTTTGGTTTGGATATGCTAAAGCTGTGTTGCCTTTGGTTTGGATATGCTAAAGCTGTGTTGCTTTTGGTTTGGAAATGCCAAAGCTGTGTTGCCTAATTAAAGTTGCTTGCCTAATTAAAGTTGCCTTGCCTAATTACAGGTGCCTTGCCTAATTACAGGTGTCTTGCCTAATCAACATTGCCTTGCCTTCTAGATATAATTAAATGTCTAATCTTGACCACTTCCTGTTTGTGCTTTATATTGATTTTAGAAAAAAATGCTACATATGGCTGTGATTTTTCTCCATCTTACTCAGTCCCCCTCCGCTCATCAGGTGCCGAGGAATTTTCCCATCGATGAAAAATAAAAGAGTTATTAGTGTTTAAAAACTGTTGAGATTCTCTCTCCTGTCAATCACGCCATGAAGACCATGCTATAATCGTGAATGGTCAAGATTAGACTTTTAATTATATAGAAGGCAAGGCAGCTCAAATTAGGCAAGTCAGCTTGCTTTAGCACTTCCAAACCCAAAGGCAAGGCAACTTAATTTCGCACTTTCAAAACCAAAGACAACGCAGCTTGCTTTAGCACTTTCAAAACCAAAGGCAACACAGTATGCTTTAGCACTTTCAAAACCAAAGGCAACACAGCTTGCTTTAGCACTTTCAAAATCAAAGGCAACACAGCTTTAGCATTTTCAAACCAAAACACACTTTTGCATTTTCAAACTCCATTTTCAAACCACATTAAGGCACTGACAGGTCAGTAAAACCACTTACAGTTTAGTAGACATGTGTTCGGTGTTATTCACAGTTCAGACTGACAATTGCAACCTCTCATTCCCCCATCTTGCAGAGAACTGAGGCACCTCCACACTTCCGGGTTTTATAGTCCCTCCAGAAGGGGTGAACCTTCAGAATCTCAACATTTCTTAACATCACAGGGACAATACTGAGTGCTCAGGGGGTGCCTTGAGGGAACACCACATTGTCAGGGCAGAGGAGAGTGGGGGTGGAGGCAAGGGAGTACTGAGGTGGCACCACACTGTTGGAGTTTAAGTACTGAGAGAGTGGTGCACTGTCAGAGGGCCAGTACATAAGAAGCGCTGCAATATCAGGGGAGTACTGCTGGAGAGTCAGTTTGAGGATATACTGCCCTGTCAGAGGTACAGATTTGAGAATTGCTTTTGGTAGAGGCGTTAAACTGGAAGCTTATGCTTCAGGGATCAGTACTGGGCCCATTGCTGTTTGTCATCTATATCAATGAATTGGATGAGAATGCACAAGGCATGATAAGTTTGCAGATGGCACTAAAATAGAAAGTACTGTAGACAGTGAAGATGCTTATCAAGAATTCCAGTGGGATATTGTTCAACAGGGCAAGTAGGCCATGAAATGGCAAATGGAATTGAATTCAGTTAAGTGTGAGGTGTTGCATTTAGGCGAGTCAGATGAGGGTACCACCTTCCCAGTGAACAACAGGGGCCTGGACTGTGATGTTGTGCACAGGGATCTGGAAGTACATAAATCTCTGAATAAGATATTGCAGGTAAATAGAGTGGCGAAGAAGGGTTTTTGATAAATTGGCCATCATCAATCAGGTTATTGAGGACATTATGTTGCTGTTGAACGAAACATTGAGTAGGCCTTACTTGGAATGTTGTGTTCAGTTTTGGTTCCCCTGATATACGGTAGAAAAGATGCCTTTAAGCTGGAAAGCGTGCGGAAAAATTTACAAGGATCTTGCTGGGACACGAGACAGATGTTGGCCAGTCTAGGAATTTATTTTGGAGCACAGAAGACTGAAGGGTAATCTTAAAAATGTGTATTAAACCATGAGGGGAATAAATAGGATGAATGTACATAATCCTTTTCTATGATAGTGGAGCCAAGAACTTGGGGCATGGATTTAAGGTGAGAATGGAAAGATTTAATAGCAACCTGAGCTGCAAATTTTGCACACAGAGGGTGGAGGATATGAGGAACAAACCTCCAGAGGAAGTAGTTGAGATAAGTACAATCAAAACACGTAAAATATATTTGGACATGTACATGGATAAGAAAGGGTTAGAGGGATATAGTCCAACACGAGCAAATGGGACCTGCTTAGATGGGGCATCTTAATACCCATAGACAAGTTGGGCAAAGGGACTGTTTCAGTGTTGAGTAACTTGATTACTTGGACTGAAACTAATTTCAATCTGTGTCTCCAGTATTGACTTTTCCGCAAAATCGAATCAGTCCTATTTGTGAGCTTGTTCAGGCATGCACTGATTTTAAATACCTCAGTAAAATATTTCCTCAGTCCAACTTATCCCAAAGAAACCATCTTCAAAATAAATGCGTCTTTTTCAGACTAGACAGACCTAACAAGGGATATGCCCCAAGAATGAGCTCCTGGCCACAATTTTTTATGATCTATATTAGTGACGGAAGAGGAAGGAGCAGACTGTATCTGATTTTACAGAAGACACAAAAGTAAGTGGGAAACGATGCTGCATAGAGGTTATATGAACTTACAAATGAGATATTGGCAGTATGTGGGCAAAATATTAGCAAATGGAGTTTAATATACAAATGTGTGAGTTTATGCACTTGAATCTAAATGCAGAGAGACTGCAAATGGTTTGCTCAACAGAGGGAATTAGGCATTCTTGTACATAAAACACTAAAAGTCAGCATGCAGGTATAGCAAATAATTTAGAAGGCGAATTGCAAATTAGCCTTTATTGCTCAGCAGTATTGCGCAGCAGACCACTGGGTGGCGCTTATATTGGCCGCTTATATTGGGGGGGGGGGGGCGGGGGGTGGTGGCGGGGGAGTATCGGGGGATACTTTTTCCAGTCACTTACCTCGACGGAGATGCAATTTTTCTCACTGTAGATAGAGCTTTAAACTAAACTGGGCTAACATAGGATCAAAAGATGTAGAGCCATTGTGGACAGAGCTGAGAAATTATACTGGTAAAAAGATCCTAATGGGAGTTATTTACAGGCCCCCAAACAGTAGCCAGGATATAGGGTACGTTACATCAGGAGATAACTTTGGCATGTAAAAAAGGCAATGCTACGGTGGTCATGGGAGATTTCAATATGCAGGTAGACAGGGAAAATCAGGTTGGTACTTCCTGACTGCAATCCTGCCCACCATTCCTCTCCCCCCTTCTCCCCCCCCCCCCCCCCCCCCCCCCCCCCCCCCCATAAGTTCAGTTTTGGTCTCCCAGCCTCTCCGCTTATTTGTCCTATGAGGAAAATACTCCCTGTCCACAATGGAGCATGTATTTTTGTGCCGTCCAGCTGGCTCCTGCCTGTTGTCTCTTTGGCCACAGCCCACTCTCCGGGCTGAGGTCCAGGCCCAGGAGGTTGCATTCCAATCGCACAACGAGGACACCAACTGTGGGAGCTGCTTCACCGTACAGAGGCCAGGCACAATGCAGGATAATGAACCAATTTATCTCTGAGATCCAATGGTGTGGAAGCAATCCCTGAATGCTGTACGCATGTATATGTTAGAAAAATAGGCACAAGAAAAGTTCCAGCACTAGAAAGAAAGGTTACGCATTAATGTTATTCAATTCCTATCTTCAAGACAGCATGAAGCCAGTGTCTGTGAGCTGGGCCAATGCAGGAGGGCAGTTTTATACAGCAGTTTTATGCACCAGTGGGTAGTTTTCATGCAGCAGTGTTAGTTGTGAACAAGATATAGTCTGTGTGTTCTGAATAGATATGCAAGATTCAAAGGATGCCTTTCATCTGTACAGTACCTCTCATACTGTCCCAAAGTATTTCAATAACCAACGTACATGTTTGTGCATTGTAATCTCCCTCAAGCCACAGCATAATAACATTGAGACAATTGGCTATGGAAATGTTGATTGAGTGACATATATGTATTTGCCACCTCAGAGCAGATTGTGTTTTATTTAATATTTCATCTGAATGACTGTCTGAAATGGTGCCATCCTCTCTCAGTCCATGAACTGGAACTTGAACCCAAAAGGTTTTTAGTCAGAGGCTGTCTCGTGCTGTGTCAGATTATGTGCTGTGCCTCAAATGGCAGACACTGCTACTCTCGATCTGAAGTCAAGTCAAGAGAGTTTTATTGTCATGTGTCCCAGATGGGACAATGAAATTCTTGCTTGCTACAGCACAACAGAATATGTAAACATAATACAGAACAGGAGATTCTATATTCAGTGTGTCTATATACCATCGACCATATATGTACACAATAAATAAACAGATAAAGTGCAATAGACTGTTATCGTTCAGCGCATGTTTGATGTCATGTTTAATAACCTGATGGCTGTGGGGAAGAAGCTGTTCTTGAACCTGGATGATCCAGGTTCAGTAATGAAGAAAATTTGGGCACTTTGAATTCTGAACTCTTCATATCATTAATAACTGTGTGTATAATGCCTAACTCACATTTTGGGAGCCACATCAAGCCATGACCAAGATTATCGCTCTGATTGAAAAATAAAATACTACAGATGCTGGAAATCTGAAATAATGCTGAAAATGCTGTATGTACTCAGTATTGCTCTTGCAGTGGAAGGTGATCGACCTGAAATGTTAACTGAAAGAAACAAAGTGTTGGAGGAACTCAACAGAGCAGGCAGCATCTGTGGAGGGAATGAACAGATAACATTTTGGATTGAGACTCTTCTTCACACCGCTGGAGTACAAGGGAGAAAGCTGGAAATGAGAGTTAAGGTGATGCAAAGCCTGGCCAAGTGATAGGTGAATGCAGGTGGGTGAGGTTGATTGTCAGAAGGATGAAGAATGACAAAAGCTAGAGGTGAAAAGTGGACAAAAGGGTGTCAGATAGGAGAGAAGAGGGGGAGTGAAATGTAAAGTGGGAGGGAGGGGTGTGAGTGGAAGGGGACAGGTTAGTGGAGAGAAGGGGGAAATAAAAAGGATATATTGGTGTCGAGGATGAGATATGAGCATACAGAGGAGAGGAAAGAAGCAGGGTAACTTGGGTTTGTGGTTAGGGATAGAGGGAAAAATGTGTATCAGCCGTGATGGGGGTAGGCACCTGAATGAGAGGCGGATATGGGGATAACTTGTAACTGGAGAATTCAATGTTCATACTATTGCGTTGTAAGTCAATGGAGTGCCGTTCCTCAGGCTTACAACCCAATGGTATGAACACTGAATTCTCCAATTATTAGCAATATATCCCTTCTCTTTCCTGTGTCCCCCTCCCCCTTCCCCCTATCCTGGTGCACATATATATGTCCCACCACTCCCCCTCCTTCATCCCAGCTCGTTTCCCCTCCTCTGCATGCTTATCTCCCATTCCGAGTTGCCTATTTCCCTTTTATTCCTCCTCCCCATCAACTACCACCCATATTCCTTCCTCCGGCTTTATATTTCACTTCCCCTTTCTCCTTATTTGACTCCCTTATGTCTCAGTTTCAGCTCTAGCCTTGGTCACTTACTCCACTCATCCACCAATTAAAACCCTATCACTTGCCAGGCTTTACCCCACCTTACCTCTCCTCTCCAGTTTTCTCCCTCCTACTCCATCAGTCTGAAGGGTCCTAATCCAAAACATGCCGTGCCCATTTCTCCCCACAAATTCCTCCAGTACTTAGTGTTCTACCCAAGATTCCAGCGTCTGCAATTCCATGTGTGTCTCTGAAATGTTAACTATTTCTTTCTCCAAAGATACTACCAGACATGCTGAATATTTCCGGCATTCATTTATCCCCTCAGATTCTCAGAGGCTTTTAAGTTACAAGGTGCGTCAGTGCTTGGAAAGGCTAGAGTGCCAATGGCAGATTGATCTTCCCATGATGAAACTGTCAAATCTGTATTCAAACCCAGTTCTTTCTTGGATACAGGGATTACTGTTGAGTCATTATTAGACCCTGTTTACCTTCCAGCACCTTGACCAAGGGACCATTGTTTACCTGGAATCTTCAAGAAACAGTGGACTTTTGGAAACATTGTGGCCAAGACCAATTTATAATTGTAGTCTGCTTTAATGACATTTAAAATTATATTAATATTTATTTAACATCTGCCTTTTTTCATTGCCCCAATGTTTAGCAATTAACTCGGTCAGGGATTTCACGGGCCCTTCCAGCTCTGCGTCGCCTTATATTAAATTATTATGCCACAGGGGTCAGATATGTGCTTTTAATAAAGTGTCTCTAAAGGAAGCATGATGTAATGAGAATTTTCCATGACTGATCCTATATTCTTGACATCTACAGTTACACGTGCTGTTAAGAGTAGTGCAACTCTGTATCATAAATTAAACATTTGGGCCACATTAAACAGCACCATTAAATACAAGTTTTTATTTTGTTATGTAATGTCTTTGTCTTGTACATATTTCCTGAGACCCAGGGATGGGAATTCTACATGGCTTTTGTTTGCAATTATGAAGTTGGATAACTGCGCGGGTGTTCTGTGAGGAGCATTATTCGGTGAGGGGTGTGAACCATCAATAATTTATTTTTAAAACATTCAAAATATAACACAAAAATAATTTCAAAAAGTTAGCGAGTAAGTTGTAGTCACATTTAAAATTCTATTCATGTTTATTTTCCAATCATTTGTAACTTTGCTGGTGCCAGATACAGTACGTGACGACTCGCGTATATAGTCAAGGTAAGGTCACCTATATGATATTACCAGGTTTTATGCAAAACAAAGCATTTCACTGTACCTAGGTACATGTGATAATAACATATCATCAACATAAAGTATCACCATCATCGTCGTACATGAAATATAAAAGTAAAAAATAACAAGCTCTGCAAGGTAGGAGCAAATTGCCTAATGTATGTATAATTTATTGCTCTAGCCAAACGTGTTTCAAATAACGATAAAACAATGCTGTTTTAATTTTGGGAGGACAAGCAAACAAGGTGGGGGGGAAGCAAACTTACTGGGGTTTCCTTTGCACTCTCTTGTCATTTCTATGAATGACATGCAATGATCTTCAGTGATTTCTACTGGTTTGGTTGCAAGCTATCTAGAGCAAACCTATCACTGGCACCTAGATTTCCTGCTGGTGTTGTGATCTGATTCTTGGTCCTTGTGGAATATAAATTCCAGCACATTGTGCAGTGCATGTCTAGTTTAAAGTGGACCTGACTCGACAATTCGCTTGACTGGAGCATACTCATAGTTATTTGGATCAAGGTGGATGACAATCTGATAATTTCCTCTTCACTCCACCAAGCCCAGTGTTTGGAATTCATTCACATGCAGCCCAAAGAGAAATGAAGAAAAATGCAGTTGTACCCTTGGAATCTACACTTGGCTGGGACTGTTCTGTAGATTCATTTTAGATTTCCAGATCCATTTGGTATAGATAAGTTCCCCCTACTTATTCCTTTTAATCAAATATAGCACCATCCCAACCGTTTCTACCTCCCACCTCTTCTTGACTCTTCTGAAGTCTAATTCTTTACTGGGGATTTTAACCATTACCCAAGTATCTCTATGTGGCTCAAGATCAGTTTGTTTTCTTTAGTAAACATCTATGAGGCATTTTGGACTTCTTTCACTGCATCGAAGGCCCTCTGTAGATTAAACTATTTGTAGTTTATTGCAAATGCACTCTGCTCTCTCTTGGAATAAACTGTGTCAGCTGAAATCCTGGTGCCTGTGATCTGCCAATATTTAAACGTGGGGGGAGAGAGGGTCTCTCTTGGTGTAAATGGTTCCTCTTGTGATCTGCCAACTTATTGTATCTCCAAACTACCTTCATTTTGTCTTGTGGCTTGTTGCTGCATTAGTCTTCTTCAGTCCGCCTAGGCCTAGGCAATCTCCCAGATGCCAAACACTTTAACTCCTTCTCCCATTCCCACACTCACCAGTCTGAAGAAGAGTCTCGACCTGAAACGTCACGTATCTCCTTCGCTCCTTAGATGCTGCTGCACCCGCTGAGTTTCTCCAGCTTTTTGTGTAACCCCCCACACTAACCTTTCTGTCCTGGCCTCCTCCACGTCAGAGTGAGGCCCAAAGTAAGTTGGAGGAACAATACCTCATATTTTGCTTGGACAGCTTACAACCCAGTGGTATGATTGTGATTTCTTTAACTTCAAGTAACCCTTGCTCTCCCTCTCTCTCCATCCCTCCCCCATCCTAGTTCTCTGACTAGTTTCACTGTCCTCCTGATTAAATTTTACTGATCGTATGCCTCGATGTCACCGCCCCTCAGCTAACAATCTTATTTCTATATTCTACATTTTCCTTGAGCATCACTCCTTTGATCTGTCATTTTCATACCTTACCCTTCCATATCTCTATCTTTCCCTCTCCCCTTCCTCTCAGTCTGAAGAAGGGTCTTGACCCGAAACGCCACACATTCCTTCTCTCCAGAGATGCTGCCTATCACATTGAGTTACTCCAGCATTTTGTGTCAGTCTTCTTCAGCGCTGTGCCTCATGTGCAAACCTGAACCCAAGCTGCATTTTATTTCACTGATTCAAAACACCACTCTTGTCCAAGCTAACCTTTCTGAGCACTTTGCTAGATAATGTAACTGCTTTCAGGGCTTTGGAATAATGCACTGGGGTTGATTATGTAAAATGGGTGCAGTCTGATTTTTGCTCATAAACTAATTATATTCTGGCAGGAGAAGATATTCTTGCCCGATAACTGAAGTGGACGCCAAGCTCTGAGAGCTGCTTTGGGTGGATCATATCCTGCATTTGACTGAAATGATGCAGTTCAGGAAGATGATCAGAGTTAATTAAATGTAAGGGAGGACATAGTTCATTGATCCTCTAAGACCCAACATAATTTTGGCAACCGTAGTTTTGCAGCTTGTCTAAACAGAAGGGCCTGAAATCTTTGGGAAACAAATGACTTTTGCCGATTTTTGCAATTTTGTTTCTTACTTCTGCATCACCTCCTGACATCAGCCTGAGCTAAGAGGATGGGTGTGCCTGTTGAAATCCTGCCCAACCTCACTGCCATCAGCATATGGACTGAGAGATTCAACCCGACCTATATGTGAAAAAGGACACAAAGTGCGAGAGTGACTGACCGGCCAGGCAGCATCTCTGGCGATTGTGGTTTCTCTATGTGAACTTGTGTAGGACTATGCTGTGTATTCAGCAATCACAGTAATACAGCATGGAAATCAGCCATTTGGCCCAACTTGTCCACGCCGACCAACATGCCCCATCTGCACTAATCCCACCTGCCTGCATTTGGCCCATAAGCCTCAAAGATGAGATTGCCAGGTTCTTGATTCGTAATGGTGTCAAAGGCTATGGGGAGAAGGCAGGAAAGTGAGGTTGAGAGGGAATGATAGATGGACTGAATGGCTTAATTCTGCTCCTGTGACTTATGAAAATATTATTGGTAGTAAAGATAAACCCCAGATTCTCATTGCAAACAACTGTGCATTTAATCACTTCTCCTTTTATCTCCACCTCAGCTCTAGTAAATACGACAATGCCACAGACCTCATGGTGGGCTGGCCAGTCTACATTTAATGGAAGTTTTTTCATCATGTTGTGAAGAAAGATATTACATTCTATGTTCATTAACATAGGCATCCTTATGTTTACTAGGCACAACATGTTTAAAAATGCATGAAAGATCATGGGTAGAGTTTCTGTTGTTTACACTCTGGTCTTCAGTATTCTAGAGTGGAATCTATTCCAGTTTCCTCTATGCTTTGTGTTCTCACCCAATTCTTCAGTGATACCTATTTCAATTATCTGACTTCGATCTCCTGCACCATTACAATCTCATTTCTATATTCTTCAATGCATTCTCAGGCTATGTTAACTTTCTAATCAATCTTCCAAACTTTTCCATCTCATTGACCTTAGCTTTACTTTAACAGTCATTTGTTTTGACGTTTATAAACTTTACTGATTCCATTTATATAAATCTATCTGTCTTTATACTGCTCGTAGTCTTTGAACCCTTCATTCCTCTGATTACATTTCAATTTAATTTGAATGATCCCTTTTGAGCCACATGTTGTACTCCAGCTCGGCTCCATCACCTCCACTTACTGGTGTTTATGGATTGCCTTCCTTTCCATATTTTTTATCCAGATGGTTTGAATATTTATCTTTCTATCTTCATGTAAAGAGTTTTTAATCTGTTATTTATCTCTGGTCTTCTGCTCTTTTTCAAATCTCTTATTAAGCCTGGTTATATTCCCACCCACCAATTTTATTCTTATTGTTTCATATTTCTGAGTATAACTCATAAATTGGATATGTCAACAAACTATATTACAAGATCAGACCTCTGGAGGCCTTGGCAAAAGATCCAGAGATGAGTTCAATACCAAGTATGGCAGCTGTGGAATTAAGTTCAATTAAAGAAATCTGGAATAAAAAACTATTCACAAATGGTGGCCATGACGTTGCTAACTAGTTGTTAAACCCATTTGCCTCATCAGTGTGCTCTTGGAAAGGAAATCTGCCCTCCTTGGCATGATTTCAGAAGAACTACAATATCGTTGACTCATAACTGCTCTCCAAAAATGATACCACATTTAGAAACATAGAAACATAGAAAATAGGTGCAGGAGTAGGCTATTCGGCCCTTCGAGCCTGCACCGCCATTCAATATGATCATGGCTGATCATCCAACTCAGTATCCTGTACCTGCCTTCTCTCCATACCCCCTGATCCCTTTAGCCACAAGGGCCACATCTAACTCCCTCTTAAATATAGCCAATTAACTGGCCTCAACTACCTTCTGTGGCAGAGAATTCCAGAGACTCACCACGCTCTGTGTGAAAAATGTTTTCATCATCTTGGTCCTAAAAGACTTCCCCCTTATCCTTAGACTGTGACCCCTTGTTCTGTATCTCCCCAACATCGGGAACAATCTTCCTGCATCTAGCCTATCCAACCCCTTAAGAATTTTGTATGTTTCTATAAGATCCGCCCTCAGTCTTCTAAATTCTAGTGAGTACAAGCCAAGTCTATCCAGTCTTTCCTCATATGAAAGTCCTGACATCCCAGGAATCAGTCCGGTGAACCTTCTCTGTACCCCCTCTATGGCAAGAATGTCTTTTCTCAGATTTGGAGACCAAAACTGTACGCAATACTCCAGGTGTGGACTCACCAAAACCCTGTACAACTGCAGTTGAACCTCCCTGCCCCTATACTCAAATCCTTTTGCTATGAATGCCAACATACCATTCGCTTTCTTCACTGCCTGCTGCACCTGCATGCCTAATTTCAATGATTGGTGTACCATGGCACCCAGGACTCGTTGCATCTCCCCTTTTCCTAATTTGCCACCATTCAGATAATAGTCTACCCTCCTGTTTTTGCCACCAAAGTGGATAACCTCACATTTATCCACATTATACTGCATCTGCCATGCATTTGCCCACTCACCCAGCCTATCCAAGTCACCTTGCAGCCTCCTAGCTTCCTCCTCACACCTAACACTATCCCCCAGCTTAGTGTCATCCACAAACTTGGAGATGTTGCATTCAATTCCCTCATCCAAATCATTAATATATATTGTAAATAGCTCGGGGCCCAGCACTGAGCCTTGCGGTACCCCACTAGTCACTGCCTGCCATTATGAAAAGGACCCGTTTACTCCTATCCTTTGCTTCCTGTCCGCCAGCCAGTTCTCTATCCACATCAATACTGAACCCCCAATACTGTGTGCTTTAAGTTTGTATACTAATCTCTTATGTGGGACCTCGTCGAAAGCCTTCTGAAAGTTTAGATATAACGCATCCACTGGTTCTCCCTTATCCATTCTGCTAGTTACATCCTCGAAAAATTCTATAAGGTTCGTCAGACATGATTTACCTTTCGTAAATCCATGCTGACTTTGTCTAATGATTTCAGCACTTTCCAAATGTACAGCTATCCCATCTTTAATAACTGACTGGCAGTTTCCCCACTACCGATGTTAGACTAACAGGTCTGTAATTCCACGTTTTCTCTCTCCCTCCTTTTTTAAAAAGTGGGGTTACATTCCAATCGTCAGGAACTACTCCAGAATCTAAGGAGTTTTGAAAAATTATCACTAATGCATCCACTATTTCTGTGGCTACTTCCTTGAGTACTCTGGGATGCAGACTATCTGGCCCTGGGGATTTATCGGCCTTTAATCCATTCAATTTACCCAACACCACTTCCCAGCTAACCTGGATTTCACTGTTCCTCCACCTTATTTGACCCCCGGTCCCCTGCTATTTACGACAGATTATTTATGTCTTCCTTAGTGAAGACAGAACCAAAGTAGTTATTCAATTGGTCTGCCATGTCCTTGTTCCCCATGATCAATTCACCTGTTTCTGACTGCAAGGGACCTACATTTGTTTTAACTAATCTCTTTCTCTTCACATATCTATAAAAACTTTTGCAGTCTGGTTATAAATAAATGGTGTCCCTTCAACAATGGCCATATCTCATTAACAAACAAAAGGCTGCTGAAACTTTATTATTTCTGTCTGGGAATCTCAGTTGTCTTATTGCCGCATTGTTCTAAATCATTTTATCACATTTTCTTTTCTGCACTTCTTTCACTTCCTTTAGAATTAGAATACGTGAGGATTATTTTCTGCTTCCCTGAGGATAATTCCAATAATGGAGCAGACATATAGTTTTCACCTGGAGATGATGTTGCATGGTGTAGCCTATCTGCAACAGAGGAAGGGGAGAGAATCAGATGGATACATAAAACTAAAGTAATTTTGGATAGTATCAATCACCCATGATAACAAATGTGAAAGAAATTAAGAAATGGGAAACATTTTCTCTTTTCAATGAAAGATGACATGTTTTGATCAAATTACTCCTTTATTGCTCCTGCTTTCTTAATGTTGGGTACCTCTGCTTAGAATTTAGTCTGGTTTTGAGTCACAACTACAATCTGTGCAGCCTTTCCAATATGCTGTAAGTCCTAGACTGGAGCCAAACAATAAGCATGATACGGTTTGAAACTAAGAAAATTAATATTTACAAACATAATAACTAGGAGCAGCCAATGACTCACTCCACACCCTTCACATTGATAGCATTAAAGTGAAAATATTGTGGGGGTATTTCAGGTTTCTTAATGCCATTACCCATGCACATGTGAAAGCATCACTTTAAAAACAAATTAACAAAAAAGCTGAATATAAAATCCTTCAATTTCTTCTGCTCTCCAGGTTACATTTGACCAGTGATGTATGACCGAGTCACACTCAGCAGAGGATGAGGAGATGAAAGGAGAATGGAAACTCTTGAAACACAGAGAGAGAGCAATTTTATGTTGTTATAAGTGTCTCAGGGGTAGAGCAATGCTCATGGCCTTAAATAGGCAAACTACTGGTCATCAGATTTAAATAAAAAAGGTTTTAGATTCAAAAGTATTAGAAATTCCAATATATTTTTTCAGACAAATACTCCAGAGTAAGGGTGTTACAGGGAATGTGAGGGTGGGGAATAGGAATATTAATTTAATGTGTTTGGCAGGCCTATATTGTTCTGCCTGCCTCTATTACTTGAAATAAACACTTCTCGCAATTCAACAGAACAAATGTTGTGTCCAACTCGTGCAAGTAGCCAATGCCTGCTTTAGATTTGGCACAGCCAAATGATTCAGAGAAAGGCACAGAATTCACTTTGAATGAAGGTTATATTTTAATATTTTAAGTATAATGGGTTAATTGTTATGTCAATAAAATTAATTAATCACATAAATCTTTTGATGTATGTTTTCAACCTCTTTGTAGTATAACATTATTAACCTTCCAACTTAGCAAGTACAGCTTGACTGCAATATAAATTTGTAAATCTTTCAAGTATAATTGAGCATATATGGTTGCATGCTGCTAATAATTTCCAATGGTATTGGTCCAGCGGTATAACGATACAATCAGACATTGTGGAACATATTGCTTTGTTGTCCGAGTGTTGCTTTAATTAAAATGGTTAATTTCATACTGAATTGCCAGTGGTGGGCACATTTTGGGGAGGGAGATTGCAACCTTCACGTGGTCCACCCTGTTTCGACAAATGCAATCAACCTGGCGTGCACAAACAGAAGAAGTTGTCTTACAACTTTAGGCTGTGCACGCCATACGCAAGAAGAAGAATGCACATTTTGAAGCTAATTGCACATTTTTATAACCTGATGTCATTTATTGGGTGCTGAAGATCAACTCTAAATCCACATATTATCTTAAAATGACAGAATTACATATGCATGTACTGGGTTGGATAATGTATGGCAGATGTACTGCCACAGTGTGATCTATCTGTGTGTGTGTGGGCAGGGGGTGGTGAGCAGAGATATTTCCTGTGTGATCTTGTGCATAGTGGAGGGAATTCCCACTGTGACCTGTTTCAATGTGGTTATAGCATCTCCATGTGTTAGTTGTTTATGAGTGTGGGCATGGTACTTCTCAGGTGCTTTGGGGAAGAGGGAGGTGGGCATAAGGATTTCTCAGTTAGTTTGAGTGTGTGCTGAGTGATGCGCAGTGAGTGGTACGTGCTATGTTGACAGGTTCATATGGCAGCGACATGTTCTGGTGGGATCTGTTGATGAGAAGATTTGGTGTGAAAATACCAGTTTCATTCAAAATTAATTTGGAACTTTCAAAGGCTATTTAAGATCTAACCCTTTTGCTTGGTCTACTATTTTCATGAGGATAAGCAGTTTTAAAACTCTGTTTAAGTTTTTGGCATCTTGTAATGTGATGGTACTGCTATTCCACAGATAGGTGTAGATCCCTCTGCTCTCCAACTAAGCTTCAGATTCTGAACAGTTAAACCTATGTTTTCCT